>CM034150.1:863618202-864225403 GCA_019776745.2 Taxus chinensis
GTGGCAGTACCCGATGGATGCGGGATTGCGGGCCGGTGGAGAAAAACAACAAAATTTTCCAAAAGTTTTTTAAAAAGTTCCAAGGAATAATTTTATTCTACACCTACGTCGTTGCCTCATGAGGCTACATGGCAACATCTAATTAGCTACGGGCAAGAAGGGTGACAAGGAAAATGTTAAAAAAATTCCCAAAAAAATTTATTAAGTTCCAAGGGAAAATTTTGGGCCGCGGGCCCGCCAAGGAAAATTTTCCCAAAATTTTAATGCCAATGAAGAAAACTTCATAAGGCCATAACTTTTGATAGAAAGCTCAGTTTTGGGAAAATGAAGACTTTCTAGAAATCTCTCGATGCCCTCTTTGCACAAGAATCATAAATTTTAGATTTTGATAAAGTTTAAGGGGTCAATTTTATGAAAATAGACTGTAGGATTTTTCAAAACAAACTGGTAAATCTTAACTTACAAATTTGGTTCAATTTGATCTTCTCCTTTACTCAACATGCCAAACAGACATGGAGGATTGTTCTAAGAAGGATTTAGGATGTTTTTGGAAGGTGATTTTCCTTGATTGATTCCAATTTGAATTTTTCCAATAATTGACAGGAACAAAGAACAACAAAATAATTGTGAACGGTTTGGGCCCAATTTTGCAATGTTTTAAATGTTTTCCTTAAGTGTTTTTAGTCAAAATGATTTCATTGATATTATATCATGCTAAATTTTAATTTTTCCATGTTGATTATTGTGTTCAGGCCCAAACTGTGCATTTTAATTAAATTATTTGCCAGTTTTTAAAATTTAAAACCTAGATCAAATCTTGAGGGATCTATTTAACAATTTCATCTTCCATATATGAACTTTCATTTCTCATCTAGTCTAATACATTTAAATGATTTAAATCAAACTATTCTAAACCCAATATGCAATTCTGATTTCAATTTTACACATTTCAAAAAGAGGCAAAACACTGTATTTTCCTCCCATACATTTCTTCCTCATTTCAATTTTTGAAACAGAGATTCCCAATACAGAATATAATTATAACAATGTCATATTGAACAAGGTAACTTCTATTAATTCAATAAATCTTTTACAACTCCTTTCATATATATATTTTCAAAATACAGCATATTGAATACATGTCTTTTTTTAATTTAATAACAGAATTGAAAATAGAGCATAGCTCTTTTACATTTCACTTCAAAAAATTTATAACCCAATACAACATCTTTTCTTCACAAAATATATTACAATTTCATCCACTTCAAAGTGGGAAAGGTTAAAATAAAATATAATTCACAAGGGATTGTCAAAACTGTATTTTCCTTTGCTCCAAAACATCAACATGCAAGTTTCCTTTTCTTCCAATTTGATCACAACAAAAGTGGGGGAAATCCAACGCTCTCCACCCAACCAAGACATCCAATGAAAGGAGAAGTCATCATTCATCATTGGCCCCTGAGCCCCAACCACAATGCAATAAGAAATGTATATCAACCCATGGCAACAACAGGCTTCCACAACACACAACATTCTTTCAACATGCACATTTTAATTCAAAAACACAGTTTAACACAATACAGTAGATTACAACTGCATTAAAAACATTAAAATAGAACTCGGGATTTATCATGCAAGCCAAAGGAATAAGGACTATAGGTGAAGTTTCTTATGCCTCCCAATGGGAACTGGGCATCCATCTATAACAAACAGCCAATAAAATTCACCACACATATCCTTATGCCCCCCAAAATCCCTCCTTATGCCCTCCACAAAGTAAGAAATGCAAGCTATTTCTTTTTTATGGTAGATCCCAAACCCAAACTCCCTCCACAATAATTTGATGCTAATGACATTCCTTATGCCCTCCACATGGATTCCAAATAGCCTTCTCCTACACCATTCCTAGGAAATCTACCCATAGCCCACAATAATAACAAACATACCAGCATTTACATATTCAAGAAAAGGAAGGAAAATAAGAGTATTTCCAAGAGCCAAGATGTTACCTCTCCAAGATAGCTTTTGTTTCCAAACAACAAGCTTCAATGCCAAAATACAGTCCCAAAATAACAACCAACAAGCATGCAAAGTTTTCCAATCTCCTTCCAAAAGCAAGAGCTCCAAGCACAAGACAATTCACCCCAAGGAAGCATTCCAAAGTTTCAACAACCCAAAACAAGGAAATGAGTTTGAATTTTATAGAAGAGGGAAGAGAAGATGATGATGTGGATCCATGTAGGATGCCACATCACACATCCTCAACTCCAACACAAAATTCAAAATTTCATTCTCTAAAGCATAATAAAGAAGTGGGTGAAAATATGACAAAATAACTTACACGCTCTAAAAAACCCACACCCCAAAGGACTAAATTAAATAAACTGTAAAAAGATTGCAATAAAAACATGCAACTTGATTTATAAAAATGCATTATAAAAGGTCTATAATCAACCCTCCAACCATAGTTATGGTTGGTAAATTAAACTAAGAGGTATGGGACAATTTTTACTTGTCCCACAAGCCTCTAAAAATACCCTCTTAGGACAAATTCAAATTTCCAACGAGGTGGAGTGTTTCATACTCCAAAATTTGACTTACACAACTCTTACACATACTTACACATCCCTTACATATTTAATACAAAGAGCCAACAACTTCCATTATTAATTTCCTATATCCAAATTTAATTAATTAACTTTTAACCATATGTTTTCTCACATTAATCTACCACAATTTAATTAAATAAAAGAAAGGGACACATCACTAATAAAATACATATAGACAATAATAATAAGGAACCATATTAATAAAATACACAAAACCCATGGTCACATTTAAAGGTGATCCCCCCATGGGAATCCCTAACAACAATCAAACACAAAAATAATAAAACAAGTTGCCATGGTGACCTTGTTGAATTCATCTAGAATTCCAATGTGGTTGGTCTCCAATCCTCCAATGTGGTTGGTCTCCAATCCCCCAATGTTTGTTGTGATATTTTAACCTGAAAAAACACAAATACCTCCTTCGGCCTCATGGCCATATCAAAACATCCAACATGATATAAATATACTCACAAGATCATCTATACATATGAATCACAACAACATCAAGGAAATTAACAATATCACTTACAACTTATATCAACAACTATATCATCATCATCATATAATGTCCATTTTCTAAGTCTATTCACAATATCTAAAAGAAAATCACATGCTCGAACAACATTCACAATATATCCATGTCAAATAGTATATCATTAACCACATATAAGTGTCTCTAATAATCATCGTGCATCATAACCAAATCAATATCACAATAATACATGATCAAATATCTAACATCATACTAAATCAAAGCTATAATAACATCCATAATGAATTCAATAGTATCAAGATCAATATCAAAAAGGTGTCAAAGGGAAGTGGGCACTACAATCATCTAACTAGTTAGTTCATGTATTGATGCCACTCTGGACTATTCCACCCAATAGAGGGAGAGAGATGGTACCCGAACAAAACCATTTATCCAAAGAGCCCAAAACATGGTGCTTCCCTTACAACAATCCTCACATGCCAAGGGATTACTCCCAAGGTAATTTACAACAAAAGGTGGCCAAAAAAAGATCAAGAGAAGACTATGATTCATGTACATCTAGACCTCATCAGTCCATGAGCGTCCAAAATGCTACTTTCGTAGCACAAATTCAAGGGATGTCCTTAGAACAGAAACCAGAGATCACACAATAACATTCTCTTTTCTCTTAGATAGAAGGAGAGGAATTTTTGTTTACAAATGAAGCATCAGTTTCAAATCATGTTTAGTTTAACTACAACACTCACTTTAAGAAAAGGATCATAGAAGTAAACGCTTCGATCCCGAATCTAACTAGCAAGATATAGAGAGAGCCTTCAACTGTCATAACCATGTCACCATCGATCACCATAAAGGAAGCTCCAAGAGGAACTGTTCAAAACTAAGATACCTACTACCCCACCGAAGAAGGGATGGCATACCAATCATCATCTAAATCATTTCTGCGTGGACCAATTGACGTAGTCCAACAACTTAAGAAAGCACGAGCTAGCACATTTTTGTGGGATCTTATGAGTGTCTCAAAGTAGAAGGAGTTTCTCCAAGAAGCACTCAAATGAAATGATGATCCAACCACCTCTAGCAAGGAGAAGGAATAGGTAAAAGTCACCCATGTCTCAACAGAGGAAATATCGTTGAATCAAAAAGGAGAGGTTAGTAAACCGAGGCCCAACCCCTTCTTTATGACTCTTATCATAGGCAAAAAATTATTACATAATTCCATGATAGACTTTGGCATAATCACTATAGTCATGCCCAAGGAGATTGTAGACGCCTTGGGCATTAAATATGAACCCTTGAAGAAAGGGGTCATGCAACTGGATGGGACGTCTATCCAAACCATTAGAGCTATCAAGGGACTACCATTACAGCTCTATTCCTACCTGAATATAACTGTCTGGTAGGATATCATGGTAATCAAAGTCCCACCATTCTTTGGACTTTACCTTTCTCATGATTTTACAACTAAAATTCGAGGCTATATGTATCTAGATTAGTCTTATTTGATTCTGTAGATCAAATACGGGTCTAAAATTAAGGTCTTATCAAAACCCCTCTCTAAGGAGAATATAACAGACCAAGTGGCTTCTAGTTTTGAAGCTTCCCATGCTATGATCACCAAGGAATAATAATTATACATAGAGGATGGGGAACCCCAAAGTGATGATCATTTTTCTAACCTCCCACCCGGTGACCCTTTTAGGAACTTTGATTCCACTAGTTTGGGAACTTATTGATTTTCAACAAAGATTCTACAATCCCTAAGGTGGAAAAAAGGCATGATAAAAAAAAGGGAATCCCCTCGGAGATTCACAAATATGGACCCTAAATTTCAATGGGGCTAAAAGTAATAACGGATCATATTCTGAAGTGTGCCTGATATCCTCGAATGGAAGAAAGATACTCCATTAATTATGTTTCCAATTCTCATGTACCATAAACGAGGTAGAATATGAGGCCTTGGTGCATGGCTTATCCATAGCTAGAAAGGAAGGCAACAAACAGTTGAGAGTGTTTGGTGACTCAGAATTGGTGGTGACACAAGTAAGGAATACTACTACCACAAATAATCCTAGGATGAGATCCTATTGGCACCGGTAGTTAGATCTCATAGATGATTTTCTAGCCTTTAATATTAAGGTAATTCCCCATAATCATAATATGGAAGATGATAGGATGGCCCTGATAGGGTCTCAATTTGATCCAATTCAAGATTTGATAGCAAAAAAACACCATAAAATTGATCATCCACCCTTCTATTCCTGAAAACCTCGACCATTGGCAGGTATTCGATAGTGACCAATAGATCATACATTTCCTTTAGCAGTCTGGTCAATTTTTGAATCAACTCCAACCCAAGATCAAGGAGGCATATGGATATTAGATTATCCAACTGAAAAAAAATAAACTTCCGAAAGCGTTAATTACCCTGGAGAGTCTTTTCGACTCAAACGATGCCAATTCTGACCTAAGGAAGTTTGTAGCTGTAAAATAGGACTATGTCGAATTAGAAATAACTAAGGAGAGATGACTAAAAGTTGGGAATTCAGTGACTCAAAAGGAAAGAGAGAGACTTCTGGCTTTGTGTCATAAGTATGATAAGGTGATGGCTTGGACGTATGATGATCTTCATGGTTACAGCAAAGACATCATTCAGCACACCATCGACCTTAAAGAAGGGAGTAAGTGTGTGTGTCAAAAATAGCGGCCTATGAATGAAAAAATAGAATCCCTCATGGCAGAATAATTGAGGAAACTACTAGATGATCACATAAACTTTCCTATTAAGCACATGACATGGGTCTCCAATCTAGTCCCAGTAAAAATGAAGAATGACGAAATTTGGCTCTGAGTGGATTTCAGAGATCTAAATAGTGTCTCTATAAAGGATCACTACCCTCTACCCTCTATGGAAAAAATATTACAGATGGTTGCAGGCTCCGAGATGTTTTCTCTACTGGACATTTTTTTGGGATATAATCAAATATGGCTTGCAGAAAGGGATCAACATAAGACTATCTTCACACAAAAAATGGGGTTTTGCTTATGCAAAAATTCCTTTCAGAATCACTAACACAGGGGCTACCTTTCAAAGGGCCGTATATTCCACTTTTCGAGCATTTATAAATAAGGTGATCCTTATATACCTCGATGATCTCATGGTGTTCACCTAAAAAGCAGAGGAACATTTCAATGCCTTAGAGGTTGTATTCAAAAAAATCCAATAATTTGGAATCTCTCTGAATCCTAATAAATGTGTCTTCAGAGTGCCCTAAGGAAAACTCCTGGGGCATATTATGTCAAAGGAAGGAATCTCTATTGACCTTGAAATAATCAGAGCCATTCTGTAGCTCCCCTTACTAGTCAATAAAAACTTTGTCCAGTCCTTCCTAGGAAAGATCAACTTCGTTAGCAAATTCATTTCAGAATTTACTGAGAAAATCCACCCAATCACTCTCATGCTGAAAAAGGACCTCAGTTTCAAGTGTACCACTAAAGGTCATCTTTCCTTTAGGACAATAAAATAGGTTGTTACATCCGCCCCAGTGTTGCACAATCCAGACTTCTGAAAATATTTAATTATGTATGTATACAGGGGTAAGCATAGCATAACATCTATACTGACGTAGAAAGGAGAGTTATAGGGGTAGGAACATCCAATTTCCTTCTTTTCAAATACCCTCCATGACTACGAAACAAGCTATAATTTTTTGGAGACACAAGCTTATGCCATAGTCAAGGGTCTGAAGAAACTATAGCACCTCGTCACTCATAATAGGATCTAAGTCATGGTAGCTCATTCCAGTGTCAAGGAATATATAATGGAGGACAAGATAACCAAGAAAATATCTAATTGGATCACTAAGATCCTTGAGTATGATATTGAGGTAAACCCCATGAAGCTTGTGAAAGGAAAGGGCATGTGTCAATATTTGACACAGGAATATATTCCCCTGATTAATGGTGAACGCGAAGAGATAACGTATCTTTAGGAAAGTGATTCGGAGGGTTGGGTCTCATACATGATCCAATTTATGCAAACCAGGAAGTATCCTAGTCATCTCCCCTTGAAAAAGAGGAGATATTATAGGAAACAAGGGACCAATTTTTTCATAATTGATAGATTCTTTTTTAAGAGAAATTTTAATGGAATCCTGCTAAGATGCCTAGACAATGAGGAAGCTAAAATATTTTTACATGAATTATATCATGAGAGCTCTGGAGGACACTTTTCAGCCTAGACCATAGCCATAAAGATCCTAGAAGAAATATATTTTTGGCCAAGTATGTTCACTAATAGTCATGTAGAGGTAAACAAGTGTAAGGTATGCCAAGTTTACACCGGCCTCTAGAGAAATGTGGCATTTCCTCTCAACCCCATCCTAGTTGAGGAACCCTTCGCTCAATGGGGTTTGGACTTCATCATAATGGTTAATCCATCTTTGAGCTCTAGCCACAAATGGATCCTCACAGCAACTAAATACTTCACCTATTAGGTGGAAGCATTCCCCTTAAAAGAGTCCACTGAGAATGTAATCCTAGGACTCCTACAAGATATATCTACATGCTTTGCACCCCCCTCCCCATGCACTGTCATATCAGATAATGCCAAATCCTTTGTGGGAGAAAAAGTATCTGAATTTTTGGTAAAGCATGGGATCTACCTAAAAATGTATTCCAATTATTACCCATAGGGAAATGGTTTAGCAGAATCTACCAATAAAAACTTAATCAAACTCATAAAGCGAATGGGGCATAAGCATAAGAAATTATGGTACGAGCATATCAAGACAGCCTTATGGGATGATTGAATCACCCTGAAGTAGATCCTAAAAGCTTCACTGTATGAGATAGTTTATGGGAAAAGTGTTGTAATTCCAATTTCCCTAGATATCCCCACATTACAATTATTAAAACAAGTTGAGATAGATGAGAATGTGGCAATGTAATTAAAACTCACCGAGCTAGTAGAGCTCTATGAGAAATGAGAGTATTCTCACAAATTCATGATTAGCTTCCAACAAGTAGTCAAGCCTTGGTTAGATCAAAAGATGTGGGAACCAAACTTCTATGTCAAAAATACGGTCCTAAAATGGGACATAAGAGCTGTCAAGCTTTGGAATCATGGAAAATTTGACCCCCTATGGATGGGACCCTTCAAGATTAGCGCATGCAAGCAGCACAAATTTTTTCAGCTCAAAACTATGGAAGGTGATTCCTTATCCATTCTGGTAAACAGAATGCATTTAAAACCATTCTTGTAAGTCCCTTCATCAAATTTGTATCATATGTATAGTTTTCTATCTGTTATTTGCTTTTTTGTCTTATCTCTTTGATAAGTTTCTCAGATGCATGTCCTACGTGGAGGCCCCTAGACCCTTTTTGAAGTTTTGGAGGGAGTGTACTTCCCTATTTTCCCTGAAATTAATGATCAAGAAACTTCCTTGAAAATCAAGGGAAAAAGATTTAAAATTGACACAAAATCCCTCAAAAGACTCAGAGTTCAGCACTTGAGTTCATTAATGAAAAAGAAGTCATTATGTGAAGTGACCATGTTTATGCGTGAGTCATTACTCTTCAAGTGAGAATGGATATTTAATATATTGGGAGCATCTAACGAGGTCCATTCTAAATGTTATAGTTTCCAAATCAGTTACCAAACATTAGAGTTAAAATAATTCTAGCCTTTCCCACCACTCAGAAAGATGCCATGGTAGCCTCCAGTTCTGCACCAGCAATGAAATCTTACACGGGAGGACCAATTCCCCCTCAACCTCTACAACCAAGATTAAATTTTCTAGATGGAGGGTCTCGGTTCAGTGACCCTATTTTGATCTCCGACCCCACTGATGATGTCTTTGACCCAGTCCTCAATAAGAAGCCTAAAGCTCTGAGGGAGGTAGCTTTCACCAAGTTTCTCAACCTATGAAATTCCAAATCTTTCGGATCTAAAATATGGAGCACAACACTCTCTCAATACATGGTGCCTTTTGTGCACCCCTTCCCAGAACTCATATGGATGTACACAAATTATTTTGATTCTAGATCCCATACCATCCAAGGAAAAAAATTAACAGTGGTGATCACACCACAAGCCATCAAGGACATGTTGGCCCTTACTCATGACCTGACGACTAGTTTCTATGATATGGTCAAAATCCAAAGTGTCTAGGTACAACTCCAAAATAAATCCATGTTCCTTAATAGGGATCTGAGACAGGCAGACACAGGAGGTTCAGGGACCACAGGGTTTCCCATTCTATTGAAATCACTTCTTCATTTTCCTTTGGGTCATCTATTTTTTGCACAATATATTCAGTTTGTTTCTTAGGCAATAGCTTCTTCATTTTCCCATTCACTATAATAAGATCATGTGAACAATCCATCATGACTTCTCCTGCAACATCTTTACAAAAATTTCTACTCAATAGCATGCCATAGGAAGGGGGAATATCAGCTACCAAAATGGTGGCTAAAACTCTCTTCTTTGGCAAATCAGCAAAGGCTACTTGTGCATCCTTGATCCTTCCAACCAATGGAACTTCTCTACTTTCCATTGAGTAACATGAACCAAAATTGTGGGTTAGGGTTAATCCTAGGGCATGAGCTACCTTAGCAGGCATCACATTAACTGAAACACCAAAATCAATAACACAATTGTTGAGTTTGTGGCCAAGTATGAGGAAAGTGACATAAAATGGTTTGATATTCTCATTAGATGAAGTGACTACTGCCACAAGACTTTATTGAGATGAAGGAGAAGGAGTGGGAAATAGACCTTTAGAACTAGGGGATGAAGTCTGGGATTTAGATTTTACAAAGTCTACCATCTTAGCAAAGGCCTTGGGATGGGTTTGGTAGAATTCAGCTTCTGAGATATGGATCTTAGTTTTCTTGAGATGGTCAATAATGTCAAAAGACCCAGAGGTAGATGGAGCATCATTGATATGAGTAGATGAAACTTTTGACTTATAAACTCTATCATTTGAAGGGAAAGAAGTTTTAGGAGTAGAAACAGATGAGGAAGGAACAACAGAACCTACCTTAGGCATGGAAGAAGTTGGAATAGGAGATCCTCTCCTTGCAATCACTGGAATGGTTGTAGGATGTTCCTTAGATCTTTTAGTAGGTTGCACCACTTTCTCCTTCTTGTTGGCTTGCTCATGGGTCATGATAGCATATGATTCATTTTTCATCTCTGGAACTCTTTCTTCATAATCATCCTCTTCATCTATACCTTCAGTGGTGAGAAAATGCACATGAGATCCACTCAACTCTTCTAATTATTCATCAACTTCCTCTTCATGTTCTTCATAGATTTCATTCTCCTCCTCATCATTAGGCTCAAGTACTTCACATGTTGTATTGACTAGAACTTTAACAGGTGGGCCTTCAATTGCTAATTTGGTTCAAGGAGAGGGAAACTGATTCTTGGGCTAAAAGTTCTACCTAGGAACATCCTGATAAGGAGCATACGAGGATAACTACTTCTTGAGAGCAATGAGATCATTAGCAAGTTTTTGTACCAATGGATCTGTATTAGCTTTAGGAGAAGATGTGGAAGAAGGAGATGCTTTGGATTTGGATGATTCTCTCCTTAGCTTGCCAAACATGATCAGATCATCTTCAACATTGAAAGCAAATCTCTAATCAACACCTAAAGTGGCAAGATTATCTCTTCTAAGTGCATAGATAACTTCATGAAGTTGGGCATTAAGGAAGCAACATTTCTAATTGATCCACAGGGCGTGTGTTTTGTGGGATCTTGTTAACCAACCTATTGAATTTGGCCACAAATTCCGTCATGGGCTCATGTGACTCTTTCTTGATTTGAGAAATCTGGGCCAAGAGGGCATGTACATCCTTAGCAGGTTTTAAACACTACTCAAACTAGGTTTTCATGGTGTTCCAATTGGTGATGGATCCAGCAGGGAGATGATAAAACCAATCAACAGCATTATCTTACAATGTCTCTATAAAATTTCTAACAAATATATCCTCATGTTCAACTTTGAGAACACCACAAACAACAATGAAGGCTGTAATATGCTCATCTGGATGAACCTTCCCATCACCTCTGAATTTAGGAAATTATTTCTATTTCCTCTAGGAAATTCATGCAATGGTTGGGGAAGAGCAAGAGGCCCAACCCTTTGGCCACAAGGTAGAGGAGCTTCCATCCTTGGAAATATTTTTTGGAGAGAAATTGAAACACCAGCAAGAATCAAAGCATGCAAATTAGGACTAATTTGATCTTGAGGGATGTCACTCCCAGAAGTTTTGTCTCTAGCAAGAGGAGTGCTTGCAGATCTTGTTCCTCTTCTTTTTCTTGATGAAGGGAGAGAGAAACATTGATGATATAGAAGTTGGAATTTGGAAGTTGGAATTGCCATATCAAAGATGATCAAGAATTTGTTGTTCAAAAATTGGAATCCATTTGCAATGAGTTCCCCAGTAGAGTCACCAAAAACTGTTGGGTTTCAAAATGGAACATGGATAGAAACCACAGTCAGGGGAAAAATGTGTCCCTCGTCTTTAATGGGAGAGGTTCCCTTATTGAAAGTAGGAAAAACAAATGTAAAAATATACAACTCTCAATGTTTGGACCTTGATATTCTGGAATGTTTGCATACTTAAACGATTATCAATATGAATGATTGAAAGAGTAGAGAGATGGAGGAAGGAAGAAAACAACAATGTTTTCAGAAGATATAGGTAGCAGGATATATCCTTACTCACATTGAACCAAGAAAATATAAAAAATATCAATCACTTCATCACCAATGTGAATCTGCAGACACAAAGTTCTAAAGATTACACAGACAAGAACACAAAGTTTCTTTTGAATGCAAAGACAAATGATCCATTGAATCGAGAAAGGAGAGAGAGGGATATAACAGAGGAAATGAGAAAGAAATTTTATGTATTGAACTACTTCCAAATTTACAACATTCCCAAAAAACCATAATCCTTTTTCCATGGCCAAAAAATGTTCTTATAACAATTCGTTTACATCCATACTTTATCCCCAAGAAAAGAATATCCAAAAGGAATAATGTTTATTGCAGATCTTTTTTTGGAAAGTAACATGAAACAAATTCACTCATGAAAACCAAAGGTTCAAAAAGGTTAATATTTCATTGTTTCAAGCATGATTACTTTATTAGGGGGCATCTCATGATTTTCTTCTTAATGTGTTCCTACCATTTCCACCTTTTAACCACTTTCATAGCACTCAAGTGCTTACTGCTAAGTTTTCCCCCTTTTTTATTGTGTATGCCCAAAAAACTCTATTTTCTGATCATCAAACTTTACATCTCTTTAAACTTATCAATTTGGCTCCACAACAAAAAAAATGCATCTCATGAATAAAAGACAAGGAAACAGAGAAAGAAGAATGAAGAATGGTTCACATTTGTATCCTTTGGAGCTCTGGTTAGTTAATGGTGTCAAAAACCAAATGAGTGCATTTTAGCCACTTTTTCCCTTTGCTAGCTTTGAAATTGGACCCTACGCGTGGAAAGATCTAATAAATGATGAGCCTAGGGGAAAATTCCACGTTTTATGACATTTGGGGAAAAAAAGTACAAATTCTCATTTTGCTCCGTCGGCCCGCCTTGATTTTTTAACATGAACACATGGCACACCCTAATTGGAAATGGGGGTCACAGCTCAAATTCTCATTTTCCTCCACTGGCCCGCTATCCCAATTTCATTCTTCAACACATGGCATCACCTGATTGGTTGTGGAGATGTGCTTCACTTTTATACTTTATCTATTTTGAAAATGGGAAAAATTCTAGATTTTCCCTTGAAAGTTCATACCTCCACCACTGACTTTTCAACGTAGGCCACGTGTCCCTTTCTAATTCATTGTGGGCCTCAACTCAGAATGTATCCCTTCACATGAGTGGGGCCGCCGG
This sequence comes from Taxus chinensis, assembly GCA_019776745.2. Taxonomy (NCBI): domain Eukaryota; kingdom Viridiplantae; phylum Streptophyta; class Pinopsida; order Cupressales; family Taxaceae; genus Taxus; species Taxus chinensis. The sequence continues at coordinate 863,631,228 of CM034150.1, forward strand.
TCATTTTGGAACTTTTCACCCTTTGACCATAATGCCTTAGAGAATAAAATGGATCCATCACCTCGAACTGCTACCAAAACTGCTCCAGCCAATCAGGGACCCACGGGGATGCAAGGCAAATCTGACATTTTTTCTAAAATCACCAAAAGTGATAAGTTTAAAAAGGAACACATCCGGCTGCATCCAATGAGAAGAAAACACGTAACTTCACCTTCTAAGAAATAATTTGACAAGGAAAATAATGTAGAAAATATATAGAGAACAGGAAAATGCCATTTTTACACCCAATGAATATTTTCTTTCTACACAAGGTTAATATGTGAAGAATGCAAGTTTCCATGTCCTTCAAATGTATAAAATAAGATCATAAACCCCCTCCCATCCATGAGAAATAGATAGAACATTATAATGGCCGTAGACTAAGGAAATGCATAAAACATCCTGGGGGATCAAAACAAGCACTTGAGGGGCTCAAAACACGAATTCCTCTATGGAAAAACTTCAATTTTCATGAAATTGGATTTCAAAAAAGGGGGGAAAATTGAGGGGACAACACTCATAAAACTCTGGATCTTTCCATGTTTTCCATGAATCAGGTGTGTAATGATTTGGGCTCTTAAATACACCTCCATGATGAATATAGGTCATTCATTCCACTTTGATGATCATGCACCTGACTTAGAAAGGCTGATGAAAGCCCTTTTTAAGTGTGCTAGAAATCTTGCTTCTAAACCCATTGCTCCAACATACTTGAATGAATTTTTTTTCCTAAATCATCTAGGGGAGGACTGGTGACATCACAAATGGACTCTTGGAAGGAAAGATTGGACTTAACACTAAGGGATAGGTTGATCTGGGGGTTTATGGGAAGGTATGACATTAAAATTTTGACATTGGGGTATAGTTGTCTTGTTTTCAGGTGAATTTTTCCCATGCAAAAACACAAGGTAATAATTGGCTCTAGCTTGGGACATGTTATGGATCGAGCGCAATGAGGACATAACATGAGGAATCCCAAAATCTTAATTTTAGACTAACCAGTTCCTTATCCATTGGGCTATACAAAGTTACCCAAACAGATAGCTGGAAGGAGTACACACACAATAGGAAAGGGAAACATACCTAAAAATATCACCTATGGTATAAGGCGGGGGACAACCCACTTTTAATGAATAAATTTTCTTGTTCATTAGGTTACCTCCAAAGAGGTAACTGTGAATGATGATGTTCTATGAAGCTCTTAACTGGTTTAAGAAAGTATCCTCCCATCCTCAACTACTTATGAAATTCATGTGCTTGCATGACCATCTATGTACTTTTGAGGAGCGGGGCTACATGAGTTATTCAATTGCTCTTATTCTCCTTATTAGAGTAGGTATTTACCTTAGCTCATGTTCACCTAGGTACTTTATTTACCTTTATTGTATTTATCCTCACCCACTTATGTGTGTGGATATTTCTTTTTATTTATTTAGATATTATGGAGATATTATCTAGTTATTAGGTATAGTTATTTCCTTGATCTATGATATTGACTAGTTCTTTCCTTGATCTATGGTATTGGCTAGATCATTGGTGTCTATTTCTCTCCTAAATCTATGGACTTTACTAGTTCTTTGATGACTAGTTATTTCCTTGATATATGGCTTGATCTACAACCTTGATTGGTTCTTAGATTGTTATTCCTTTCCTATATAAGCAAGGCCCATTCTCATTGTATTTCATTGAGCTCCATAATAATATATGATATTGTTGCTCATTTGTTTGTAAAGGTTTTGGTAAAGTTATTCAAATGAATTTCTTTCATCTTATTGATCGTGGTGTTTGATTGTCATCTGAGTTCTTGGCTTGGTATGATCTAGTTATCATTACTTTTATGGTATCAGAGCAAGAGATTACTATTGACATCTGTCTATAAGTTTAATTTTGTAAATAAGTTTTTTTGTATATTCATATATTCAGGATTTGTTCATATTTTGTTTCTGCATGCGGTTTTATGCAAAACAGAGCCTTCCACCCATTCAAATCCTTAGCCCTTGGTCATATGGTATGGTCGTATGAGGGATTAAATATTGTGATTCCTACTAGTAGGTTATTAACTCCAGCCCCCTTTCATTTTATCTATGTGGTGAAGGCAAGAGCATTTTATTTTGTTTTAGTGGCAACTAAAATAAATAGCAGAGCATAAACTTGTAAAGTTTGTATCTTTTGATCAGCAACTCAGATTTGAGTGTCATTTTTGTAAAAGTGCTTGTTTTTTTGTGATCTTTCCCATGGAAATATTTATTTTGAGAATCACACTATAATTATAAAGTTCCATAGTGTAACACGCACTCAATTATAAAGTGTCAAATTTGGGGGGGTGTTGCATTCTTGTATCTATCATGGATTTTGAGAATGATATGTTTTTCTCTGAAGTGTGTGGACTTCAAGAGGATATTGTAAAATTTATGGAAGAAAATAGATCACTCAAGAAGTAAAATTTTATTCTACAAGCACTCATTCATGATAAGGATACACTAATACACTCACTATAACAAAAACTTGCTAGCTTGCAACATCGTCATCATATTATGGACTATCATATCCATGCTCCTAGTCCACTTTCTTTTATTTCTCTAGCACCCACTGACCTTGATCTTTCATTTCTTGAGCCTATTCTTACTCCTGATTCTCCTAAGCCTATGATTCTTGTTACTATATGTTCTTCCACATATGTGCCTATTACAGTAACATGTGATGTATATCTTACTTCTACTCATATGCATGGGTCTTTCAAGAAGCATACCACTACATTTAGTTCTCACATACTCCATTTTATGAGTTTCACTAGAGAAGGTATAGGTAGACATTCACAAGGTTTTGTTTCTCCTATTCCACATGTTAAGTTGAACTCTCACCATGGGATTGGTCTTTGAGTAGTTACTTCATTGGTATCACACATTTTCAGAGCTCCTAATTTTTCTCACCCAAATCTTATCAAAGATCATGAGCTTCACATGAGTTCCACACCTTCACTCAGGCTTGAGAAACTTGAGATTTCAATTATTAGACATGATTTACCTAACATGCATTCTAATGTTCCTTTGCATGAACCCATTATGCATTTTACACCAAGTCATATGTAGGCATCTTCTACATTCATACATGTTTACTTTGGGTGGATATATGATCACTCATGGTGGTGACATGGGAATTCCTTGATATGACCCTACAGGCGTGGTTCCTCCACCATTTAGCCTCTTGCTCCACTTTCTATACCTTCTGCATTGTAATGCTCTTTGTTTTGAGAATTTTTATTTAGCATGTGTAGTGTATCTCTCTTGTTGGTTGAGAGATTTTATATCCGTATTTTTGACATTTTGGCATGTTGATAATTCCTCTTATGGGGGAACTATTTTGGTGAAGCCCAGTGTTATTTTGTCAATGTTCAAGTAGTTGATTTTTGGCAACTCATACAGATCTGTGGTGTCACTCTACCCATTCAGTAGTATGGGAGGGTGTGGTGTTGATACTATTTCTTCAGGTTTTTGGCCTTTCCTTGTTACCTTTTCTTTTCTTGGATCATGTCACTCCAATTTATTTGGATCTTGTGTCCTTGCCTTGTTGTCTTGGTTGTTCTTAGATCATGGCATACCTATTTGTAGTAGTTGATCGATTATGTTTGGTGTTTTTTTTACACTTTTGACATCACTCTATTGATAATCTCCTTGTATGAGGCTATTCTGGTGAATCCCAATATAAGTTGTTTTTTATTTCTATGATCGAGCAGTGGATTCAGACCACAATGTACACTAAACTTCTTCAACATATACGAGTTTTTTGAGCTGAGCTTCTTGGGATACCTTGCATAATTTTCTTACTCTCTTTACTTTGTTGTTACTGGTTTTGGGTACCTTGCATGTCCCTTTTTCCCAGTTATTGTACATGAATACCTCATCAGGCCTAGTTGTCAGGACTCATATTGTGGACATGCTACTTCTATTTTGTCTTACTAACTTCACTTGAGCGGGGGTGTTAGAGTAAGTATTTACCTTAGCTCATGTTCACCTAATTACTTTATTTACCTTTATTGTATTTATCCTCACCCACTTATGTGTGTGGATATTTTATTTATTTATTTATATATTAGGGGGATACTATCTAGTTGTTAGGTATAGTTCTTTCCTTGATCTATGGTATTGACTAGATCCTTGATGTCTATTTCTCTCCTAAATCTATGGACTTGACTAGTTCTTTGATGATTAGTTCTTTCATTGATTTATGGCTTAATCTACGACCTTGACTAGTTAGATTTTTATTCCTTACTTATATAAACAAGGCCCATTCTCAGTGTATTTCATTAAGTTCCATAATAATATAAATACTTCTACTCATTTGTTTGCAAAGGTTTTGGTAAATTTATTTTGGCAAATTGCTTTCATCTTATTGATTTTGGTGTTTGATTAGCATCTGAATTCTTGGCTTAGTATGATCTGGTTATTGTTCCTTTTACCTCCTTGAAATCAATTTTCAATGTGCCAACTTCCTTCACTTCTGATCCACATTGTTGCTTTCTCATTTAGCATATCATTACCTCTCCAAGGCTGGTTTTTGTTTGAAGGGGATGGTAAAGGATCTTGAGTTCCCTTTTTTTCCACATTTATGTTTACTGAGAACCCTTTCCTCATATGCTTTGAATTTATTTTCTTATTCTATTCTGTCATGAATTATTTTGAAATTGGGTGAGGAATCATACACAACCTCATGCCTATCATGCATGGCCATAGCTTGAATCAAGAGGTCGAGACTCATCACAGGATCTGTTGTACCTTTTGCTGCATCCAATATTTCTTATATTGAATCCTTATTTGAAACTATCGAGAGCTCTCATTCACCGCTCAAATATTCTTCATTTTTAAATTCAAGGAAACCATCTGAGAGCATTTCTTCATTATCTTGAGTATCATGACATTATACCATTCCTTTTTCTGGATGAGTCTTGACTTCAAAACTCCTTGGTTCAATCATTTGATCACATAATCAATCTTATTCTTCAAAAGTAAATGAAAAGGTTTCAAATTCATCATGACACCTATCACATGTTGGCTCATGAAGGTCAACAGGTTATTTACCTTTCTTTTCTCCATCATGACTAGTATTTGAGTTACGTTAATATCCCAGATCAGATTTTTTCTTCTCTTTGTAAATCCATAGCTCTCATTAAGAGTTTGAGACTTAACTCAAGGTCTTTTGTTTCTTCAGTGGCTCTTAGGTGATCTTGCACATATGGTTCTTTCAAAACACTCAAGGGGTCATTACAAATTGGTTGGGTTTATTTTTCATGGAAGACATGATCAATGGAATCTTCATCTTCAAATGGGAATGATAACATCTCTTCATCATGGGTAAGAAAATAAGCTGATTTTTTCTCTTGAAAATCATTGAGAACCATTTCCTCTTCTTCTTACCTTGCATCATCCATTAACTTAGGTCTATCATCTTGCAACTTAAAATCCCTTGATGCTTATTCAAGATCGAAACCTCTCTAGGAAGGAATATTTTCTCCTATTAAGATGGGAATCTCATCTTCCTCTTAGCTGACGTTCTTATGAAAAGATTCATCCTCCTTTTATCTTGATATAATATGTTGGCTCTTGGGCTTCCTGAATTTCACACTGTATATCTCATCTTCTTCATATGAAGAAAATTTTCCATATCTCCTTTAAGTAGTATGGTTCTAAAAGACCAATTCATCTGAATTTTCCCTATGAAGTCTTGTTAGAAACTTTGACCTAAAAAAAGTCCAAAAGTTGTCGGGATGTCCACTACCAAAATCATCATCGACATCTTTTTATCTAGAAATTTAGCAAGATCCACTTATGCATCTTTGATCTTACCTATAATTGGGACTTCCTTCGACTCCATGGAGTAACAAGAGCTACTGAGTAGAGTCATGTGAGTTTGAGATCCTTGGGGACCTTCTCAGGCATCACATTGTTAGAGGCACCTGAATATATTATGTAATTTTTTAATACATATTCTCTAATAAGAATGGAGACATAGAAAGGGTTGACCTTGTCGATCTTTGCAATGCATTCAGAGAAAACATGTTTTGTGATGGAGGTGTAGGTGGGTTTGGTAATAGGCCTTTAGAGTTAGGGGCTGCATTATAAGGTTTTGAAATATTACTCCTAATATGCCAGAAAAATCTCTCAAATTATTTGGGGTGAGTCCAAAAATATTCGGTTTCGGTAATCTTCACTTTGGTTATGTTTGCATGTTCTACAATGTCAAAAGGGTTGGATGAAAACAAGTGGGATTAATGGACTTGTTTTGGATTCAAGATAGGCTTAGAAGTAAGTGTAGATGTTTGGGGAATGGAGGGTATTTTGGAAGGTACAGTAGGAACTTTTTAAGTACTAGATTTTGTAGGAGTGGATTTAGAGCTAGAGGAGGCATTAGAAGACTTACTTGGAATCATTGGATCCCTCTTACTTGCTACAGGATTAGGTTTCTCCAATGTGGACTCCATGTAGAGTGAAAGTGAACATCCTCAATGGATTATCTTATTGTTATCCAAAATGTGCCCCTTGCTCATTTTTGTGGCTAACTCCTTTCATTCTTCCCTCTCTTGTGCCTCAGTCATAATTTTTTGCTTTTTAGGCACTCAAAAATTTTTGGAAATGGTACCATTGGATAGAGCTCTTTCTCAGCTTTCCAGAAAGGTAAAGTTTTCCTCCTAACTCCATGTATTTTTGAAGTTATGGCTCGGTGGAGTTTTTGTGGGAAATTTTCCCCTAAAAGCCCCGCAGCCAATAAGATGGTGCCACGTGTCCAAGGAAGTGGCGGGGGTCGGAGGAAAACTTGGTTTTTTTTCCAAGTGTTTGGAAAGTTTTCAAAAGGGATATTTTGCCTCGCAGGCCCACTGGCGAATCAAATTATGCCACGTGTCTAAGAAATGGGAGATGTGATGAAAAATTGAAAAATTTGGCTAAGTGTTGGCACATGGAAAATTTTGAAGGAAAGGCCCGTGCCTAATGAGGTTTTGCCACATGTTCTATGGCATCAGACCGGTGGAGCATGGAGGAGAAGTTAGAATTTTGGTGAAGTGTTTTTTCCAAATTTCAAAATGAAAATTATTAGCCCGCAGGCCCGCCAACCATTCAGAGACAGGCCACGTGTCCCTGGGCACCCAGAATGGCAGAGCGCGGGGAGAAGATTGGGGTTTTTTCCCAAAGGGATCGCGCAAAAGGAAAAATGTTTTACAGAGGGTTCACGGTGAATGAAATTGTGCCACATGTGCTGGACTAGTGGAAGGTGGGGAGAATTTGGGAAATTAGTCCCAAATGAAAAAGAAGGAAATTTCAAGGGGCAAAACGACCCCCCAAATGCAGACCAAACACATCATGCCACGTGTCCATTTGGCGGCAAAAAACTCAAGACAGGCCCACATCCAATGGGATTTTTGCCACCCGTCCAATGGGTTAAAAATGGTCAAAAAGTGACTGAAGAATTTAGGAAGACAGGCCCACGCCCAATCAGCATGTGCCACGTGTCCTCAGCTCATCAGCCCGGCGGGGAATTTTGGGAAAATTTTCCAAAGGGAAAAACAAAGGAAAATGAAGCGCAATAGGACCTATGCCTAATCAAAGCATGCCATGTGGCACCTGGAATGGTGGAGCACAGGGAATTTTTGGAAAATTTTCCAAATGACCAAAAAGTGGAAAATTTAAAAAAATTTGCTCGTCAATCCGATTTGGCCCTATGTTTGCCCTAAAATTTCAAACGGCCATATCTTTCGATCCAGAGCTCAATTTTTCACATTCTTTATATCAATGGAAAGCTGGTGAAATTATATACAAGATTTCGGGGTCATATTTGGCATTTTGATGGATTTTGGAGAAATAAAATTGAAAAATGTCCTCTAGCACGTGGTCATGGACAGAGATGACTATTTCAACCACCATTTTTAATGAAGAATGGCTCACATTCTCTCCCAGCATGGTGAAAAATTTTAGCTGGAATGGGCCTATAAGGATGCCCATGCTTTTTTAATGTTTTTTTGGTTGGTGGTTGAAGCTCTTCCATGTTTTCCCATGTTTCTCTCTCCTGGGGTCGTGGCTTGCACTGCAAAAGCCAGAATGGGTTCATTTTTGAAGGGTTGCCACTTTTTCAACTCTGCAACTTCACTTTTTCTTCCCTTTTGGTAGAATTTGTGGACAAAATCTTTACCTTTCCATGTAATACAGCACCATGTTATGCCTCTTGATCACTGTAATGCATTGTATTGAATCTAAAATGTTAATATATTCTCTGTGATTAAAATCTCTCAATCCTTTGCATATGTCTGTTTGGTTGTTTTCCTGATCTTTCATTACATTTTGATCAGTTTGTGCATGCTTTTTGTTGTGTTTTCTTAGGGATTATGTGTCAATCTATAGTATCAAAATGTCTACCACTCCTTTGGTGCATCACCTCATTAGCATTAGTTTCATTTTCTTGCATTCCTTATCTTTGTCCCCTTGGAATTTAGAGTAGGAACTAGGAATTTAAACCTCTGCAACTTGTAAGTGATATATCTGATCAGGGGAGTTGAGGAACCAGCCTCTAATCTGGAGATTAATTTCCCATTTTTCAAGTCCCACACTTGGGGGAGGATTCAATGTTGTGCAAGCACACTGGATGTTCAAAACTGTCAAGTAGAAGTCTAAACAACATCCAGGGGTGTTGCTGATTTGGAACAATAGTTTTGGCATGCTCGGTGGGACCTTAGAGGTCTTCATCTTCATTGCAACAAATTGATGTGCATTTGTTGCAAGTTTCCATGTTTAAAGAGCCCTAAATTACACATCTGGTAACTCCAAGGAAGAAGAATCAGCTAGTTTTAGCAGTGCAAAGCCTGAAAACTCATGAGAAGAATCACCACAAGGTCAAGAGTTAGAGAAGAAGAGGAGTTGTTTGAGTATATGTAGTTATCTCCAAGAAGAAGGCAAAGAGGGAGGAGAATTCAAAGGTCTCTGTCTCCACCAAACAGAACTCTATCAACTCCTCCACCTGGTAGGTCTTTCATTCTATCAATAAGGGTTCTAAGGCCAATCAGAATGGCACAAAACAACCCCTATGTCAATTTCAGTGGTAGCAGCCCACTTTCTCTCAATGCATAGAATCCAATCCCAGTTGTAGCATTGAAGAACATCCCATACTTTACTAGAGAGAATCAGACCACTCCTGGTGATCATGTTAAGGATATTGCCAATATTTTTGCAATCCATGAGATCAATGAGATGTAAGTTGCTGTCAAACTGCTGGCATCTTCATTCAAAGGGAAAGCTTTGCAATAGTTCAGAAGTCTTGCCTCAGGTTCTATCCAAAATTGGAACCAGCTATATATAGCCATCCATGAGTAGTTTTGAGAAAAGGGAGACAACTTGTCCCTTTTGGAGCAGCTGACAACCATCAAGAGAGCTCCCAATGAGTAGCTGACTGACTTCAACTTTAGATTTCAAATGACTTGGGAGAGGATTCCAGTGGTAGTAAGGCAAGCAGTAGAAGGTTCTTTTCTATATTACCTTAAATCTTTAAATTCTGATATTTCTATGTTAATTCAATCCATGGGAGGCACAACTATCCCTGTTGCATATAGCATTGCCATTAGAGCTGAAAATTTTTTGATTCAAGCTGGCAAGATAGTTCCTAGGCCTCCAATGCCATTGTTTCCAAGTTTAGAGAGCCCAAACACTAATCAAACACCTAATTTAACTCCTATTCCCACTCCTAGAAATCAGAATTCAAGTGAAGCTTCTACTTCATCTTCTAGTGCCTCAAATGAACTTCAAGAAGTCATGAAGCAATTGCAAAATCTAGGCAATGAGCTGGTTACACTCAAGAGGCAGCAAGCCCAAGGTTTTAGACCTCCTTTCCAGCCTCAAGCTCAGCCTAATAGGCAGCCATACCAACCTCAAAGACCACCCAATCCAGCTGTAAATTTAAATCAAGCAAGACCTCCTGCCAACAGACTATTTCAGCCCTTTAATCCCAATGCTATATCTACCTCTAAGGCATTAGTGCCAGTGAAAAACAACATAGCTCAAGAGTATGATTGGTGTTTCCCATGAAATGAACCTCAAAACCAGTCTATGTGCTTCAATGGTGCCTTAAATCAAGCATTAATGGTGAATACAACTGGTGTGGAGGGTGAAAGTAGTCAAGGAAATAACCAACAACAAGAAACATTCTAGCAGTAATTAGCTCCAAATGATACCACACTTGTAAACTGGCAAGCAGAAGATTTTTGTGGCATGAATCAAACAATTCCCCAAAGTGTTGCAGCCAACACAAGGTCAAAAAGAAGAAATTTGGGTGAAGAACAGCCATTGGCTCTAAATAATCCACAACCTCCTACTACTCCACAAATTATTGGCAAACAAAATTCAATTCCAACCACACAAGGGTTGCCTAAAACAGCTCTTAGGCCAACTCAAATGCCAGTTGTTGCCCATATGCAAGGAATGAATGTGCAGGCCAAGGGACAACAAAGAGATGCTTCATCCCATTTCAACATCATTGATCAGATGAAGAAGACAAATGTAAACACATCAATGTGGGAATCACTATCTATCCCAGGCCAAAGAGATTTGCTACAAGCTGCCATGAAGGACTGGTCAACTTCAAATTAGCAAGTCCAAATACAAGAGAAGGTGCTCAAAAATAATGCCCAGCCTAAGGGTAATCATGGAGGATAGCAAGGTAAAATGTTGAAGCCCCCTCCATTCTATGTTTCATTGATCATTGGAAACCAATTAGTACATAATTGCATGATTGATTCCAGGGCAAGTAGTTCAGTAATACCCAAGAAAATATTTGATCAGTTGGGAATTCAGTATGAAGTCATATCCAAAGGGGTAGTGGAATTGGATGGGACAGCAGTAACAACAGTTGGAGTGATAAAAAACTTGATTCTTACTTTACATGCATGCCCCAACATTGTTTTTTTTCAAGATGTCTCAGTAATAGATATCCCACCACTCTTTTCCCTATATCTATCAAGGGATTTCACAGCCCAGATTGGAGGTTGCTTATCTGCTGATTGGTCGCACATGTTTTTCAGGACGAGATATGGAACTAAAGCCACAATCAAATCTGACCCTATTGTAAACTTTCACATTGAGCCTTACACTCCAAGTCAGATCAATACCAATTGTTCAGCATTTGATCGAGAGGATTATCCAAGCACTGATGCAGCTGACACCAAGGTTGGAAGTATCCCAGATCTAACTCTTGATGAATGGGCAAACAAGGTGCATGCTTTTGATCCTTATCAAGAAATAGAAGAATCTAAGCTAGGATTCTATTGCATGCATGAAGAAAATCATCCTATTCATAGCATCACCAAGCCAAACCACAAGGATGACAATGAGGTATGGCAGTTGTTTTTTGATGGATCAAGGAGCAGACAAGGTGCTGGAGGGGGAACTATGCTTGTTTCACCTCAAGGAGTTAAGTATTATTCAGCCTTTAGATTCTAGTTTGCATGCTCTAATAACACTTCTGAATATGAAACTCTGATACAAGGATTGCATTGGTCAATCAAGAGAGGAATAAATAACTTACAAGTCTTTAGTGACAGTGAGTCGATTGTCAACCAAGTTAAGGGGCAGCATGCTATCAAGAATGATCTACTCAAGTGCTACAAGAATAGGGTGTGGGACCTCATTGAAAATTTTGAGGGCTTTGGCATAAAATCCATTCCTAGAAAAGAGAACCAAGCTGCTGACAGGCTTGCAGTAGTTGGAGCAGCCTTTGATGTTGTTGAAAGCATCAAGAAGGACAAGGTACAGCCAAACATCCATATGATTGTAAGGCCTTCAGTGCCAGACAACAATGTAAGTTGGCAAGTGTTTGAAAATGATCAGCAAATCATCCATTTTTTGCAAGAAGAGGCTGAGTTCTCAGCTAAAAAATAGGAAAAGTTGGAGCAGCAGTATGGTGACCAAGTGGTACAGTTGAGAACCAACAAACTACCAAAGGGACTTATTACTTTGGAGTCCATTTTCAATCTTAATGATCATTTTAGGAAGGAGAAGGAAAACATTCAAGTCAAGGGAGAAGATTCATTGTCCATCTTGGTGGAAGGAGGAAAATCACTCCGAGTTGGTAGAGTGATAACTGAGCAAGAAAGGTATGAGTTCATACAAATTTGTCAAGAATTCCCTGATGTGTTTGCTTGGAGCTATGAATATTTGAAAGGTTTCAATCCCAAGTTAGCTCAACACACCATTGAATTGGATCCAAGTACTAAACCTATCAGACAAAAACAAAGGCCAATCAATCCACACATGGAGCCTCTCATGAGAAAGGAATTGAATAAGTTGATAGAATCAAGAATCATATTCCCTATCAAGCATTCTAGTTGGGTAGCCAACTTGGTTCCAGTTAGAAATAAGAGTGGTGAAATCAGATTGTGTGTTGACTTCAGAGATTTGAATAGAGCATCTCTCAAGGATCATTATCCACTTCCTTCTATGGAGCAGATTTTGCAAGTTGTTGCCTCTGAGAGGTTTTCATTACTCGATGGCTATTCAGGGTACAATCAGATTATGGTGAAAGAAGAGGATCAGTTCAAGACAGCCTTTACAACCAAATGGGGAACTTATGCATATAGGAAAATTCCATTTGGGTTGTCCAACACTAGAGCTACTTCCCAAAGAGAAATGGACATGCAGTTCAAGGATTTGATTAACAACATGGTGCTGATATACCTTGATGATATCACTATTTTTTCAAAAAAATGTAGCAGACCATCTCTTTCATTTGAGACAAGTGTTCCAAAGGTGCAGAAGATTTGGAGTATCCTCGAATCCTAAAAAGTGTATTTTTCTAGCTCATGAAGGAAAGCTCCTTGGCCACATTGTCTCCAAAGAAGGATTAGCAATTGATCCAGAAAGGGTTGAAGCCATAAGAGCACTACCATTGCCAAGCCACAAGAAGGCCCTTCAAAGTTTCTTGGGGAGAATAAATTTTGTTCGGAGGTTTGTTCCAAATTTTGCAGCCCTAGTCAAGCCTATCACCAAGATGTTAAAGAAAAGCATAGATTTCAAATGGACATCAAAAGGCAAGGCAAGTTTTGAAGCAATCAAAGAGGCCATCTCACAAGCTCTAACCCTCATTAACCCATATTTCTCCAAGGATTTCATACTCTATGCATTTGGAGGTGATGATACTATTTTTGCAATTTTGGTACAGCAGAACAAAGGCAATGATGAGCAGCCAATTACTTTCTTTAGCCAAAGCTTGGAGGACTATGAGGTGAGATATTCTTTCATTGAGAAGCATGTTCTTGCAGTAATCAGAAGCTTGAAGAAATTCAAGCATCTAGTTTCAAACAATAAGGTTCAGTTGCTGGTTTCTCATGTGGGAGTTAAAGACTTCCTCCTCAACAAAGACTTGAATGAAAAGAGAGCAGGTTGGATTACTCGTGTCATGGAGTATGACATTGAGATCAAAGTCACCAAGTTGGTCAGAGGAAAAGTATTGTGTGAGCAGCTGGTCTTGAACAAACAAAAGGAAGCATGCAATGAGAAGGAAGTTGTTTTGGCGTTACAAGACAGCCATGAGCAAGGAAGCACTCAAGAAGAGAATGATGGTGTTCTCACTCCTTGCTGGACCCAAGACACAATGCAGTTCCTAAGCATAGGCCTATGCCCTCCAGAGATGAACAAGACCAAAAGAAAACACTTCAGATTGCAGGTTGTCCCATATGTCCTTGTTGATGGTGTTTTGTTCAAAATGGATGTGAATGGAGCGTTGCTGATATGCATTAGTACAAATCAGATTCATAGGATGTTGGAAGAGTTCCATGGTGGATCATCTGGTGGTCATTTTGCACCAAGAGTGACAAATCTAAAGATCATGAGGGCTGGCTATTATTGGCCCAAGATTTTCAATGATTGTTATGCATGGATCAAGAGGTGCAAGAATTGTGCCTTCTTCATAGGTAAAGAGAGGCTAGTTGCCCTTCCATTTCATCCAATTTCAGTTGACCAGCCATTCATGCAATGGGGTTTGGAATTCATAGGATTCATTAATCCCAATTCAAGCCAAGGGCACAAATGGATTTTAATAGCCACAGATTACTTCACCAAGTGGACTGAAGCAGAAGCGCTCAAGGAAGCAAATGAATCTAGCATCCTAGATTTATATGAGGGAATAGCAACTAGATTTGGCATACCTACTACAATAATATCAGATAATGCATTGGCATTCATTGGGTCCAAGGTGACTGAATGGGCTGTCAAGAATGGGATCTACCTGAGCACTTCATCAAACTATTACCCTCAGGGTAATTTCCAAGCTGAGTCTACAAATAAGAACTTGTTAAGAATCATTAGGAGGACCCTTGATGAAAATCAAATATCTTGGCATACTAAGTTGAAATCAGCCTTATGGGCTGATAGGATAACTCCTAAAAGATCCACAAGTAACTCCTCATTCAATCTTGTTTATGGAAGAGAGGCAATTTTTCCCATGTCACTTGAGTTGCCAACGTTAGAACTCATGAAACAGTTGGAGTTATTGGAGTTTGAGCCCATGGAGGTTAGATATGTAGAATTGATGGAGCTCCAAGAAATCAGAAATCAGGCATCCCAAGCAATGGAGAAGGATCAAGCTTTGATAAAGAAGACCTTTGATAGGAAGGCTAAGGATAGATCTTTCCAAGTTGGAGATCTAGTGTTAGAATGGGATGTAGATAGAGAAAAACCGGGAAGGCATTCAAAATTTGATGCCATTTGGAGTGGCCCATACATGGTCACAAAGTGTAAGGACAGCAATGCTTTCCAATTGCCTTCATTGGATGGTGAAGAATTACAGATTCCAGTCAATGGAATCCATCTGAAACATTACTACTGAAGGGAATTCTCCACCTTGTACATGTTAGCTTCGGTTTTCATTCCTCCAAGTGCTTGTGCACATTGTTTTGTTGTAGTTTAGCTTTGCTTTCCCTAAGTGCTTTGGCACAAGCTTGCTATTCCTGGAAATGTGTTTTGCAGGCCTTGTTCCATCAGGTGATGTTCCATCCTCCATCTTCCTCCTTGCAGTGTTCTAGTCAGTTGGGGTACCAAGAAAAGAATTTAATGACTCCATGCCCAATGGATTGCTTCATGCAACTGGTAACTCCATCCAGCAGGAAGATGACCCCTCTAAGTCACCAAAATTGTTATCCAAAATGTGCCCCTTGCTCATTTTTGTGGCTAACTCCTTTCATTCTTCCCTCTCTTGTGCCTCAGTCATAATTTTTTGCTTTTCAAGAACTCAAAACTTTTTGGAAATGGCATCATTGGATAGAGCTCTTTCTCTGCTTTCCAGAAAGGTAAAGTTTTCCTCCTAACTCCATGTATTTTTGAAGTTATGGCTCGACGGAGTTTTTGTGGGAAATTTTCCCCTGAAAGGCCCACAGCCAATAAGATGGTGCCATGTGTCCAAGTGGCGGGGGTCGAAGGAAAAAGAAGGAAATTTCAAGGGGAAAAACGACCCCCCAAATGCAGACCAAACACATCATGCCACGTGTCCGGTGGTAAAAAAAATCAAGAAAGGCCCGCATATAATGGGGTTTTGCCACGTGTCCAATGGGAAATATGGTCAAAAAGTCACAAAAGAATTTAGGAAGACAGGCCCGCGTCCAATCAGCACGTGCCACATGTCCTCAGCTCATCGGCCCGATGGGGAATTTTGGGAAAATTTTCCAAAGGGAAAAACAAAGGAAAATGAAGCACAGAGGGCCCACGCCCAATCAGAGCATGCCATGTGGCGTCCAGAATGGTGGAGTGTAGGGAATTTTTGGAAAATTTTCCAAATGACCAAAAAGTGGAAAATTTAAAAAAAAAATTCCTGCCAATCTGATTTGGCCCTATTTTGCCCTAAAATTTCAAACGGCCATATCTTTCGATCCAAAGGTCAGTTTTTCACGTTCTTTATATCAATGGAAAGATGGTGAAATTATATACAAGATTCCAGGGTCATTTTTTCATTTGGATGGATTTTGGAGAGAGAAAATTGAAAAATACCTTTGGCACGTGGTCATGGACAGAAATGATGTTTCAACCACCATTTTTAATGAAGAATGGCTCGCATTCTCTCCCAGCATGGAGAAAAATGTCAGGGGATGGGCCTGTAAGGATGCCCATGTTGTTTTAATGCATTTTGGGTCAGTGGTTGAAGCTCTCCCACATTTTTCAATATTTCTCTCTCCTGGGGTCGTGGCTTGCACTGCAAAAGCCAGAATGGTTTCATTTTTGAAGGGAAACACTTTTTCAACTCTGCAACTTCCCTTTTTCTTCCCTTTTGGCAAATTTTGTGGAAATATTTACCTTTCCATGTAATACAGCACCATGTTTGCCTCTTGATCACTGTAATGCATTGTATTGAATCTAAAATGTTAATATATTCTCTGTGATTAAAATCTCTCAATCCTTTCATATATCTACCATTGTTTTCCTGATCTTTCATTACATTTTGAGCAATTTGTGCATGCTTTTTGCTGTGTTTTCTTAGCGATTATGTATGAATTGCAGTATCAGGTGTCTACAACTCCTTTGGTGCATCACCTCATTAGCATTAGCTTCATTTTCTTGCATTCCTTATCTTTGTCCCCTTGGAATTTAGAGTAGGAACTAGGAATTTAAACCTCTGCAACTTGTAAGTGATATATCTGATCAGGGGAGTTGAGGAACCAGCCTCTAATCTGGAGATTACTTTCCCATTTTTCAAGTCCCAACACATGGGGGGAGGATTCAATTTTGTGAAATCACATTGGATGTCCAAAACTGTCAACTAGAAGTCTGAACAACATCCAAGGGTGCTGTTGATTTGCAACAACACTTATTTTACAGAGTCTCCACCAGAGGATCTTCAATATTCTTTTCCTTTACATCAATAGAAAAGGAAGAATCTCCTTTTTGATACTGAGAGCACATGAACATGCCACATGATAAACTAGGTGCATATTTTTCCTCATCTTCATCACCTTTAGAATTACTCGTAGAATCTTATTTTTGTGTCATTCTCTACGTCCTCAACCTCGAGAGGATCGTTATATTCAATTTATTTTTTCATTTCGTCTTCATCTCCTTGAGCCCTACAATGGGAATTGATAGGTGGGGCCTCCAAGGCAAGCCTTTGAGGTGCTCTTGTAATCTACTTTTTGTTATTTCTTTGAGGAGATACCTATTCAAAAATTTCCCTCTTCAATGATGACATTTCATTTGCCAATATATGTAAAAATGAATTTGTTCTCTCATTTTTCAGGATGCTGAGTTTTACCCTTTAAAGGGTTCTTGATCTTGCTAGATAGGATGAGGTTATCCTTGACTTTAATGT
Organism: Taxus chinensis; assembly: GCA_019776745.2. NCBI lineage: Eukaryota > Viridiplantae > Streptophyta > Pinopsida > Cupressales > Taxaceae > Taxus > Taxus chinensis. The sequence goes on from CM034150.1 coordinate 863,648,583, forward strand.
CCATTATTTGTGCTTCTGCAATGTTCCTCGGTTTGAACTCTTCATATAAAAAATCCTACCTCTAGTGATTGAGCATTAGATGAAGAATCTCTTGAAAAAAAATTTAGTTGGTGAATCTTCTTATGGTATCTTGTTGAGCAACTGGTCAAAATGGGCCACAAATTCTCTTGTAGTTTTGGTTTCTTCATTCTTCATTTTTACAAATTGAACAAGGAGATCTTGAAATTCCTTAGTAGATTTGAATGTTTCTTCAAACTTAGACTTGATATCATTCCAACAAGTGACCTGATCTGGCAGACAAGAGGTAGAACCATTCTTCTAATTTTTGTTGGATGTATTCCATGAACAACCTTACGGCCACATATTCATGTTCGAATCCAAGAATCCTACATGATGTGGTGACAAAGGCGATGTGTTCTTCAAAAAAAATTGTGTCATCACCTTTTAACTTTGGAAAGTTCTTGCGGGAACCTGGTTGTAGATTGTGAAGATGGGTGGGTGTGAGCATGAGTGGAATTATATTTCTTCCTATGGAACAATGGGTTGAGGTCTTTCTACTTCATCTTCCATTTTTTCTTGTGTTTCAGCTTCAAAGTATTCTCTTTCTTTGGAAAATTCTTCTTCCAATCCTTCTTCTGGTTCTTGTTCTTCTTCACTTGGGAAATTGATGTTTATATGGTGGTCTAAATATGGGAGAATTTATAGGGGGAGTATCAACAGAAGTTTGAATGGGATTACCAGGTGAACCACTTGAAGACCCGGATGGAGATGATGCTTGGGAGAATAAATAGGGATTGTATATGATTCATTCTTGATGATTTTGTAAATCCTCAAAAGCAGAATCCATAACACCTTTGGACCTACTCAACCTGGTATAATTTTCCTTCATTTAGATCTAAGAAAAATTTGTAATAGGAATATGAAAAGACACTGTGGAATAAAAAAGGTCACTTGTAAGAACCCGATCGTGTTTCTTTCAACAATGGATATCCATGAACTCTTTTTCTATTTTTTCTATTTTTTCAGCTTTCAATTTTTTTTTCATTCTTGGAATATTTTATTTTTTTGGATTTTTGGATCTTGTGATCGTATTTTGGGTGTAGATGCTACCAAATCTACCCTATGGTGGGTGCCAAAAACTATTGACGAGAAAATTTGTCGGGTGGACAAATCTATAGACTTCTTGCCAATGCTCTAGGAATCTAAGTCCCTCTACTTGAACGACGCACCTTTGTGTTTACATGCGCGTGCAAAAGTGGTTTTCTGTGGTGGTCTTGTGGTCGAGGATCCAACAAGGGAACTTCATGGACCCTGTAGAAAAGCTAGCAATTAATTGCTAGAAAGGACTTTGCAAGAGATCAGGAAAATTGAGTGAGCAAAAGGGAGGGGGATTAATGTTGTAGGTAGAAAATCATTTTCCTACACCCATTAGTCAAAAAATTCAATGCACGTAAATTATAGAAGAAACAATCAAGCCATTTGAAATAAGACCAGTTAAGATTTAATGAACACAAATTTTCAGTTAAACCTCCTAATCCAAAAGGCAAAAACTCCTTCTCTTTTATTTAATCTTGAGCAAAATTTTACATGGTAAGAGTGGAAAGAATGGAGGAAATGGGATGTGGAAGAAAATTAGTTATATCTTTTTTCCTTCATAAGAATCACTCTCTCATGAGCTTACAAAACTGGAAAACTCTTTGGATAGGGGATGCCCTTAAAATTTATAGAAATAAAAAATGACTCTTCACCTACCCCTAATTGCCTTTTCACATTCCTTTTCACGACTTATGACTGTTTACATCCATAGGAAAAGATTAAGTACCTTTTTATGACTTAAGGTGACTTATTACATTGAATAATAAAGTAATTTTTAATTCATCAAAATAATTATGAAAAATTAAAAGCCCAATGAAGAATTAGAATGAGGCGAGGAGAAAGTGGGGGGAGATAAGAGAGAGAAAAGGGGAGAGAGAGAACTGAGGGTAGGTGTCAATGAAGAAGAAGCCATCTCTGATGAACTCCACTGATCCTTACCAGATGATATGATGAAATTCTCAAACACAATGAACTATGAGTCCTTTAATGCTTAGTACCATAAGAAAAGCTCCTTCGAATGACACACGGTCACTATGAACTAAGTGTATAGAAATAATGTCGAATGATTCCATTGGTGACCACGAGTGTTGCTCATGAAGATCCCATCTTAAGAGATAGAAGCTCAAAAATGACCCTGCTATGACCTTTGTAACATGCCCAGACTATTGTACTAATCAAGAAGCTTAGATAGAATATGAATTTTGAACCCTTTGTATTTTTTGGTGATGACCGCAATATTTCCATTTTACTTAAGTACCGAAGAGTGTACCTTGAAAGCTGACTTGTGAGGGTCATAACTTGAGCTCTTAGATGAGTTTTTGGGCGCTTATTTATATGATTTTTTCATGTAAAATACATAATGATAACAATGGCGATGGTACTAAGGCTTTATTCTGACTGAACAACCTCAAAATTTATCATTTTCTCTCAGGATTACCCATTGTGCATGGAAATAATGAGATGGCCAGAAAAATGCATGGTGTTTGAAGATGATAGGTTTTTTCCACAATGTGGGGGAATGAAAGAGACTTAAAATGATATATTTTTTGAACCATAACTCCTTCTAGAGCTCCTATAATCCTTCCATGAAGATCAGGTACTTTTTTCAGTGTAAGCCCTTTAGGCCTCAAAAACCAACTTTCAGTGACCTCTCCTAAACCTTCGGATCTTTCCAAATTTTCCCTGAATTAGTCACACAATGATTTTAGATCTTAAATACACCTCCATGATGAATATATGTCCTCCATTATTCTCTAATGATGATGCACCTAGCTTAGAAAGGCTGATGAAAGTGCCTTCTAAGTGTGCTAGAAAGCTTGCTTTGAAAACCATTTCTCCAACATACTTGAATGATTCTTTTGTTCCTAAATCACCTAGGGGAGGACTGTTGACATCACATATGGCATCTTGGAAGGAGATATTGGACTCAAAACTGAGGGGTTGGCTGATCTAGGGATGTCTGGGAAGGTATGACATGAAAAATTTGACACTAGGGTATATTTGTCCTGTTTTTGGGTGAATTTTACATATGCAAAAACACAGGACAACAGACTGAGATAAGAAAACTTAAATGTCTACCAAAACAAAAAATTCATTATTTTTCTTCAATAATTTAAATATTATAATATCAAATATAAGGGTCATATTTTGAGAGAATCATAACAAATGTGAGCACTTAATTTTATTGTAAACTTGACCAGAAATAAACATAAAACCATTAGCATTCAAGGTCAATGCCAATATCAAGGATGCACATAATGACTCCAACATTGGAATTTTGAGTCCTTGTAATTTGAATGTGCAAGCCTCGTACTTTAAAAGTGGGAGACTTGCACTTTGAAAGTGTGATCCTCGTACTTTAAAGTGTGAGGCTTGCAATTTCCTTGCACTTTGAAAGAGCAAGGCTTGCACTCTGAAAGTGCGAGGCTAACACATTGAAAGTGTGAGGCTCACACATTGAACTTGGTTTTACATAAATTTATTGTTAGTTTTTATTTTAGTTTTAATCCAATGAGATCATGCCTTATAATAGTTAGTGGCCACTAACCTTATATCGAGGATTGCACTTTCAAAGTGTGAGGAAAGTGTAAGCATTGCCTTTTCAAATTGTGATGATTTCAATTTGAACTTGCTTTTGCAAGAATTTTTTATTAGTTTTTTAATTTTATTAATCCAAATGGCTCATGCCTTATTATAGTTAGCGGCCGCTAACCTTACATACTCCCAACATGAAAATCTAAATACAGTGAAATTGGAATCTAATTACAACGATATTGGAATCCAATAATATCGAAATTGGGATCTAATAATAGTGTTATTAAAATCCAATAATAGATAAATTAGAATCTAATAATAGTGAAATTGGAACTCAAATAAGTCCAATAATAACAATATTATAATTCAATATTTCTACTAATGGATCTAGATACATAGATTACACTACTAAAAGCACTCAATTTCGCACCTTGGATAATAGCAAGCAAACATACAATCAAACATAAAAACTCTAATGGAAACATTTTAAAATTCACAAGCTACCTTAGTTGGTCATGTGCCATTTGTGCGGGAAATCTTATTGCAGCATTCACCTATATAAGAACATTCACATAACCCATTCTTAAGGCCTTACACCTCACATCTTTGGGATACCTCAGAGATCACAACAAAGCACCCAATTGCTAAATTAGTCTTTAGAAAATTCATCCACCTCTAAGTATGCAAACATCATACAAAACTACCATATGTCATTTGTAAAGATACATCACACGTGAAAGATACTTTTCAAGTATTAGAGGTCCTAATATGGTCTTCATATCGAAACACATTATGATATACATCTTGCACACATTCACCATGTGGTAGAACTATGTGGGTTTGATTCCTCTTCAGAGTAGTGCTACCTAGGTATGGCGGGAGAGCCAAAATTAGTAACATTTTTATACATCCCTAAGAAAAGAAGAAGATGAAAAAATCCCAATTAGTTGAACAATTGTGATCACGTGATTATAACCAAAAACGATAAAACTATCCAAATAGGAAAAAATCACCCAAGTAACTTTTTATAATATAGAAGATTTTGTCTTACTTGCAGAATTGCACTCACATATTTTCAATACATCTCAACAATAGCTTGCACACCCTTCTTGTACATTTTCAAATTGTTGGACCATCGCATCTTAGTTTGAAATGAGTTTAAATCCTCTCTAGCCCTAATTTCTACATTCATAGTTAGGTCATACATGCTTGTGAAATTTACCATCTTTTACCTAAATATGATTTATGATCTGAATGTTTGATGTCATTTACTGTAATCTAATATTCTCTCTATAATTACACAATTTTTTTAGTGCTTTAGTAAGAGGAAACCTAAATTTTCCATTATAGAACCTAAGAGAGCCACTAGGAAGCTATAAAGAGGATATTTTTGTATGTTTGGGGGTACCACTCGATAGGTATTATGAGCTCATTTTATTGGGGCTAAGGGCACATAATTGGATATATAATGTGGATTGGGTAGAAGACGTGGATGAAACATTGAATAATTTTAGATACATTTTCCTTTTGGGACCCAAACTTGACTTGGGCATGCAAAAAATCAAAGGTCATTGGTGTATCCACCATTGAGGTAGATGTTACAATAAAAATACACCTCTTACTAACATATCAGTTGATTGATTGTAGTCTTCCTTTGTGCTTCAAAATTCCAAGAAGAAAACTCTAAAAGTTACTACATCTAAATACATGCTTACTACCTCAAGTAAAATATGTCTCTTAAATACATCTTGGATTTTTTTTAACAACTCTAAAAAAAATCCTCATTTCTCCCAAGTTCTAATCCTATTAACATAAAAAATCATAATATATTTATATCTAACTTTACACCAACCAATTATTAATATACTTCTACAGAACAATGAATGTGACACATGAGATCTCATGTATAGGGGGGCCATGGGAGCTATTGATGGAGCTTGGCTTTTCATAAGAGTGATAACCAATGACTAGTTGTTATTGCTTAAAATCTAGTGGGGAGACACTCAAAGTAAACATATTAAAATTTATAACTAAGCATATTAAATTTCACATATATTTCATTGAACAGTGCATGAATCTAGATGGGCTCATGCAATTGAAATTTGTGTGTTTATTGAGTTAAATATTGTGACCATTTTCATTGAGCCATTGCAATTTAAGCATAGTTCATGCACTTGTAAAGCATGAGCCAAAGACTTTCTAATAAATTGTGCATTTTAATAATACCACTTAATAGTTTTTAAAGACAAATTTAATCTTTAAAAATATTAAAATTTATAACTCTTATAAACCAATTCAATTTAAAAAACCATTAAAAATTGTAGAATGTAACTTTTTTAAATCTTAAAAATAAAAATCAAACAAGACGAAATGGTAGCGGCGTTAATAATTAAGGTAACATGATTTTATTTTATTTAGAGTGAAGCACGAGCAATGAGCATGCCAATTTTCCCCTAATCCCATTGCTTAGATCAAAAACCAAGATGACACATGATTAAATTTGTTTTTATTAAAATTATCCAAATTAATTAAATTTTTTAATCGCAGTTTTGATAGATTTTTTTCTGAATTTATATCCCAAATATAAAGCTCGCACTAAGTCATCCTAAGGTATTTTACCTCATTGGCCATTGTCTGCTCTGTTGATTTGGTTAGATTCCTTTCATAAATTATTTTTATTTATAAACATTGTTCTTCATTATGGTTGGTTTTTGTATTAAGATAGATGGTGGATAACAACATCCCATTTTGCATTTGGCATTGCTACTAGATTACGGCTTGTAATCATTTATGCTTATATGCTAAATATAATACGTTGGTTTGATTTATTATATGGGTTTAAATTTTCAAATAAATTCATCCTACTAGTTTTTATTTCTTGAGATCGTGTAAAACACATTTGATATTTTATTTTCCTTGCTCCATATCGATGGAGAAATAACTACTGATTTTGTATATTTTGACATATTTTTAATGCAGAAGATAATTTTGCAAAACGATTTTTTCCTAAGCCTGTATGATTACTACCTTAATCTAATCTATCTATAAGTCTAGAAGATGAGCTACTACATCTTCCGAGAATTATTAATAAAAATGGGTAATGGAATCCGTTTACTTTTTTTATCGTTCCGCATCTTTGTTTCCTATGTCTGTCAGGTTGCATGTTTATTGTGTAACAAGATAGGGGTGTTTCGTCATAATAGTTATGGTATGTATACACTAAAATTGTTCATGGGGTATCACTTCAGGGAAATGAAATATAAAATATTGAATTAAACACATCACAATTGAATGGGATTTGTTGTACATATAAGATTGGATGCAAATTGTCTTATGCTCCTCATGTTGTGTGTCTTTTTCAATAAATAATTATGTCTCTGACACTCGTATGAACTTGCGGTGATCTTGGCCAACTATTTCTTAGCTCGTATCAACGGCCTCCAGTTAAGCTAAGTTGTCCACGTGCGGAGTGTAAATGCAGTATGATAGTTATATTCCCTCTATCAAAATTAAGTATTGTAGGAGAAATTTGGGTGTAAAATGTTGCAGCGAGCCTGTACTTTATATGCCCCTCTTGTGGCTAATTATACTCCTTAAAAAATAAACTAATTTTCACAATAATTCAACAAATGGAATTAACCTCTTCGTAATATAGGATTTTAATATATAGTGTATAGTATAAATTGTTTATAATATAGACTTTGTAGTATAGTTTGTATATATAGTTTAATGCTCCTTATAAGGGAAAGTTACACTCACAAAAAATGAGTGAGTTCAAGTCAATAAAGTGGAACATAAATAGTGGATGTTGCTTAGGTGATACACTTTGACCTGTGGAAAATGTGTGGTGCATGCAGGTATTTAATTTTTACTTTCTTATTTCCAACTTTTCATTGATGTCATCATCTTATATTATTAATAAAACACTATCAAATTGAAAACCTTGACATCATTTTTGTTAAGTTCTTAACCTTTAAACATTTTTGGTTTCCCCATTTTTTTAATTTTGGCCCCTTTAAGCATAAATCGCACTCGTGTGAAAAATGTGACTGGGATCGAAACAATAAAGTAGAAGACACATAACAGATGATAATTGATGATTGTTTGCACGCCATCTATTAACTTACTTAGCCTATTTCCTTGCACCTACTCAGGCTTAGAGATGTAAATGGGGAATACAAAGTGACGATAAAGTGGAACACAAATAAAGGACAATTATTGATGTTTTTTTACATGTTTCCTATTTCACTCCACCTAATCAAGCTTAGAATTGTACAGTGGGAATACAAAGTGCTCCAAGAAGCAAGAATTTTGAATGGGCTTCAAACATGGGACCAATTGGTTTTTCTTGTTTTTAATTTAGCACCTTTAAGCACAAATTATAGTCACATGAATAATTTAAACTCAAGTCTCAATGATTATTCACACATCTTATGTTTCCCCGCACTTGAGCTTAGAATTATAAAGGAGGGCTACAAAGTAAACCAAGAAACAAGCATTTCAATTGGGTTTTCAACATGAAACCTATTGGATTTTTCACATTATTTCTTTTGGCCCTTTTGAGCATAAATCACACTCATGTAAATAATGCGAAAGAGATCAATTTAATAGGGTGTAACACAGATAAAAAAATTTAATTGGGTGTTACAATTTAAGACATGGAAAAGGTGCGAAACATGCATAGGTATTTGATTCTCACTTTTCAGGTGGGTCTCAAACATGAAAATTTTTGGATTTTCCCCATTTTTTGGTTTGTCCCTTTTTGTTAGGTTAGTTATTGTTTACCTAATATATTAATTATGCATCATATAAATAATTATTTAATTAATGTTATTAATTAAATAATGTTGTTATATAGTTTTTAAACTATATTTGTCTTTTATTTCCACATGCATAATTGTTATAATTGTTATAACAATTTATGTGCTTCCCGGATGTATTTTGGAAGCTGTTGTGAGTTTAGTTTTACTTGTGCAACCTATTTATTTGTCTACACATGGTTGTTCAATTCCTATAAGAATTGCAACACTCCATTGTATTCTTGCTTGATTGAGTTTAATACAATTATCAGGCTTCTTCCCCTGTTGTTCAATTTACATTTGTTATCTTTTAAATGTAATTCACACTCACATGAATTATGCATTCAAGATATAGATGATATAGTGAACCACAATGCCCTTCCCCTCCATCAAACCCTTTTTCAACTGCCCCTCATCCTTACCCTTTTTTTGCTTCCTGAATTTTCAATTCTTCGCTCCATCCCCTTTAGTGTTTCCATTGTACACCCCACATACAATTACTAGTTAATATAATATTAGATCTTATTCATAAAAAAATTGTGTGTCTATTGAGTTTAAGATTGTGAACATCTTCATTGAGTCATTACAATTTAAGCATAATTCATGCACTTGCAAAGCATGAGCCAAGGACTTTCTAATAAATTGTATATTGTAATAATCCCACATAATAATTTGTAAAGACTAATTACACTGAAGGCGTTCCCCCTATGGTAAAGGACCTTCGGACGTTTCTCTAATTGTGTTAAATTTGACGGTTATACAGTTGTCTAGCCATCTTCGTTTTTCCAACTATTTTAAGCCCCCTTTCGCATTCTGAGGTGCAAGCTCAGGCTTTAATCATGGTGAAGAATTTTTCGGTTACTATTCTTGTTTTCTGAAGCTCGGCTTTGTCTTTTGGATGGAAATCAGCACCTTGGTGGACAAAGTAGTGCAACAATTATTTTCATTTCCATATAATCTAATGGAGTGTATCTATGCCCTCACGTCTGGACAATGAAAATCAGTTTAACAACCTCTTTTTGAATCATGAATCCCAAATCTGAGAATGTTCGAACCGTGAGCAACGATTACGGTTTTGTGATCGGATATCAAAATTTGGATGAGGGTTTTTGGTTTTACAAGCAGAATTAGGTATAAATAAAAACCAACATTCATATAATCTAAGAATTTCAATTGGCATCTGGCAAGACAGAGTTTCTTGTTTTCCCGCACAGGATGAGAATATGCATCTTCCTTAAAACGACGACACATAATACCCATTTTTGTTACATCACAAGAATCAAGCTTGCTTGCAATTTCAATGAGAATGTCAATGTTCAAGTCTCTAATTCCTATCTCTGTCTCTGTTTTTGTCTGTGTGTTTCTATTTCTGCATTGCCTCATTCTACTTGCCACGGAACCCATTATCAACTCTTTTTGAAGGAAAACTTGACCTCTAAATTCCTGCAAACAACTTAGAAAACTATGGAAATGCAATTCAAAAGGATAACAACTGTGGAAATGCAACTCAAAAGGTTTTTTTTAGTTTAAGACTACACATTACTCAATGCAAAATTGAGACAACGAGTGAATTGAAAAGATTTATTCAATAAAATAACTCGAGCATGCAATATTTTAAAATGTTTTCATATTAAATAAATATGCTTTTTTGTTTGTTTATTTTTTAGAATTGTCGGTTTTTCTTGTTTTGTTTCTTGAGGTTACATATTTCAGCTTTGGCTTTGTTTTGGTTGCACAGCTGTAAGCGGGCATTTCAAATTTGGTAGGGTTTTACTATTGCAGGGTTTATTTAACTGTAAATACGTTTTATTTAGGTGCTTGAGAGTTTTGAGGGTGTGCATATGGAGGTCGTGGGTTACAAACTTGTTGTCAGCCTTACGGATGAGCAATTTTATATTTGTCAAAGTGCTTGGAGTTTGCTTGTCGATGTCTATGTTTAGAGGGTCGCTGAGGCTTTATTCTTTTCAAGTGTTTTCATGAGGACGTTTAACGACCTTGAAGAGGTAAGAAAATGGGATCGACATTTGGAAGGTGAAAGTTCATGATGTGATGCAGGATATGGCCATACATGTTGCTAAGGTCGATGAAAACATCCTGTTTTAGGCACGCCACACACTACACATGTTGCAGGTAAGAAAAATAGAAGTCATTATGGAATTTACATGAGATTTTATCATTTTTTATTGATGAAACCCTTCTTTCCTTTAACAGCCCATATTTCATCACAAAATACCCTACATCAAAGACCCTGATACTTGCATAAGTACGTAGTGCAATCTGTTTCATTCCCATATTTTGCATGTTGTATAAGACTTGTATACAATATTGGGATTTTAATTAATATATGGTGATTTTGCGATGATGTATGGGTTATACTATTTTTCCTTACCGTTGTTGCTATTGGGAGGTTATGTAGTTTATAAATACAAATTTAGAGTAAGTAAATAGTTGCTAAATTGCATTGGTGTCATTTTTCTAGGCTTAAAAAACTTTGGAATTGTAGTTCATTTTTGACAAGTGCATGGTATTATTTCAGATATATTTCATATCTCAACCTTGGATGCAATCATACATGGACTCTGAAATCATAGCCATCATGGCCCAATATATGCCTCTTGACAGCCAAGGAGAGGTCCCCAATCATGTTCACAATGCAGGGCTATAAATGATGGTACTTGAACTATTCTATGCAGTGATTGTTCACAATTTCTCACATTTATGCAGGTTGATAATGTGCTTCTTTACCTTTAACTTGCTAGTCATCCTAGGAATCTAGATTGGGCATCAACTTTGCAGATGAATCTACAGATTTCTGTATGTGCTTGTGCATAGCTATTGCAGGTGCATCCATTAGGTTCTTTTTTCAACCTTACAAGTCATGCAAACTATATGGTATTATTTCTGATATATTGTATATCTCAACCTTTGGATGAAGTCATACATGGACTTTGAAATCAGAGCCATCATGGCCCAATATATGCCTCTTGACAGCCAAGGAGAGGTCCCCAATCATGTTCACTATGTAGGGCTATAAATTATGGTACTTGACCTGTTCTGTGCAGTGATTGTTCATTATTTCTCACATTTATGTAGGTTAATAATGTGCTTCTTTACCTTTAACTTGCAAGTCGTCCTAGGAATCTAGATTGGGCATCAACTTTGCAGATGAATCTATAGATTTCTATATGTGCTTGTGCATGACTATTGCAGGTGCATCCATTAGGTTATTTTTCAACCTTACAAGTTCATGCAAATTATAGATGCTCTTTAATGAGCATCATGCTTACTTTTGTACCATATATCATGAGACGTTGATCCATAGGGATCCAAAATAACTCTACTTCATCAGATCAACAGTCAACACAAAGAAGGAAAACAATGAAACAGAGGTTTTGTCTTTATAAGTAACAGGAGACCGCCACCTTGTGTAGGCGGTGTGGCAATTAGAAATCCACCGCCCAGCCAGGGTGGCAAGCCCTAGAACCACCGATCTGCACGTTGGGTGGTGGTTACATAGCCATTACAGACAGAAAACTAAAATCGAAACAAACAACCTCTAAATATTAGAAAGGATGTTTGTTTCTCTTCTCCTTCATGACCTTTCCCATTCTCCATTGTGCATGGGGGGACATGAGAAAGGCTATAAATACATGTATTGAGGAAGTTTTTTGTAGAAGGGCAATTGAAGCATGGGAGAAAGTGAGCAAGAATTCTTGGTGCTGGAAATTGTATTTTGTAGAAGAAAGGAGTGTTGAGACAAAGCAAGAAAGTAACAGAAAGGAAGTGTTGAGATATTATCTACTTCTCTTTCTTACTTATTGTAAATTATGTACTCTGTTGATTTGAACTGGCCAATAAAGCATAGAAGTGGGAAGAAAGAGCAATTTGCCCTTCCCGGCTGGTTTTTTTCCTCCATTGGAGGTTTTCCAAGATAAAATTGTTGGTGTTATGAGTTTATTATTCTTTCCTTTACTACAATTGTTGATTCTAAGCACAATAATGATTCCTTCACTAGCTATCTATGTTATTTTCCAATAGGAAGTAAACAATAGCTATTAATTTGTGATTTGTGAATAATTCCAAAGTAGAATAGTTTACATATCAGACGTTGGGGAGGGTTTGAAGGTTCTTGAACAAATTTGAGGATCATTTTGTGATTGATGCATTCAATTTATAAAATTTTAAGGTTGCTTTTTTAGATCACAATCAACCTCAGATGCCCCTGTTTTGGGAACTCCACAAAGGGAAATATCTAATTTACTTATTTTCATGGTTATCTTATGTTTGAAGTTCCAACATAGCCGAATTTTGTTTATAAATGTGTTCTAAAGAATTGTAAGACGGTTGCTTAAGAATAAAGAGACTGTGTAGTCACTACCCACAAAGCTCTCTTGAATTTGAAATTGAGCTGGAAACAGTTGGAAGCATCAAGCAGACAGAATATTTTGAGTCTGCATGGATATTCACTTTCTCCACTTGGAAACCTGATGATGCATGTTCTTGATAATCAGCTTAAATCTTCCATTCCTCTGCAATCTTGCCAACTAAAGTATTTTTATACTGATTTTTCTGGCATGTATTTTAGTAGACTCTTGACTTTTTATATATGGCTTAGTTTTTTTGTTTCTAAGAAAAGTTATAGGACATAGTGTTGTCTAATCCTATGGATAATGTATTTTAGTCACAAGCTAAAATTATTTTATTAAGACTGGAAAACTCCCTTAAACATCTCGAGGTATAATGCGTTTGGTTAATCTTGTATAAGATTTCACATTGCACATTATCAGGTAATGCATTTATACTGAAAACTGCATGATGCTTTGAGTAATTAGTACAATAACATGAGGTACATGATGGACATGTTATGTTTACATGATTTCATTTTATGGGTGACAGTTGCACAATTGTAGAATTTGTCTTCTCTTTAGGTTTCACATCCCCAAGCATTTTAACATAACCAATATCAAATCCAGGTCGTGATATGACTACAATATTGTACCAAACATTGTTATTCCTTCTCATCTCCATCAAGCACATCAAGAACCAACCTCAAAAAAACAAAAGCGGGAAAATATTTCCCAAATGTAATGTAACTCTTAAGCATGAATAATTCTTGGCATCTCACTTGTACTTTGATAAGTCATCTCACTCTACCCTCTTGAAGACATTAGCTCCAGATTTTACTACTTCCATCTCAATGACAGTATTTCAGAGTTAAAATAAGCACATACATTTATAAGATTATCGAGATATTCAATAATTACATCACGAGAAGTTATTCCTGAAAAAGATGTAATACCATGGACTTCACAATTTTACAGAACTGCTAAAACCCCAAAGAGTTGTACCGATACAAGGTTTAGAAGTCTACTTGGAATTCTAGATGGATTTTGAACAATGGATTTATAATTGTTGACCACTTTGATGTACATGTTGGCGTAGTAGCTATTTAACACGATGAGATCCCTCTCAACCATCAGTTCGAGCTTTTGGTGTGATGGAAAATCATTTGGTATCAGAGCCAGGCACTATTAAGCATGCCAGCAACCCATCGAGTAGTGTGGCAATGGGTGACCTCCTGCGAATTTCCCAGTGTCATTAGCCTCCTAATGTTGTTGGGCCTGATTGGGTTGTATACCCGACTCCATCGTGTGGGAGGGTGTTGGCTGTAGCAGCTGATTAACATGATGAGGATCCCTCTCCACCAAAAGCTCGAGAGGGAAATTTTGGTGGAGTGGGATCTCATCGTGTTAATCAGCAGTGATATGCCAATAGACCCTCCCGCACGATGGAGCCAGGTATACATTCTTTCAATCAGGGCCCAACAACATTAGGATGGCAGTGACACCGGGAATTTCTCGATAAGGTCACCCATCGCCACTCTACTCTGGGGCTGGCACGCTTAACTGCCTGGCTAGTGATACCAAACTATTTTCCATCACACCAAAAGCTCGAACTGATGGTTGAGAGGGAGAATCATCATTTTAAATAACTTATTGCTACGCCAACACACCCCCGCACGATGTAGCCGAATGCAACCACGTGAGCTCTGGACCCACCATGTATACACCCAATTAGGCCCAACGACATTAGGAGGCAGTGACACCGGGAATTTCCTGGGAGGTCACCCATCGCCACACTACTTTGGGGCTGGCGCGCTTAACTGCCTAGCTCTGATACCAAACAATTTGTCATCACACCAAAAGCTTGAACTGATGGTGGAGAGGCATCTCATCGTGTTGAAACAGCTGCTATGCCAACACACCCCTGTACATGATGGAGCTCCAGATGTAACCACGTGAGCTCTGGGCCCACCACGTATGACACCCAAATAAGCCTAATAGCATTAGGAGGAATTCATGAAACTAGGACTTCCCGGGAGGTCACCCATCCCAGTACTACTCTAGGGGCTGGCGCACTTAACAAGAACTGGCTTTATAAACCAAATGATTTGTCGTCACACAAATGAAGCTACGAACTAATGGTGGACCCTTTGTTGATCTCATCGTGTTAATCAGCTGCTACGCCAATGAGTACACATGTTTTTAGAACATGAATTTTTGTTTGTCGGCAGGTCAGAATTCATCTTTCTCCAATATATTCTTGTTTTGAAACTGTTTAATGGTTCATTCTTATTCTTATCAATTAGGATGCTACAACTCTCCTATCAGAATCTGAAGTGGTGGATCTCGTGAAGGATATTTTTGCTTCGGCTTCGTAAAGAGACATATACACTGTATGACCTCCATCATGTATTCATATATTTTTCAATTTTTGCATGTAACTTTTTGTATTTTTTGTTGGCGTGTTAGAATATCTTTTGTTGTGATTAGTCATTCAAATATCACATCTACAGTCTTGATAAGCGTGTTATGTTATTCCTCAAGGTGATGGATTAGAAATAGTAGTTAATGCGGAAGGTATTAGACGAGAAGAGATTATGAAGTTACGATATGATTAATTTGATGTCACTCCTGAATTAGGTGCATCGACTTATTACATGTTTTTACCACCTATGCATTTCTATTGAAGGTGATTTGAAAGCACATAAACGGATATCCTTCATCAAATAAATATTGTCTGTCATTGTGTTATTTATCCTACAAATTAGTGTTGCAATACATTCAACTTGAGCTAGGATTTTTATTCTGAGTTTTGAACTCCTAATCTCTGCAACTTATTTAAGAACAATACAAAATTTTGGCGTTTAGTATAATGTCTTAAAAGAAACACACTTCATCTAGGGATACTATCTTGAGTGTTTCATCATGGAGCTGCGCTGAACATTGAAGTTGTTTATGTTGAAAGGCATGTAGTGAGTTTATTTAGTTTGTTTCAAGTGGTTGATCTAATGACATTGACTAAGTAGGGTGCACAAGTCAAAACAATTTCTATTATTTCTATTATGTTTTTGTTTTTCTACTTGCACACACACTACTGCCCCCTTTTAAGTCTTTATCCAGTATTGGAGTCGACTTCTGTGATGATTTTAATGGCCAAATGATGTTGGCATATCTTAGTGATAACTTTTATCATATGTTATATCTTCGATTTCAGATATATGGACTAAATGGATCTTATATTTTGCAGGAGTTCCTAGATTTAGCTTTAGAAAGGTTATTTGTAGTCGTTACAGTTCCCATCAGTTTTCCTAATTAATTAGTATAACTTGCTTTACTTTTGAGTAACTTTTTCCATTCACGAATAATTTCTTTCTTTCCATATCTTAGAATGTAGGTCCACTTCTTGAATTTATGCTACTCATAATTCATGTAGATACTTTACCCCCTCTGATATGCAGTGGGGTGTAATTATTAATATATTACAGAATTCAAGTTTACCACTGATGATGCCAATATAAGAAATACTATCTATGGGTAAATTTTAGCTTGAATCACATTTTTATCAGTTTGAGCCCTCACGAAAATGCTTCTTTGCAAGTTTTTCCCTAATTCCTTGTTAGAAGTCTATAGAAAATGTAATCCATGCTAAAATTACCATTCTTAGTTCATAGTGCTTAATTTGGAGCGTTGTGTGCTATTTTTTCACATATTTTAATTGTCATTACATTTGTTCATTTTTGCTAAGAAAATAATATAACCTGCTAGGAACTACAAATTTGGTGTGCATTGCAAGCTATACAATAAACTCCATATCAAATAAAATGAGCAACGTTGAACTCAGATTGAATAAAAAAGGAAAATAAAATTAGAATTGCAACCTAGTTCCCCTTCCAAATTTGAAGTTTCAAGTTGCCCATTGCATAAATGATACATTATTAAATATGAGGAAAAATAGAACGGTGCTCTATATCTTGGACCTCAAATTTGGGTTAGAAGCTTATCAATCAGGTACTTATATTTTATATTGAATTCTTGGGTGCACATACATACGGTAGCAAAACAGATCCCTGAGAGCAAGGACATAAGACTTTTGTGCAAATGTGAAAGGGGATTTCTACGTGCACATTGAAATTAAACATAAAAAATACCACCCTTGATTAAAGATCTGAGAACTAAGAACGTGATTTAAACTTACAAAAAATCTCAATGGACATTTGGTGGACTATGATAGAGCTCTCATTGCACATATAGTGGTCCGTGATAGACAGTTCAATGTGCATTTGATGGATCTTTTGAGGGCCTTTAATGATTAAGAATAATAAGAGGGATAGGTTGATATATCTCGAAGATGGGAAGAACATAAGCAAAAGGCTACCACTCGTGATATAAAATCTGCAAATGTACAAAAGTCTTCATGTATTCATGTTTAGTTCAAATAAAATAGCCTGCAAATGTACAAAAGGCTACTACTCATGATATAAGATTTGCAAATGTATATGTACGAATTTGTAACAAATTTGAAATGTAGATATGACACCTTTAAATTTAATGTTTCATATATATTCCTACAATTACAAAATCAATTACACCTCCTTATCAATATTAACTACAAAAATAATAACTACAAAAATAATAACTATCCCGCTAATTTGATTTTTAAAAACATTAAATTTTATAACTCTTGTAAACTAATTCAATTTTAAAAACTGTAGAACGTAACTTTTTAAAATCTTAACAACGAAAATCAAATGGGACGAAATGGTACCTAGTGACGTTGATAATTAAGGTAACATGATCTTATTTTATTTTTAGTATTTTATTTAGAGTGAAGCACGAGCAATGAGCATACCCCAATACCAAAAAACAAGAGCGCCTCGACAAAATTAAAGTTGGTGTCACATGGGAGTGGGAGCGGCAGTGGCAGTTGCAGTTTCTCTGCCAGAGTTGCAGACTGCAGTTAATACACCGTGGCAGAGTGTAATTCATGATGATGCAAGCGTATGTGGGGACACTAGTGCGGGCGGTGGCAGACTAATTAGGTATGTGAAAATGCAGAGGATCCGCCGCCCGCTCAGGCTCAGGCACAGTTGCACTGTCTGCCTCCTGCGCCTCGCCTGTACTGCTAATACTATTCGTCAACTGGTCCTCCACGTCAGGCAAAGCAATGACGCCGCCGGCGCAGACGTGTCACGCGCGACGTACCGTGACACGCGTGCCTGCTTGGCTGCTGCAAACACCTTACACTGCGTCCTTTGAACGATATTAATCACGTCCGAGGAGCCTCTGTTTTATGCCAGTCACTATTTTTGAGAATGAAAGTTCCATTTTAATTAAGAAATTTGTTATTTTAATTAAGAAATTTGTTGTTCTCTGATTTATGTATGTTGCACTCCATGATATAGTGTTATTATTTAAAATGTTTTAAATATGGATCTGGAATTTGGTATTTTTGGCCATTAAGTTTTAAGAGTTTTGTTATCTTTTTGAACTACACAATTCTCATGAATTTAATAAATATTGAAGTGACACAATGTGATCAAATTGTTAGAAAATTGAAGTTAAAACAAAAATATTTTGATATTTGAATATTTTCTTTAAAGTGCATGAATAATCTTCCGCCTTCACTCTATGCTAAGGGTATCCATTCTTATAAAATGTAACAATGTATTTTTACCATTGTATATAGAATTAGACTCAAAAATTTAAAAAAAGTGTATGAAATATTTATCATCTCAAAATGTATACTTTCTAAACGTACTATATAGTCGAAATTATATGACTACAATATTATATAATTTTAAATTTATAAAACTTTATATATTAGGCATAGGGATTCATTAGTTGAAACACGTGGTTATACATTGATGATGTAAGTAAACTGAGAGGCATTCGTACGCCTGAGTTGGCCTAATGGTGAAGAACATGTGCTCTTGAAATAGAGGTCACAAGTTCAAACCCTGTAGGGGGTAGGGTATGTACGCCTTGTTTGTAGCAAAGTTAGTTGCCTCCCGCATGTGAGTACGAGGTAGTCCCATATGCTATAAGCCGCTTGTAGACCCAAAAACAAGCCGCCCCACGACATCGTGGACTGTAAAAACCTATTATTATTATTTTACAATGGCATTCTAGACATAGGGGTTCATTAGGTGAAACACATGTTTATACATTGATGATGTAAGTAAACTCCGAGGCATTCTACAATGGCATCCTAGGGGTGGTGGTGGGCTATAATGTAATGTGTTCACTTTTAATTTCAATTTTAAATTTGACTTCCATTCGATGATCACTTAGAAATCTTGTTTTTTTTTTAAGAATGTCAACCCAAAAAACATGATATATTCGTGTTATCGTAGGAATTTTTTTTCACACATTAATATATCTAGATTCACACCATTTGTCCCTAGTCATGAAAAATACGTCTAAAAAGAAATTAATGTATTAATAATTATGGTATGTGAAACGTCCAAAATGAAGGCTTCGATATTTATATCTATCTACATTTTTTAGTTATATGCATTTAACATATATATACTAGTTTTAATTAGAAAAACAATCCATGGATTTTGTCAAAAGATAGGAATGGAAATTAATATTAATAAAACTAAGATATTGGTTTTCTCCCTTGAATGAAAAAAGAAACATTCCAACTTCTCATCTAAAGAAGACCTTATTAAAGTGGCAATGAAACAAAGTATTTTGGTTTTGTAATAAAAAAATATCATTTTCTAATTACAATTAATTATAGAATCAATATTTCAAATATGGTTCAGAAAAATAAATACAAGGAATACAATAGTCCTAAATCATCATAGGATAAATATATGATCAACACAACTTCTGAAAGTTATATAAATAACTAGTAAGGTTGGGGTTAGAAATATTGCATCGTTCTACGAGGTATAACAATGTGATGTTGATGTGAAATTGTGATAATATCTTGTGTAGAGTATTGTAACTGTGCTTGTAAATTCTAGAAACTTGGAAGTGAGTTTTAGACAGAGTCGCCTATGTCATAGAGAAATGCCTAGAAATTTGTTCCTAGGTGGCTGCTTTTGTCCCCTAGTGCTTTGATCTATGACTCAACTTTGGCACTTAGTGCACCTGTGTCTCTAAATCTAGGAAATGTGTAGAAAATATGGAAATCACACATTTATACCTACAAATGAATTATTCTTTGTTGAAACCCTCACACCTCATCTTATAACCTAGAAAGGGGGTTAATCTAATGATTAAGATTGATCTCGAAAATCCCCTAATTACTGATTGTTTCATACATATGACTACCTCAAAAGGGCCTCAAACTCATGCAATTCTCCCTCTTGATGGACATATATTAAAGTGCATGTAAATAATATGAATTGGAAAGTCCTAATAAGTCCTTCAACACTTGAGAATGATCTTTGACTTCAATTGTGGTGCATATGAGTGATCTAGGGAAGCAAATAATGATGCATTCAGACTTGTAGCTTGTTATGATGTTATAAGGAATCGATGTTTCAATTATTCACAACAAAATTCCTTCTTAGAGTGTTATCAATTATACTCTCCTAAATGATCAAAGATGTCCCACATAGGTTAAAGTGTACATGTTTATATAAGTGACTTGTGCATATAATTCACCTCTAAATTAACCCTAATATGATTAGGCTAGTTTGTGTATTTGCAAATATGATTGTTGTAGTATAATAGATAAAATCATCAACATTGGACAAAAATGTCAATGGCTTCTACCCTTTTTTGATGACTTTTTCTAGGATTAATTGGGAACTTGATCAAAGATGTGGTGAATAGCTAGGAGTATGTATATGTGTTATGTATAGGGTGCATTGGGTCCAAAAGTGCTAAGTTAAAGAAAAATGGTGATCTAATAGACAAAGAGTTTGAGAGTTGAGCAAGATTCCCTAAGATTAAGTAAATAAAGCGTATAAATGGGATAATGGTCAAGTAAATGGAAAATTATTTATGACAAGTGCCTTACGTTCAAATTTCAAGTATTATAGGTCTTGAATTTAAAAAACCAACTAGGACACATACAGAATGAAAAAAATATAGGTTGAATGGAAAGTTGTATAAAGATATAAATTAGATGTAAGAATACAAATTTGTTAGTATTGTAAAACCACCAAGTTCTTATTTTCACAATATATCAACCCATTTTTGTATGTTTGTGGGTCTGGGAAAGCGATGCTTTGAAAGAATTGAAATGGATGTAAATTTAGAAAGGATCTAGAACTTCTTAATTACAAAAAACTTCAAAATAATATGGAGATTGATAGGTGGCCTAGGGAAACAAAGGAAGAAAATTTATACATAAGAAAGAACATATGAATGAAAAAAAACCACAAATGAATGAGTGGATGTGATATTTTCCTAATGAATACCAAAACATTTAAAATGACAAAAATGAATGAAACATTTAGAATATCTATGTGGAGAAAGGAAGCATGTAACAAATGACAACACTTATAGAGTTCAACCTACCTATGAGCACCACAAAACAACATATATTGGTCTTGAAATCATATTAAAGGAGAAAATAATCATAGCTCATTTACGAATTATTTTCCATGAGCTTAGATGTGAGAAGGTAGATGGGTGACCTCCTATTTACACCCTAAATAAATAAATAAGGGTTTGGCATTAGATTAAGTTTTTATTTATTTACATGTGCAAGGGTAGTACAAGTTATATATTTTTATTAGTTAATATTTTATGTGAAAAAAAGAACATAGCTCCCAAAGAAGTTTGTAAGATATAATGATAGAAATGATTGATTAAAACACAAGAGGGTAAGTGAATTTAGTTGATTATAGAGGTACAAAAATGATCTATATGTACATACTATAAGTGTATACTTGTAAAGATATGGAAGTGCTTCGTCTCTAACACTATGACGGTATAGAACCGTAAGACCTATCCTAGAGTGTGGTAAATTTCGGTCCTTGAGCTATGTAGTTTTGGACGAATGGTTTTCCATGATATGTAACTTATTATGGTCTTAAATGGATGGGAAATGTACTTAGTTATATGATGTTAAGGTTCCCAAATGCGTGACACCCCATGTAGTGACATGCAATAGATGAAAACCCTAGATCCATGGACTAAAAACTCAAAAACATGATCAAATAACAAAAGGATATAAAGTTTTATGTAGTGGAATTTGAATTAACCTAATGTGTATGTAATGCAAGAAAAGAATAACTTGTGAAAGCAAGAAAAATAAGAAAATTTGTTCTCCTAATCTAATCTTCTCAAACAAAACCTCAGATAAAGCAAGGAATTGAAAGGGGGAGAGAGACAAATACCAACACTTACCTACAAGTTGCAAAGCTCCTCATTTAATGTGTTATATTTTCTCTTGATTGGTGTTGATTTCTTCAGATGTTGGTGGAGACACACGAGCATCACCTCCCCTTGATTTCCTTTGGACTTCTTGATAAAGATCAATGGATGGATGATAGATTGGATTAAAAGAATGGATTGATTGATTGATTGGATAAGAATATAAAATGGATGATTGATGAGACAAATTGGTAGATATTTGTTATGGATTCTATGACTTCATGGCTCTTATGGAGGGGGAGATCATAATTTATAGATGAGGAGTGGATGTTTCAATGGCTAGGATGAAGCCAAGTTGGATTTGGATCAAGGGTGGAGAATGCATGAGAAGAATGCAAAATTATAGAATTTTTGAGAAGTATCCATTGAATTAAAAATTCAATGGAGGGAGGGAGATACATTTTAAGTTTTAAATATGAAAGAGGAAAATTTAAAGAGGCTTCTAGAAATAGAAGCCTCTAGATTTAGAGGTGGAGCATGTGATTAGGATTAGAGTTAGATTGGGTTAACAAAGATGATTAGGGGTGTATTACATGGAAATTCTAGGTGTAGGGATGTGTAGAGTAGGTGGGTAGGTGGGTGTAGGAATATTAAATTCCTATAAAATGATAATAGGGATTAATAGTGGGATAATAAGATATAATAATGAAATAAAAGGGATTAAGGATGAAATGGGATATAATAATGATTTTAAAGGATTAAATATGGAATGAAAAATAATGATAAAGGTTAAATAAGATAAAATGGATTAATAATAATTATTTTTTTGATTAATTATTATGTGGATTTATATAGTGATGATGCCGGACAGATTAATCAAAATTAATCATGTCAACATTTTAGATGTCTACATTTTCCCCCTCTTTGAATGGTTATTATGTAGCAATGACCGTTCAAAGAAAAATAAGAAGAAGATGTTAGGATAGTGATATGATGCCCCGTCAAGGGGTTAGGCAAGGAGAAACAAGTTAGTGAACCGCTCGAAAAGTGGAGAGGTCCAAGTTATTAGATGAGATAGAATTAGAGGAGGAGAAGATTGATTTGAAGGTGTTAGATTATAAGATGCCCCAGTATAGGGGTTGAAATTAATAATATTTGATTTGAGGATTAGAGAAGAGAAGGATTGTTGATGTTGATCAAGATGTTGATGAGGATGTAAGATTAGAGGATTATAAGATAGGAGAGATGATTAGAGGATTAGAATATTAGGAGAGAGGATTAGAGGACTAGAATATTAGAGGATTAGAAGATATTGGATTTTGGAGTATAGGATGCCCCAGCTAATGATGTATGACAAGGGTGAATATTTAAGATTGGTGGATTAGAGGATGCCCTAGTCAAGGGGTTGGGTTTTGAGGATTTTGGATTATAGAATGATGGATTTGACGATGTTAGATTTAAGGATCTTGGATTTGAGGATGTTACATTTGGATTTTGATTAATTGGATAGTAAGATATAGTAGGATGTTGGATTTTAAGGATTAGAGGATTAAGGATGTTTGAATAATGATTGGTTTTTGGATTGATTTGAATGATAGTACATTTTTGAGGAGAGGATTGGGGTGATGATTAATGAGAGGATATTAGAAGATACCCCAACTAGGGGGTGAGGAGTTTGGATGTTGGATGTGAGCTAATAAGAGTTGGATGTGGAGATTGATTGATAAAGGATTGATTGGATAAGAGGATGAGGAGGCTGGATAATTAGTTAGATGATGATGAGGATTAGGTGTGGATGATGATAAAGCTAAAATATGATGATAGAAGGGGGTGTGCTGCCATAAATTAGCCAATGTTATCATCATTAGCAATTGTGATTGATGTGGCATAGAGCAATATGCACCAAGGTATAAATACCGTGATGAGTGAATTGCCAAATGTCTTTATCCTCATATCATTGAACAAATTAATACAAAAATATGGTCCTCATATCATTGAACCATGCAAAAATAAAAACAAACAAAAGGGGCCTTATATCATTAGCCAAGATGTAAATGCAGAAAAGGAAACAAATGCACAAGAAAAAACACACACATACATTTTTGTATTTTTTTGATGATTTAGTTTTGTGATCTTTTTATGGATTTATTTTGATTTTTTGATTTTTGATTTTTGGATTTGGGATGGGTGTAAATGGTTGAGGATAGGTAAGATGCAACTATTCAGGATGAGATAGCTCATGGGGGGATGGTAAGGGATGTAAGTGTTGGACCACCATTTCCGTTAGACCAAAATAGTAGGTGTTAATCTCCATTACAATCACCAGAGTGTGAATCCCCAAGAGGTGGTTAGTCCATGTCACGAAACACACAGGGAGCACTGGACGCACATGCTAATTATCCCCCCAATGATATCTGGGTGAGTTTAGAACTTGATACCTGTTGTTTTGATACCATTTTTTTACCATGATTTTCGTTAGACCAAAACTTGTAAGAGTTAATATCCGTTACAATCGCCAGAGTTAGGATCCATAAGAGGTGATTAGTCCATGTCATGAAACTCGTAGGGAGCATTGGATGCACATGCCAATAGTAAGGTGGGATGCAACTTTCTCCTATAATTCCCTAAGCGTGTTTGAGTAGGATGAAAGAGAAGGATTGAGGGAAATTGGATAGGTTGGATATGATAGGGATTGGTTGATAGGTTAGGGTTAGATGGGGCGTGGGATGGGAGATAGATAGATATGATGTGAGATGTGGAATAGAATAAGATAGGGGATATAGAAAATGATAAAATATGCCCCCATGTATAGGGGAGATGGATGGAGGGATAAATTTAGTGTGCCCCTAAGTGTAAATTAGGGTGGCTTGTTTGGATGAATGGATGGGTTTGATTTTCCCCCAGGTGTAGGGTAGGATGGGAAGTGAGGGGTATCTAAAATGGATGATTCCCTTAGAGGATGGTAGTAAGGCTTCCTCCATTCATGATGATGATAGTTGAAAAGGGACATGAGTAGGATTATATGAAAAGGAAAGGAACATCTTCTGACCATGGATCTCTGATCTAAGGGAAAATGGATGTGGATGTGATGGAAGGAAGGAAAATAACATCAGTGATGAAAAAAATATGAGCCTAATGACACATGTTGTAAGGAAAGAAGTGGACTAAAAGAAAAGTGTGACCAAGGTCTAAACAAAACCTAGAAACATGTGAGAATTTTGTCTCTGCAAGATCAAAGTGTGTGTGATTTTGATGGTTAATTACCACTTGAAGTGAAGGCTTAATGGGTAGAATGTGAAGAGAAACTAGCCAATGTATAGAGAGTGATAAATTCAAATAGGTGGATGTAGGGTGAATGGAAGGCTAAGTCATGCACTGCTTCACTTTCAATCAGACATCCATAGCCCCGAAAAAGGTGCATCTGATTATTTTCACAACATTTCTCTACTACTAGCTATGTGTCTATAACCCCAATAGAGATGTTGGAAACACCCCTAGAGAGAGTATTGAGGTGGACTTTATTTGATATTTTTAATTTTGATACAATTTTTTTCTTTTTGATATTCAATTTTTTTGCATAAAGAGGTTCCACTCTCTTCAGAACTGTTAAGGGGTTAAGAGTCACCAGTGGCTTGATGGGGGGATGGAAATGAGTGTGGATATGAAATTGGATAGAGTGTAAAAATAAACACCCAATGTTTTTCACCACTAGTTTATTAAGTGTATTAAAGTGTGTAGATATCTAAAAGGACAATTGTGCTTGAATGTTAGAGGTAATGATATACCAAGTTCACACTATTGTAGTAGGTATTATTATCTTACAACATGTGTGAGAAAGCTAATAAAGTGTTCAAATGAATGGATTAGAAGAGGATATCAATGGATGTTATGATAAGAATGGATTATATGTAAAGGTATTTGGATGTTGGATGGAAGGAGGATGGGTGGGAAGGAAAGAACATCCATGTGTAGGTGAAAACTTATATGCTCAATCCATTTTTAAGTGTTTCGTATTTGTGGGGGATTAAATGATTTGTGATGGGGTTGATTGGTTGGGATGGTAGGATCAAGAAGAGGAGTGGTAGAAATGGGTTATGGTGGAGTAGTGGGAGGGATGTTGTTAGTGTTAGGTTTATACCCAAATCCTAAACGACCTAGATTTTGATGAAGGGAGATGGGTTCACAAATGCATTGTTCATGGATGCCTAAGCCTTTGCCTCAACGTTTCATATTATCGAACACTTTTTTGGATATAGGATATGAAGTGGATGAGGAAGATGATGTCATGTGGTCATCATGAGATTGGGGGGTTGTATTTTTTTCATCCATTAAGAGGCCGAACTTAACAAGATGGGAGGTGAGATTTTTTTGGTTTTTGGTTGGTGAGGGATGTTTGGATACATGATGAGATTTGGATGGCTGATGATGTTTTGATTTCAAGTGGTATTTGGATGGTGGAAAATTATTAGGGAGAGGATTGGGATGGAAAGGTGGTGGATAAATAGGTACAAGGACAAGAAACCCTTAGTTAATGAGGTTTTGGACATAAGACCAAAATTACATGAAATAATTGGTTGAATGTACATGAGTGCAATGGAAGTCACAATAGTATTGTTCATGATACCAGGATGGTTTGGGATTGTTTTGATCATGTGATTTGATTGGGGGATGAATGATCATGTTGAATGTTTTTAGAAGATGGAAGATGGTGGTCAAGGACTATCCAAAAAGAGTGAAGTGGTTTGGGTTAAATGGTTTTGGGGGATTAGGAAGTAAGGGTGAAGGATTGGGTGGATTATGAGATGTTTTGGTTGATTTGGATTTATGAGTTGGATTAGATTATTGTGGCTTATAGGATGAAGGGGATGGATTAATCCTGAGGGTCAAAGTGGATGGTTTGGTCTTGGAGCTAGAAATAGATTTGGTTGATTTTGGATTGGTTAGAGTATGTGGTTTTGAGGTAGTGTTTTTGGCTTAGGTTTAGATTGTTTAAGATTATTAGATGTAGATGAAGAGGATGGGGTAGATTTAGATGAAGGGGGTGGGTGTGATATGGGGGTCACATTAGATTTGGGTGATGTTGGGGAGGAAGGAGCTTTGGGAGATGGGTGTGGTGTAGGAACCACATTAGAATTGGTCGATTTAGGGGATGATGGTGACACAGTGATGCAGGAACCCTTCATACATGCTTCATTGCACCCAAATTTTTTTCTTAGAAGTGACAAAATCAATTGTATCATTCACTTGTATTAATATTCCTTACCTTATAATACTATCTCAATATGCCAAAATAAACAAAATCATTATACCAAAACTCAAAACAACTTTAAACATGTGAAACAACACCAAACACACTTGCTAAAATCACCAAAGTAGTTCTACAAAACCATATTTCATCATTTTTCTTCTAGACCTCAATCTTTCTCTTAAGATGAGTTCCTTTCTCTAACCATGAATTCACTCTTTCATAGCTATCTGGAAGGTCTCACCTGTTAGGTAATAAGGTATAAAATATGTGGAATATTCCCTCACATAATCAAAATAGTAGAAACTAATATGCATAAAATATTATAGATCTCAAATAAAAGTTCAGAATAAAATAATACAACACAAAGAGACAATATTTAATGTGGTTAACCCAATATGGGCTACATCCACCAAGAATAACTTGCTCATATTTTATTACAAGCCACCGCTCTCTCAATAAAATACCCAGATTTGTTTGGAGCTATGCTCAACAAACTCTATAGAATTCACACCTGAATTCAAAACATATCTATAATGTTACATAATCATTCTACCATATGCATAAAACCACATAAGTAAACAACTGCTTAAGCAGTTTTACAAAACTGCGGGTATTAAAACTAGGGCCAAAACCGTCCCATAAACATATGGGTCAAAAATCCCACCCATATGAGAAAATCAAGTTTCCCGATATATCGGGCACATTTTAAGGCCAAAATGTGGAAAGTGTACAATACCCTTAGTGTACAGTCTTCAACACTTTCACACATGAAAATAGGCTCCACAACCTAACAATCTCCCACTTGGAGACTAGTTTTCCTTTGAGCAAGCTTTTCAACCCTTCACTAGTTTCTATGAAGACCAACCAAAGTTGAACACAACTTTAGTTTTTCCCTTATGACCACCTTGGTCATTGTGTCTGCAGGATTCTAACTGGTATGAATCTTCTCTAGCTTTAACTTCTCTTCCTCCAAAGATGTCCTGATGAAATGGTACTTTAACTATATATGCTTCGTCCTAGAGTGGAAAGTAGAATTCTTAGCTAGGTGTATAGCACTTTGACTATCACTATGCAACTTTCCTTTCTCCTACTTATGCCCTAACTCCTCAAGAAATTATTGTAACCAAATCATTTCTTTACTTGCCTCTATGGTAGAAACATACTCAGCCTCCGTGGTTGACAAAGCCACCAACTTCTGTAGTCATGAATTCCAACTCACTGCTATCCCACCTATAGTGTAAACATAACATGTCACGATCCTCCTCTTGTCTACATCTCCAACCATATCTGAATCTACATAGCCACACAAAGTGGTGTTTGATCCACTGTAGCACAAAACTATCCCCATGGTCCCTCTCAAATACCGGAGGATCCACTTTACTTCTTGTCAGTGATCTCTGCCTAGATTACTCATAAATCTACTCACCACTCCCACTGTATGGGATTTATCAGGCCTGGTGCACACCATCACATACATCAAACTGCCAACCGCTGATGAGTAAGGTATCTTGGACATCTAGTTTCTCTCCTGCTCTATCTTGGGACACTGCTTCTTTGATAACTTGAAATGGCCTACCAAAGGAGTCCCAACTGGTTTAACATCCTTCATATTAAACATCTCAAAGACCTTCTTAATGTACTCTTTTTGAGATAAATTCATCTTCTCTTCCTTCCTATCCCAAGATATCCTCATACCAAGGATTTGTTTGGCTGCCCCCAAATCCTTCATAGCAAAGGATTCACTTAGCTGCTTCTTGAGTACTTTTATTTTCTACATGTTTTTACCTACAACCAACATGCCATCCACATATAGACACAGGATAATATAACTGCCATCCTCAAATTTCTTTGTATACACGCAATGGTCAGAATGACATATAATATAACCTTGATCCATCATGAAGCTATCAAATTTCTTATACAATTGACATGGAGCTTGTTTCAAGCCATACAAGCTATTCTTCAGTTTGCACACCATCTCCTCTTTACCTTTGACCTCATAGCCCTCTGGTTGCTACATATATAGTTCCTCCTCCAAATCACCATGGAGATATGTAGTCTTTACATCAAGCTGTTCTAAGTGAAAGTCTTCTGTTGTAACTATTCCTATAACAGTTCTAATAGAAGTCATTTTTAATACAGGAGAAAAAATCTCATCAAAATCGATACCTTTTTTCTGTGCAAACCCCTTAACCATGAAATGGGCCTTGTATCTTTTCTTTCCTCCTTCTTCCTCTTTGACTCTGAACACCCACTTGTTCTATAATGCTCTTTTGCCTTCGGGTAGCTTCACCGAATCCCATGTCTAGTTCTCCATGAGGGTTTGATGCTCCTCATCCATGGCTTGCTCCCACTTCTTCCTGACATCTACCTACATTGCTTCATCAAAGCTCTCTGGCTCTCCACTATTAGTGAGTAATAAATAATAAATAGAAGGAGAAAAACTTTCAGGTTCTTAGTATACATATTTTTCCCCGAGATAAATATTGGATCGAATCACGACCCCACATAAAAGGAACCGAGAGAAATTATTTTAATCCTGCAAATTGGTTTCAAAAAAGATTCAGTAATGAAGTGGCAGGGATGAAGAAAGAGCAAAGGATCATGTACAGAAAGAAACGACTCTGTCGGGCCGTTTCTATGCCTTAAATTCATTCTGCAAGTTACAGGTAGACTCAACAATGGAATAGCAGGGTCAGATAAAAAGGTGAGATCCTACAGAGGAACCAAAAACTGGAAGAAGAAGAAATGAAGAAGATTCGAAGTCCTTAGGCTCGAAATAGTTCAGGAAGGGTCCAAAAATGACTAAGTATGGAAGAGGCAGTGGAAGGAGCCACGTGTCTTAACGACACTTCTCCAAAGAAAAAATTTGGTCCGGGTTTTCAAGCAAGCGTAGTGCCTCCACGTGTCATTCCAATAGGGGCATATTGATTTGAATAGTCAATGCACAAACAAGCCAGCGAAGGCTACCAAGTGTCTTAATGGCACTGATTCAAATATTGAATAAAGAGAAGGCTTCCAAATGAGCACCAGACCAACGCATGTCCCAAAGGAAAGCGGGGCATCGGGGAAAATTTTTATTTTTCACCCTTTACCTCAAAAGGGGGTAAAAGTTACAAAATGGCCCGCAACTCCGCCCAGGGAAAAAGTCAGCACTTAGACCTAAGTCAAATCCAAGGCGAGGAGTCGGGTAAAAAAGTGAAATTTTTCCTTTCGTTCAAAAGGCATACAGGAAAAAGTTGGAGCACATCTTCCTAGCCAACCAAATACTGCCACGTGTCCCATATTAAAGAGGGTCCCGTTTTTAAAACTAGTTTTCCCGCGCACTTGTGCGGATTCGATACAAACTTCAAAGGGGCATATCTTTCGACTCAGGGCTAAAAATATTACGAAACTAACACCATTGGAAATATCTCGGTCTCGCCCATGCAATGGAGATATGAGACTTTATTTTTGAGGAGGTTAGATTAAGGAAATGGAGGAAAACATCTTCGAGCTTTCAATGCAGGATCCACCAGTCTCAACAACTAGATCGGATTCGATCTATTTCTATGATTTCCTCTCCCTCCAAGATGCTGAACCAAGGACCGATGCAGTAAAGATATATTTGGGGGAATATTTCATCAGAGGCATTAACAACAGTAGTTGAGCTACAACCTATTTTTCCCACTTCTCTTTCTCCTTCTTCTCTCAGGATGAATCTATAAAGACGGGAGCAGGATTCATTGTAAAGGGTTGGATGTTCTTTATTTTGCAGGGCCCCTTCTCCTTCTAACAAAGGGATCTGTGGGGTTTAGGCCTTCTATCAAAATTACATTACGTTTTTACCTCTTGGATACTTTCTAACAGACTGTATGAATGTACAGAGCAATAAAACATGTCTGTGATCGATTTTAAATCCTTCTTGTCTCTTTTTCTTTCATCTGGTCTTCCATTATATATCTAGCTATTTGTGCTTATCTGTTGTATGCATCTTGTTTGTTTGTGTCTATTAGCAAAACAAGTGTCCATCATTCCTTCGGTGCATCACCTCATAGTTTAGCTTTGTTTTAATTTATATATTCCTTCTATCTATGTCTCCTTAGTAAAGTTTAGATTAGGATTAAGAACATACCCTCTGTAAGTTTCTACGTATGCACCTAAACAGAGGAATAAGGAACCAACCTCCAATCTAGAGAGCTTTCCCATTTTTGCAAGGTCCCACACCTTGGGGAAAGTTCAATATTATGCAATCACACCAAATGAGTCTGCCTTAGAAAATCAGATCTTTTAGAGCTCAGTTGGGGGTGCTGTGATTCTGCACTAACATTTTTGGCATGCCCGATAAGACTAAGAAGTATCCATATTATTACAGTAGGAATTAATGTACACTTGTGATTATGGATTTTAAGAAGACTTAAAATTGTACATTTGGTGACTCCAAAAGAAACAAATCGACTGGTTTTAACAGCCAAAGCTTGGGAGATCCATGAATATCACCCGGTCTAGAGTAAGGAAAGAAGGTATATTTAAATACTTGGGTCTATCCCTGGGAAGAAAAAATGAGGGGAAGAATATTTCAGAGGTTTCCATCTCCACCAAGTAGAACCTTGTCAACACCTCCACCTGCAAGGCCTTTCTTTCAGTCTGCAAGGGTTCTTAAGCCAATCAGAATGACACAACTAAATCCATATGTCAACTTCACTAGTAGTAGTCCACTTGCCTTGATTGCACAAAGCCCAGTTCTAATTGCAGCATTAAAGAGCATCCCACATTTCACTAGGGAAAATCAAACTTCTCCTGGTGACCATGTGTAGACACCAAATTTGTGTCTTACGACCCCTTGTGACCCGCATCTCATTTCGCAACCTAACCTAATCACCTAAACCTTACACAATTATTTATTAATTACCTTGTAATTGATAAATCCACATCACCTTACCTGCCACCTCATTTTGCCACCTCATCATGACCTAGTCCTAACCCTAAACTAACCTAATTAAGACCTATAACTTGGTCCACACCTACACCCATGACTAATGACCCCTTTCTCGCACCCAAAACCGACCTTCTAGTCACTTGACCAAGCCTGCAACTAATCTCTCGGGAGAAAAGCAGGGAAAGTGGGTGATTTTACTAAAAATAGCCTGCTTTTTCCTAACCGATACCGGTTTCTACTCGATCGTCGTCGGTTACATAACTGCCATCGGTTCCCTGTAAATGGGCTCCCCAAACCAAAAACAAAGGTGGAAGGATTTTTGGATCAACAGAGATCAACAGGAGTGATCAAGAGAATCCGGATCTTTACTTGGCCGAGCAGAGATGAGTGAAGAAACCATAAGAGTTTGCAGCAAAGGAGATCAAGCCCAAAACTGCAACGGAATAGGCAGAAACCTGTGATACTCAGCTGATCATCGGGAGGGAGATCTCTCATCTTCTGTGTGTCAAGCCATCTTACCTAAGTTCTGCCTTTGTCATCAGAGTTCCTGGACCTGCATCTTCGTTAATAACCAGTAAGTTACATCTTGCATGTCCTCTTTAATAACATTTCTTAGACTTTTTGAATCACAGTCCCCATAAATCCATTCCTAGATCCACTACCCAACGTGTCATTGCATCTAACTATCATTCATTTACCTCTCACCATCTCATTACCTAATATCACTCATATACCAGCCTTACCAACAACACCGTTACCCTACGACACAACCACCCCATAAAACAGCCAACCTACAGATCCTAGACCATACCGATATCGGTTATCAGCAACCGGTATCGGTTATTGTGACTCAAAACCATAAATTAGCCTTTCCCCTACCCGTCTCAACGAAGCAATTTAATTGATATTTTACAGTTTTTGGTGTTAATTCATATTAGCAGGGGAACTGACCACCTTCGAAAGGAAGTTTTATATTTCCTGGGCCCAAGGCAGTTCCTGTTAGTGCAAAATCACAGCACCCCTGGATGCAGATCAGGCTTCTAGGTTGATCACTCTAGCATCCAGTGTGATTGCACAACATGGAAACCTCTCTCCAAGCATGGGGACTTGTGAAACTGAGAGAGGAATCTCCAGATTAGAGGCTGGTTCCTCAAACTCCTCTGATTTAGATCTATATTTTGCAAAACTACAGAGGTTTAGATCCTAATCCTACTCTAACTTGCAAGGAGACAGGGGTAGAAGTGTAAAAATTGAAACTAACTAAAGATGGTGATGCACCAAAAGGAGTGGTGAAACATATTTGTCATGCAAATAGACACAGACCAAAGTTCATAACATAAGACATACACAGACTGATAATGTATAATTTAGTATCTGAAATCAAGCAAATAATACAAACAGAGGATTGAAACCCATTCACAGAGCTTGCATTATCATTTCAATGTCAAAACACGCATTACACCCTCAGAGAGGTAAAAGAGAACTGTTACAATCCTTGGAGAGGTCTGATCCTTCATCAATCCCTTGCTGGAGGTGAAAGAAGAGGTCTGCTATGCCAAAAAAATGTTCCCCCTTGAAAATGAGCCAAATCTGGCCTTTTCTACATTGCATGAGTCGAAACTAGGAGACAGAAAATGTCCAAAGGCATGGGAGCCCATTCTTCTTGACTGCGGGTGCATTAAAACGGCATGGGGAACCTTACAAACCCATACCCTATCACTTTGACCGGATTACAGGAGAATGCGACCCATTCTGCATTAAATCTGGTAGCTGGAATGTCATTTCTAGCCATGAACACGTGTCAGATATGTATCTCAATTTTCTCCCTCTATACTACTCCAAAACAAAAGATTGACCCTGGAATCGTGTAGAGAATTTCATCAGCTTTCCGTTGATATAAAGAACGTGCAAATCCGAGCTCTGGATCGAAAGTTATGGCGATCTGAAGATTTAGGGCACAAAACAGGCGAAAACGTGTTTTGAAATCTTTCCCGCGCTTTACCACCTGGATGACACGTGGCATGTGCTAATTGGACGAGAAATTCTCTCTCCTCCACCTTCCACAGGCTTTCCTTTTGAAATTTTCTTGTGGGCCCCCTTAAACTTGGACATGTGGTGCCATTTCATTGGTTCGGGCAGACCCTTTAAAACTTGCCCTTTGACTTTTGACCTTTCTCCTTGAGACACGTGGCGTGATCTGGTTGGTTCTTGGCCCTACCGGCTCTTTCGCGCCCTTCACGTCTTTTCATCCCAGATGTCCCAAATGCTTAGTGCTCCTTGTGCTGATTTCACGCGAACCGGCCGGTTCGCGTCCATTTGTCCCAAATGTCCCAAACTGTTTCCGGAATGTCTTGACCTTTTTTGCTCGGTTCGCGCCCTTCTGTCCCACTTGTCCCACTTTGCTTTGGACTGTCTGGACTCATTTCACCCGGTTCGGCTGGTTCACGTCTTTTTGGCCCGCTTGTCCCACAGGTGACCCTCTCAGCAGTTAGCCAAATTTTTCTCTCTTTTGGCCAGATCGGCTTTTCGCGCCCGCCGCGTACTTTTGTCCCAGTTGTCCCAAATGCTTTTTGGGCCGCCTGGAGGCTTTTCAGCCGATCCGTGCATTTTTGTCCCAAATGTCCCAATTGCTCCTAGGACTAGGACTTAGCCGATTTTCACAAGTTTTCCTGGATCAACCTACTTGCCTTCTGCAACCTTTTTTCCGCATTTTCTCAGAGCTTGTTCTTTTCAGCCTGGACAGGAGAGTTAGAAAATTTTCTGAAGGGACCCTAGAAACCTGATTTTTGCTCTGAATTAATCAATTTTCTTGGGATTTGAACATTCTGGTGCAGGTTATCAAATTTGCCCTGGGGGGTGAATTTTGGATAACAATTTGGTGACTCAGCGGGGTCATCTACCTACTAGATGAAAAGACTAGTTGCCTGAAGCAATCCATTGGGCACGGAGTTATCAAATATTCTATTTAGAATCCAAACTGACTTAGAATGTGCAAGGAGGCAGATGGAACGTTACCTGATGAAAGCAAAGACATGCTAAACATCTCCATGGACAGCAAGCTGTGCCAAGGCACTTAGGGAAAACAAAACTAACCTACAGCAAAACAATGTGCACAAGCACTTAGAGGAAAGAAAATCTAATCTAGTATTTACAGATGTAGTGAACCTCCCTCTAGAAGCAATGCTTGAGATAGATTCCATTTACTGGAATCTGCATTTCTTCACCATCTAATGAGGCCAATTGGAAAGCATTGTTTTTCTTGCACTGTGTGACCATGTATGGGCCACTCCAAATGGCATCAAATTTTGAATGCCTTCCCGGTTTTGCTCTGTCCACATCCCATTTCAACACTAGATATCCTACTTGAAAAGATCTATCTTTGGCCTTCCTATCAAAGGTCTTCTTGATCAAAGCTTGATCCTTTTCCATTGCTTGGAATGCCTGATCTCTAATCTCTTGCAGCTCCATCAATTCTGCATACCTCACCTCCATGGGCTCAAATTCTAGCAACTCCAGCTGTTTCATGAGTTCCAACGTTGGCAACTCAAGTGACATGGGCAAGATTGCCTCTCTTCCGTAGACAAGCCTAAATGGAGAGTTACCTGTGTATCTTTTGGGAGTTATCCTATCAGCCCATAAGGCTGATTTCAGCTTGGTATGCCAAGACCTCTGATTCTCATCAAGAGTCCTTCTAATGATCCTCAGCAAGTTTTTGTTTGTAGACTCGGCCTGGCCATTACCTTGAGGGTAATGGTTTGATGAAGTGCTCAGGTAAATCCCGTTCTTGACAGCCCACTCAGTCACTTTAGATCTAATGAATTCCAATGCATTATCAGAGACTATTGTAGCAGGTACACCAAATCTGGTAGTTATCCCCTCATAAAAGTCCAAGATGCTAGACGCATTCACCTCTTTGAGTGCTACTGCTTCTGCCCATTTGGTGAAATAGTCTGTGGCTGTCAAAATCCATTTGTGCCCTTGGCTCGAATTGGGATTGATGACTCCAATGAAGTCCAAACCCCATTGCATGAATGGCTGGTCAACTGAGATTGGATGTAATGGGAGGGCAGCAAGTCTCTCTTTTCCTGTGAAGAATGCACAAATCTTACACCTCTTGATCCATGCATAGCAATCACTGAAGATTTTAGGCCAATAATAACCAGCCTTCATGATTTTCAGAGCTGTCACTCTTGGTGCAAAATGGTCACCAGCTGGTCCATCATGAAACTCTTTTAATACCCTTTGGATCTGACCTGTGTTAATGCATCTCAGCAGCACTCCATTCACTTCCTTCTTGAACAAAACTCCATCAACAATGACATACGGAACAGCCTGCAACCTGAAGTGTCTTCTTTTTACTTTGCTCATTTCTAGAGGGCACATGCCCGTCTGTAGGAAATGTATCATATTCTGGTTGTTTGGAAGCGAGCTGCTCACACAAACCTTTGCCTCTTACCAGCTTGGTGATCTTGATCTCAATGTCATACTCCATGACACGGGTGATCCATCCTGCCCTTTTCTCATTCAAATCCTTGTTGAGGAGGAAGTCCTTAACCCCAGCATGTGAGACCAGCAACTGGACCTTGTTGTTTGAGACTAAATGCTTGAATTTCTTCAAGCTCCTAATTACTGCAAGCACATGTTTTTCAATAAAAGAATACCTCAATTCGCAGTCATTTAGGCTCTGACTGAAGAAGGCAATCAGCTGTTCATCATTATCTTTGTTCTGCTATACTATAATGGCAGAAATAGTGTCATCACCTCCAAATGCATAGAGGATGAAATCCTTGGAAAAGTCTGGGTTGATGAGAGTGGGTGCCTGGGAGATGGCTTCTTTGATTGCTTCAAAACTCTTCTTGCCTTCTGCCGTCCATTTGAAAGCCATGCTTTTTCTTAACATTTTGGTGATGGGCTTGACAAGGGCTGCAAAATTTGGGACAAACCTCCGAACAAAGTTTATCCTTCCCAGGAAACTCTGAAGGGCTTTCTTGTGGCTTGGCAATGGTAGAGCTCTTATGGCTTTAACCCTCTCTGGATCAATTGCTAATCCTTCCTTGGAGACAATATGGCCAAGGAGTTTCCCTTTATGTGCAAGAAAGATGCACTTCTTAGGATTCAAAGACACTCCAAACTTTCTACACCTCTGAAACACTTTCCTGAGGTGAAAGAGGTGGTCTGCAGCATTCTTTGAGAAGACAGTAATGTCATCTAGGTATACCAGCACTATCTTGTTGATCAAGCCTTTGAATGCCATATCCATAGCTCGCTGGAATGTTGCTCCGGCATTCGACAGTCCGAATGGCATCTTCTTGTAAGCATATGTGCCCCATTTGGTTGTGAAGGCTATCTTAAACTGGTCCTCCTCCTTTACCATAATCTAATTGAAGCCTGAGTAACCATCAAGTAGTGAAAACCTTTCTAAACCAGCTACGACCTGCAATATTTGCTCCATTGAAGGGAGCGGGTAATGGTCTTTGAGAGATGCCCTATTGAGGTCTCGGAAGTCCACACATAACCTCATTTCTCCGCTCTTCTTCCTGACCGGAACGAAGTTCGCAACCCAGCTTGAGTGCTTGATAGGGAATATAATGCTTGCCTCGATTAGCTTGTTAATCTCTTTCTTCATTAGAGGCTCAATGTGAGGGTTGACTGGTCTCTGCTTCTGCTTGACGGGCTTAGCATCTGGATCCAATTCTATGGTATGTTGTGCCAAATTTGGATCGAATCCTCTTAAGTCTTCATAGCTCCAAGCGAAGAAATATGGAAATTCTTGGCAAAGTTGTATGAAATCTGATTTCTCTCGCTCAGTGGCCGCTTTATCAATTTGAAGTGTCTTGCCTTCCCCAACCAGAATTGGCCCTGAATCT
This sequence comes from Taxus chinensis, assembly GCA_019776745.2. Lineage (NCBI taxonomy): Eukaryota > Viridiplantae > Streptophyta > Pinopsida > Cupressales > Taxaceae > Taxus > Taxus chinensis. Next base: position 863,686,670 of record CM034150.1, read on the forward strand.
TCTCTCTTGACCTGTATATTAGCTTTTTCCTTATGAAACTGGTTGTTAGGGTTAAAGATAGACTCCAATGTTACCAAACCCTTAGGAAGCTTGTTTGTCCGCAGTTGCACTACTTGGTCCCCATACTGCTGCTCTAGCCTATCCTGATTTCTAGCTGAGAATTCAGCCTCTTCTTGCAAGAAATTGACGATCTGTTGATCATTCTCAAACACCTGCCAGCTTGTGTTATTATCTGGAACTACTGGCCTTACAACCACATGGATGTGTGGCTGCGTTTTTTCTCTTCTGATGTGGTCAACCACATCAAACGTCGCTCTGACTGCTGCGAGCCTATCTGCGGCTTCATTTTTCTTCCTGGGTATGGACACAATGTTGAAAGCTTCGAAATCCTCAATGAGGTCCCATACCCTATTCTTGTAGCTCTTTAGCAAGTCATTCTTTGTAGCATGTTGCCCCCTAACTTGGTTGACGATTAGCTCGCTATCTCCAAACACCTGCAAGTTTTTTATGCCCTTTTTCTTGGCCCAATGAAGTCCATGAATCAATGCTTCATATTCAGCCATATTGTTCGAACAGGAAAACTGGAAACGAAAAGCTGAATAATACTTGATGTCTTGTGGCAAAATTAACATTGCACCACCTCCAGCACCTTGTCTACTTCTCGAACCATCGAAGAATAATCTCCAAACTTTGTTTTCATCTTTTTGTTCAGGCTGAATGATGTTGGGAATGGGTGAATTTTCCTCGTGTATACAATACACGCCCAATTTAGATTCTTCAATTTCCTTGTATGGGTCAAATTCATGACTTTTGTTTGCCCATTCATCCAAAGTTAAATCAGGAATTCCTTCGACCTTAGTACCTGCTTCTAGATCACTTGAACACTCCTCCTGATCAAAAGCTGAGCAATTTGCATTGATAGGACCTGGTACATAAGGCTCAATATGGAAATTGGCAATTGATTCTGACCTGATTGTTGCTTTGGCTCCATACCTTGTCCTAAAAATCATGTGTGACCAATCTGCAGATAAATATCCACCGATTTTTGCAGTGAAGTCTCTTAATAGACACAACGCAAAGAGTGGCGGAAGGTCAATCACAGACACATCTTGCAAAACTGTAACATTAGGACAGGAATGTAGTGTTAGGCTTAACCCCTTGATGACTCCAACAGTCCCCACTGCCATTCCATCAAGCTGTACTACTCCTTTCAGCACTGGCTCATATTTCAAACCCAGCTGATCCGCTATTTGCTTCGGCATCACTGAACTACTGGCCCCTGAATCTATCATGCAGTTGTGCACCAAGTGGTTTCCAACAATCAATGAAACATAGAAAGGTGGAGGCTTCAAATTTTTTCTTGTCTGGCCCTCATCATGTTGCACTGCATTAGTGAGAACTTTCTCATGTCCCTGGCTTGATATATTTGTGGCAGACCAATTAGCCATTGCAGCTTGCAGTAAGTCTCGTTGTCCTGGGATCGCCAGTGATTCCCACATGGAAATGTTCACATGTGTCTTCTTCATTTGATTGATGATGTTGAAAGGGGGTGCACTATCCTTTTGCTGCCCCTTACTTGGTACAACCTTTTCTGGAGCTTGAGCACGTGTGTGTGTTGCTACAACAGGGACCTTGGGTTGATTTTACACATTTGGAGCTGCGTTTGGTCTACTGAACCCTTGATGTGTAAGAGTGGGTTGAGAAACAACTGGATTACACGGTTGTCCCTCTCCTATATTTCTCTTCTTTGACCGTGTGTTGGCAACCACACCTTGAAAAGGATGTTGGTTAACTCCACAGAAGTCTTCCGTCTGCCAATTGGCCAATGTGGTCTCTGTTGGAGGTCCTTCTTGTTGTGTTTGTTGCTGTTGATTCTCCTCCTGGCTTGGATCTTGAGCAACACCAATGGTTTGCACCATCAAGGCCTGATTTAGTGCACCATTGAAACATGTTGACTGATTGTGAGGTAGATTGCAAGGGTAACACCAGTCGTACTCCTATGCCATGTTATTTTGTGCTGGTACTAATGCCTTAGAGGCAGATATGGCATTTGGATTGTAGGGCTGGAATGGTCTATTGACAGGGGGCTTTGTTTGATTCATATTTGCAGCTGGATTAGGTGGTCTTTGAGGCTGATATGGCTGCCTATTTGGTTGAGCTTGAGGCTGATACGAAGGTCTAAAACCTTGAGTTTGCTGTCTCTTGAGTGTGACCAGCTCATTACCTAAATTTTGCAGTTGTTTCATAACTTCCTGAAGCTCATTTGGGGCACTTGGAGATGAAGTGGAAGCTTCATTTGAACTCTGATTTCTAGGAGTGGGAATAGGAGCTAAGACATGTGCTTGAATAGCACTTGGGCTCTCTAAACTTGGATATAATGGCATTGGAGGCCTAGGAGCTAGCTTGCCAGCTTGAATCAGACAATTTTCAGCTCTAATGGCAATACTATAAGCAGTAGGGATAGTTGTGCCTCCCATAGATTGAACCAACATAGAAATATCAGAATTTAAAGCTTTAAGGTAATATAGAAAAGCACCTTCTGCTGTTGGCCTGACTGCTACTGGAATTCTATCCCAAGATCTTTGAAATCTGAAGTTGAAGTCAGCTAGCTGCTCATTGGAAGCTCTCTTGATGGTTGTCAGCTGCTCCAAAAGAGACAAGTTGTCTCCCTTCTCTCCAAATTGATCATGAAGTGCAATACACAGCTGATTCCAGTTTGTGATAGAGCCAGCTTCAAGGCTCCTAAACCATTGCAATGCTTTCCCTTTGAATGAAGACGCCAGCAATTTGACAGCTACTTGCATCTCATTAATCTCATGGATTGCACAAATGTTAGCAATGTCCTTGACATGATCACCAGGAGTGGTCTGATTTTCTCCAGTGAAGTATGGAATGTTCTTCAATGCTGCATCTGGGATTGGATTTTGTGCATTGAGAGCAAGTGGGCTGCTGCCTGTGAAGTTGACATAGGGGTTCACTGGTTGCGCCATTCTGATTGGTTTTAAAACCCTCGTATATTGAAGGAAAGGCCTATCAGGTGGAGGAGTTGAGAGAGTTCTATTTGGTGGAGATGGAGACCTTTGAATCCTTCTTCCTCTTTGCCTTCTTCTTGGAGATAATTGCAGATACTCAAACAGCACCTCTTCTTCTCCAACCCTCGATCTTGTGATTCTTCTCATAAGCTTTTAGGCCTGTACTGCTGAAACCAGTTGATTCTTCCCCTTGGAGTCGCCAGATATGCAAATAATAGCTCTTTTTAAGCAAGAAAATTGCAGCAGATGCATATCAACTTTGCTGCAATAAAAATGAGACCTCTAGTCCCACCGGGCGTGCCAAAACTGTTAGTGCAAAATCACAGCACCCCTGGATGCAGATCAGGTTTCTAGGTTGATCACTCTAGCATCCAGTGTGATTGCACAACATGGAAACCTCTCTCCAAGCATGGGGACTTGTGAAACTGAGAGAGGAATCTCCAGATTAGAGGCTGGTTCCTCAAAATCCTCTGATTTAGATCTATATTTTGCAAAACTACAGAGGTTTAGATCCTAATCCTACTCTAACTTGCAAGGAGACAGGGGTAGAAGTGCAAAAATTGAAACTAACTAAAGATGGTGATGCACCAAAAGGAGTGGTGAAACATATTTGTCATGCAAATAGACACAGACCAAAGTTCATAACATAAGACATACACAGACTGATAATGTATAATTTAGTATCTGAAATCAAGCAAATAATACAAACAGAGGATTGAAACCTATTCACAGAGCTTGCATTATCATTTCAATGTCAAAACATGCATTACACCCTCAGAGAGGTAAAAGAGAACTGTTACAATCCTTGGAGAGGTCTGATCCTTCATCAATCCCTTGCTGGAGGTGAAAGAAGAGGTCTGCTATGCCAAAAAAATGTTCCCCCTTGAAAATGAGCCAAATCTGGCCTTTTCTACATTGCATGGGTCGAACCTAGGAGACAGAAAACGTACAAAGGCATGGGAGCCCATTCTTCTTGACTACGGGTGCATTAAAACGGCATGGGGAACCTTAAAAACCCATACCCTATCACTTTGACTGGATTACAGGAGAATGCGACCCATTCTGCATTAAATCTGGTCGTTGGAATGTCATTTCTGGCCATGAACACGCGTCAGAGCCGTATCTCAATTTTCTCCCTCCAGACTTCTCCAAAACGCAAGATTGACCCTAGAATCGTGTAGAGAATTTCATCAGCTTTCCGTTGATATAAAGAACGTGCAAATCCGAGCTCTGGATCGAAAGTTATGGCGATCTGAAGATTTAGGGCACAAAACAGGTGAAAACGTGTTTTGAAATCTTTCCCGCGCTTTGCCACCTGGATGACACGTGGCATGTGCTAATTGGACGAGAAATTCTCTCTCCTCCACCTTCCATGGGCTTTCCTTTTGAAATTTTCTTGTGGGCCCCCTTAAACTTGGACATGTGGCGCCATTTCATTGGTTCGGGCAGACCCTTTAAAACTTGCCCTTTGACTTTTGACCTTTCTCCTTGAGACACGTGGCGTGATCTGGTTGGTTCTTGGCCCTGCCGGCTCTTTCATGCCCTTCACGTCTTTTCATCCCAGATGTCCCAAATGCTTAGTGCTCCTTGTGTTGATTTCACGCGAACCGGCCGGTTCGCGTCCATTTGTCCCAAATGTCCCAAACTATTTCCGGATTGTCTTGACCTTTTTCGCCCGGTTCGCGCCCTTCTGTCCCACTTGTCCCACTTTGCTTTGGACTGTCTGGACTCATTTCACCCGGTTCGGCCGGTTCGCGTCTTTTTGGCCCGCTTGTCCCACAGGCGACCCTCTCAGCAGTTAGCCAAATTTTTCTCTCTTTTGGCCGGATCGGATTTTCGCGCCCGCCGCGTACTTTTGTCCCAGTTGTCCCAAATGCTTTTTGGGCCACCTGGAGGCTTTTCGGCCGATCCGTGCATTTTTGTCCCAAATGTCCCAATTGCTCCTAGGACTAGGACTTAGCCGATTTTCACAATTTTTCCTGGATCAACCTACTTGCCTTCTGTAACCTTTTTTCCGCATTTTCTCAGAGCTTGTTCTTTTTCAGCCTGGACAGGAGAGTTAGAAAATTTTCTGAAGGGACCCTAGAAACCTGATTTTTGCTCTGAATTAATCAATTTGCTTGGGATTTGAACATTCTGGTGCAGGTTATCAAATTTACCCTGGGGGGTGAATTTTGGATAACAGTTCCCTCATTTATCTTCTAATCAAATCTTGTGGTCTTGTGTTCTTATTTGCAGGTAGTCCTTCCAAGACAAAAATGAGTTCTTCGCAGTCAACCTGATCTTTCTCTACGGTACGCGCACACCATCTCAACATTCATAAGGTATTCCTCCTAGCCCTAACCCTTATCTATTTCTAAAAGGAATGAAAGGATAGAAGTAACTCTATTCCCAGAAGCCGAAACATTCCGAGTGAAACATTTTGGCACGCCCGGTGGGACCCATTTTGGGTTTCTTTCTTTCTTGCTTTCTTTCATATAGGGAGCATACTTGCTGTTTTATTCTTCTAAAGATATTCACAAGGCTTTTTATTATTTTGGTAAAAGAATTTGTCTTTCTTCCTCATCTTGCATTAATGAAAGTCATTTCTTTTGCTTCATCGAATATCATTTTCGATTTGGGTTTAAAACACGTGCATTGCATTCCTGCTTGCTGTTTTCAATTCTAGTGAACATAGATTAAGTAACAGGTCGTACACGTGGGGGTGATATCCACGGTATTGACAAGAAATTAATCTTACATTCACTACACAACACATACCGAATCACTTCATAATTAACACAACAGCTCAAACATCCCCCCTTTTCCACGGTATTCCTCCGCCCGATTGAGGTAACCTTATAAGCCAAAACAAACTTGAAATTTCCCCTAAGTCTTTTGTTTAGGATTCTGACATCATTCTATGTCTAAAGGCATAAGCCCACGATAATTAAAATGAACCCTAGGGTTAGTCTCTGGATTTACGTGTGCATCTTGCTTGTTTTTAGTTCTGTTTTCTTCCTCATACTCTGTCTTCTGTGGTCAATAATTTGACAAGTGTAGTAAACGTTGTTAAAAATCAAATTAGCAGCCTTTTATATCTTGTTAGCCCAAACATCTTACACTGACATCGGTTACATGACCGACGTCGGCTATAGTATAACCGACATTGGTTACTAGACCGATATCGGTTACTGTCTTTTCCAATTCCTGACAAACCAGCAACCTACCAATTTTACCAGTCTGAGTTTGTTTCTGTTCCTGACAGATTGAAACGCTACTGTGAACTCCTGTCCATGGTTGTTATCACTCGAAAGCAAGCCGCCGCCATGGTTTCACATGCTTGCTCTGTTTCTTTGCCTGAATCACCCCCTTCACATTCTGTGGAGAATCCCACGGATACCAGCGAGGTTCCTAAAATTCCTGTGGGAGATAAGGACTTTGCCAAGTTTCTGGATGCTAATCCTAGTGCTGTACAATACTATTTGTCTCATGCCCCTGACCGTACGCCCAATGGTCAGCTCCTTGTTGGTATGCCTATTAGTATAGCTGCTCATTTAGCTCCTACTCCGCCTGATGACACCGCCTTGCTTCCCGCATCTTTAGCCCCGTCTCCCAATCCGATGGCTTCAGAGGTTCATACGACCCCGATTAGCTTTCCTTTGGTTAATCTTGGACCCCACATATCACTACCACCAACTGCCCCTACCTCATCTCTCTTGCAGACCGCTCCGTTTATGACTTGCTCTTTGCCACCTATTCACACGAGCTTTCCTTCTCAAGCTCCACCTACCTTTTCATTCCCATACACGTATCCAGTGACCTCAACATCCTATATGGGACATCCCTATTTGGTCACCTCAACATATTCATCCTCCATACCTTATCAACACTTAACCCCACCATTGTCTAGCGGAGGCCCTTGGCCCAATTTGCCTCCGTTTACCACAACCACACCCTCATCTCATCCAACCACAGATTTCATCAAACAAATGATGGACAAAATGCATAATCTGGAGGCTTCTATTTCAGGAAGTCGTAGCGCCTTGACATACGAGCAAGTTTTTCGGGAGCCTATTCACCCTTCTGTTCCCCTTCATTCATATCCTCCTCAATGGGAATTACCAAAATTTACCCATTTTAACAGTAAGGAGGACCCTCAACAACACTTGCGATCATTTAGACATGCTTGTTATTTGATTGCTCATGATGATGCCTTGTTACTCCGCACCTTTCCCATGTCCTTATCAGGACCCGCCTTGGAGTGGTACAGTGCTTTAACCCAGCACTCAATCTTCCCTTTTAACCAACTAGCCCAATCTTTCTTGGATCATTTCTCCATTAACATTGCCAAGAAAGTATCTATCACCGACCTTTATGCCATCCGATAATTCGAAGACAAATCTATCGCAGATTTCGTTGGACGATGGCGTGGCCTTATCAACCAACTTACATATGCCTTACCTCAGGCTGAACTTATCAAACTTTTTACGCAGGCCTGCTCTAAGCACATCTCTCCTACCCTCCAAATTCAAACTTTCTATACATTTGATGAGGCCTTTACCATGGCTCAGAAATTAGAAATTCGAGCCTTACAAGAAGAGAAATTGTGGTTGCGCAACAAAAACCCCAATTTCCGAACTCCAGATTCCACCAACAAACCTAACACCACCAATCCTCACCCATCGACCGCTTCGAAATCAAAAGGGGCCGTGCACGCGGTGATGGTCAAATCCCAACCACCATCTAATACCCCGCCAAAAACCACCTATAAGTATAAAGCAGAACCCATCAACTATACTCCCTTGGGAGAAACATATGGTGTGATATTGGAAAAATTGCTCAAAGTAGGAGCCATTACCTTACCTCCTGTTAAACCTCATTCCGGGTTTGATTCCACTCGCGCCATACCTTCCTGGTACAAAGAAAATGACTTCTGTAACTTCCACCACGTGAAGGGACACAGTCATGAGAACTGCAAGATGTTGAAGAACATAGTGCAGGAAATGGTTGATGCGGGGGATATAGCCCTCGATAATCTTAACGCCCCTGCTAACCGAAATTTGAAAATATTCAGCAAACCATTCCCGAATCATTCTTCTAACAGTAATCTAAATCAAGATATCTTAGTCGAGGAGAGTGTTCATGAGATCCATGCAGTCTTCGATTCCCAGCCAAAGACCTCTATCGAACAAATTCTCAATCAAGCCTCTTCACTAATGCAGGAAACCGAACCCCCTTCCTCGCCATCAAGACAAACTAAAATCCTTTCCGTTCCTTTACCCATCAAGGAATTAGCTGCCCAGAGTTCCCTTCTCACAAATGAGCCTTCTTACACCACGTCCTTGCAAGATTGTGAGTGGATGTTATCTAATTTATCTATTTCCCAGACGTCTCCTTCTACCATTCTTGCTATACAAGAGGAAGGCTCGCCACTTCTTTTGTCATCCTTAGACGAGAAACCTCTTGAACCGACATCACCATATTCTTTAAATATGACAGATCCTCTCAAACACGCCCTCCTACCTATTAGTCCTTCATCACCTAAATCTTTTCAACGACCAGTCGACCTCTTAACATCTATTGATACAGTGCCTCATCTACCCCCTGTATCACACCCACAGTGGACCGGAATCTCAACCCATCTTTCTTCCATACAAAAGTTCCTATTCACACGTGAGGACTGTCATTCCACAGAAGATAGACAGGTCCTATGGGAACGTTTGAGTACGCCGTATTCTACTCAAATGCAAATGATCGATCCTGATGCCTCCACCATATACCCAAAGTGTTTACAGAAGCTTAAAATGCCCATGTTCTCACCTTCACCACCCCTCATCTCTACCAAATACCTCGTCCACTTCTATTAACTTAGCCAAATCTTCCCCTACGCTTGGGACCTCACCCATACCTAGTCTAACACACCCACCTAAGCGGCTTGATTTATCTAAAAATAAAACTGTCCACCCCATTAGGAGACAGACTCAATCTCCTCAACCTATGCCTCTATCACAACTAAAACCATCATCGTCACACCTACCTTCCATATTGGGACCCCATCCCCCTACCTTACATCAATATATCATACCTCCTGCGTTTTCTTTAAAGCAACCTACGCCTTCTGCGCCCATACAGAAATCCAAGGGTATAGCAACACCATCACCCCACGTATCCTATCCACCTATCAACCCTAAACAAATTCCATCATCAAAAGATTTGTTTTCGGTCACTCCTATTTCCCCGTGGTTGTTTTTTGAAACCACATCATCTGTGGCCTCATCATCCAACATAGCTTCTACGTCAAAGAAACCACGGTTAGGGAAAACCTATTATCAAAACTCCTTGGCTAAACAACCCCCTATACAAACCAACCACACCACGTCATCACCAAAATCGACCCAGTCAATAGCCTCATTTTCCTCTGACTTTGACCCACTCAAAGGGTCTTACGCCAAAATCCTTGCTATGTTGGTGGAGAATGCGACCATTTCCCTACCCCCACTTAGACCTTATGATCCATCTAAACCTCGACCTATAGGTTACGATGAGTCTAAAATCTGCGCTTACCACCACACACCAGGACATGACGTAGAGGGATGCAAAGCGTTGAAAGCCATACTTCGTCCGTCACCTCTCTTAGACAGAAAAGTTAAGAAAGACAACTTACGAAGAGAGAGACCTTTAGCTTCAATTCCCTCTCCTATACCACCTATCCCCGCCTCACCAAGATCTATCATTATTACAGCCCCACCTCTCGAAGACCATGACCTATCCCTACCATCTTCCTCCTCTCGTATTCACGAGATCAATATGATTAGTGTTGCTACTCGAGGGCAGAAAAACAATGGGAAAGCGAAAGAAAACACACCTGCAGCATCTCTTCCTCCGTCAACCATCCCGATTGCACCACCACCTAAAGTGGTTATTCGTGGACCTGCCTATCCCATCTCTAATGGCATTACCCACCGAACTATGATCAAACAGCTTCACCAATCGCCCATAAAAATGACATTGTATGATCTCATTCAGACTTCTGAATCTCATTGACAAGCTCTTGTTGAGATCCTTCAAGGGATAGAAGTTTTACCTAATGAAACATTGCCTGTTACCTCTATTCTAACACCCAATCACGTTGCTTCACTCACTAAACAACCTATCTCCCCAACCACTTCTGTCTTTGTACAGCAAGTCGCTGCTGTCAGTTTCTCCGAAGATGAAATTATCCACTTTGGTGCCGCAGATCCTGACCCTACTCTTTTCATCTCAGCGTACGTTTTGGATATCCGGGTACGACGTGTTATGATTGATAGGGGTGCTAGCCTAAACATCATCTCTTCAAAAGCCTTCCAACAAATGAATATCCCTTCTAGTTGCATGTGTGCCAACCCCATCATGTTGCAATCATTCAATGATGCTATTACTTCTACTTTAGGCACCATGATCCTTAACATTCGTGTAGGACCACGTACTTTACCCGAACTCTTCTATGTCCTTGAGGGAGAGTTCTAATACAATATGTTGTTAGGCCGCCCTTGGATCCGGGCTATGGGATGCGTTCCCTCCACCTTACATAGATGCATAAAATTTGAGTACGAAGGGAAGTCCTACACTGTAAAAGCTGATCCTCCCCCCTTCAAAACTTGCAATATGTTGTATCGCCCTAATGATGTACTTATACCAGTCAAGACACCCATTCATCCAACCCAGCCATCTACTTCCGACGCACCTACACCTTCAACCAATGAAACCGCCATTACAAATATTACTTCCTTTCCCGTAGATAACATCCCAACCTCCGACCCCTTAGTAGATGTTTTTCAATGCCTTACACTGGGGGAGTACCACCTATATAACGTTAGTTCTTTCCCTACCCCGCAGGAGTACGGACAATTACATGCACATCCCACCTACGACCGTCATGTGGGGGAGGTAATCTCTTACGGACCACCCCATTGCCGCACCAACCTAACGTATGGGGGTGTTGACACATCCTCCATTACCCCTAAACCTCCTCTTGGTGTGGTTCCCTTCCAATCTGATTTTCAATACTTGACAAATCGTCGTTTCGCCCTCACCTTCTTGACTCGCTGTGCTTGGAAAGGCTTTGGTTTTGGTCTTTATGAACAAGGCCGACATACACTCATTCCCGTGACTACACGCAAACACAATGATCGCAGTGGTCTCGGTTTTCCTGAAACACCTACACAGGAGACACCTTGTGTCAGCTGTATCCTTGAAGAAGACGACGTCACCCCTACCAAACCATCATCACCCACTTTGTCATCATCACCCACAGAGTTGATAGACCCTGAATCTATCCCTCCTAACTTTTTTTTTTCATAAATGCTATCTTCATAGGTCCTCTCACTTATCAACGCGATAATGAGGACCCATCTTCTCTTCCCCTTCTGTATCCAGACATGATCGAAGAGGATTCACCCTCGATTAATGTTGTTGAGTGACAGGATGACGACTCCATCCTCACTTACCTTGGGGCGGACGACTCCTATATTCAACGCACCTTACCATCTGAAACTCAAACCATGTTGAATGAGTCGACTGTAGAAATCAACATCCACACGGAGGAGGATCCTCACATTGTGAAGATCGGACAATCCCTTAACACATCAGAACAAGCCGCCTTTACTACCTTTCTCCGTACCCGCAACCAAGCTTTCGCTTGGTCCTACGCTGACATGCCGGGAATTGATCCTACCATTGCCATCCATAACATCACCCTAAACCTCGATTCCAAACCAGTAAAACAAAAACTGAGAAAAATGCATCCACGCATTGCCCTCTTGGTCAAAGAAGATCTTCAATGACTTCTTTCTGTGTCCTTCATCTTGCCTATTGACTATCCTCAATGGATTTCTAACATCGTACCTGTCACTAAAGCGACGGGGGGACTTCGGATATGCACAGATTTCTGAGACCTTAACCTCGCTTGCCCCAAGGATGACTTCCCCCTACCTAGTATTGACCAACTTGTTGATCTCACTGCAGGCCATAAGATGCTCTCTCTCATGGATGGCTTTTCAGGATACAACCAAATTTTGGTTGCACCCGCCGATCAACATAAAACTACCTTCATAACTCCTTGGGGAACCTTCTGTTACCGTGTAATGCCATTTGGCCTTAAGAATACTGGTGCAACCTATCAGCGGGCTATGACCTACATTTTTCATGACATTATGCACACTATCCTTGAAGATTACGTCGATGATCTTCTTGGCAAATCTAAACATCGCAGTGAACATCTCGATGTTTTAACCATTATTTTCGATCACCTGTTACAATATTTTATCCGTCTTCAACCAAAGAAATGTGTCTTTGGTGTCCTTTCGGGAAAACTTCTCGAATTTATTGTCTCTTTGCGTGGCATTGAGGTCGACCCATCTAAAGTCAAAGCTATCCTAGAAATGCCCCCACCTACCAATCTTAAACAATTGCGTAGTTTACAAGGTAAACTCCAATCTATCCGACGTTTCATCTCCCAACTCTCGGATCGATGTCAACCTTTCCATCACCTCCTTAAAAAAAGACATTGACTTTCAATGGAGTGAAGAGTGCCACCAAGCCTTTAAGGCTCTCAAAGCTTATCTCTTGCAGCCACCCGTGCTTATCCCACCCCAGGACGACCGCCCTTTCTATCTTTACCTTTCCGCCATTGACCACGCTGTAGGGGCCATGCTTACACATCGTGACTCTGAGAATCGAGAACAAGCCGTTTATTATATAAGTCGTACTTTGGTGGACTATGAGACTAGGTATACACATGTAGAAAAGTTATGCCTAGCCCTATCATTCGTGGCTACCAAACTCCAACACTACCTTCTGAATCACAAAACTTTCGTCATCACCAACACGGACCCCATCCATTACATGTATGCCAAACCTCATCTAAACCAACGCATCGCCAGATGGCTCATGCTCCTCGCCGACCTCGACCTTGAGTTTGTCCACCAGAAATCAATCAAAGGACAAACCATCACAGACCAACTTGTGGAAGCCCCTTTACCAGGGGAATAATTTACCAATTTTACATTCCCCAACGAACTCATCGCCACTCTTTCACTCAGGGAGGAGTCGTATCCAATGACCCTCTTCTTCGATGGATCCAAATGCCAGCGTGGCGGAGGAGCCGGCGTTTTTCTCATTCCTCTCGACGTTGAGCCTATGCCTCTCTCATTCCGACTCGATTTCCGTTGCACTAATAATACAGCGGAATATGAGGCCCTTGTTCTGGGTCTCCAAGTTACGTTACACTTAGGTATCAAATCTATCAATATTTTTGGCGACTCTCAATTGGTACTCAATCAAGTTATGGGCATCTACCAATGCAAAAATGAGGAACTTCAAAAGTACAAACACTACGTGGATTCACTTCTAGCCTTATTTACTCGCTATTCTATCCAAACCATTCCCTGCTCCACTAACAAATTTGTGGATACTATGGCCTACTTAGCCTCGCAAATTCCAGCTTCATCAATTGACTCTGACATTTTCGTCTTGGTCCAACAACACTTTGCCCCTTCTTACTCAGCACTTGGTTGTTTTTATGATAAATAATGTGTCTGCTAATTCGCAGGATACTTGGTACCACCAATTTCATGACTACGTTACAACCTCTATTCTCCCACCTAACCTTTCTAGTAACGGCAAACGGGCTTTTCCTTAAAAGTGTTTCTCGTTATATTGTCTTGGGGGGACTCCTCTATAAACGTGGCTTTGATGGCATCCTTCTTCGGTGCCTAACCAGCGCGGAGGTCACCTTTACCATCCAACAAGTCCACGATGGGATTTGTGGTAGACATTATAGTGGCCTTGCCGTGGCGAAACGAATCCTTCATCTAGGTTATTATTGGCCTACTCTCAATAACAACTGCTACGAATATGTTAAGCGTTGTGTTATGTGTCAACAACATGCCAACCTTCAACATACTCCTAGCCACTCGCTACAGGTCGCCCGAGATCTTTGGCCTTTCTCACAAAGGGGTTTAGACCTTATTGGTGAGATTCATCTGTCCTCTTCACAACTTCACTGATGGATTATCACAGCAACCGAATATTACACAAAATGGGTGGAGGCTATTCCACTCATTTCAACTAAAAAAGAAAAAATTGTAGAGTTCATTAACCACCACATTATCTGTCATTTTGGTGTTCCTCATCGCCTGATAACAGATAATGGAAAATCTTTCAAAAACAAGTTGTTGCAGGACCTTTGCGACAACTTTGGTATCAAACTCAGCTTCTCATCACCCTACTATCTACAAGCAAATGGACAAGCTGAATCCTCTAATAAAACCCTAACCAAAATCCTCATGAAAGTTGTCAATGAATCCGGAAGAAATCGGCACGATCACATCCCCTTTGCCCTTTGGGCTTATCGTACTAGCATTCATACCTCCACTAATGCCACACCTTTTTCTTTGGTATATGGTACCGAGGCTGTCCTGCCTCTCGAAATACAAATACCCTCCCTTAAAATATCTCTTTAGGATATTCTCACCAACGATGATTTCTGCCAAGAGCGGTTAGCCCAATTGGAGCTTCTTGACGAGCGTCGTCTTACAGCTTTTGATCACCTTCAAATCTATCAAAAACGTATCAAGCGTGCTTATGATAAGTGACTTCATGAGCGTACCTTTAAGGTTGGTGATCTTGTCCTCAAAGAGAATCAACATGTAACCAAACTAGAAAAGAGCAAATGTGGAAAATTTGCTCCTAATTGGATTGGGCCTTATATAATCACTCACACTTATGGATTAGGCACTTATTGTTTAGCTTTGCTTAATGGTAAACCTGAGCCTGAACCCCTTAATGCCTTGCATCTTCGAACATTCAACTATTGAATTTAGTGTTATATCACTTCTTATCTACCTGTCGCTCATCCTTTGAGCTCACTTACCACCACATACACTTTGTTTCCTACACCTCATAATAAAAATCAAGCTCACATAGTTTGATTCTCACTTCACCTCATCAATGCCTTCCCTTTTTAGTCTAGTCCATGACTTCGAAAGTATTTAAAATAAGCCGTATTCTTATGGGATTTTCTTGAGTCAAACTTCCTATAAAAACTAGATGCTTCACGTCGAAAGGACATCTAGCTATCTACCTTATATATAGACTGCTCCCTCGAAGGACAGCTATATGCCAAATTATTACTGCTATTATATATAGATTGTTCCCCCGAAGGACAGCTATGCACTAAAATCATATCTGCTACTATAAATAGACTGCTCCCTTGAAGGACAGCTATACACAGTCAGCCTTTATTACAAGCTTCTCGCATGGATCAACTTTGTGAAGACCTCAAGAATAGTAAAATCAATATCCCTTGTAGACTTCCTGCATCGATCAGTCTATATTCAGTAAAATAAAAGCCTCATTCAAAAGAACTTTTGGGTCATGGACTTGTCTATTTAGGGTAGGTTCTCTTTCGTCTGAACACTCGCTTTGTAACAAGTTCTCTTTATCTCCAGTTATATCATCCACCTCACCTCACCATTTGTTTCAACTCAAGGGACGTGACGTACACCCGATATATTGTGATCATAAAACTCTTTTCACCTATTGACTTCTCGTCTATGCACAGTACCTAGGGCTTCAAGCTTGTTCTATGTTGTGTGGTTTGTTTAGCTCTTTTCACCTACAGAGCACTCTTTCCGCTTTGCCTCACATCTAGGATTGTGTGTTGATCTTAATCAGGACATGGTTCCCTTCCACTTGGGTAGGCTAACTTTTGCTTCCCTTATACCTTTTACAACATCACAAATTCATTACCAACTCCAACACCCTTACCTTACGAATATTAATATCAATACTTTTACCAACCAACCAATTGCCTAAACCATACCAAATTGCCTAAATTCACCTCTCCCTGGTCCTAAGGGAGAACTACATCGGTCTGAGGCCCCTCCTTGCTTTGTACAATGGGCTATGTAGGTAGCACTTCGGAGACATGGGTTCTCCCAAGGTTAGCTCGACCATCCCCTACCATAACCTATCATGTGTAGTAAATATAAATATTTTTGTGTATTTCTATTTAATCACATTCCTCTTTATCCTTTTTCAAAACACCAAAAATCACAACGCAAACATTCTTATTATTATCATAACTCAAATCAACATACATATTCAGTTTTATTTAGATGTTAAACAAATACGTCTTCTCTATCATCGACATGCAGGTCAGCATCCTTATTTATTCTTATACCTCTATAACATTTACTTAGACCCTCACGATTCATCCCGACCCAGGAGATGATCGTGATCGTCAACGCCTCTCGCCGGGCCTCTCCGTCCTCAAAGGTACCGCGGCTATTGGTACCACCCACTGATCTACCAATCTCTCCTGTAACATATGAATATGCCCTCTCGCATGGAGGAATCCAGCCTCTAGTCTCTCTACTCGTGACTCCGCAACCGCTAACAATCCTCTTGTCTCATTCATCTACGTTTGGAGCTGACGAACTAAACTCTGCAGACGATCTCTCTCCACTGTAATCATAGCTATGTCGAGGGTGATCACGTACACATCACAGCTCTGCTACCCACCATAACCTATAGGCCTCTATCGTTCTTGCATCCATTACCCTACGATCGGCTACTATCTCCTCTGGCCCTTCTGGAGGTGTTGGCCGGGGAGGTGAGAATGTTGCCTCAGCGTCGATCCTCATATATGGTCTATAAGCCAGGGGATATATCTTGCACAAATCCGAATTGTCGCCGCATGCGATCTAGAGGAATCCTCTCATACTCACCTGGTCTGTGCCCTGTGATCCACCTCAATCGCTCTACACCCCTTAACTCCTTAGCTATGTTCTCTGTTACCATATAATTCCTGTAAGGCCTCCAACAGATATAAGCAATCGTCACCCTCTCCCATACCTGCCTGTAATACACAAAGTCACCCGTCACGACCTGAAAATCTTGCGACCGATGCCAGTCGCTTAGCGACTGGACCCATCGGTCGCTGTATTTACCCGGACCTCTGTACTCCAGCGCGGCCTCCTGACCTGGATTGGGTCAGCCTATTGGTCGCACACAAACAATGTGCTCATAGGCCCAAATAGTGTAATAAGTACCTGAACAATCCAGTGTCATCCTCGGCTGATTTCACCTATCAAGCCCATAAACTCCCTGTATAACTCCGCCAAATATGCAGGTGCCCATTTGCAAAAGTCACGTTCCTAAAAACATATACATTCCTACCCAAATAACACACATCAATGCCTTAATGGAACATCAAATTCCCCCATCCGCCCTCGGTAATGCGATACTACCCTACCGCTATCATTACATATCGTCGTGCTGGGACCTGGGTGGTGGTCCTCCAGGGTGTGTCTAGCATACATCCTGCTCCTCATGGCTGTGCCATGGCTCCAAACCTCGCTGTATCTGGGTCTCGTGCATATGGACCAAATACTGCCTCCTTATCGCACGGGCCCGCGCTATCACCTCAGGTAATGCACTGATACTATTGTTTTTCCTCAGCCAATAGGAAGTACACAAAATACGGAACATTCCATCTTCAAACAATGTTACTGTCATCTCCCCTATTGGCAAAGTGACAATGACCCGGCCGTATTCTTCTCTGGATTCCATAGGTTTCAATCAACACCTAGCAACCGATAGCATGGTTAAATGCGATGCCGTGAAGGAACCGGCGTCGGTTCCACTCTAACCCCAAATGATTTATCAGATGTCCGATATCGGCTGGTGTTACATCCGCTCGGATTCATGACCCAACTTTTTGCGCCGGTATTCACTATCATTCATCCTTGGCCCTGCCTCATTACCTGCTTTACGTCACAACACGTAAATGCTCCATTGCAATCACTAGCCATTACTGGTACGATGACCCACGTCATCGTGGTGGGATGGGTGGTGGTGGTCCAGTTCGGTCCAGACTCCAAGGCCTGCTCCTCCTGGCATGTGGCCATGGCTCCAAAGGCCGCCACCCAACAACTCTGGGTCCTCAACCAATCAACTACTACCTCCTACCTCACTCGGGCCCGACCCAAGGCCTCACCCTCACCATTCTGGCCCGACTCAACTAGTGCCACCTCAGCCAACAACTTGGCACCAATATCAAATTCCACCTCAGACCAACTTAATTTGGTTTCCCGATTGACAAAGCCTGACCCTAATTATCAGGCCGTATTTTTCTTTTTATAGGTTTTTAACATAGAACCGATACCGGTCAAATCGTGCCCTAAGGAACCGGCGTCGGTTATCTATTTGGTACCAACCCATAGGCCGCCACCGATATCGGTTTTGTCCTTTTTTACCCAACTTTTTACCCTTCATTCACTAACTTTCCCTTTCCCGACCACATTGCCTCTTTACCACATTGCCTATATGCTACCATGCTCTTTAGCCATTTTTGACTTCACCGGCCCGACCCAAGGCCACAACCTAACCACTCCGGCCCGACCCAAGGCCGTAACCCAACAACCATTTGGCCCGACCCAAGGCCCCGCCACCCACCCATGCGGCCCGACCCAAGGCCCCACCCTACCCATCCGGCCATCACCCAAGGCCTCACCCTACCCATTTGGCCCGACCCAAGGCCATCACCCTACCCATTTGGCCCCGACCCATCGGCCTCACCCTTCCCATCCGGCCCGACCCAAGGCTGCCACCCAACAATTTGGCCCGAACCACGGCCGTACCACTTCAATACCTTACCCAACATCAGCAACATACACTTTTATCCACCCATCATATAGTTTTTTGTTCAATCGAGCTCACATGTTCGTGTTTTAGCCTGATTAGGGTCCTTGACTTGATCTGTCGACCAACTTTGCCTAGACCTAGACCGTGACGTTTATCTCAACCAAACCAACCATTTGGTACTGCCTGAACATGCCTAAACGTTCCTGTACCTTACCTGTTATATACCCTGGAGCTACTTCCTATGCCTTGGATACCAGGATTATATCACCCTTGTTTGGATAAACTATCGACCTTTGCCTATGCATTGTTGGTTTACTCGTCAAATCATGTACCCTAGTCGCACTATTGCATTTCAACGTGCGTCTGCTTCCTTGGACTTACCCCACCTTTTCCCCATCATCTCTACACCATTTACCCTTTATCAACTTACCCCACCTTTTCCCCATCATCTCTACACCATTTACCCAAGTATCAACCCTATCCCTGATTTCAAGTTCTCTCAATCTGTGATAGATTTGAGGGGGATTACCTATACCCTTAACAGGGGAAACCACTTCATATTATTGTCCGTGCAGCTTTACAAAACAAGCTACACGACAATAAGGGGTTAATGGTAGACACCAAATTTGTGTCTTACGACCCACTTGTGACCCGCATCTCATTTCGCAACCTAACCTCATCACCTAAACCTTACACAATTATTTATTAATTACCTTGTAATTGATAAATCCACATCACCTTAACTGCCACCATCATTTTGCCACCTTATCATGACCTAGTCCTAACCCTAAAATAACCTAATTAATACCTATAACCTGGTCCACACCTACACCCATGACTAATGACCCCTTTCTCGCACCCAAAACTGACCTTCTAGTCACTTGACCAAGCCCGCAACTAATCTCTTGGGAGAAAAGCAGGGAAAGTGGGCAATTTTACTAAAAATAGCCTGCTTTTTTCCTAACCGATACCGGTTCCTACTCGACCCGCCGTCGGTTACGTAACCACCATCGGTTCCCTATAAATGGGCTCCCCAAACCAAAAACAAATGTGGAAGGATTTTTGAACCGAGAGAGAGCATCAGGAGCGATCAAGAGAATCCGGATCTTTATTTGGCTGAGCAGAGACAAGTGAAGAGACAAGAAGAGTTTGCAGCAAAGGAGATCAAGCCCAAGACTGCAACAGAATAGCCACCAAAGCCCTGTGATACTCAGCTGATCATCGGGAGGGAGATATCTCATCTTCTGTGTGTCAGGCCATCCTACCTTAGTTCTGCCTTTGCCATCAGAGTTCTTGGACCTGTATCTTCATCAATAACTAGTAAGTTACATCTTGCATGTCCTCTTTGATAATACTTCTTAGAACTTTTGAATCATAGTCCTCACAAATCCATTCCTAGATCCACTACCCGGCAACGTGTCATTGCATCTAACTATCCTTCATCTACCTCTCATCATCTCATTACCTAATATCACCCATATACCAGCCTTACAAACAACACAGCTACCCTACAACAACAACCACTCCACAACACAACTAACCCACAGATCCTAGACCCTACCGATATCGGTTATCAGCAACCGGTATCGGTTATTGTGACTTAAAACCAGAAATCAGCCTTTCCCCTACCTATTTCAATAAAGCAACTTAATTGATATTTTACAGCCTTCTGGCGTTAATTCATATTAGCAGGGGAACTGACCACCTTCGAAAGGAAGTTTTATATTTCCTGGGCCCAAGTCAATTCCCTCATTTATCGTCTAATCAAAATCTTGTGGTCTTGTGTTCTTATTTTCAGGTAGTCCTTCCAAGACAAAAAGGAGTTCTTCGCAGTCAACCTGATCTTTCTCTACGGTACGCGCACACCATCTCGACATTCAACAGGTATTCCTCCTAGCCCTAACCTTATCTGTTTCTAAAAGGAATGAAAGGATAGAAGTAACTCTATTCCCAGAAGCCGAAACATTCCGAGTGAAACACCATGTCCAAGATATTTCAAATGTTTGTACAATCCATGAGATCCGTGAGATGGACATTTTAGTCAAGCTGCTCACCTCTTCATTAAAAGGGAAAGATTCACAATGGTTCAGGAGTCTTGAAGCAGGTTCTATCCAGAACTTGAACTAGATGTGCAAGGCCCTTCATAATTAGTTTGGGGAAAAAGGTGATAACTTGTCTTTTTTGGAGCAACTAACAACAATCAAGAGAGCCCCGAACAAGCAGCTGACAGACTTTAACCTCAGATTCCAATGGACCTGGGATGGGATTCCAATAGACCTGGGATGGGATTCCAATAGCAGTAAAGCCCACTAATGAAGGTGCCTTCTTATACTTTCTTAGGGCTTTAAATTTTGATATTTCTATGATGATTCAGTCAATGGGGGCCACTACATTTCCTGCAGCCTATAGCCTCTCCATAGGGGCCAAGAACCATTTGATTCAAGCTAGAAAAATTTCTCCTAAGCCATCTATACCTCTGTACCGTGAGTTAGGAAGCCCCAATACTAGCCAAGCGCCTGCATTAGCTCCTATACCCACCCTTAGGAGTCAAAGCTCGGATGAAGCTTCCACTTCATCATCTAATACCTCTAAAGAGTTTCAGGAAGTGGTGATGAAGCAACTTTAGAACTTTGGGAATGAGCTAGTGACCATCAAAAGATAACAAGCTCAGATTTCCAAGCCATACCAGCCCCAAGCTCAATATTAAGTAACATCCCAGTATCAGCAGAATAGGCCACAACCTTAGACTGTAAACCATATCTAGAACCAAGGATAGCCCAAAGCTGTGAGACCTTTCAGGCCATATGATCCTAACACAACTTCAACATTAAGGGCATTGGTTCCTACACATAACAATATGGCACATGAATATGATTGGTGTTTTCCATGCAGTTAACCACACAACCAATCAACATGCTTTAATGGTGCTCTAAATCAGGCCTTGATGGTGCAAACCAGTATGGTGCCACAAGAACCTAGCTAAGAGGAAGATCAATAACAAGGAGCTCAACAAGGTGGCCCCCCAAACGAGACTATGCTTGTCAACTGATAGGCCGAAGACTTCTGTGGGATGAATCAGTTCCCTCCTCAAAGTGTAGCTACTAATACACGGTCTAAAAAGAGAAGTATTGGAGATGGTCAGCCACTAAATTCAGGAGACCATCAATCTTCCATCACTCCACAAGGTCTTGGTGTTCCAAGTGTAACTCTAAACATACAGAACCAATCCAAGCCACCTCCCAAACTCAGTCAAGCACTGGTTGTAACAGCCCATGTGCAAGAAAGAAATGTGTCTGGGAAGGGGCAACAAAAGGACAACACATTCAATATTATTGAGTAGATGAAAAAGACAAGTGTGAACATTTCACTATGGGAGTCACTGGCCATTTCAAGGCAGGGGGATCTGTTGCAGACTGCCACATAGAATCGGTCAAGTTCAAATCAACCCCCTAACCAGTAAGAAAGAGTGCTTACCAATGCAGTTCATCCTGGGAGGAACCACAGAGAACAACAAGGTAAAAACCTAAGACCACCTCCCTTCTATGTCTCATTGATTATTGGAGACAAATTGGTGCACAATTGTATGATTGATTCTAGGGCTAGTAGTTCTGTGACGCTAAAACAAATAGCTGATTAGTTGGGTCTCCAATATGAGGTCACCTCTAGAGGAGTAGTCCAATTAGATGGGACAACAATGACTACTGTGGGAATCATCAAGGATCCGAGTCTCACTCTATATTTTTTCCCAAATGTGAGTGTTTTATAAAATGTGTCAGTTATAGACCTACCACCACATTTTGCTGTGTGTCTTTCTAGAGACTTCACTGCCAAAATCGGAGGCTACCTGTCTGATGATTGGTCATATATGCTCTTTAGGACAAGGTACTGGGTGAAGGAAACAGTCAAATCTGAACCTATTGTTGATTATCATATTGAATCCTATGTTCCTAGCCCAATCAATGCCAAATGCTCAACTTTTGATCAATAAGACCTCCTAAATACTATTGAAACAGATACCAAGGTGGGATGTATCCTAGACTTGACCTTAGATGAGTGGGCCAACAAAAAACATACTTTTTATCCCTATAGGGAGATGGAAGAATCTGAACTAGGTGTCTACTGCCTGCATGAAGACAACCAACCTCTTCCTAACCTAATCAAGCCAGAATACAAGGATGATAATGAGGTATGGCAATTTTTCTTTGATGGTTCAAGGAGTAAACAAGGATCTGGAGGAGGAGCCATGATTATGTCCCCTAGAGGTATGATATATTATTCAGCCTTCAGATTCCAGTTCGCTTTCTCAAATAACACTGCTGAATATGACGCTTTAGTCCAAGGTATTTTTTGGGAAAGGAAGTTGGGAATCAAGAACTTACAAGTATTCAATGATAGTGAACTGGTTGCCAATCAGGTCAGAGGACTTAATGCTGTCAAAAATGACCTGCTCAAAAACTACAAGAATAGGGTATGGGATCTAATGGAGGATTTCAAGGCCTTCAGTATCGTATCTATACCCAGGAAGGAGAATGAAGCTGCTGATAGACTTATAGTAGTTGGAGAAGCATTTGATGTGGTGGAAAACATCAAAAGAGACAAAGAACAACCACATATCCATGTGGTTGTGAGGCCAGCAGTGCTAGATAATAATACATGCTGGTAGGTGTTTGAGAATGATCAGCAAATCATTAACTTTTTGTAAGAAGAAGCTGAATTCTTAGCTAGAAACCAGAGCAGACTAGAGTAGCAATATGAGAATTAGATAGTCCAGATGCATACAAAGAAGCTTCTTCCCAAAGGCTTGGTGACACTGGAATCTATTTTCAATCCTAATGATCAATTCAGAAAGGAGAAGGCTAACATGCAGATCAAAGGAGAAGATTTAGAGTCAATCCTCATTGGAGAAGACAAAACACTTCAAATTGGCAAGGTGGCCACAAAGTAAGAAATGTATGAATTCATACAACTTTGCCAAGAATTTTCTGATGTGTTTGCTTAGAGTTACGAAGACCTAAGAGGGTTCAATTCCAAGCTAGCACAACACACAATCAAATTGGATCCATTTGCTCAGCCCATCAGGCAGAAACATAGACTAGTCAACCCACATATAGAGCCTTTGATGAAGAAGGAGCTGAAAAAGCTGATAGAGGCAAGCATCATATTTCCAATCAAACACTCAAGCTGGGTTACAAATTTGGTCCCATTCAGAAAGAAAAGTGGAGAAATCAGGCTGTGTGTTGACTTCGGAGATTTGAACAGAGCCTCTCTCAAAGATCACTACCCACTCCCTTCAATGGAGCAGATCTTGCAAGTAGTGTCTGGGTCAGAAAGGTTCTCCCTCCTAGATGGCTACTCAGGGTACAACCAAATCATGGTGAAAGAAGATGATCAATTCAAAACAACTTTCACCACCAAATGGGGCACCTATGCATACAAGAAAATTCCATTTGGATTGTCTAACACCAGAGACACTTTTCAAAGGGAAATGGATATGGCATTCAAGGGGCTAATGAACAAAATAGTGTCGATCTATCTGGATGACATTACAATGTTTTCCAAAAATGCACTAGATCACCTCTTCCACCTAAGGAAGATGTTCTAACGATGTAGGAGCTTTGGGGTGTCACTGAACCCCCAAAAATGAATATTCTTGGCCCATGAAGGTAAGCTTCTAGGCCACATCGTATCAAAGGAAGGGTTGGCAATTGACCCTGAAAGAGTTCAAGCAATAAGAGCATTGTCATTGCCAAGTCATAAGAAGGCTCTTCAAAGCTTCTTGGGAAAAATCAATTTTGTCCGCAGGTTTGTTCTAAACTTTGCAGCCCTTGTTGGGCCAATAACATTGATGCTGAAGAAGAGCTTAACATTCAGGTGGATAGCTAAAGGAAAAGCAAGTTTTGAGGCTATCAAAGAAGCCATATCACAAGCCCTAACTCTTGTGAACCCAAATTTCTCCAAATATTTCATATTGTATGCCTTTGGTGGTAGCGACACAATTTCTACAATCTTGGTGTAGCAGAAAAAAGAAAGTAAAAAACAACCAATTGCTTTCTTCAGCCAGAGGCTGGAAGATTATGAGGTAAGTTACTCCTTCATTGAGAAGTAAGTCCTGACAGTGATCAGGGGACTAAATAAGTTTAAGCATTTGGTTTCAAACAACTAAATCCAACTATTGGTCTCCCATATAGGAGTCAAATAATTCCTTCTCAATAGGGACCTGAATGAGAAACATGAAGGATGGATCACCCATGTCATGGAATATGACATTGAGATCAAGGTCAGCAAGTTGGTCCTTAGGAAGGGGTTATGTGAACAACTAGCCTTAGGTCAGCAAGATGAAACAAACAAAAAAAGGAGACTATTTTTGTTCTACAAAATGATCAAGAAGAATGGAGAGATGATGTACCTGCTCCTTGTTGGACCCAAGACATGGTGCACTTCCTTTGAGCAAGCATGTGTCCTCATTGGATGAGTAAAACAAAAATAAGTCATTTAAGGCTACAAGCCATCCCATATGTTCTTATTGATGGTGTATTTTTCAAGAGGGACATCAATGGCATTCTGTTGAGATGCATTGGGACAGATTACGTGGAGAGACTGCTAAAATAATTCCATGTTAAAGTAGCTAGAGGCCATTTTGCTCCAAGAGTGACAACACTCAAAATCATGAAAGTAGGATATTATTGGCCCAGAGTGTTTAGTGACTGCTACACATGGATTAAAGGGTGTAAGAATTGTGCATTCTTTAAATGAAAGGAAAGGCTAGCAACACTTCCATTGCACCCAATCTCAGTTGACCAACCTTTCATGCAATGGGGATTGGAATTCATTAGAGTCATTAATCCAAACTCAAGCCAAGGTCACAAACAGATCATGAGAGCGACAGATTATTTCACCAAATGGACCGAGGTAGTGGCACTCATGGAAGCGAATGAGTCTAGTATCCTATATTTCTATGAAGGGATAATGACCAGGTTTGGAGTATGGCTATTATCATATCAGATAATGCATTGGCCTTCATAGGTTCCAAGGTCACAGAATGGGAAGTCAAGAATGGGATTTACTTGAGCACCTCATCAAACTATTACCCCAAGGTAATGGTCAAGTTGAGTCTACAAACAAGAACCTAACAAGGATCATCAGGAGAAATCTTCATGAAAACCAGAGGACCTAGCATATAAAGCTCAAATCAGCCTTATGGGATGATAGGAAAATGCCCAAAAGATATACAGACAACTCCCCATTTAAGCTTTTATATGGGAAGGAGGCAGTATTTCCTATATCACTAGAGTTGCCAGCATTGGAACTCCTGAGACAGCTGGAGATGTCTAAATTTGAACCAATGGAGGCCAAGTATGTAGAGTTGATGGAATTAGAAGAAACTAGAGAGCATGCACTTCAAATAATGGAAAAGGATCAGACCTCAATTAAAAGATGTTTTGAAAAGAAGGCTAGAGCAAGGACCTCTTAGGAAGGAGACCTGATTTTGAAATGGGATGTAGATCGAGCAAAACTAGGGAGACATTCTAAGTTTGATGCCATCTGGAGTGGCCCCTATATAATAAAAATATGTAAAAGTAGTAATGCTTTCCAAATTTCTACATTGGAGGGTGAAGAGTTGCATATTCCAGTGAATGGAATCTATCTTAAACATTTCTATTAGAAGGAAGGCTCCCACCTTGTACATATTAGCTTAGTTTCTTTTCCTCTAAGTGATTTTACACATTATCTTGTTGTAGTGTAGATTACTTTTCTCCTAAGTGCTTTGCATGCTCTGCATGTTCCATTTGGAGCATGTATGATTTCAATTTTGTATATAGTCGTGGTGTTGTTTTTTTGCTTTTATGCAGTTCATTCAGAGAGACGGATGAAGCCCTGGATTAAAACAATTTTCTACTCTCAGAAATCTTCATTTCAAGATTTTCTTATGAAATTTGAGAGTGCATGTGGTTGGGATCATGAACCAGAGGAAGAAATAGTATCATCATGTTATTCTTGACTCCATACCCAATAGATACGACAAGGCAAATGATCTCTTCATCTAGTAGGCAGATGTCCCCATGAGTCACCAAATTGTTATCCATATTTCACCCCGAGCTAAATATTGGATTGAATCATGACCCTGCATAAAAGTAACAAATAGAATTCATTTTAATCCTACAAATTGGTTGCAAAAAATATTCAATAATGAAGTGGCGGGGATGAAGAAAGAGCAAAGGATCCTATACAGAAATAAACGACTCTGTCGGGCCATTTCTATGCCTTAAATTCATTCTACAAGTTACAGGTAGACTCAAAAATGAAATAATAGGGTCAAAAAAGGGGAGATGCTACAGAGGAACCATAAACTTGAAGAATAAGAAATGACAAAGATTCAAAGTCCTCAGGCTCGAAACAGTTCAGGAAGGGTCCAAAAATGACTAAGTATGGAAGAGGCAGTGGAACGAGCCACGTGTCTTAATGACACTTCTCCAAAGGAAAAATTTGGGCCAAGTTTTTAAGCAAGCGCGGTGCCTCCACGTGTCATTCCAATGGGGGCAGAGTCATTTTAATAGTCAACGCACAAACAAGCCAGCAGAGGCTGCCAAGTGTCTTAATGGCACCGATTCAAATATTTAATAAAGAGAAGGCTTCCAAACAAGCGCTAGACTGATGTGTTTCCAAGAGGAAAGCGGGGCATCGGGGAAAAATTTGATTTTTCTCCCTTTACCTCAAAAGGGGGTAAAAGTTGTAAAATGGCCCGTAACTCCGCCCAGGGAAAAAGTCAGCACTTAGACCTAAGTCAAAGCCAAGGCGTGGAGTCGGGGAAAAAAGTGAAAGTTTGTCTTTCATTTAAAAGGCATAAAGGAAAAAGTTGGAGCGCATATCCCCAGCCAACCAAAGATTGCCATGTGTCCCATATTAAAGAGGGGCCCATTTTTCAAATTGGTTTTCCCGCCTACTTGTACGGATTCGATACAAACTTAGAAGGGGCATATCTTTCGACTCAGGGCTCAAAATATTGTGAATCTGACACCATTAGAAATATCTCGGCCTCGCCCATGCAATGGAGGCCTGAGACTTTATTTTTGAGGAGGTTAGGTAAATGAAATGGAGGAAAACATCTTCAAGATTTCAATACATGATCCACAATCTCAACAACCAAATCAGATTTGATCTATTTCCACCATTTCCTCCCACTCTAAGACACCAAACCAAGGACCTATTTTTCCCGCTTCTCTTTCTCCTTCTTCTCTCAGGCTAAATCTATAAAGACAGGAGCATGATTCATTATAAAGGGTTGGACATTATTTTTTTTGTAGTCCCCCTTCTCCTTCTAGTAAAGGGATTTGTGGGGTTTAAGCCTTCTATCAAAATTACACTACGTTTCTGCCTATTGGTTACTTTGTAATGGACTGTATCAATCTATAGAGTAATAAAACATGTTTGTGATCAATTTTAGATCCTTCTTGTCTCTTTTGCTTTCATTTGGTCTTCCATTATATATCTAGCTATCTGTGCTTTTCTATTGTATGCATCTTGTTGGTTTGTGTCTATTAGCAAAACAAGTGTTCACCATTCCTTTGGTGCATCACCTGTTTAGATTTGTTTTAATTTCTATATTCCTTTTATCGTTGTCTCCTTGGTAAAATTTATATTAGGATTAATTACAAACCCTCTGCAAGTTTCTACGTATACACCTAAATAGAGGAATAAGGAACCAACCTCTAATTCGGAGAGTTTTCCCATTTTCCAAGGTCCCACACCTTGGGGAAAGTTCAATGTTATGCAATCACACCAAATGAGCCTACCTTAGAAAAGTAGATCTTTTAGAGCTCAGTTGGGGGTGTTGTGATTCTGAACTAATAGTTCTCTTCTTACCCTAGAAGTCCTCCTTAATATAGGAGTTTGGGGTTCTTGTCGAGGATGTTCCTGAACTGATTCATGTGTCACTTTCCCATCCAAAAGATCCTCTACTGATAGATATTATTTCTTGGATTCTTCCCTATTTTCTTGTAACTACTGCTTATACATGACTTTCTCATTAAAAACCACGTCCCTAGATCGAATAATTTTCTTGTCCTTAATACTCTAACATTTATATCCAAAGTCATCACCACCATAACCAATGAAAGTACATTTTTCTAATTTAGCTTCTAGCTTGATCCTATCATCCTTGTCTATATGGACAAACACCTCACATCCAAAGACTCTAAGAAATGAATAATCAATTTTCTTACCATACCAAGCCTCTACAGGTATGCCTCCATCCAAGGCACTTGAGGGTCCTTTGTTTATCAAGTACACAACTGTGCTCACCGCTTCTGCCAAAAATGAAACAGGCAGTCTTGCTTATAACTTCATTCTCTTAGCATGTTCCATTATTGTTTTGTTCATCCTTTCTGACACCCCATTCTACTATGGAGTTCCTGGAACTGTATTTTTCCTATGGATTCCATTCTTATAACATTAATCATCAAATTCATTATTGCAATACTCCCCTCCATTATCTGACTTGAGAAATTTTAGCTTAAGACCTGTTTCATTCTCTACCAAGGATTTCCATTTAACAAAAGTGTCAAATACATGAGATTTTTTTCTAATACAATAAACCCAAACTTTCCTTGTTGCATCATCAATAAAAGTAACATAATAACTTGAATCCCCAAGAGATGATACCTGAGCCAACCCCCACACATCAGAGTGCACCAGCTCTAACTTACTCTCTTTCTTTATAGGTCCAACCTTGAGAAACCTTACTCACTTCTATTTCCCATATATGCAGTCCTCCTAGAACTTCATGCCCTTATGGCTCATATGACCTAGAACTTGTTTTTGTATATCTGGGAAAATCCGTCTTTATGATCTCCATGCCCTTATGGCTCATATGACCAAGCCTATAGTGCCACGATGTTGTATCTACTTCATAAGCCACAAGATTACAAACATTAGTGCTATAAGTGGTTAAATACAAGGTTCCAACCTTCTTACCTCTTTCCACCACAAGAGCACCCTTGGTAACCTTTCAAGAGTCCGCTGTAAATATCACAATACAACCATCACTTCCAAACTGGCCTGTCGATATCAGATTTCATTTTAAAGTAGGCACATGTCTAACATCCTTCAATAGCCATGTATTCTCATTTTGCATCTTAACTAGAATAGATCCTTTTCCAACTATACTATAAGGCTCATCATCACTAAGAAAAACATGCCCAAAATCCCCTTGAACATAATCAGCAAAATAATTCCTATGTAGAGTAGCATGGAAAGTAGCCCCCAAATCTAAAACCCAAGATTCAGTAATATTATGCAAAGAAAGAATCAGAGCATCCTGCCTTACATTACCCGTTGCCACATTTTCCTCCTTGTTTTCTTCCTGTAGTTTCTTCTTGTCCTAAAGTTCCCAATAATCCTTCTTTGCATGTCCAGATTTTCCATAGTGCCAGCATACTATCTTTCTTTTGGATTTTGACCTTGCCCGATCCTTTGATTTTTCCCTGGCTTCCTCTATTCTTTTATCTCCCTCTAGTTTCCACTATCAAAGCATTCCATGAAGTAGAAGATTCCCCAAAGATTTTTCTTCACATTTCCTCACTTAGAATCACCCCTACAACATCCTCAAACTTCAACTTTGAGCTAGCTAGAACCAAGTTTCTTACCGCCATTACCAGACTATTCCAACTCTCAGGTAAAGAGCACAAAACTAATAAAGCGCTAACTTCTTCATCAAATTATATTATAACCGAAGATAGTATATTTACAATCATATTAAAATAATTTAAATGATCTGCTACTGAACCATTCTTAGACATCTTCATATTAAACAACTTTTTCATTAAAAATATGGCAGAGGATTTTTCATACAACTTCCCTAATGCATCCATCATTTCTTTTGTAGTCTTTTCCTTTGAAACATTAAATAATATTGAAGATGCAAGACATAGCCGTATTGTCCCAAGTGCCTTCCTATCTAGCAAATACCATTCCAA
The DNA here is from genome assembly GCA_019776745.2 of Taxus chinensis. Lineage (NCBI taxonomy): Eukaryota > Viridiplantae > Streptophyta > Pinopsida > Cupressales > Taxaceae > Taxus > Taxus chinensis. The sequence continues at coordinate 863,717,343 of CM034150.1, forward strand.
ATCCATCATGCTCAAGGGTTTGTTCACCTTCTCAGACAACGGAATATAGAGATCCTTATGATAAAGGTAATATTCCATATGCATCTTCCAAAGATTGAAATTTCGCCCGTTGAATTTATCAACCCTTGATCTTCCATCATCTACCATAGCTCCCACTCAAGATAAAACTTTCCCTGCGATTCAACACTTCAGCAAACCAAACCAAAGCTCTGATACCAATTGTTAGGAAATAAGAGATAAAATATGTAGAATATTCCCTCACAGAATCGCAACAGTAGAAACTAATATGCAGAAAATATTACAAATCTCAAATAAAAGTGTAAAATAAAATAACACAACACAAAGAGACAGTATTTAATGTGGTTCACCCAATTTGGGCTACGTCCACCAAGAATCACTTACTCATATTTTATTACAAGCCATCGTTCTCTCAATACTATACCTAGATCTATTTGGAGTTATGCTCAACAAACTCTACAGAATTCACACCCAAATTCAAAACACATCTGCAATGTTACATAATATTTCTACCATATGCATAAAAACACATAAGTAGACAACTGCTTAAGCAGTTTTACAAAACTGTGGGTATTAAAACCATGGGACAAAACTATCCCATAAACATATGGGTCAAAAATTACGCCCATATGAAAAAGTACGTTTCCCGATATATTGGGCACGTTTTAAGGCCAAACTATGGAAAGTGTACAATACTCTTAGTGTACAGTCTTCAACACTTTCACACATGAAAATAGGCTCCACAACCTAACATCACTAGACTCATTAGATCACATTTTTCCATGCCAATTTCCCCCTAAAATCGCCACTGTCAATTCTTCATACAATTTCTTGTAGGTCTCTTTTTGTATTTTTTTCTACAAACCCTCCATTAGGTTTTCTAAAAGATTCTTTCATGAAAATATTCCTTTTCCTGAGGTATCATGGTGAAATATACATATTTCTAAGCACCAATTATTGCATTAGAGCTCTCCCTAAATTTTCTCTTCTTGATTCCAATAATTTCATATGCTTCCTTTGTAACTAGGCTTCTAGAATTAGGCTCAGGACTGTGTTTTGTTTCCTCTTCCTAAACTGTCAAGCATATCTCAAAAACTATCTAATAAAATATAAAATTCCTTTTGAATCCTAAAATACACTCTCTTTCCATCATTATTTTCAAATTTCATGTTTGTAATCAAGGTTTTGTGCCTCCAAAGACTATGCCCTAGTAGTCTTACTATGTAACCCTCCTAAGAGCCTAAGAATGGTATTTTTAAAATAACTTTCATTAATTGTTAAATCGAATCACAAAATTTGTACACAAGGTCTATAATGAGATAATGCTAGATCTATTATTACCAGTATGAGTTCTTGGTCATGTGCAACCTCCTTCCATAATGGTCTTCCTCAAGACTGTTACAGGTCATTTTGATAGATTCTTGAATTACTTCATAATCTTATTAGGTTTCTACCTCTTCTCAATTGATTATCTAGATATTTGGACAACCGAAGGCAAGAACAAAAATAATAATCACTCTATATATTTCATACATTATATAGGGATATTAAATAGCCAAGAAGGTAGGTAACAAAACATCCTATAAAATAGGATGTATTACAAACAATAAACCTGTTAATAGTGATACAGGTATAACCACAAAATATATTGTTATTATAACAATATATTCTACAAAAAAATATCTTACTCAAAAATTAGTAAGTACTAATTTACCAAACGGTAAATCACCCACAATATTCATGTGAACATTAATATTCCTAACATCCCCCCTAATGTTTGCATGGTAGCAATAGAACTTTCATGTTTCCTCTACAGCCTGTTGCCTCTGCGTGCTCATGATGTTGGCACACACTTGAACTGAAGGTAGAAGAAGGAATACATAAAATTCTTATTGACCATACACTTTTGGGAGCACATCTGACCTACGAGGATGTGAAACCGCTCAAGAATCATTTGCTTATCAACCAGTCACTCTAGGGAACACATCTGACGTAACAGTGTGGGAACTCAAGAAGGAACACATTTGAATAGTCTTCAATAGTTTTCTACAGGCTAACCACAAACCTAGGTATGAACATGAACACATCTAACTATTCAACCTCATCGAGACTCATGATGCTGCATTTGACTATGCTATCTGTTCTTCACTATGTTTTTGTATTGGGGAATTTATGTAGGGATAATCACATACACAACTAAAAAAATAGAAATGGAACACTGAGACCATGTTCCCCCCCTCAATGTGAAATTTCCACTTATTGAAAACTGTAAAATGTAAAAACTAAAGTGCATGAAACTACACCGAAAAGCATATACTCACACTATATATATGCCACCACAAATCTGTGCAGCCCCGTCATTGGTGAATGACGAGAGGTCATTGTCTGACCTCTAGCCTTCGTTGCCTCCATCCTCCAATAAATTATATAATAGAGAAAATATTCATCACTTTGATATTTGGTATGAGTAGTATTTCCTTCCTCTTCATTTTCTCCTTCTTCATAAACAACCATGGCATTATCTTATAGTTTTCCATCAAGAAATTCTTGTGCTCTTTTCTTGTAATTTGAGGACAAATGACCTGATTTTTTGCAGTAATAACAGGTGACCCGCTTCTTTGAATCTTTATAGGATGATCCAGGTCTGAAAGAAGATTTAGATCTTCTTTTATCTTGTTTCATACAGTACATTGCTTTTTCCTCTGGTTCTACAATCATGATTCTTTTTTCTTCATCTAGTAAAGAAGAAATAAGTTCTTCTAAACTTGGATTTATTTTACTCACTGTAAAGACCATGTTAGAATAGCATGGAGGCATGCTATTGAGTAATATTTCTTTAGCATCGTCATTAGGCACATCTATATTTTTTCCAGCTAGTTGATTGCAAATAGAATGAAACTTACTAATATGCTCCACCATGTTGTCGCCTTCTTCCATCTTGAGGCCGAATAAACTCTGCTTTAAAGATATCGCTGTGCTTCCAACTTATGATCCAAACAATTTGTTCAATGTCTCCCAAATTGTGTGAGAGGAATTTTTTTATTCTATATGATGCAAATAAGCATTTGATAGACCCAATCCGATAATTGTTGTATCCTTTCAATCTTTGCTTGCCCATTTTGCTACTTCATCTGTATTTGTTGGTTTCTTCTCTTTTCCATCAACAATATCCCACACATCTTTGTTGATTAGGAACAAATGGGTTCGTACTTTCTAGGTATGAAAATATTTACCTTCGAATTTTTCAATGCAACTTAACTTATCCATTATGACTCTTCAAATTTTATTAAAAAAATAGGTGTCGGCTAAAACCGAAAAATGCACCTTTTTACAAACAAATAGACACTAATAACTATAAACTTGATGTATAATAGAAAATTACAAATCCATTAATTCTAATATACATGAACGATAAAAAGTAATTAACTTTTATTGGAATCAAACATAACAATTTCTATGGTTTGAATAACAATTTGTATGGTTTGAATAACCATATGGATTTTTAAATAACCAATTTGGTCACAAGGTTACAGTTTGGATATTGACTTGACTAAAAAATTTTAGTCAAGTAACTTTTTTTTGAACTTGAGACTAACAATATACCAATCGGATTAAACATGTGACACCTAATTTAATTCGAAAAAGAAATTGTAACACAACTAATTACCACTTTTATTGGAGGAAACCATGAATATGACGCATGGACGGATTTGATAGCAAAGCATTCAACCAATTCTTGAGGTAATATGTGTTTGGTGATCAGAACTATCATCGATTAATTTCACACTCACAAACCAAAATCTACATGCATGCAAATGTTTCACTAGAGTTATAACAGTATGCCCATCAATAACAACTACAACTCCTGTATACATCCAGGATGAAGACGATATACATTTCAACTTGGAGTCTTCAATGAGCTACGTACATGCCTAAGCACCATGAGCTCTAAACAATATACACGGCGAATAGAGGATCACGTAATTGATAGATCAGATATCAATTTCTAGGTCTTTATATGTATCGTTGTTCTTGACGTATTGAACACGTCTCCTTGCTACGTGAAAAAATGAATAGAAGATAACAAAGAAATGAACTCTTGGATCTTCTTTGACACTGATAAGATCTATACAAAATAATATATCAAACCCGAGTGTTGGATTTTCCTTTTCACCCAAAAAATGTCTGCACGAGCTTGGATACAACAACTGTCAATTGAGTAGAAACAATCGATTTCTTATGTAGTAGATCATCTCATGAACAATGAGAGGGCCACCCTAAATGCATTCTCCCAAAATAATTTGTCAAGGAGACATCAAGATCCATTTAAGAGGACTATAAAAAATTTGAATTGTATGCTTAAGAAACAACAAACAAAAACGATTGACGTTAAAGGCTAAGGAAAAATTTTAAATGTCAATCATTGTTGCTCAGGGAAATGGCAGAGAAATAACACAATAAATATTTTGTATGAAATTATCATAGATCGGACATTTCTCTATACTAAATCTAAATATTTGGACATCTGAAGGCAAGAACAAATCAATAATAATAATCAGTTTGTATATTTCATACATTACATAGGGCTATTACATAGCCAAGAAGGTAGGTAATAAAACATCCCATAAAATAGGATGTATTACAAACATTAAACCCGTTAATAGTGATACATGTATAACCACATAATATATTGTTATTATAACAATATATTCTACTAACAAACATATTACCAACAAACTAGTAAGTATTAATTTACCAAATGGTAAATCACCCACAATATTCATGTGAACATTAATATTCCTAACAGATTATAGTTCTTCCAACACTTTAGAATAGCTCCTATCTCCCTAAGTATGTTAGTCCACAACTCTTCCTCTTAACTTGTCCTTTTTCCTTTTAAAACCTTTAACGCTTCTCAAGTCCTTTATAGGAATGTATTGTACAGAACAATATTCACACTCTCTTGAGCATTGATTTTAACTTTTTGAGACCTTTTACACCTTCTATAAGTAATTTGCAATCTTATTACTGCCCAATTCTTCATGCCTTCACTAGAATCACTGTTTTTTCTTTTTATGCCAATTTTCTAGATTGCCATGTCTTCAAATAATGGACTATACCTACACTTTTGCTCAAAAAATTCATTTATTTTAGTTTTCCCACCTAATTTTGTCTATCATCACTTTCTTGGAAGTTCATCCATCCTAATAAGGATTCACATACTATTAGAGTGATGTGGAACTAACTTATTAGATGGATTTCCCTTTTCAAGTCTTTACTTTGTGTATATTTTCACAGTCAACTGTATCTTCTTGATTTAGAATTTGGTATACCTTCCTCACAAATTTTTAAGGTCACATGCCATGCAACTTAACCCTAAGGGTCTTATCTTCCTTTTGTATAGTGTTTACAATCATGAACAAGAATGATTAAACTCTACTCTCCTTCCAAAACCCTTCAAGACTGAGAATACATAGTCAATTCTCTGAGTTTATCAATTTTTGGGTGGAAAGACTTCACAATCCCCTGTTTCAAGTAACTCTTATTCTTTTAACTATCCCAAATTCATCAATGTTTTATTTTCCATAAACATTCAACTCTAATTCATGCTTAGATATATTTACTCCTCTCTAAAACCCTTTGGATTGGTTATTTAGGTCTGTATCAGGGTTTTCTCATTCATTTTTCTTCCAATGGATTCCAAGAATCTTCTTGGTACCTTCAAATCCCATGGACACTTTATTTGCATTCTCCTACACCATACCATCCATGAATTAGTCCATACTTGTTTTTACATACATTCCAATTGCTAATAGTATAGAATGCACAATCAGACACACATTTTGTAGATTGTTGATACTTATTACTAGATCACTTTTTTTATTGACCTAGAACTGATTTCCATTGATTACCTCAGTTTCACTTAATAACCTTCTCAGGTCCCAATCCTATAACATTCCTCACAAACATGCATAATAGTTATTAGAGTTATTGAAAAATTCTTTACATATTAGCACAATTTGATCCCTTTTTTCTTTGTTCTAGACTACCTCCATGATCATGACATCAACTTCCTTATCCCTTGAGTTTTTCCACCATTTGAACCAATACATACATTCATTCATCAACATTCCATAATACTCTGAGTAGTCCTTTAAATCATTTTAATAGAATATAACACATTACATATTTAAACACTGTTTACAACCACAATGAAGCTTTATTAAATATTTCATGCATTTTTACAAGATTCTTTGAGCCTAAGAGGCTCTATCATAGAGATTTTTATCCTTTTCTACCTTCTACAATCTTACCAACCTCTCTCTAATGATCCATCACATCAAATGCGAAATATTTTTCATGATTTCTAGAGGTAGTTAGGTTTCTCTTAACCATTCATGACTAACTAATACTCTTTGAGTTTACATATGGTTAAAGTGGGGGCTAAGAGAGTGAGCAATAATACTACCTTACTTACATTTATTTCAAGCCTACACTAACACCTAGATTAGATTAGATGACCACTTATTTGAATATTCAAATGACTCATTTTGGAGGGAAACCCCAAATGAGCTCTTATTACATCAAGAGGATTCCATATGGACCAAAACACTAACAAATCCCCTAAGACACCCCCTATGATACTAAACAAGCCAAAAATTGAGCTAATTACATTGATGTTCCTGCATCATACTCCACATGTGGAGAGAAACATACTATATACAAAGGCCTTTCTTTCTTTTCTTCCAATTACCTTCAACTTTTAGTGTTCTTCTCTTTATTGCTGCATCTTCTTCATTATTTTTAGCTTCATTCTTCTTTGAATCTTTTTTTTTTGTATTTATATTCTTCTAATTGTCTTTTTCCTAAAAAAATGAGGTCTTCACTTGCTTTTATCTTCATTTTAGCTCTCAAATGAGCTATCTTTTCAATACTTTTGATATATTTCTCTATTTTACCTACACATTCACAAATTAAAAAAACCTTAGTTTTAAAAACAAGATACTTTTGAGTCTCTTCTCTTGATTTTTCTTCTCTTTCTTCATGTTTTCCAGTCTTTTCTTTCATTTCTTCAATGTTTTATTATTCATACTTCACTTCTTCATCATTTAAAGCACATTCAAGTGCCCACAATTCATCCTCTAACTATTTTTTACTACTATATAAAAATTGAAAATCAGTATTTTCTATTTCTCCTCTGAAATATTCTTCAAAAATTAATTCATCCTTTACCTCATCTTTGATTTCTTTTTCTTTTTGCCAATTTTCCTTCACCTCCATCATTTTCATTTTGTCTTCTTCTACTATATTATTTTTCTCCTTCATGAGTGACCTCAATGGGTACTTAACCATCCTTATCAACACTAAATTCTTCACTTTATTCACTGTTTTATCCATAAATTTGTTTTGCATTTCTCTCACTTTTCTTTCTAACTCTTCAAGCTGCTACAAACTTCTTATTTCTCTAATCTATTTTTATTTCCACATTCTTCTCTTTCTCTCTTCTTCTATTTTCTTTTCTTCTTTCCTTCTCTTAGTACTCTTCATCAACTGAAATAACTCTCTCACTATCTCAGTCTCCATTTTTTTTTATTTTTCTCTCTAAAAAGTCTTTTTCACCTTGCTAAGTCTCACCTAGGTGTATTTGCTTACCTAGTATATTGACTTTTCTCACTTTTTTTCAATATCTTTTATGTTTATTAACTTTTCCTCACTTCTCAAAGTAGTAACCTGTAAATTTATCTTACATTCAACTCACAAGAAGACAAAGATAAGTTTCAACAATCCAATAAACTCAACCACATTCATCAAAACAACTATTTACAATTCTTTCCTTAACAAAAATTAGCTTTTACCATAAAATATAATGTTAAATCTTCTTCAATTCTCCTAATCTGATACCAAATGATGCAGAAACCCTGCATACATGCTTCATTACACCCAATTTTTTTTTCTTGGAAGTGACAAAATTAACTGTATTATTCACTTTTCTTAATAGCCCTTACCTTTCAATACTAGCTCAATATGCCAAAATACATAAAATCAATGTACCAATACTAAAAAAAAATTAAACATGTGCAACAACACCAAACACACTTGCTAAAATCACCAAAGTAGTTCTACAAAACCATCTTGCATCATTTTTCATCTAGACCTCAATCTTGCCCTTAAGACAAGTTCCTTGCTCCAACTATGCATTTAATATTTCATAGCTATCTAGAAGGTCTCACTAGACTCATTAGATCAAATTTTTCCATGTCAATTTTCCCCTAATATCTCATTTCTCAATTCTTCATAAAAATTCTTGTAGGTCTCTTTTTGTATTTTGTTCTACAAACCCTCCATTAGGTCTTCTACAAGCTTCTGTCATGCAAATTTTCCTTTACCTGAGGTATCATGGTGAAATATGCATATTTCTAAGCACCCTTTATTGCATTAGAGACATCCCTAAATTTTCTCTTCTCCATTTCAATAATTTCATATTCTTCCTTTGTAACTAGGATTCTAGAATTAGGATCAGGACTATGTTTTGTTTCCTCTTCCTAAACTGTCAAGCATATCTCAAAAAATATCGAATAAAATATAAAATTACTTTTGAATCCTCAAATACACTCTCTTTCCATGATTATTTTCAAATTTCATGCTTATAATCAAGGTTTTATGCCTCTAAAGACTATGTCCTAGCAGTCCTACTGTGTAACCCTCATAGAAGATTGAGAATGGTATTTTTAAAATAACTTTCATTAATTATTGAATCAAATCACAAAATTTGTACACATGGTCTATAATGATATTATGATAGATCTAGTATTACTAGTATGATTTATTGGGCACGTGCAATACCCTTCCATAATGGTCTTCCTCAAGACTGTTAGAGATCATTTTGAGAGCTTCTTGAATTACCTCATAATCTTACCATTTTTTTAGCTCTTTTCAATTGATTATAGTTCTTCTAAGACTTTATAATCTTTCCTATCTCCCCAAGTATGTTAGTCCACAAATATTCCTCTCAACTTGTCTTTTTTCCTTTTCAAACCTTTAAGGCTTCTCAAGTCCTTTATATGATTGTACTGTACAAAACAATATTCACAGACCCTTGAGCATTGATTTTAATTTCTTAAGACTTTTTGCACCTTCTTTAAAAAATGTTCAATATTATTACCACCCAATTCTTAAATACTTCACTAGAATCACTTTTTTTGCTTTCCCTTATGCCAATGTTCAAGACTACCATGTCTTCAAATAATGGATTGTACCTACACTTTTCCACAAAAACTTCATTTCTTTTAGTTTTACCACTTGATTTTTTCTATTATCACTTTATTGGAAGTTCATTCATCCTAATAAGGATTCACAAACTATTAGAGTGATGTGGAACTAATTTCCTAGATGGATTTCCATTTTCAAGTATTTACTCTATGTATATTTTCACAGTCAACTGTATCTTCTTGTTTTAGACTTTGGTATACCTCCCTCACAAATTTTTAAGGTCACATGCCATGCTATTTAACCTTAAGGGTCTTATCTTTCTTTTCTAAAATGTTTACAATCATGAAAAAGACTACTTCAAATCAACTCTCCTTCCAAAACCCTTCAAGATTGAGAAAGCACAGTCAATTCTTGAAGTTTATCAATTTTTGGGTGGAAAGCCTTCACAATCCCCTATTTCAAGTATCTCTTATTCTTTTAACTCTCTCGAACTCATCAATCATTTTATTTTCTTGTTTTCGCCCTAAAAATCCCCCCTCATTTTAAAAGTCAAATTCTAAAATTTTGAGCTCACACCCTCTAGAAGTATTGAAATAAAGTTGGAAGTTTAAAAAGATAGAGAAATTCATGCTTTGAAGTTGTTTAAACTCTCCAGGCTACATGTTTTGATAATTTTTTTGTTTTCCTGTCTAGACACATGAAAATTTTATTGTTGTCCTCATTTGAATGAAATTATTAATCTTTATATGGCCATGGATCGTCAAACCTTGTATTGTTTTCAATTCCTTGGTTTGCGAAAGAAATTTGAAAATCGGGTGCGAAATGGTGGAGTTTTCTTCTTCTCTACATTTTTCCACAATCGTGAATGACGGGTGTTTTCTTCCCCATCAAATTTTGGCCCCATTATCCACGAGTACGTGGAAACATCTAATTGGATGTAGCGGAATGGGTCCTTTTTATGAACTTAACATTTTTGTTATTTTAGCAAAAAATGTCAATTTGGCCCTACGACCCCGATCATGCTTAGGAAAAATTCAAATCTTGAGCCCGCCGTTGGAAATTCAAAGTGGGGAAGTGGGTTGGTGGAGAACTTTGAGGTTTTGAGCCCTTTTGTAATAAGGGCTAAAATTCATAAAGTGACCTGCAACCCTGATCATGCTAAGAGGGATAAAGTCAAATTTTGAGCCCGCATCAAAAGAGTCAAAGCAAGGAGGCGGATCGTCGAAGCCTTTTGAGATTTTGCGCCTTGTTTCCAAGAGGGAAAAAGTCAAATGTTGAGCCCACATCAAAATAATCAAATTAGAGAAGTGGGTCGATGAAAACTTTGAGGTTTTTAGCCTTTTTGTAAAAAGGGATAATAGTCATAAAGAGATCCTCTATCCCTTCGTCAATCAAGTGAAGCCATGTGTCAGGCTTACATCAAAAGTGGAAGGGTGGACCAAAAATGTACAAAAATGCCAAATCTCTATAAAGCCACAAAATGCAAAAGGCATCCTCCACGCCCGCTCCAGTAAATTTCTTGCACGTGGATGACTCTGGTTTAAAGTTTCAAAGGCAAGATGAATGGTTCAAATTGAAAGTTACAAAATGAGTGTAATGGCTGCATTATGAAAAGTCTTGTTTTTTCCACCATTGGCATTTCTTCGCGAATCAAGAACCTGAACGGATGTGAATGGTTGGAAAGATGGTAAACCATTTCTTTCAAGATATTTAATGGCTTCTTCACGCCATTGTAAAGGGTTGGAAATTAATATTTTAAACTCACGAGTGCATTGTACTTAGAGAAATCAAAGGAGATAGCCATTTTCTTCTATTTTCCTCCATTCTCAAATTTCTTACATTCCCACATTATATACAACTTATGTTTAAGCATCAATACAAGAAGAAGGATTTTTTAGCCTCTTTGATGAGGATATTTTAGAAACTTTGAGTTTGAAATATTATCTCATCTTGTTGCCATTTGTAGGGTTTTTTCTTCTCATAAATGTATGTGTTGAAGTTTCTAACTAGTGCGTGCAAGAATATGATTTTCTACCTGCAACATTAGTTTTCCTACATCTTTTCTCACTCCCTTTCCCACCTTCAGATAAATTATTCCCTAGCAAGAGATTGCTAGATTTACCGTAGGGTCAGTGGAGTGCCCCTGTTGGATCCTCGGTCGAAAGGCCGCCATAGAAATCCACCTTTTCACATGCATGCATATATGGAAGCTGCATCGATTAAGTAGAGGGACTTAGATTCCCAGAGCATTGGCAAGAAATCCACAAGTTTTTCCACTTTAAAAATTTTCTCACCAACAGTTTTTGGCACCCAGCATGGGGTAGATTTAGCAGCATCTGCACCTGAATGCAACTGCAAGGTCAGAAAATTCAAAATTCAAAAAAGAGAAAAATTTCTAGAATTTGAATGGCTATATGAGCCACATGGATTCAAATCATGGCTATTCCGGGAAACCCTCCTATTGAAAGACCTGAATTTCTCTTTCACATCCAAGAAGACGTTGTTTTAGATTTGAGGGAAGTTATCTGGTATAATAGACAAAGTGTCAATAACTACTTCATTACCACGAGAATTCTGGACCTTGAAGAAGAACGTGCTGCTGAATTAGAGAGGCAAAGAAAAATTACAACATCATAGAGAAGAGCATATATTTTCAAGCTGGCAGATAGAAGATACACCCGACAACAAAGACAAGGAGGACAAACTGATCCCATTTTTTAGGAACTTCAAAGGAGACAAGAGCTACTTGGAATCTAGAGGCTTCCTTTTCAAGCAACCGATCACGTTGGGAACCTCAGTGTTACCAATCCTTTGGACGGTGAATTTCCATACATCAAGGAGAACCTTATAGACTTCACCAATGTGGAGATCGAAGAAGAAGCTAGAGAAAGAGAGGCGAGAGCCGACAAAGAAATAAGAGCTCAACTCAAAGAAATCAAGAGACTTCAAGCCGAGTTAGATGAAAGAGCAACAATAGAAGCCGCAACATTAGCAAGGTTGGAAGATAGAAATAGAAATATAATGGGGGATCATGATTGTGAGCGTGAATGTGATTGTGAGGCACATAGGCCTAATGTACCATGGGGAGGAAACACCAATCCACTGGCTCTTCCTTAACCACTCCATGAGCTACCTAGAGGATTGAGAAAAAACTTCCCAAAATTTAGAGGGGATGGTTCTCAACTCCCTGAGGAGCATATAGCAACATTTATCATGGCTTGTGGTGTGTTGGGTGTTGAGGATGCAGATGTGTCAGTCTGACTCTTTGTGGAGTCACTCCAAGAGAAAGCTTCCAAATGGTTCTACATGCTACCCCCAAGGTTCGTCACCTGTTGGGAGGATATAAGAAGTGCATTCGAACACAGGTTCAAGAGCATAGAAGATTGTTAGGATCTTTTGGTCCAATTGGTACAAATGAAGAAAGAAACCTCCGAGTTAATGAGGGACTTTGGTGAAAGATATGATAGAGTGATAAGAAGGATCCTTGAAGATGTGGTGCCTCCTAAAAATAATTTGAAGAGGTTTTTCATTATTGCTTTGCCATCAGAAGTAGGTTTATTCCTCATAAGATCCCAACTAAGAACATTGAGGGAAGCCAAGGACTATGCAATAGAAATCGATGATGATCTAATCCTTTCCGGAAAGGTGAAAGGCCCCAACGGAAAGAAAAAGGGTTAGAATTCAAACTCTATCACCACAGATCTGATGTTCCAAAAAATGGCAAATGTCTTGGTTGCCTTGAAGAAGCAACTATCTCATATCACAATGTGGAATGCTTAAAGGAAACCAAACCATCTAGATAGGCCAAGGATTGCTCCACCTCCTCGTTGGCTTGCTCTTGAAGCACCACCAGTCAATGCCATCTGTGACACCAAAGAGCTGGAGGAGGAAGCAAATATTGATGAAACTAAAGAAGAAAATATGGAAGACTATGAAAACTATCTTGAGGTCGAGGAAGTTGATATACACAATGGCCTAATTGAGTACATTGATGATGAAGATGAGGATGATGAATAAGCTCCAAGTTTCTCATGTGTTGTTTTCAATCATGCACAATCTAGGAAAGGTGCTTCATCCTCAACGGTTGCGGTAAAGGATAAGAATAATAAATAATATTCTCCTCCAAAGGTCACAAAAAATAAAATCATCTGTAGAGGATAGCCATTACCACCTTCTATGGAGACGGCCAAAGAAAAATCAGACTCACTAGTTGTCAGGGATTATGCTACTATGCCAAGTAAGTCATATAATTCTTCTCCCAACTCAAAAGTTGCTAAGAACAATTCTCCTTTAAATATTGTTCGTGGAAAACATCTAAGGTTCAATCAAAAGCTACACCCTCACCCCCTTCTAAACCAATTGCTACACCTTAAAAGAAGAATTCAACACCAAAAGTAGCAAATCCTCTACCATGTAAATCTTCCTCCATTTCTATAACCTCTTACTCACTCACCATAACCCCATTTGACTTTGTGGAACATACAAGAAAAACCAAATTCCAGCTCTTAGAAATAGAATACCTACAAACACACCCTTCCTAGTTTGACAAGTTCATTAATATAGTTTGTGGTGGTAACCCTGTATCCCCAAGTCTTAATTCTAAAGGCTTACTACCCCCACCATCCACACCACCTTCCCAAAACATGCTAGCCCTTAGTGCCTCTAAAACCAACAGGTTTGAACCTTTCTACCTGTCACTCCTCATTAAAGGCTTCTAGCTAAATAATTGTATCATAGATTCCAGAGCCTCAAATAATGTGATGCTATCCAAAGTTGCAAATGCTCTAGGCCTCACCTTGAACCAGGAAAATGGCACCTGCTACTCAATGGAATCCAAAAAAGTTCCATTGGTAGGAAGAATCAAAGATTCATAGGTGGTACTAGCTGATTTTTCAAACAAGAAGGTGCTCCTAACCATACTGGTAACAAACATCCCAACATCCTTTGGTATGCTATTGAGTAGGAGTTTTTGTAGAGACCTAGGTGGAGAGATAAAAATGGATTGGTCATCTATAACTATCCCTGTAAAATGTGCAATGAATAAGTTGCTACTAGTAAGAAAGATGAAGTTCACAGTTTGAAGGTTTGATGATCCAAAAGCAAACATTCTCTTTCAAGATTGTGGGCTAGGAAACTAGTTCCTCACATCAAGAAAAGAGGATAAATTGCCACTTCTCATGGAGGAAGAGGAAGATCAAATTTGGACAATGGAATTTGATGGTAGTCATTCCCGTGCAGGCTCAGGAGCTGGTGTAGTATTGTACTCTCCTTCCAATGAGTTGTACCCATTTTCCTACAAGCTGCAATTTGATTATACAAATAAAACTGCAGAGTATGAAGCACTACTCTTAGGCATGAGTGCAGCAGAGGATATGGGAATCAAGAAAATGAGATGCCGAGGTGAAGTAGAGGTTGTAGTAAAGCAGGTCTGCCAACAATATTAGGTGAAGAATCCATGACTCCGACATTATAGAAACAAAGTGTGGGACTGCATTAAATCTTTTGATGCATTTTCTATTGAAGCTATTCCAAGGGAACATAATGAAAAGGCTGATTCTCTTGCAGTGTCAACTTCCCTAGTGGAACCTCATCCTTATTTTGGTAATGAAAAGTGACCATTGAAATGGTATTCAGGCCTAGTGTACCAGATAACACAAATCATTGGGAATTCTTCAATGATGATAACCAAATTCTAGCCTTTTTAGAGTAAATGGATAATTTCAATAATCTCTTATTCGAAGGAGGTGAAAAACCACACCGAGAAGCAGTCCCCAAAGAAGAGAAATATGGAATTGAATGGATTGATGATGAGGGAGTAATCAAATTGAAAAGGAACAAATTTCCCAAAGGCCTAGTATCTTTAGAAGACCTCTTTGACAAACATGACATATTCATTCAAGAAAAAGAAAATAAATCTTCTCAGTGCCTAGCTGATTTTGATAAAGAAAACATTGGTACCTTGGAGGAGCCAAGGATGGTCAATATTGGAAAATGTTCCTCGCCTGAAGATAAAAGAATATTTTTTACATTACTCAAGAAATACTTAGATGTCTTGGCCTACTCTTATGATGAACTCAAATCTTTCCAGCCAAAGGAAATACATCAATCAATCCCTTTGAAGCAGGGTGTTATTCCCTTCAGGCATAAAAAAGGGTCATATAACCCAAAGATTGTTGATACTATCAAGGAGGAGGTAAGGAAGATGTTTAATGCAAGGATCATCTTTCCCATCCACCATTCAATGTGGGTGGCTAGCATTGTGCCAATGTGGGAGAAGAATGGTGAAATAAGGATATGTGTAGATTTTCGCAACCTGAACCAGGAATTACTAAAGGAAAATTATTTTCTTCCTATCATGGACCATATCTTGCAAGTAGTCACTGTATCTAAAATGCTTTCATTACTTGATGGATTCTCAGGATATAATCAAATCAAAGTGGTAGAGGAGGACTGCACCAAGACAACCTTTACAACACCTTGGGGCACTTTTGCCTACAACAGAATGCCTTTTTGCCTAATCAATGTAGGATCTACATTCCAAAGGGCGATGGATTTGGCCTTCAAAGATCTAAAGCATTGCATTATCATATATCTTGATGATCTCACAGTATTTTCAAAGAAGAGGGGATATCATATCTATCACTTGGAACATGTACTTACAAGGTGTAGGAAATATGGCATATCACTAAATCCAAAAAAGTGCATTTTTAGAGTCACATAAGGCAAGTTATTGGGGAAAATTGTGAACAAACATGGAGCACACATTAATCCTGAGAGGATTAGATCCATTCAAGCATTATCCCTACCCACAAGCAAGAAATGAGTTCATTTATTCTTCAAAAAGGTGAACTTTCTTCGTCATTTTGTGCCTGAGTTTGCTGAGTTGACGAAGCACATCACTTCATGATGAAACCACGAGCAAATTTCAAATGGAAAAATGAAGGGAAGGCAACATTCGAAGAGATCAAGAAATCCATTTCCAAGGCTCCAACTCTTATATCTCTAGATTTTAGCAAATAATTCATCATGTATTGTTATGCATCAGAACATACACTCCCTGTTGTTCTCGTTCAGAAAAATGATGAAGACATGGAAGCACCTATTGCTTTCATGAGTTGTCCTTTGAAAAATCATGATCTATAAAACAACCAATTGGAGAAGCATGCCTATACAGTGTTCAAGGCTATAAAAAAACTTTAGGTTTTACATCCTCAATTCCCATATGGTGGTGATCGTCCCCGATAGTGTAATCAAGTCCATCTTGACATAGCAGGATCCTAGAGCTAAAAGAGGAAATTGGATTGCAAAGACTCAAGAATATGACTTGGAGATTCAAACCTCCAATATAGTAAGGGGAAATGGCTTGTGCAAGTTGATTGCTGAAGATGAAACACTCAAAGTTCAACATGGCGAAGAAAACTGTGCTTGCTCAACTTATTCAGAAGACAACCCACGGGTTCTCTTTGTCACCACTACTAATGAGTGGTATGGTGATATCACCTATTACCTAACTTATGGAGAATTCCCCCCCATATTGATTACAAGAAAAGGAGAATACTCAAGCTGAAGGTAGCTAAATTTGTAATCTGGAATCATGCACTTTACAGAAGAGGCTTGGATGGTTGTTTCCTCAAGTGCGTAGATAAAGAGCAATAAGAAAAGTTGCTTGAAGCATACCATGACCAAGCATGTGGTAGAAATTTTTCAGCAATGGTCACTGCACACAAGATCCTCTGAGAAAGGTATTATTGGCCCACCATCTTTACAGACACTCAAGATTGGGTTTCTAAATGCAAAGCATGCCAACAGTTCATTAGAAGACCACAACTCGCTGCATTACCACTCAGGCCTGTGGTTATTGAAGAACCATTTCCATAGTGGGGGATGGACTTCATTGGTGTTCTGAACCCTCACTCAAGCACAAGACACACCTATGTACTCATAGCAACAGACTACTTCACCAAATGGGTGTAAGCCATTCTGGCCAAACAAGCCAACACTGAAACAGTATGCAACTTCATCAAGGAGAATATCATAGTCCATTTTGGAGTGCCACAAAATATTATAGTAGATAATGCTACCTATTTCTCTTCAAGAGAGCTGACTAAGTTTTGTTATAGCTATGGAATCTCCCTATCTCATTCTTTTGACTACTATCCACAAGGAAACAAACATGTCGAATCAAGCAACAAGAACATTATGACCATTGTCCGTAAGCTTATAAACGAGAATCAAAGGAATTGGCACAAAAGGTTGTATGACACATTGTGGGCGGATAGGATCACTCCCAAGAAGGAAATAGGTATGTCATGATTCCAACTGCTGTATGCAGTCAAAGAAGAAATTCCTCTCACGATCGAGATGTCAGCTCTCAAGCTGCTACAGGTAATGGAAGATGGTCAGTACAAGGATTCCATTGGCAAGAGGATCCTCTTTCTTGATAAGTTGGAAGAAAATAGACTCCAAGTGGTGGATCACATTAAGGAGCACCAATTGAAAGTAAAGAAAATTTTTTATAAGAAGGGAAAGGTAAGAGAATTCAAAGTTAGAGACTTCATCTTGCTATGGGACAAGAGAAGAGAACAAAAAGGAAACCATGGAAAGTTCGATTAATTATGGCTCGTCCCATTCAAGATTCTTGAAGCTTGCGGTGAGAATGCTTTTCTTCTCTAATATTTGGATGGAACGCCACTAGAATTGCCTTGGAGTAGGCAATACTTGAAATTATATCATCAGTAAAAGTGGGTTGTTCCCCCGCCTTGTACCATATGTGTGTTTCCCTTTCCATTGTGTGGTTTTGTTTCCCCTTCTATTGCGTGTCGTGTGTTTCCTTCACGTTGTGTGCTTGTGTGTTTCCTTATTATGATATTTCTTTCTTGAAGTTGTACATGACTCTGCAAGGACCAATGGATAAGGCACTATTCAATGAATTACAGGGTCTAGAGATTGATATTCTAGATTCCCATGTCATGTCTACAATATGCTTAGTCCATGTCATGTCCCCAAGCTAGAGCCAGCTATTGTCGCCCTCAAAATCCCCCCCCTCATTTTTTAAGTCAAATTCAAAAAATTTGAGCTCCCGCACTCTAGAAGTGTTCAAGTAAAGTTAGAAGTCTGAAAATATAGAGAAATTCATGCTTTGAAGTTGTTTAAACTCTCTAGTCTGCATGTTTTGATAAATTTTTTGTTTTCTTGTCTAGACGCGTGAAAAATTTATTGTTGTCCTCATTTGAATGAAATTGTCAACATTTCTATGGCCATGGATCATCGAACCTTGTATTGTTTTTAATTCCTTGGTTCGTGAAAGAAATTTGAAAATTGGGCGCGAAATGGTGGAGTTTTCTTCTTCTCAGACACAGACGTGCCCTAGTACTGTCATGTGTGCGGCTATTTCAACACAGACACGCCTAGAATGACACCTACGTGCACCCCCTATAGAACCTATAAAAATCACATAATTTGAAATTTTTCAAAGCAAACAGGTTAAAGATTAGTCAAAGAAGCCTATTTTTTAGCTCTAACCCACAAAAAATACATGATCAATGATGATTTATCCTACTTGAAAAATGAAATCATGTAAATAAAAAGATATTTATCCTAGAAAACATGAAAGTGGTTAGAAAACTAAAAATATATAGCTTGAAAAGACTCCATTAATGGAGGATGGACTTCATGTCCCACCGAGCGTGCTAAATATATGCAATGGAAAGTTACAAAAGCTATAGAATGAGGCTAAAGAACCTCAAAGTGTTGCTAACCCATCCATGCACCATGAGATTAGAGCTAAACAAGAGAAACTAACATGAAAGCATTATAAATTTGACAAAAACATCAAAAACTAACATGTATACTAATCTATACTCTATGAAAGCTTAATTAAAGTGAACCTAGTTAGATTCTAAGCAATCAAATTGTGTGTTGTTTACTCCCAAACATAGTGAAGAGATCTCTCCCCAAGCTTTAGATCTTCCCTTACTAACTATATTTGGAATGGATGGATACAATATGGAGGATCTCTCAACAATGGAGTGTGGCCAAGATCCAAACTTTCTATAGCTTAAACCTATCACAAATGATTTCTAATGCCTTTCCAAAGTGCTTGAGAGAGGACTTGTGAGTGAAGTTGTAAGTTTTGAAAGGGAGGGGTGACCCTTATATTTAAAGATTTACAAATGAGAGGATGTTGAACTTTGGGTGCATGTGGGACTAAAGTCTAAAAAGAACTTTAGGATTAGATTAGGATAAACATGTTTTAGGCTTAGTTAAGCTAGGTTTAGGCTAGTTAACTATGGTTTAGGCTAGTTAAACTTGATTAACAAGTGAATAGAGACTCATTGAGAGTTGGGAGGGTCTAGATAACCAATTATGACTGATAGATAGCTTACAAAGCCAATAGAAATGGTCTAGAGAGAACTAGGGAGGTTCTGAATGGTCAAAAGGAGGAATGTTTAGCTAATAAGAGAGATATTAGGCAAATAAGCTGATTATAGGAGGAATACGACTGAAAGAGTGTCGTGAATGGGCATCCGAGAATGGAGTGAAGAATGGGGAATTAATGAAGTGTCATTAATTGGTTCAATTGGAGACAATGCTAAGTGTAAGCATACTTCAGGTGTCTACAAGGGTAATGAGTGAAACCGATGTACATGTCCTTTTGGCCAAAAATGTTTTTGATGATGCAAAATTGAGCCTGTCCAAACAGTGGGTCTTCAATATTGATTGGAAAATAAAGGTTCTTAAGGAGGCCATTGTAGAGCTCCATAATGTACTACAAAAAGGAAAAGATTTTAAAGCTTGTGTCACTTTTTCCTTCATGGCTATGTTAATGGTCAAATCTTCAAAGAAGATTCAAATGTAAACCTCACTATTCAAGAGATCAAGTCTCAATTCTGAGGCATTTGTCTAAGGCATCTTACACTCTTTTTTGTTCGGAAATAAGGTTTATAGGATGTTAATGGAAAAATGTGAAGCATATTCTACGCGCTACATTTTGCCAACATATATGCTAATACTTTTCATTGCTCTCGGTCTAGTCTTAAGAGTGCTGGCGTATTATATGGAGATTGTGTTTTGGTAGTTGGATATCCTTCATTGTACTCACTGTTTATTACTTGATGATTCTTAATGGAATGGACAAAACCTGAAGCATGGTGTAGTGATTCGGGTATTATGGCAAGTATTAAAGATCAAAGGGTAATACAACTGCTTATAGGGAACATATCAACTTTCTACCCTATACTCCTGGTTACATATATTGTAAAATGGTCTTGATACTTCAATGATGGATTTATACTTGGCATTAATGCATGAAATTATTAAACCATTCCTGGAAAAGTATAATGAGGTATTCTTTGATGTTTGATATTATCTTTTGAGATTAAAAGAAAGAAAACTGAAAAGACTTTTTGTAACCATCTCTCAGGGTTATTTAAAAGAAGTTTTCTTATCATTGTAGGGGATCAAGATTTTTGGTATCTGGATGTTAAGAGAACATTGAAATACTCAATACAGAAGAAATTTATCTCTCTCTCTCATGCTTTTCCTCTTTATGTTCTTTGTCTGATTCATATAAGGCTATGTGCATTTAAAGCAAGAACTTCATGTTTTTCAGTTGATAAGTGTATTTGGAACTTTATGTCTAATACATGCATGTCTTTTGTTTTATGTGCATAGTCTAAATCTTGTTATTTTATCAGAGCATTAGTAGGTTTTCACTCTGAAATCTATATATCTAAAAGTGCTCCTCTATCCTCAGTTTTAGAATATCAGTCCTTTCTTTTCCTATTTTCTTCTATATTGAAAATCTTGGATAAATGCATCTAGAGATATCAAAATCCTCACCAAAATATTTAACAAATGTTTATACTATAAATAAGGTTTTTGGCTTTCAATAAGGGAACCTCTCACATAAAGAGGAGGGGTTGTTGTCCTCTGACTATTTCTTTTTTTCAAAAGATCAAATTCTACAACCAACAAGGCCATAGGTGGCTGTGAGAATGACAGTTCCATGATACAAATGTGCATCTCATAAAGGAGCATGAAGATCATAGAAGTCAAACCTAAGTCAAAGGAGACCAGTAGGGGAACATATGGTGGCCGTACATGATGTGTCTAGATGTATGTGTTCCCAATAAGAATTATTGATGAAGAAAGTACAAGTGAATAATGGGAATGCTAGGGAGGAGGATGATGGTGAAGAGGAGGGGATGAGATCCATAGATGGTAAAGGTCCCTGGTATGGCACAATAGCAGTAGTAGTAAAAAATTGTGGGGAAGATACTATGTTAAGCATGCAAATGGTGGCTACAAATGGCATATTGTAGAGAAAGGGGGACATGGGAGGAATAGGAAAAACAATCGAGTATTGTAGAGTAGGTGTGGTAGGCATGATCAGAGTAGTGGT
The DNA here is from genome assembly GCA_019776745.2 of Taxus chinensis. NCBI lineage: Eukaryota > Viridiplantae > Streptophyta > Pinopsida > Cupressales > Taxaceae > Taxus > Taxus chinensis. Next base: position 863,738,974 of record CM034150.1, read on the forward strand.
AATAATAGGAGTAGGTGGAAAAGTAGGAGGGACCATATCAACCATGCAGATGGTAAGAAGTAGGTCATGGGGAGTTGTTCAAGGTTAGGAACCAGTCATGAGTGGAGAATAAGGAGGTGTGGGGAGAGGTATCATAGTGCTAGATTCATTTCTGTCCTTGGGAGGGAGAGCCTCGACTTCTGTGACAAGTTGAGCTAGGGTTGTAGGATTAATGGTGTATAAATAAGAGGTGACAACATCTTGAATGGAAAGAGGATCCCTTCTAGAAGATGGAAGTTGAATGAAAGAAGGACAAGGGATATAACCATAAGTAGCAGTAGGAGTGTCGACGAAAGCACAACCACAATTAAATTATAGAGAAGCTAAAGACTTAGAGGAATAAGACTATCTATGACGCTTACTCATGATGGGAGGTGAAAATGTAAAGCCCTAGAAGGTGCTACAAAGAGACGTAGGGTTCACCAAAATGATTAATTAAAATAAAACTATGTGTTATAAAATAGTAATCCTAGTTAATCTAATTAGGAGGACTAAAACGTTGTATAAATGCAGTAAGTAACATAAAGTAGATGTAAATAAATATGCTAAGTAAAATGAAACCCTATATGTGCAAGAGAGTAGGGAGAAATGGCTTAGCTAATTGTTGTAGATGGTCACACAGTGTCACAGGTCTGAGGATAAAATCTGAAAGTGTAGACGAACACTCAAGGACCCTGCGAAGGGAAAATCTAAAGGATATGAAGTGATCAGGGCACCTGGGAGTGTACTCGGGTGCTCCAGGGTGCCCTGGTCTACAATATGGAAGCTTTGATCACTGTAAATGCTCAAAAATCATAGCTAGTATGGTCACAAGTTGGTTCCAAACCTTCCTTGTTTGTCACATTGGATCTGTCGAATGAGCTATAAAATGACCTGTAATGCAAAGAGAAGTATCAAACCCTATAAAAATAAATGATGCAAATTAATGGGTCAGATTGACCTCAACTGCCAAACTTGTGGTCTTATCACTGAGTGCTACACTACATTTCAGACCCAAATGTAGTTTGTGTGTGTGTGTGTGTGTGTGTGTGTGTGTGTGTGTGTGTGTGTGTGTGTGATGCCCTAGGTTCTCTTATGTTAGTTGCACTTTGTGAAGTAGCGAGCAATAAGAACTATAGAAAATGTAAATAGTATGTGTGCATGGAATATAATAGAATCCCCCCCCTATGAACTTTGTGTGATGCATATATCCTATTCTTGATGTATGGCACTATGAGGATGCAAGTGATGCAATGGATGCAACTCTAAATGGAGTGATAGTAGTGTGTAATGCTATGACCTAGGACCCTCATGATGGTCTTATAGCTTTATATTTATAGGGATCTCAAGATTAATTTCGTAATTAATCCCGACACGGCTGACTAATAAAAGGATAAAGAAAAAAAATGGCTAGAAAATCCCTAAAGAGCAGTGAAAAGGGATGTGCATAGATCGAGGCACCCAGAATGGGACCAGGGTGCCCCAGTACAGGTTGGGGCACCCTGATTTTGGGCTAGAATGATGGGGCAATTGCAAAATGGGCGGATAAGTGTAATAAAATATATGGAAAAGACTTAATAAAATATAAAATAAATATGGTCAAAAGGTGGGATTAATTGGTACTTTATCCACTTGAGAACCTTCTAAATAGTAGTATAAGACATGGCCAAATTATGCGTAAAGTGTATAATTTTGTGTCTACACTAGGTAATGACAGTGCCATAATGGCACTAACCCTTTCTGGATCAATGTTTAATCCTTTCTTAGAAACAATGTGGCCTAAGAGTTTACCTTCATGAGTAAGGAAGATGCACTTATTGAGGTTGAGAGAGACTCCGAATTTTTTGCACCTTTCAGAGACTCCCCTGAGATGAAGGAGGTGATCAATTGCATTCTTGGAGAACACCATGATGTCATCAAGGTACACAAGGACCATTTTGTTGATTAATCCTTGGAATGACATTTCCATGGCCCTTTAGAATGTTGCTCTAACATTTGATAGAAAAAATGACATCTTTATATAAGCATATGTTCCCCACTTTATGGTGAAAGTTGTCTTGAATTGGTCCTCCTCTTTCACCATGATTTGGTTGTATCCTGAATACCAATCAAGAAGAGAGAACCTTCCTGAACTTGCAACCATTTGCAGAATTTGTTCCATGGAGGGGAGTGGGAAATGATATTTCAATGAATCCCTGTACAAGTCCGTAAAGTCCAAAGACATCCTGATTTATCCATTCTTCTTCCAGAATGGAACTAGATTAGTCCCCCACAATGAATGTTTGATAGGAAAATTTATAGATCCTCTATTTTTATAGGCCTATATTTTTACCTAAAAGGTTTAGTTGTAGGATCCAACTCAATGGTATGCTAGGCTAGGGTCAAAACCTCTAAGGTCTTTATAGATCCAAACAAATACATCAGCAAACTCTTGACAAAGTTTCAAAAAATTATGCTTCTCTTGAGAGGTACTTACCTTATCAATCCAAAAATATTTTCCTTATCCCACCGAGACAGGTTTTACATCATCACCTCTTACCACTATATTTTCTTTCTCTTTCCTAAACTGATCATTGGGGGTGAAGATGGATTCTAGGGTCACTAAACCCTTAAGAAGCTTTTTGGTTCTGTGTTGTACAATCTGGTCTCCATACTGCTCTTTTAATTTGTTTTCATTCTTAGAATAGAATTCAAATTCTTCTTGAAGGACATTTACAATTTGATGATCATTTTCAAAGACATGCCAGTTTGTAACATTGTCTAGTACAAAAGTCCCCACTACCATATTGATGTGTTGCTGGAATTTATTTCTCTTAATATCTTCAACAACATCAAATCTTACTCCAATTGCAAAAAGTTTGTCAACAACCTCATTCTCTTTTCTAGGAGTGGCCCGTATATTGAAAGCATCAAAATCCTCCTCTAAGAGGTCCCATACCTTGTGCTTATAGGCTTTGAGTAGATCATTTTTTGTTGCATGAGAACCTATGACCTAGTTCACAATCAATTCACTATCTCCAAATACTTGCAGATTTTTTTATATTCCTTTTCCTTATCCATTGTAGTCCATGGATAAGTGACTCATACTCTGTTGCATTATTTGAACAACTGAAATATAAAAGTAGAGTAGTATTTGATACCTTTGGGAGATACCAACATTTCTCCTCCTCCTCTTGCACCTTTCCCGCTCAAACCATCGAGGAAAAATTTCCAAACTTAATTTTCATCTTCATCATTTGGTTTGGTGATGCTAGGTGGATTTTCCTCATGCAGACAATAGATGCCCAATTCATCTTCCTCCATCTATTTGTATGGATCATAAGCATGTATTTTGTGAGCCCACTTATCAAGTGTTAAATCCAGAATGCGTCCAACCTTGGTATCTACTTCCTGAGTGCTTTGGACATCTTCTTAATAAAAAAATGAGCAGTTGACATTGATTGGGCTTGACATGTAAGGCTCAATGTGATAGTTTACAATTGAATCAGATTGGATTGTATCTTTAGCTCCATACATTTTTATGAAAAGCATGTAGGACCAATTAGCTGATAAAAACCCACCAATTTTAGCTGTGAAATCCCTTGACAAGTACAAAGCAAAGAGTGGTGGTAGATCAATCATTGATATGTCTTATTGAACTATGACATTTGGGCATGCATGCAGTGTTAGATTCAAATCCTTGATTATTCCAATGGTTCCTACTGTTGTTCTATCCAATTGTACCACTCCATTTGAGACAAGTTCATACTTAAGACCTATCTGGTATGCTATTATTTTAGGTATCACTGAACTACTTTCCCCTAATTCGATCATATAATTGTGCACCAAATTATCACCGATAATAAAAGACACATAAAATGGTGGAGGCTTCATATCTCTTCTTGGTTGAAGCTACTTTTGTTGCACTGCATTAGTGATGACCTTCTCTTGATCCTTGGGTGTCTCCTTTGAGATGGGCAAGTTAGCTATGGCTATTTGCAAAACATCCTTTTGGCATGGAATTGCCAATGATTCCCACATGGAGATACTCACATTGATTTTATTCATTTGATCAATGATATTGAAAGGACCTGAATGATCCTTTTTCTGCCCTTTGTTCACCATCAATTTCTCTTGTACATGAGCTGGTATGAAAGGTACTCTGGATTGATTCTGTAAATTTGGAACCTTGTTTGAACCACCCTGACCTGTGAAAGAAGGTTGAGAAGGATCTACATTTACCTCAATTTTCCTCTTTTTTGACCTAGTGTTGGAAGCCACACCTTGAGGGAGGAGTTGATTTATCCCACAAAAGTTTTTATATTTCCAATTCACAAGTGAAGTGTCATTTGGAGGTGGCTCTTGGACAACTAGTTATTGTTGATTTTCTTCGGAAGGTGCATCTTGAGATGCATAAACAATTTGTACCATTAAATCCTGATTGAAAATGCCATTAGGACATGTTATTTGGTTATGTGGGTGGAAATAAGGAAACCACCACTCATAATCTTGTATCAAATTATTTTGGACAGGGACCAAAGCTTTAGATAAAGAGGTTGTATTGGGATTATAAGGTTGAAATGGTTTAGTAGGAGGGACTTGGTTTTGGTTCTTGTTTACATCTTGAATAGAGGGTTTGTTTGAATGATATGGGGACTAATTGGGTTGGTAATGAGGCTGATACGGTTTGAAATTCTGAGCTTGTTGCCTCTTGAGGGTTACCAACTCATTCCCTCAATTTTGTAATTAGTTCATGACTTCCTGCAATTTAGCTAAAGTACCAAAGGAGGTGGATGCTTCATTAGAGATTTTATTTTGAGGGAAATGAATAGGGGCTAACTCAGGTGCTTGCTAGAACTAGGATTCACCATTTCAAGATAACTAGGCATAGCTTGCCTAGGTGCAAGTTTACCAGCTTGAATTAGGCAATTCTCTAGTCTAATGGCTATGGAATAAGCTCATAGTAAGGTTATCCCTCCCATAGATTGTATGATGACAGATATATCAACATTTAGAGCTTTAAGGAAATAGAGAAATGCACCTTTTGTAGCCGGTCTTATGGAAATTGGAATCCTATCCCATGTTCTTTGCAATCTGAAATTGAATTCAACCATCTATTCATTTGGTGCTCTTTTGATTGTAGTCAACTGCTCCAATAAGGATAAGTTGTCTACCCTCTCACTAAATTAGTTGCAAAGAGCTGTACACAATGCGTCTCAATTCTAAATTGATCCCACTGTTAAGCTTATGAGCCACTGTAAAGCCTTTCCTTTGAATGAGGATGCTAAGAGTCTCACAGCTACATCCATTTAAAAAATATCATGGATAGTAAAAAAATTTGCAAGATCCTGGATATGATCAACCAGAATAGTGTGATTTTATCTCGTGAAGTATGGAATGCTCTTCAAAGCTACTACTGGAATAGGATTTTGAGCATTGAGGACAAGTAGAGTGCTTCTCATGAATTTAAAAAATGGATTTGGTGGTTGTGATGTAGCCATTCTAATTGGTCTAAGGATTCTAGTGGATTGTAGAAACAACCTACCAGATGGAGGTGTCAAAAGAGTTCTGTTTGGTGGAGATGGGGATCTCTGAACTTGTCTTCCCCTTCTTCTTCTTCATGGAGATAGATGTAAGTATTCAAATATTCCTTCTTTGGCTCTGGAACTTGTATGGATCCTTTTCATGAATTTGAGGCGCTTTCACTGCTGGAACTAGTATATTTTTCTGCTTGGAGTCGCCAGATGTGTTTCTGCGGAGCCGCTAAAGGCTAGAATTTCATCAAGACACACATCCAAACTTAATGAAACTGGAAGTATTGACTTCTCTCCCACCCGGCATGCCAAAACTGTTATGTCAAAAAAGTATCACCCTAGGATTTGGACATTACAAATCCCTACTTTTGACTAACATGGGATTGCCTTAAGGTGTGGGACCGTTGCAATTGAGAAAACCCTCGAGAGAAGGATGGTTCCTCTACCTATTCTAATGGTAAAACTACTCTTAGAAAGGGTAATGCAACTATTCTAACACTAACCTAGAATTCCAAGGGACTAGGGAAAAGAGAGAGATGCATAAAATCAAATTCCTAAACTAAGGGAAGTGATAACACCAAGAAAAAGGGGAGTGGAGATATTCTAAGTGAGTGAAAATGGGGAGCGAACAAAGTGGGAGAGGGAAGATAAGAGTGCTACAATCTAAAACAACATTTATATCTCCATCTTCATAGGGAACAATAAGTTCAGGTCCTGCAAAGAGATCAAAACATGCACAATATACCTAAAAATATAATAGAAGGCAAATGATGCAATATAACTCGAGGTAGGGCAAGAAAAGCCATAAAACACCAATTTTTTTGCTCACAAAGATGCACAATATATTATAGAGTAGATACAAGGAAAAAATATTTTTTACAAAATTCCCAAATTTGAGGATTGTAGCTCGCAAAAGTGTTGGAACAATTTTGATAGAGTTCCTTTACATTCCATAATGTTTCCCCTACAAATGAGGCAAATTTTACAATATATAGAGAAGAACCTAGGAATTGCTTCACCAAATGATAGAATTCATTAAAGAGGTATGGGAAGCCATACAAATTGGTACTTTGGTTGCACAGGCAGTCATGGGCGCCACACCTCATTAAACTGGTGGTTGAACAAACTTTGTATTGCTTCCATTAATGTTTAGTTCGTTCCTGCATTCAGTTGGTTGCATGCATTTTTACTCCCGGTTGGTGGCATTTACTTCCCTTGCGACCGATTGCATAATTCTTTCCGGTGTCAGTCGTGTAGTCATTTTTGCACCCACCAAGAACAAGGGAACCTCATGCATGCCAGCCTATCACCCAGTGGGCGCTGGGCGCTCACCTGAGGCACACGAGAGGGAGCCGATTCTCTCTTTTATGTGAGTTTAGTGGAAGGCATCATTCATGATCTTGAATTAGTGATTTAAAGGACATGAAAAAGCTATAGAGCTCAGAACGGCTTTTATACCCTTTCAGTCATATCAAAAGTAAAAGCGCTTAACAAAATTAACAAAACTAAGAAGTTGTAAATCCCCAAATAAACTTAACATTCAAATAAGGTTCATGATTATACAAGAACAAAAGCATAATAAAAATATGCAGGTAATACAAAGAAAGGATCTTAATACAATTGTCATGGTAACCTTATCATATTCATTCATATAATTACTTATAAAATATTACAGAAGGGGAGACCGTAGTCACGCGCCATATCTGGATCCATACAAGTATGATCACAAAACAAAATTTTCATTCCCCATTCCCTCATTACATCCTTCCTATAAGCATCTACCCATTTTATCCCATAGTTCTCGTAGTAATTCTCTAGAGCTCTGCTTCCTTATGTCCTTTACTTTGCTAAGGGCGCGCGTATAAATAGGCATCTGAGCTCCAACAAACTCTTATGCAACCTTAGATCTGGCCCCAAGTGTCAAGGTGTGGATCGCCTCAGGCGCATGCCTCTCCATGTTATGATTAGCTTTTTGGATCTTCCTATCGCAAGGTATATTCCTCCCAGGACACCTTGTTCCCAGGTTGGAACCTTATCCAAAACGGAACACGTTCTTCATGTGTTTTGTCCAAAAGGCCGAAAACGGCTAAGTCCTGAATTTTACTTTGTGGGCACGCATCCTTGGTTCTCCAAGAACCCTTTTTGAATCCTGCCTTGTGCGCCTTAATTTGTGCGCTTCCTCCGGCCGTGCGTGCCTACGTGCCTTTAAGATTTGGAAGCTACATTAGGGGCCCAACAAGTCGGGATTAAGTTTCCTCCTGTCGGCCGGTCACATTTCTTTATCTTATCTCTTGTGATGATCGATCACATAAATACAATCGACTGGTAACATGTTTTGTTGTTACCGGTATCTTGCTTCATCATGGCGTGAACACTTCCTTTTCTGCTACCGACCGGTATCACAAAATTCACTATTGACTGGTAGCACAAAAAATACTATCAGCACCCTTGTTGTCATCTATATGATCCTCTATTTTTGTCTTCATGCTACCGACCAGTAGCATTTAATATGCTATCAACGCGTTCCACCTCCACAACCCTCCATCGGTCCATTGTTGTCCTACTACTGACCCCCATTTTATCGGCTGGTAGCACCAGTACATGCTACCGATCGATAGTATTTTGAGTGCTACCGGCTCTTTGCGTCGTTTCTTCATGCGACCTTACCGATTGCTCCTTTCACCGTCACCCCCGCTACCGATGGGTAACAAGTTAAAACGTTGTTGGTTGGTAGCATGCAAAATGCTATTGACCGGTAGCAACATTGCTACCTTTTCCTTCTCCAACCAATCAGCTTGACCCTTTGTCGCGGCTCGCTAGCTCGCTGTGCATGAAGACCAACTGGGCCGAGCCAACGCATGAGCTACCTTGTAAAATACAAAGCATGTTGCAATCCGTTGCCAACGCCCATATCTGTTGAGTTCATTTTCTAGGGGTGCAAAAAATGGATAACAAGGGCTTCTCATCTCCATCTCTTAGTTACAGGGTGGTTGGACTATATTTCCTTATGTGTTTTATATGTGTCGTACCCTCTCAATATGTTTTTTTCTACATCAAAGGTGGCAAAGAGTGTTGTCTTCGCTCTTCCTCCATCTAGCTCACTAGTATTTGTTTCTATGGCTATTGAAATATATAATGAATAAGATGAATGTGTACCCTTGATCCCACATCAATAGAACCTTTTGCTTTGGACACTCGCTCGACGATACAATCCACCACTTCCATAATATAGATACGAATACTTGACTATGCTCTAAACGTTTTAGGACATCTTTTACTTCTCTCCTTTGAATAAGACTTTTGTTTTATCATCCGTAAATAACTACCAACCAACCATGTTATTGTAAACCATCAAATATATCTATATTATTCTGATTAATAAATATATAAACGGCTTTCCAAGGAAACATACATAACATCTTTTTGTGCGAGAACATGCAAGAGAGCAAACTTCTTGTTTTTATATTTAAAACACCCTCTGCATATTTTAATTACAAAGTATATATGAGTTGGCCATAAAGTAATCTATTACACGTATTATGTCCCAGCTTTTGATAACATGTATTTTTATAAAAATAATTATATTAATGTGTATAATGACAGAAAGTATTATATATATTATATTATAGCAATATTATGGTAGAAAATGTTTCCCTGTACTTGATTTGACAAATGGTAAAGATGATATTATCATTTTTCTAAATAAAGAACGAAATAATAATAAGTGATTGTGAAAGAAACGTTTCCACTCGTCTAAAGCAAAGATGAAAAAATAATATTTGTGTTTCCCCTTTTTCACATGGTATAGAGATACGGTTTCACATGACACGATGATGACAATTGGTTATATGTACTAATAATCTTAGAAGACGGTAATTTTAAATGGCTTACGGATGAAAAAATTGTATATATATATTGCCAAAAGATGTCTTTATTCATGTGGTACGAGGGCAGAGAATCAAACCACAATGATTTCAACTCCACGCATCTTATAAAATTTATGTACTAGTTAATTTATTTCATTTCAAACATAAACATAGATGTAGATTGTGGAGGAGACACTTTATTTTTTGATTACGTGGATCATGGTTTGATCATATGTTAACTCATCCCCGTCTTTTAACTTATTACATTTTGTTCTTTAATATTTTATATGTTACAAATTGTGTTTACTAAATTAATAGAGATATTCTAATTATATTTGTGTAATAACTGTTGTTATGTTAAGATTTTTATGTTATATTGGTTATTGATTTTATTATGTCTTTTATAATTCTTTATTATTGATTTTTTAAAAAATCTAATAAAAAAAAAAATCCAAACTCGAATGTATAGCTAAGATATTATAATTTTGTGATTAACTTTTTTAAACACAGAGAAACTTTGTCAAATAGAGGTATAATTTTATGTTAAATGTTTTTTTGTGATAAGATGGACGTAAATTTTATAACTGAATATTAATTTTTAACAACCCATAAACGTTACACTCAACCAATGTATATATTTTATTTTAGTGTAATTGTTTATAATTTAAATATTCATATGGAAGCATTAAGAGCCCACTAGGATAAACTATTCCATTTCTAAATCAATCACATTTATTCTTATTGACTTAATATAATATAAATAATAAAAAACTTATTCTATTTATAGAAATATTTGATTATCTAAAATTTTGAAGAAATTGGAAAATATTTGTAAAAACTATAAACAATGTTTTTATAGGATAAAACTCAATTTCGCATGAATATGAAGTTGTTTGTCAGCCACGAATAATGTGAAACATATCTAGATCTCAAAGAGAAATATACCCAGAGTGAATTGTGTGGCCAACCTAGCTAGAACAGTACATACCTAATTAAAAATCTAATATTTTTTGAGACAATCAAATGCAAGTCGAATTTAAAGTTGAATGTGGTTTATAGCAATTACATGAATGCCAATTTTATAACCGAATATAAATTTTTAACAACTCACAAACATTATAATCAACCACCACCAATTTTGACTTCTATTATAATAAATTATATACAATATTAATTATCTAATCATATTTATGTTTTAAAATATTTTAATTTGGTACAATTGTTTATAATTTAAGTGCTCATGTACGAGCCTTAAGAGCCCACTAACATAAATATTCCATTTCTATAATTGTAGATATGGATAGCAATCGTGCGATGGAGTGTGTGATGTGGACGCCGTTAGGGATCAGAGCGTGTATTGTTTCATATTGTGGGCTATATTTACATCGGAAGTGGAACACAACGTAGGTAGAAAATCTATTAGTAATTCTATGCGGATGGATTATGGGTTGATTAGTGAGGATCATGTTCATACAAGTGTATGAATGAACCAATTTGACATACACATTCAAGTGATGGCTACAAATATCTAAATGAGAAGCACCATATTTAAAACCTTTAGTTGTGAAATCCACGAAGTAAAAGATACATTGCCTTTTTTCAAAATAACAACTAGATCCACTTATCTTTCACTCTTACTATATATAGAAGAGGAATTACATTACAAAGAAATTATTCAAATTCAAACTTTGAAATTCAAACTTTTGCGAGGGAAAATAACTACAAACACATATTACATGCTCCTTCCTTAAGAAGGCTTATTCAACCTATTTGATCTTCATCAAGCATCATGGAGGATTCTCTTGCATCATTACCCACCTCGCTAGGGGGAGCCGTTTTACCTATACATATCTACTTCAGAACATGCTCTAGGAACCATGCTTGCTCACCATAATAATGAGGGTCATGAACATGACGTATACTATATAAACCACACACTCCATGAATATGAAACTCGTTACACCGAAGTTGAAAAGCTATGTTGTTTATACTTTGCCACTTCTAAGTCACGACATTATCTTCTTAATCACAAACATTATGTTGTCACTAACTTCAATCCACTCAAGACCCTACACTTTAAACCATATCATAGTTACCATATCACTTAATGGCTTATGTTTATGACCTAACTTGACCTCGATATTCTATCAAAAAAAATATATTAAGGGCCAAGCTATCGCAGATCAGCTTGATGATGCTCCTCTTCCATACAATAAAATTTCTCACGAATATTTTCCAGATGAATCCATCAGCAATGTCGATGAATATGAATTTATCCCTATCAAAATGACTCTTTTTTTATGGATATAAATGCCAGTGAGGAGGAGGGGTCGGTGTTGTCATTATACCTTCTTGGGGCATTCTAATTCCATTATCATTCAAACTTAACTTCGAATGCACCAATAATATGGCAGAATATGAAGCTTTAATTATGGGCCTTACGACCATTATTCTCCTAGGCATTCACATCTTAGAAATCTATAGAGATTCACAACTCGTCATTAGTCAAGTTAAAGGAGAATATCAATGTAAAAATGAAATATTGAAAACATATAAAGCCAACGTTGACTTTCTCCTCGGTGCTTTTGATCACTACACTATCAAAACCATCCCACGATCCTATAACAAATTTTCAAATACAATGGCCTCTTTATGAGCTCTCATCTCATTAGAAATGGAAGAATAAAAATACAACACTAAAGTATCCATTGTCTTTTAAAGATTAGATTATCCCTCACATAAAAATGAACTCCCTCCTATTAACGCCATTGAAAATGGTCCAACTGATTTGTGGTATACTCAAATCTATGACTACCTTTCTGAATCTAAAATCCCATCCAACTTATCACATAATGCTAAAATATTGTTTCTTCAAAGCGTTGCCCACTTTTTTTTATCATAGGTGGTATCCTTTACAAATGTAGTTTTTATGGTAACATGTTAAGTTTCATTAAATCATATGAGTCAACCAAAGCAATCGAAGAAGTTCATGATGAAGTTTTTGGAGGAAATTTCAGTGGAAATTCCATCGCCAAACGTGTCATACAGTTAGGGTATTACTGGCCTACTATCACCAAGGATTGTTGTGCATATGTCAATAAATGTGTTAAATGTCAACTTCATTTAGATCTCATTCATGTCCCCAGTCAGGAATTACAACCTGCTCAGGACTTATGGCCTTTCTCTCAGTGGGGGTAGACCTAATTGGTGCTATCAATCCTAAATCATCTCAACAACATCATTCCATTATCACAACTACTGAATATTTCACTAAATGGGTTGATGTCATTCCTTTAACCTTGACTAAATTAGGACCTATTATCAACTTCATATATCAATATATTATATGTTGTTTCGGCATCCCATATAAACTTATCACAGACAATGGAAAATACTTTAAAAATAAAGAAGTTAAGAATCTTTTTGATACTTTTAACATCAAGCTTAGATTTTCATCACCATATTATCCCCAAGAAAATGGAGAGGTTGAAGCCTCAAATAAAACACTTAATACAATCCTTATGAAAACAGTAGATGATTCAAGAAGGAATTGGAATCTCTAAATCTCATTTTACCTTTAGGCCTATCGAACTAGCATTGTAGTCATTTTTATACCCTTAGATTAATAGTAAAATCCCATGCACGTCAGCCTATCACCCAACAGGCACTAGGCACTTACCCGAGGCATGCGCAGGCGCCGAGCCTATCCTTTATGTGAGTCTTGTGTGAATACATCATCTTATGAAAGATATTCAAGTGTAAAAGAATAGAAAATAACCATGCATCATCCTCTTAGAATCTAGGACGAATTGTCACCTCATTGCATCTAGAAAAGAGAAATAAGAAACAACATATGGAAATGGTTCACACACAAAGTAAATAGACTGAGATTATAATCATGAACACATATATGGTTCAGAACAGAGTCTTATATTCATATTGATGAGTTCAATAACCACATTACATTTCTTGAGGTCAGAACAGACCCATATAACCATGCAGAGAAAATTCATGCATCAGAACTACACTATGTCCTTCATATTACAAAGATGAATATAGACCCATCCCTCTAAGTATGTCATTACTCCTATGTTTTCACTAACCCCAACCCATAAAATCTTCCATTATATTTATGCAGAGCTTCACCTTTCTTCCACCAGTCTACCACACTAATCACTCACCATATCCTCTCTCAGCACACCCTTCCACTATCCACACCCCTCAATATATAGTCCTTCTTCCTTCACAGACATGCCTTATGAGGTAATAGATTGGATGTCAAGTGTCCAAGTGGTCCTCCAATGGATCATTCCTTCTTTGATCCAAGCTTTCCACTTTTTGTAATGATGTTCTTCTGGAACCTTCCATCACATGCATGGAATATTCCCTTTTTGATCCTATAGCAACCAGGCTGGCACCTTATCCACTCCGCATGCTAGATGGGTCACACTTTTCTCATGTGTTTCCTGGAATGTTGAATATGGCTAAGGCCCCAAACCTATATTGCCTTATGCGCACGCCTTGTGTTCTATAAAACCCTCCTAGAACCCTTCTCTACGCGCCTTCAACTTGCTTGCCCTTATTCAAATAGGTCCCGCACGCCCACTTGCCCTCTTGTACTTAGCCAAATTATGGGGACCAACATCACCACACACTATGCATGTTCTCCGTCCTTAGAAACACTCTTCAATAGAGTAAAGAATGGCGGGCTCTTAAAATGGTTGGAAAGAAAGAATAAAGGAATGAAGAATTGGGAGAAAGAATTAAAGAATGAGGAACTTGTTTATTGTTGGAGGAGGAGATGAATATCCTTCCCTATTTCTACCTCTAACTTCTCCCAAGCATCAACCTCGTTATGAGCTTGTTGACAGAGGTCTTCGACTACGGTGCTCACCTCCTCAAAACTTAATTCCTCCAATTTGGTGCTCATGGTCTCAACAATACTTTCCAACTGTTTTCCCAATTCCTTAAGCGCATCCATCCTATGGGTGATCTGGGGGTATAATTCTTTTATTCAGCTCTTGATCAAGCCTAGCAGGGTCTCTGTTGCCTTTGAATTCTTCTCCACTTTGGTTAGGATATTATCTCTTTCCGCTCTATTCCCCTTATTTTTCTCTTGGAAATCCTTAAGTTCTATTTCATGGGTGGCGACCAAGATGCTTGCCACTCTATCCCTATCAGTACAGTTGTCATACGCAGCTTCATGGACTTGTGCAGTGGCCTTTACCTCTGCAATAAGTTTAGTGTATTGAGCCACAATCTCAACAACCTTCATCTTTTCCTATTTATCTTGGCACGCCCGTGCCTCTTCTGTAGATTCTAAAGCGAGTGGTTGTCTCTCCATCATGAGAATGCGGGTTAAATCCTCCAGACATTTCAAGGTTGATTCATACTTCTACTTGGGTGGAGCTAAGTCAGGGTGCTTTAGAAAAATGGCATCCGTAATCATCTCCACCTTCTTGGATACTTAGCACACCTTTGCTTTTTCTTCTTGGAGACTTAGATCAACTCCTCTTTCTTTAGGTCCTTTCTCTTCTCCACAAGCTCCTTCTTTTACTTCTCCAAGTCCTCCTCCAAGAATATCACTCTATCATTTCTCCCGAATAGTCTGGCCTCAACTTCTACTGAAACCTTGTTGAGCGCATTGCGGACCTGTTCATCTGATAGCTATTGAGCATTCACCAAGGGATTTACTCCTCTTATTTCTGGAACCTTCATTAGTGCTCTCTGATTCACTTCAAACTTAGGTTCATCTACGTGAGACTCAAATGCCCAAGATAGAATCTTCTTGGTTTGCGGATATGCACCTTCTTCATCAAATGATGACATAGCTAGGAGTGTCTCTGTTGGTACGGTACTTTGGAAGCATACTGTAGACACCAAATTTGTGTCTTACGACCCCCCGTGCCCCGCATCTTATTTCGCAACCTAGCCTCATCACCTAAACCTTACACAATTATTTATTAATTACCTTATAATTAATAAATCCACATCTCCAAACCTGCCACCTCATTTCACCACCTCATCATGACCTAGTCCTATTCCTAAACTAACCTAATTAAGACCTATAACTTGGTCTACATCCACACCCATGACTAATTACTCCTCACCCGCACCAAAATCAACCTAATAATGACTTGACCAAGCCCACAACTAATTCCTCGGGAGAAAAGGAGGGAAAGTTGGCTATTTTACTAAAAATAGCCCACTTTGACTTAACCGATATCGGTTCCTACTCGACCGCCGTCGGTTACGTAACCGCCATCGGTTCCCTGTAAATGACCTCCCCCAACCAAAAACAAAGGGTGGGATTTTCATTGATCGGAACCGGGGAATTGATTGGAAGGATCGGGAATTCACTTGGCTGAGCAGAGACAAGTGAAGGAAAGAGAAGAGTTTGCAGAGGAGGACATCAAGCCCAAGACTGCAACTGAGTAACCAGAGCCCAGTGACACTCATCCAAGCATTGGGAGAGAAGATAGCTCATCTTTGATTGTCCGATCATCCTACCTGAGCCCTGCCTTCGTTATCACAGTCCTTGGACCTGTATCTTCATCAGGAACTAGTAAGTAGTGTCTTACACGTTCTTTTAATAACATTTCTTGGATTTCTGAATCACAGTAATTACAAGTCTATTCTTAGATCTACTACCCGGTAACACCCTCCATCTAACTGCCATTCCTCTACCCCTACATTGCCCCCAAGAACAGCCCCCATACTCTCTGAGTCTTCTCCATCACCCCATTACCTATCCCCAATCATTTACCAGCCTTATAAACACCATAGCCACCTTATTGCCAACCTTCACTAAAAGCCCCTAAACCACTGCCCCTACCGATATCGGTTAGCAGAAACTAGTACCGGTGACAGTGACCGGCATCGGTCACTGTGATTCAAAACCAAAACTAGCCCTTTCCTCTATTGTTTTAACAAGGCAATTAAATTGTAATTTGGCAATAGCTTCTTTGTTATAATTTGTGTTAATTCATATTAGCAGGGGAACTGACCACCTTCGAAAGGAAGTTTAATACTTCCTGGGCCCAAGGCAGTTCCCTCATTTATTGTCTAATTAGAATCTGGTGGTCTTGTATTCTTACTTGCAGGTAGTCCTTCCCAGACAAAAAGGAGTTCTTTGCAATCAATCTGATCTCTCTCTACGGTACGCGCACACCCTCTCAACATTCAACAGGTATTCCTCCTAGCCCTAACCCTTATCTGTTTCTCAAAGGAATGAAAGGATAGAAGCAACTCTATTCCAGGAACGGAAGCATTTCTGTGCGAAACATTTTGGCATGCCTGGTGGGACCCATTTTGGGTTTCTTTCTTTCTTGCTTGCTTTCATATAGGGAGCACACTTGCTATTTTTCTTCTTCTAAAATATTCACAAGATATTTTGTTATCTTTTGGTAAAAGAATTTGTCTTGCTTTCACATCTTTGCATTAGTGAAAGTCATCTTCTTTGGTTCATCGAATATCATTTTCGATTTGGGTTTAAAACACTTGCATCACATTCTTGCTTGCTGTTTTCAATTCTAGTGAACGTAGATTAAGTAACAGGTCGTACACGTGGGGGTGATATCCATGGTATTGACAAGAAATTAATCTTACTTTCACTGCACAACACATACCGAATCACATCATAATTAACACAACAGCTCAAACATCCCCCCTTTTCCGCGGTATTCCTCCGCCCGATTGAGGTAACCTTATAAGCCAAAACAAACTTGACATTTCCCCTAAGTCTTCTATTTAGGATTGACATCATCTTGCGTCTAAGGCATAAGCCCAAAGTGATTAAAACTAATCCTAGGGTTAGTCTGTTAATTTGCTTGTGCATCTTGCTTGTTTCTGGTTCTGTTTCTCTGTCATACACTGTTTTCTGTGATCACTTCACAATAGTTTGGTAGGCATACTAAGCACTGTTAACCCCAAATCAGCAACTTCCTACAGATTCTTACACCAGTCCTATTCTACCTGACATCGGTTAACCTACCGACGTCGGCTATAGTCTAACCGACATCGGTTACCTGACCGATATCAGTTACTTTCTTTCACAGTTCCCAAAAACCAGCAACCCACCAATTCCAACACTTTGTTGTTGCTTCTGTTCCTGATAGATTACATCCTGCTGTGTACCCTTGTCCATGGTTGTTATCACTCAGAAACAAGCTGCAGCCATGGTTTCACATGCCTGCTCCGTGCCTTTGCCTGAATCACCCCCTTCACATCCTATGGGGAATCCTACGGACACCAGTGAGGTTCCCAAAATCCCTGTAGGAGATAAGGAATTTGTGAAATTTTTGGACGCTAATCCTAGCGCTATACAATACTATTTGTCTCATGCCCCTGACCATACACCCGATGGTCAACTCCTTGTTGGCATGCCTATTAGTATAGCTGCTCATTTAGCTCCCTCTCCACCTAATAATTCCGCCTTGCCTTCTTCATCCTTAGCCCCGTCACCCAACTCAGTAACTTCAGAGGTTCTTACGGCACAGATTGGCTTTCCTTTTGTTAATCTGGGGCCCCACGTATCATTACCACCAACTACTCCTACCTCGTCTCTCTCGCAGACTGCTCCTTTCATAACTTGCTCTCTGCCACCTATTCACACAAGCTTTCCTTCTCAAGCTCCGCCCACCTTTTCATTTCCACACACGTATCCGGTGACTTCAACATCTTATATAGGACATCCCTATTCGGTCGCCTCAACATATTCATCCTCAATACCTTATCAACATTTAACCCCACCGTTGTCTAGTGGTGGCCCTTGGCCCAATCCCCCTCCATTTACGGCAACCGCACCATCATCTCATCCAACCACTGATTTAATCAAACAAATGATGGACAAAATGCAAAATCTGGAGGCTTCTGTTTCAGGAAGCCGTAGCACCCTGACATACGAGCAAGTTTGTCAGGAGCCTATTCATCCTTCTGTCCCCCTTCATTCATATCCTCCTCAATGGGAATTACCAAAATTCACTCGTTTTAATAGTAAGGAGGATCCTCAACAACATTTGCGATCATTTAGACATGCCTGCTATCTGATTACTCATGACGATGCCTTACTACTCTGCACCTTTCCCATGTCCTTATCAGGACCTGCCTTGGAGTGGTACAGTGCTTTAACCCAGCACTCAATCTTCTCTTTTAACCAATTAGCCCAATCTTTCTTGGATCATTTCTCCATTAACATTGCTAAGAAAGTATCTATCACCGACCTCTATGCCATCCGACAATTTGAAGACGAATCTATCACAGATTTCGTTGGACGATGGCGGGGCCTTATCAACCAACTTACTTATGCCTTGCCTCAGGCCGAACTTATCGAACTCTTTACACGGGCCTGCGCTAAGCACATTTCTCCTACCCTCCAAATTCAAACTTTCACACATTTGACGAGGCCTTTACTATGGCTCGAAAACTAGAGATTCGAGCCTTAGAGGAAGAGAAATTGCGGTTGCGCAACAAAAACCCCAATTTCCGAACCCAAGACTCCACCAACAAACCTAACACCACCAATTCTCACGCATCGACTGCTTCGAAATCAAAAGGAGCTGTCCATGCGGTGATGGTCAAATCCCAAGCACCGTCTAATACCCCACCAAAAACCACCTATAAGTATAAAGCCGAGCCCATCAATTACACTCCCTTGGGAGAAACTTATGGTGTGATATTGGAAAAATTGCTCAAGGTAGGAGCTATTACCTTACCTCCTGTTAAACCTCACTCTGGGTTTGATTCCACCCGTGCTATACCTTCTTGGTACAAAGAAAATGACTTCTGTAACTTCCACCTGCGTGAAGGGACACATTCATGAAAACTGCAAGATGTTGAAAAACATAGTGCAGGAAATGGTTGATGCAGGGGATATAACCCTCGATAATCCTAATGCCCCTGCTAACTGGAAATTTGAAAATCTTCAACAAACCATTCCTGAACCACTCATCTAACAGTAACATAAACCAAGATATCTTAGCCGAGGAGAGTGTTCATGAAATCCATGCAGTCTTCGACTCCCAGCCAAAAGCCTCTATCGAGAAAATTCTAAATCAAGCCTCTTCACTAACGCAGGGACCCGAACCCCCTTCACCACCATCAAGACAAGATGAAATCCTTGCCGTTCCTTTACCCATAAAGGAATTAACCACCCAGAGTTCTCTTCTCATAGAGGAGCCTTCTTACACCACATTTCTGCAAGACTGTGAGTGGATGTTATCTAGCTTATCTATTTCCCAAACATCTCCTTCTACCACTCTTGCTGTACAAGAGGAAGACTCGCCACTTTTTTCGTCATCCTTAGAAGAGAAACCCCTTGAACCGACATCACCAAATTCTTTAATCATGATGGATCCTCTCAAACATGCCCTCCTACCTATTAGTTCTTCATTACCTAAATCTTTTCAGCGACCGGTTGACCTCTTAACGCCCATTGATACAGTGCCTCATTTACCCCCTGTATCACACCCACAGTGGACCGGAATCACAACCCACCTTTCTTCCATACAAAATTTCCTATTCACACGTGAGGATTGTCACCCCTCAGAAGATAGACGAGTCCTATGGGAACGTTTGAGTACACCATATTCTACTCAAATGCAGATGACCGATCCAGACACCTCTACCATATACCCGAAGTGTTTACAAAAGCTTAAAATGCCTATGTCCTCATCTTCACCCCCCTCATCTCTACCAAATACCTCATCCACCTCTATTGACCTAACCAAACCTTCCCCTATGCTTGGGACCTCACCAATACCTAGTCTAACACACCCACCTAAACAGTTAGATTTATCCAAAAGTAAAGCCGTCCATCCACCTACGAGACAAACTCGAGCCCCTAAAACCCAAGTCCAATCTATGCCTCTGTCACAACTAAAACCCTCACCATCACACCTACCTTCTATATTGGGACCTCATCCCTCCACCTTGCATCAATACATCATACCTCCTGCGTTTTCTTTAAAACGACCTACACCTTCTGCACCCATACAAAGATCCAAGGGTATATCAACACCGTCACCCCAAGTATCCTGTCCACCTATCAACCCTAAGCAAACTCCACCCATCAAAGGATTTGTTTACTGTCACTCCTCTTTCTCCGTGGTTGTTTTCCTGCCATCACGTAATCTGTGCCTCATCATCTAACCATACCTAAACATAACTTCTGCTACGAAGAAGCCACGTTTTTTTTATTTCAATTATCATTAACCCCTTGTTTTAACCACCACCCGTATTGAACCAAGCATATACTAGGGAGTATCAAAGATCCTTCCCAAATCAATAGCCACATCTTCCTCTGGCATTGACCCACTGTCAGGATATTACGCCAATTATTCTTGATATGTTGGTCTTGAATGCGACTATTTTAGATAGTTCCTCTTAGGCCAAAAGGAAGCATCTCACACCTTGAGCTATTGGATATGATGAAGTCTAGAATGCATGCAACTTACCATCAAATGACCAGGACATGATAAATAGGTATTCAAAGCTCCTTGAGAGCCTTACCCTTCGTTTGTTTTGTCTCAATAACGGATAAAGAAAATAGTGAAACATTTTGGCACACCTGGTGGGACCCTGTTGGTTGGATATTTTGTCAAACCAAAATATGAGGTTCAACCACAGTACATGGGATTAAATCCCTCCTCAAAGACAGGTGAGGCTGCCTGTTTATTGCTAATCTAAAACACAATAAATAATATATACAATATTCACACTAATCTAACCATTGGGGGTTGGGATGAAATCCCGAAATCCACATTCACACGATTCAAGGATATTGCTTTCGTAAGTGAAATAGGTTAGAAACTGTTACAGTGAAAGAAGCACGGTAGAAAAGAAATGGGAGAAACGTATTTTCTTTCGAGTAAACACAGAGCACGAAATAATCATACGAGTTTTAGATCACAGATATAGCGTCTGAGATAATTAGAAACACTGAGATTCTATGCAAAGAATAGCTTTAAGATCATGAACATAAGAACACTGTCTTAAATAAGATATATTTCACAACACAAAGTCTGCAAAACAATATCAACTTCTATTCTTCAAAATGGTTGAAAGAAAACACAAAGTTTTTCTCCTTTCCAATAGCCTCTTAATGCTTCAAAAATTCTCGACCCTTTTGAATGCACAAGCATCCCTTATTTATAACAAAAGAAGCTAGAGATAAAACAGGACCGATCCTGAAAAGTAGCATGCTAACTAGAGTTCAGCTTTGCATGACTCTCACGCAGGAGATCAAGTCAAAGTATGAATTAAAAATAATGACAAAACGGAAATAAAAGATATGTCATTCTAAAAATAGAAATGTCATGGGATGTTGGAACTTAATCCGAGTCATCATCTTTTGATTCTTATTCTTTCTCTTCCTCCAGCTGAGACTGTTTGTTCCAGAACTCCTGGAACTTCCGAATAATGCCTTGCATTTCATTTTCCTCAGGTGCAGTGAAATGATCATTCCACATTTCACAGGTCTCATGGATATCACTGGCACTGCCGGGAAGCTTTTTCAACCTTTTGCTGAGCTTTCTTAAGGCCTCCAATGTATGTTCAATCCTCACAAACTGACCAATGACTTCAAGGTCGAATCCATCTACAGGTTCATGCTGAACAGTCTCTTGAACTTGTTTGAAGAGATCATCTGCTGATAGGGCACTTGAGTTCCCAACTGACACCTTTGGACAAATCTTAAGCAATTCTTCTTCCAGATCACTTTTCCCATCGATCAATTTATCTCTTGATTCTCTCAACTTGCTGCAGGCTTCGTTGAGGATCTCTACTCTGAACTTGATGGCCTTGATCAGCTGAAAGTGTTTATCTGTATGTGGAAGAACGCCTTCTTCTACCAAGAGATGTGCTGGTATTTGCTTTAGCACTTGGAGAGCTTCACAAGTCAAATCAAGTTGTCCAAGTTCTTCAGTGAATTCCTCATCCATCTTCTCTCCTTCCTTCTGAATCTCTGCCAAGGACTGATGAACTTTCACCATGTCTTGAATTACTTCCTTCCCTTGTTGGAGCAACTTTTGGATCCATTCGTCAGCCACTCTTTCTTTTTTGGCAATCTTCTCAATCGTAGGCACCGATGAGAAATCAAATCCGGCAGAAGCAGAAGCAGAAGAAGGTGGTATGGATTCAAGGGGTTTTGAGAGTTTGATCAAAACCTCTGTCAACTGCTCCACTTTTTCTTTAAGCTCATTTCTGTTGTCCTTTGTTTCTTTCAACTTTTGGCACAGGACGTCTATGGAATCCTTTGCATCTTGCTGTGCCCCTTTTGCTGTTACTTTCCCTAGAGGCACCCTGGTTACCTGGTAATCAGCAGTTGTTACATCATCTCTAGTTTTGTCAGCTGAGGGAAGTGGCAATCTCTGCGAACTTATCTCCTGAAGCATCCACCAAAACCCTTGAAACTGTTTTGGGTTTCTTGGTTAATCTCGCAGTAGAAGCCTTGAGTGAGCTGAAATCAAAGGTTGGTAGGGGTACAATCACTTTCCTCTTCCTCAGAGTTTTCTCGAGTAGCCATTGTGGAGTATCAGAGGAAATTGCCAATGTTGTAGTAACTGGTATTCTACTCTCAAGGGGAGCAGATTCTACTATTGGAGGGGGAACAGTAGTCAACGTGGTAGTAGGTGCAATGAATAGAGGCACAGGTTGTGGGGGAGTGTTGGTGATCACTTGGGTTCCAGCAGAGAGGGGTGAGAGCCCGGAGAAAATATTGGCCATACTTGAAGAAGTGGATGAGGAATGAGTAGGCTGGAGTGGTTGTTGAGGGGGAGGCACAGATTCAGTTTCCAAAGCCTGAGATGCAAGAGACAAAGTTTCTTCAATTTGATAATCAACAAATGATGAAGTCAAAAGCTGGCTTCCTCCTTCTTCCAAATTAATTTCTCCTATTTCTAGTGGTGTTGGTGATTCCGGCACAACCACTGTTTCAGCTGGAGAGATAATTGAAGAGATTGGTCTTTCTTTCCTCTTCTTGGAATATTTATTTTTATAGACCCCCCCAGTAGATTCCTTATCCTTCTTCTTTTTGGAGGGCCCCGCCTCAGAAGCAGCCAATTTTGGAAACTTGTCATCCTTAAAATTCATCCCCCAAGAGGAGAGCCATTTCTTTGTACGAGCCAGAATTAGGGCTGACCTATCGGTGATAGAGGCTTTTTTGCTGGCCGACCAATCAATAGGCGGGAAAACGTATCGATCTTCATTAAGCCCATCATAGGACATATCCAACACACTTTCATTGTCAGTTGTGCCATCTGGCAAATCAGAAAGCTCTAGCGTCTGAATCTCATTAATAGTTAACCTACTATTATCTTTTCTGCGAACTGCAACTTCGTTTCGCAGATCCACCCAGATATCCTCAATGTCGGGCCTATGCAGATGTAGGGCTCCATAGGTTCTAAGTACTCCTCGGATGTCAAAACCATCCCGAGACTTCATATGCTTCTTTAATTTCTCCTGGAGTTCACATTCAACATTTTTGGCCTTTGCCACTGTTGAGCAAGTATATCTCCCAATAGAAATTGGGAAGGATACTGCTGCCTTATGCTTGCTCTGTTGGAATTTGTGAAAATCCAATAGTTGTCTGACCAATTCTATTAGTATCAATCTATCGCCCGGATAGCGAGGCAGACGGAAAGGCTCTCCAGAGTACATGACCGTTCGAAGGTAGGTAAACTTCTTGAACTGCAAGAAGATACATCCCCATTTAGATACTTCAGCCCATGCCTTGTCTGAGACCCTTGTCTTTCTCAGCCCTGGATTCAGCCTGCAAATGTTCTCATAGAAAAAGGCATCATTTACCCTCCTAAAATGATCCTTGGACCCCTTCTTTGTTATTTGAGGATAATACTTATAGACTGGGTTTGTCTTTCTGCTTCCTTTAGTATCCAGTCCGGGATAGCTCCTCATTCCAGCTGCTGCATAGGCCACATATGAGAACATATAAAACTTTCCGGTCGACAGGACCGTCGTCATCTGGGAATCAATTTCATCACTGATAAGGGTCCCCCAGTCAATCCCTTACTTGTTCTTCTTGATGGTGACCATAAATTGGTACATCCATCCATGAAATAAATTTGATTCCGGCAAGCCAAAAACCTGGCTCAGTAGGGTGATAATATCGTTGATTTCTTGTATGAAATCTGATCTAGGTATAGTTCTTGGAAATCTAGATATTACTAGTTTTGCCTTGACCAAGAACTTCTTATTGACATCCCTAATGCAATTTTCCTGGTTACTGTCCCAGGCCTTCTGAGCCGACTTGATGTCTAGGGCCCCATACTCTTCAAAATTTGGTAGTTTCAGGAGATCATCAAAATAAGCCCCATCTAGTTTGATAACTACTTCACCAGCTTGATTCCTTACGGAACGAGAAGCTGAGTCGTAGCTGGATGCACACGCCAAAACAAACTCTGGACATTGGGCAGACATGGGAAAGCCTGCTGCAAGGGGCAAGCCACTGTTAGCTAAAGCCACCATCCATGGGGTTTGAGAAGAACTCTTCACCCTATTCCAAAATTCATCCATATCTATGTTGCCCATTTCAGTATCCCTGATATCATAATTACAGTCGATATATGACGGGGATTCTGGTTTCTTAAATTTGTATTTCATTCTGCTAGATTTTTTGGCCTTCTCCTGTGATGAACCAGGATCCGACATGAAGAATATTGGAAGGAGAAAGGCTCGGAACTCCGGAGATGCTGTGCACACTGAAAAACCTGATTGACTGAATGCGTCGGAAGAAGAGAAGAACCCGACACGCAGAAGAAGATATCAAAAAACTTTGAGAACCCGACAGGTCTGATATGTCGGAATCTTGGCGAAACCCGACACTTGCTTTCAATGGTGGAAACAGGAGAAAACCCAGCACCCACTTTCGATGACGGAACTTAGGAGATGCCCGGCACTTAGTGTTGAGGTCGGAATGTTGAGAAACCCCGTCACTTCGAGCTTCCAATGTTCTTCGGACTTTTGAATCTGCAACACAACCTTCAAAATCCGGGAAACAAAAACAGAGTCTTTCCTTTGAATTTCTACATACACAACTTCCTTTCTTTTTTTGTTATTCATATTCCATACATCATGCAAGTAATTGGAATTTGGAAGGAACAACACCAATCGATAGTCTCAAAAAGAAAATAAACCCTAAAAACCCAAAACCCTTTCCAAAACAACACAGAAAGAAGAAGGAAGAAAAACCCTCAACAACTGGCAAGAAATTGGAAAGAAAATACACGCAGTCGATCCAGAAAAATCAAGAATAAAAAAGGAACGAAAAATACCTTCAATTCGAGACAGGTAAAATCGAAAACAAACGATCCAGTCTGGTAACGCGAGTTTGCGGGTTTTGGGAGCGGAAGAGCATGCGAAAAATCCACGAATTAAAAATATGAACGGTAAGAATGACGTGGAAATCCACGTATTTATAAGAAAATCAGTAATAAATACACTTCAGCTCGGCACGTGCCAACTCACCGACCACCTGGCATGAATGCCACGTCAGCATGTTGGAGGAGTCCAAAAACTTGACACGAGGAGATTTAGTGCATTTCGGGTTTCGGGCTTCAGAAAACATGGAGCACAAAACATGTTTTGAATCATGAATGTTCCGATGCATTGAACTTCCGAAAAACCCGATTACAAAGGATTGAGCGGACTTCAGGAATCGGAGAACATGGCGCATAAAACATGTTTTGGAACATGAATGTTCCGATGCATTGAACTTCCGAAAACCCAATTACAAAGGATTGAGCGGACTTTGGGAATCGGAGAACATGGCGCATAAAACATGTTTTGGAACATGAATGTCCCGATGCTTTAGTGTTCCGAAAACCCAAAATACAAAGGATTGTCTTAACACAAGGCGGGTCTCGGGTTTCGGAAGTCAAGCGACACAAAGCATGTTTTAACTCAAGTATGTTCCGATGAGTTGAATTTCCGAAAACCCGATTACAAATTATTTTCTCATTGCAAGGCGGGTTTCGGGTTTCGGAGGTCATAAGACATAAAGCATGTTAAAACTTATGTCAAGCTGTTAGTAACACCCGAAAACCTGATTTGCTCTAAAAGAGGTCATAATGCAAAATCACTTCAAAAATTTTGTAGGGGTTATCCGATCGTTTCGTTGTGATCTCAAAACGGGGATAACAAACTTACAAAGGGAGAGAACTCTAGCTTCAATCCCCTCTCCTATACCACCTGTCCCCACCTCATCAAGATCTATCATTATTACAACCCCACCTCTCGAAGACCATGAATTATCCCTATTGTCTTCCTCCTCTCGTGTTCATGAGATCAACATGACTAGTGTTGCTACTCGAGGGTAGAAAAATAATGGGAATGTTAAGGAAGGCACACCTGCAGCCTCTCTTTCTCCGTCCACCATCCCGATCACCCCACCACCTAAAGTGGTTATTCATGGACCTGCCTACCCCGTCTCTAATGGAGTTGCCCACCAAACCATGATCAAACAGATTCACTAATCACCTGTAAAAATGACACTGTATGATCTCATTCAGGCCTCTGAATCTCATCGCCAAGCGCTTGTTGAAATCCTTCAAGGTATAGAGGTCTTACCTAACAAAACCTTGCCCATTACCTCCATCTTAACACCCAACCACGTTTCCTCTCTCACCAAACAATCTACCACTTCCATCCCTGTGCAGAAAACCATTGCTGTCAGTTTCTCCGAAGATGAAATTGTTGACTTTGGTGCAGAAGATCCTGACCCCACTCTTTTCATCTCAGCTTACGTCCGGGACATCCACGTACGTCGTGTTATGATTGACAGAGGTGCTAGCCTAAACATCATCTCTTCTAAATCCTTTCAACAAATGAATATCCCCTCTAGCTGCATGTGTGCCAACCCCACCATGCTGCGTTCACTCAACGATGCTATTACTTCTACCTTAGGCACGGTAATCCTTAACATTCGTGTAGGGCCACGTACCTTACCTGAATTTTTCTATGTCCTTGAGGGAGAATTCCAATACAACATGTTTTTAGGCCACCCTTGGATCCGGGCTATGGGATGCGTTCCCTCTACCTTACATAGATGCATAAAATTTGAGTACGAGGGGAAGTCCTACACCGTAAAAGCTGATCCTCCCCCCTTCAAAACCTGCAATATGTTATATCGCCCTAATGATGTGCTTGTACCAGTCAAGACACCCATTCATCCAACTCAACCATCCACTTCAACTACACCTCTACCATCCACCTCAACCACACCTACACCTTCAACCGATGAAACCGCCGTCGCAAATACCACTTCCTTTCCCGCAGACAACATCCCAACCTCAGACCCATTAGTAGATGTTTTTCAACGCCTTACGCTGGGGGAGTATCACCTATATAACGTTATCTCTTTCCATACCCCACAAGAGTACAGATAGTTACATGCACATCCTACCTATGACCGTCGTGTGGGGGAGATAATCTCCTACGGACCACCTAATTATCGCACCAACCTAACGTATGGGGGTGTCGACGCATCCTCCGTTACCCCTGAACCTCCACTTGGTGTCGTTCCCTTCCAATCTGATTTTCAATACCTGACAAATCGTCATTTTTCCCTCACCTTCTTGACTCATTGTGCCTGGAAAGGTTTTGGTTTTGGTCTTTATGAACAAGGCCGACATACAATCATTCCCATGACTACACGCAAACACAAAGATCGTAGTGGTCTTGGATTTCCTGAAACACTTACACCAAAGAAACCTCATGTCAGTTGTATCCTGGAAGATGACAACGTCACCCCTACCAAACCATCATCACCCATTTTGCCATCGTCACCCACATAATCTATAGACCCTAAATCTATCCCTCCTAACTTTTTTTTTATAAACGCCATCTTCCTGGGTCCCCTCACTTATCAACGTGATAATGAGGACCCATATTCTCTTCCCCTTTTGTATCCAGACATGATCGAAGAGGATTCGCCTTTAATTAATGTTGTTGAGTGCCAGGATGACGACTCCATCCTCACTTACCTTGGTGTGGATGACTCTTATATTCAACGCACCTTACCATCCGAAACTCAAACCATGTTGAATGAGTCGACTATAGAAATCAACATCCACACTAAGGAAGATCCTCACATTGTGAAGATCGGACAATCTCTTACCGCATCAGAACAAGCCGCCTTTACTACCTTTCTCTATGCCCGCAACCAAGCTTTCGCTTGGTCCTATACTGACATGCTAGGAATAGATCTTGACATTGCTGTCCATAACATTACCCTGAAACCCGATTCCAAACTAGTTAAACATAAACTAAGAAAAATGCATCCATGAATTGCCCTCTTGGTCAAAGAAGAGCTTCAACGACTCCTTTCTGTTTCCTTCATCTTACCTATTGACTATCCTCAATGGATTTCTAACATTGTACCTGTTACTAAAGCAACTGGGGGACTTCGGATATGTACGGATTTCTGGGACCTTAACCTCGCTTTCCCGAAGGATGACTTCCCCCTCCCAAGTATTGATCAACTTGTTGATCTCACTGTGGGCCATGAGATGCTTTCTCTCATGGATGGCTTCTCGAGATACAATCAAATTTTGGTAGCTCCGACCGATCAACATAAAAATGCCTTTATAACTCCATGGGGAACCTTCTGTTATCGTGTCATACCATTTGGCCTTAAGAATGCTGGTGCGACCTATTAGCGGGCTATGACTTACATTTTTCATGAAATTATGCACACTATCCTTGAGGATTATGTCGATGATCTTCTTGGCAAATCTAAACATCGCAGTACACATCTCGATGTTTTAACCATTATTTTCGATCGCCTATTACAATACTGTGTTCGTCTTCAACCCAAGAAATGTGTCTTTGGTGTCCTTTTGGGAAAACTTCTTGGTTTTATCATCTATTTGTGTGGCATCAAGGTCGATCCAGCTAAATTCAAAGCCATCATAGAAACGCCCCCACCTACTAACCTCAAACAATTGCGTAGTTTATAAGGTAAACTCCAATCTATCCAGCGTTTCATCTCCCAACTCTCAGATCAATGTCAACCTTTCCATCACCTCCTTAAAAAGGACATTGCCTTTCAATGGAGCAAAGAGTGCCACCAAACCTTTGAAGCTCTTAAAGCCTATCTCTTGCAGCCACCTATGCTTATCCCACCTCAAGACGATCGCCCTTTCTACCTTTACCTTTCTGCCATCGACCATGCAGTAGGAGCCATGCTCGCACATCGTGACTCCAAGCATCAAGAACAAGCCATTTATTACATAAGTCGTACTCTCATGGATTACGAGACTAGGTATACACATGTAGAAAAGTTATGCCTAGCCCTATCATTCGTAGCCACCAAACTCCGACACTACCTCATGAATCACAAAACTTTTGTTATCACCAATGCGGACCCCATTCATTATATGTACGCCAAACCACATCTAAACCAACGCATCGCCCAATGGCTTATGCTCCTTGCTGACCTCGACCTTGAATTTATACACTAGAAGTCAATCAAAGGACAAACTATCGCAGACCAACTCGTGGAAGCCCCTTTACCTGGGGAACAATTTACCAATTTTAATTTCCCCGACGAACTCATCGCCACTCTTTCACTCAGGGAGGAGTCGTATCCAATGACCCTCTTCTTCGATGGATCCAAATGCCAGCACGACGGAGGAGCCGACGTTGTTCTAATTCCTCTTGACGCTGATCCTATGCCTCTTTCCTTCCGGATCGATTTCCCCTACACTAATAATACAGCGGAATACGAGGCCCTTGTTTTGGGTCTCCAGGTTGCGTTACACTTAGGTGTCAAATCTATCAATATTTTCGGCGACTCTCAATTAGTAGTCAATCAAGTTATGGGCATCTACCAATGTAAAAATGAGGAACTTCAAAAGTATAAACATTACGTGGATTCACTTTTGACCTTATTTACTCATTATTCTATCCAAACTATTCCCCGCTCCACTAACAAATTTGTCGATACTATGGCTTGCTTAGCCTCGCAAATTCCTGCCTCACCAACTGACTCTGACATATTCATCTTGGTCCAACAACTCTTTGCCCCATCTTACTTAGCCCCGGTTGTTTGTATGATAAATAATGTGTCTGCTAATTCGCAAGATACCTGGTATCACCACTTTCACGACTACCTTACAACCTCTGTTCTCCCACCTGACCTTACTAGTAACGGTAAACACACTTTTTTAAAAAGTGTTTCTTGTTATGTCATCATGGGGGGACTCCTCTATAAACGTGGCTTTGATGGCATCCTCCTTCGATGTCTAATTGGTGCAGAGGTCACCTATACCATCCAACAAGTCCACGACGGTATTTGTGGTGGACATTTTAGTGGCCTTGCCGTGGCCAAACGAATCCTTCACCTAGGTTATTATTGTCCTACTCTTAATAACGAGTGCTACGAATATGTTAAGCATTGTGTTATGTGTCAACAACATGCCAACCTTCAACATACTCCTAACCATCCGCTACAGGTCGCACGAGATCTTTGGCCTTTCTCACAATGGGGTTTAGACCTTATCGGTGAGATTCTCCCGCCCTCTTCGCAATGTCACCGTTGGATAATCACAGCAACCAAATATTACACTAAATGGGTGGAAGCCATTCCACTCATTTCAACCAAAAAATAAAAAATCTTCGAATTCTTTAACCGTCACATTATTTGTCGTTTTGGCGTCCCTCATCGCTTGATAACAGATAATGGAAAATCTTTCAAAAATAAGTTGTTACAAGACCTTTGTGACAAATTCGGTATCAAACTTAGCTTCTCATCACCTTACTATCCACAAGCAAATGGTCAATCTGAATCTTCTAATAAAACCCTAACCAAAATCCTTATGAAAGTTGTTAACGATTCTGGAAGCAATTGGCCTGATCACATCCCCTTTGCCCTTTGGGCTTATCGGACTAGCATTCACACCTCCACTAATACCACAGCATTTTCTTTGGTATATGGTACCGAGGCTGTCTTGCCTTTCAAAATACAAATACCCTCCCTAAGAATATCTCTTCAGGATATTCTCACCAATGATGATTTCCACCAAGAGCGGTTAGCCCAATTGGAGCTTCTTGACGAGCGTCGTCTTACAGCTCTTGACCACCTTCAAATCTATCAAAAATGCATCAAGCGTGCTTATGATAAATGACTTCATGAGCATACCTTTAAGGTTGGTGATCTTGTCCTCAAAGAGAATAAGCATGTAACCAAACTAGAAAAGAGAAAACGTGGAAAATTTGCTCCTAATTGGATTGGGCCCTACATTATCACTCATACTTATGGATTAGGCACTTACCGTTTAGCTTCGCTTAATGGTAAACCTGAGCCTGAACCCCTTAACGCCTTGCATATCCAACCATTCTATTGTTGAATTTAGTGTTACATCACTTCTTATCTACCTTGCGCTCATCCCTTGAGCTCATTTACCACCTCATACATTTTTGTTCCATGCATCTCGAAATAGAATCAAGCTCACGTGGTTTGGTCATTACCTCCTCTTAAAGATGCCTTCCCCTTTTTAGTTTGGTCCATGACTTAAAAGTATCAAAATAACATGTTCTCAATTGTACACTTATGGGATATTCTTGAGTCAAACTTCCTACAAAACTAGATGCTTCATGCCAAATGGACATCTAGACCTCTAAAGTTATAAATAGACTGCTCCCTCAAAGGACAACTATGTGCAAAGCCACTTCTACTATTATAAATAGACTGCTCCCTCGAAGGACAGCTATACACAAAAACCACATCTGCTACTATAAATAGACTGCTCCCTTGAAGGAAAGCTATACAAAGTCAGCCTTTATCAGAAGCTTCTCGCATTGATCAGCTTCGTGAAGACCTCAAGTACAACAAAATGCATATCCCCTATGGAATTCCCGCATCGATCAGTCTATATCCAGAAAAATAAAAGCAGTATTCCAAAGCACATTTGAGTCATGGACTTGTTTATTTAGGTTTGGTTTTCTTTCGTCGGAATAATCACCTTATAATAAGCTCTCTGCACCCCAGCTATACCAACCACCTCACCTCACCATTTGTCTACACAAAAAAACTCAAGGGACATGACGTATATCTGATATATTGTGATTATATGACTCTTTTCACCTATTGACTTCTTGCTTATGCAAGGCACCTAGGGATTCAAGCCCATCCTATGTTAATATGTGGTTTGTTTTGCTCTTCTCACCTATGGGACACTTTTGCTCTTTTACTCAACTCTAGGATTGTGTGTTGACCTTAATCAGGACACGATTCCCTACTACTTGGGTAAGCTAAATTTTGTTTCACCTATACCTACATTAACACCCCCAATATCGTACCAACACCAACAACATTACCCTACCAATATCACAATATTTTTACCAACCAACGAATTGCCTAACCACAACCAGATTGCCTGAATTCACCTCTCCCTGGTCCTAAGGGAGAACTACATCGGTCTGAGGCCGCTCCTTGCTTTGTGTAATGGGCTATGTAGGCAAAACTTCAGAGACATGGGGTCTCCCAAGGTTAGCTCGACCATCCCTGATTCAGGCAGCAATTCTAGTGGCGCAACTTCCAGAGACCATAACTTTTGCACCGTAGCTCCGATTGACTCCGTTCAAAAGGCAACGGAAAGCTTGGAATGCGTAGAATGTGATGAGAAGGTGTGAACTTTGTTCGGCAATGTTTGACCCCCGAAATCCACGTTTAAGGGGCCCAAATTGTGATTTTTATACTGCTGTCTAAAAATAGTAAATTCTAAAAATAGTATGTTTCGCAAAATTAGTGCACATGTAAGTCTTGGAAGATGAAACACCTCGTCTCCCTCGAGACTGGTGACCTTTCACATCTTTCTAGGTGTCCTTTCGTATTTATAAAATTATTATAAATACATATGTAACCGGAAGAAGAGATAGACATCTCTTGGCAGAGATAATTGATGTATTTTGAAATCTTTGAGTAATTTACATCTCTTTTCAGAGATAGTTGTTTTGCAATTCATTTGGCACATTTGTTAATCTGTTCCTTAAGTCTGAAACCCCTCGGTTTTGGATCAGTGGTATCAGAGCTAAGTCGTCTTGAGAGTGTATGATCCCCAGAACGAGGTCGGGATATAAAAAGCTTGGGTGGTCCACACACAATCCTTCAGAATACTTGCCTGTTCGTTGCAGGTGACCTCCAATGGCGGACAACACTAGGATGGATGATCCTCTCAAAAATATGGTGAATGAAGCTCTTAGGGAGCAAAAGGATCAGATGCTACAACAATTCACCCAAATTCTGCAACAACTACAAGTAGGAAATCATGCCTCCTCATCTGTAAATCAGTCCTTTGGTGCCCCGACTCCATTCAAGGTGCAAGTAAATTTTGACATTCCTATTTTTGAAGGTAAGATCAATTCTGATGCAGTAGAGAAATAGTTGGACCAATTGACCTCATATTTTTCTGTCAATCAATTTACTGATAAGGAAAAGATAACATTTTCTCTATTGAAATCATCTCTTGCTGTCAAAAATTGGTGGGGTGTGTATAAGAATGGGCTCGAAAGGGATGAGCTAGGAATCACAGAGGAACCCACATGGAATGATTTCATGGATGCCATAAAGGAAGAATATTACCCTGTTGGGGCCTATGATGATCTGTACATACAGTGGCAGCAACTTCGTCAAGGTAAGGACCAGTCGGTTCAAGATTATACTGAAAAATTTCATTCTTTATCTGCAAGATTGGGCATTCAAGACACATAACAACATAGGATTCTAAAATATCGCAGTGGCCTACAATGGAGCATCCGAGAGGACTTGGAATTCTTTCAGTTTCAAACCCTCGGTGAGGCATACAAGTTTTCAGTCAAGATTGAACAAAAGCACAAAAGGAGGACTACTAGGAACCAACCCGTGAGGGGGAAGAATGATAAAGAAGGCCAGACCCGAGGTCAAGGATGGAAACAGAAGGAGTCGCAAGGAAATAAGATGCAGAAGGAGAAGACAGGGAAGTGGTGCGA
Organism: Taxus chinensis; assembly: GCA_019776745.2. NCBI lineage: Eukaryota > Viridiplantae > Streptophyta > Pinopsida > Cupressales > Taxaceae > Taxus > Taxus chinensis. The sequence goes on from CM034150.1 coordinate 863,773,352, forward strand.
CCTCCACAAAACAAATCGCCACTCCAAGGAAGAATGTCGAGCCATCAAGTCCTTACTTGCCGAATCATCTTCTTCAACACTCTCTGCACCAGCAGTTACAGACCCTGAGGTCAAGGATGAAGATGATGAAATCATAGATGCTGATCCAGATGTGATCATTGCCACCTCAAAAGTCAAGAATATGGATGAGAAGGAAAGGATCTTCCACTCCAAGCTCTGGGTAAAAGGTAAGCCTCTGCATTTTATCCTTGATAGTGGAAGTCAGAAGAATTTAATTTCTGTTGATGTTGTAAAAAGCCTAAACCTCCCTGTAAAGCCACATCCCCAGCCATATAGTATCGGGTGGTTAAACCCAGGAAGAGACCTCCAAGTCACACAACAATGCCTCCTTCCATATGCCATCAAGCCCTTCCATGATGAAGTCATGTGTGATGTTGCTCCATTAGATGTTTGTGATGTGCTCCTAGGCCAGCCATTCATGTGGGATAGACATGGCATCTATGAGTCACGACCTAGAAGGGTCACCATTACCATTGGGAGTCGACGTTATCGGATACCTGAGGTCATTCCCCCAAAATTTGTCTCCCTCATCAGTGCCAAACAATGTAAGAAGTTAGTGGAGAAAACCAAATAGTTTGTCGTCTTGATGATCAGGCCAAAACCTACAAACAAAATTGTTGCAGCCTCCATGAACATGCACTCAATACAACAACAGAAGCAGCTCAACCAAATCATAACTGAGTATGATGATCTATTCCAGACACCTAAAGGAGTTCCATTTCAGTGTCAGGTAAAACATGTTATTGATTTGGTCCCGGGGTCTCCTTTACCCAATAGCCCTGTGTACCGCAGGTCAGTCCTTGAAAATGAGGAGATAAAGAGGCAGCTCCAGGAATTGATTCAAAAGGGACATATTAGGCCAAGCTCTTCACCTTGTGGAAGTCCAATTATCTTGGCGCCAAAGAAGGATGGAACATGGAGACTTTGCATAGACTATCGGGCTTTGAACAAAATCACTGTGAAGAATCGCTACCCCCTCCCAAGGATTGATGATTTGCTAGACCAGCTCCGCGGTGCAAAATTTTTCACCAAAATTGATCTCAAATCTGGCTATCACCAGATCCCTGTCGAGCCCACTGATGTTTGGAAAACTGCATTTAAGTCTCGTGAAGGCCTATTCGAATGGTTGGTCATGCCTTTCGGACTAACTAATGCACCTGCAACATTCATGCGGATGATGGACAACATCTTGCGGCCCTACACCAATTCCTTCGTAGTGGTCTACCTAGATGATATACTCATTTATAGCCCGACCTGAGAGAGGCATCTGCAACATGTTCAAGAAGTACTTCAGACCCTCAGGAAGCACAGACTGTATGCAAATCTGGATAAGTGCACATTTGGGATGACAAAGGTCCAGTACTTGGGTTACGTCGTGGATGAGGAAGGAGTCCATGTCGACCTGGAGAAAATTCAGGTTATTCAGAGGTGGCCTACCCCAAAGAATCTTACAGAGCTTCGTAGCTTCCTGGGCCTTGCCAATTTCTATCGCCGGTTTGTCTTGGGTTTCTCACATATTTCCTGGGCACTCAATCAGGTGACTAAAGGAGGGAACAAGGCTAAATTTCAATGGGGGGAAGTGCAACATAAAGCATTTGAAGGGCTGAAAGAAAGGTTATGCTCAGCCCCTGTCCTTTCCCTTCCTGATCTACATCATCCATTCAAGCTGATGACAGACGCATCTGAGTATGCCTTGGGAGCTATTATCATGCAACATGGCCACCCTGTTGCATACCATAGTGAAACATTCAATGACACGGTCAGAAAGTACCCAATATATGATAAGGAGCTTTATGCCATTGTCCAGGCATGTAAGCAGTGGAAACACTACATTCTGGGGAAGGAGACAGTAATCCACACTGACCATAGGCCTTTGGAGTTCCTTCAGACACAAAGCAAGTTGAGGAATGAGAGACACCAGAAATGGGCCACATACCTACAACAGTTTCACCTAATAATAAAGCATAAGAAGGGAAGTGCCAATTCAGCTGCTGATTGCCTAAGCCGCCCTCCAATTGCAGCCCTCACAACTATTCTTGATCTCTGTGGACATGAGACTTCAAGTTGGTGCAGTTTGTATGAGAAGGATCCTGAGTTTTCAAACACATATCAGGCCCTCCGTGAAGGAAAACATGTCTCTGATTTCTATCTACAGGATAATCTCCTCTGCCATATGGGACACATCTGTGTTCCAGCAAGTGAACAACAGAAGATGATCTGGGAAGCACACTTCAGCAAGACCGCAGGGCACTTTGGCGTGGACAAGACATTGGCGGTACTTCAGAAGCATTTCTACTGGCCTAATCTAAGGACTGATGTGGTGAAGTATATTAAGTCTTGCACTCCTTGTGCAATTGCTAAGCCAACTAACAAGAAACAGGGATTGTACACACCATTGCTAGAACCAACCAAGCCTTGGGAATCTGTCTCGATGGACTTCCTCTCAGGTTTTCCAACTTCGAAACATGGGAATGATGGTGTTTTTGTTGTAGTTGATCGATTTTCTAAAATGGCTGTAATGGTTTCCTGTAAGAAAAATATTTCTGCTGAAGATACTGCTAAAATTTATTTCAGTCATGTATGGATCAACTTTGGGCTCCCCAAGTCTATTGTTTCTGATAGGGATAGCAGGTTCCTGAGCATCTTCTGGTCCACCTTATGGGGAATGCTAGATACAAAGTTGATGAAGTCCACATCCTTTCACCCACAGACTGATGGGCAAACAGAAGTGGTGAATCGCCTAATTGTTCACATGCTTCGTATGTACCACTCCAAGCACTCCCGCACATGGGACGAGGCCCTGCCATACATACAACATGGATACAATCGAGCCCTGCACAGCTCCACTAAACACAGTCCTTTTCAAGCTTGTTATGGATTCCAACCTATGGCTCCCATTGATGTATGCATCCCAATTCCTGCCATGGAATTCACACTTCATGGAAAAAGTGAAGCAGAAAAGGCGATAAGGTTTGTTGAGCAGATCCAGCACATTCAGCACCAAGTCCATGACATTTTACAGAAAATGAATAAAAAATATAAGAATCACCATGATAAACACAGGATTCCGCATCATTTCCAGGTTAGTGATAAGGTTTGGTTGCGGCTTCAGAAGGAACGGCTTGCAGGTCCACACAGAAAGATTCGACCTCTCTGGTATGGTCCTTACACTCTCACGAAGCAAGTAGGGGAAAATGCTTTCGAGTTGAATATTCCACCCTACCTTGGTCTGCACCCCATCTTCAATGTGGACCTCCTCAAGCCATACCATCCACCTTTGTTGGATACTTCAGTCACAGCAAAACAATTGGACATCTCTGAGCTCAATCCAGTAAGTCTTTCCCCAGCTGAAGAAGATCAGATTGTGGACAGTTTGACTAAGACCACCAGAGGACAACCTATTCAACTCTATCGTGTGATAAAGAAAGGAAATCTCAGTCACCAAGGTGAATGGCTCACTGCATACCAGGTAAAGAAGCAATTTCCACAGCTGATGGGGCATCTTAATGCAATGGGGACCATTGCTTCTGAAGGAGGGAGGAATGATCCAGGCAGCAATTCTAGTGGCGCAACTTCCAGAGACCATAACTTTTGCACCGTAGCTCCGATTGACTCCGTTCAAAAGGCAACGGAAAGCTTGGAATGCGTAGAATGTGATGAGAAGGTGTGAACTTTGTTCAGCAATGTTTGACCCCAGAAATCCACGTTTAAGGGGCCCAAATTGTGATTTTTGTACTGCTGTCTAAAAATAGTAAATTCTAAAAATAGTATGTTTCGCAAAATTAGTGCACATGTAAGTCTTGGAAGATGAAACACCTCGTCTCCCTCGAGACTGGTGACCTTCCACATCTTTCTAGGTGTCCTTTCGTATTTATAAAATTATTATAAATACATATGTAACCGGAAGAAGAGATAGACATCTCTTGGCAGAGATAATTGATGTATTTTGAAATCTTTGAGTAATTTACATCTCTTTTCAGAGATAGTTGTTTTGCAATTCATTTGGCACATTTGTTAATCTGTTCCTTAAGTCTGAAACCCCTCGGTTTTGGATCAATCCCCTACCATAACCTATCGTGTGTTGTAAATATAAATATTTTTGTGCATTTCTATTTTGACAACATTCGTCTTTATCCTCTTTTCAAAACAACATAAAGCATTCAAAACACAACCATTCTTATTATTATCATAACTCAAATCAACATACATATTTAGTTTTATTTGGATGTTAAACAAATACATCTTCTCTATCATCAACGCACAGGTTGGCATCCTTATTTATTCTTATACTCTTATGAAATTCACTTAGACCCTTGCGCCTCCTCCCGAATCAAGTGGTGATCATGATCGTCGATGCCACTCACTTGGCCTCTCCATCTTTAAAGGTTCCACTGCTATTGGTTCCTCCCACTGAACCGCCAACATCTCCTATAACATACGAATACGTCCTCTTGTGTGGAGGAATCTTGCCTCTAGTCTCTCCACTCGTGACTCTGCAACCGCTAACAATCCCGTTGTCTCATTCACCCGCGTTTGGAGCTAATGAACTAAACCCTGCAGACAATCTCTCTCCACTGTAATCACAACTATGTCAGGACGATCACGTATACCTCACAGCACTGCTACCCACCATAATCTATAGGCCTCTATCGCTCCTGCATCTACTACCCTACGATCGGCTACTATCTCCTCTGGCCCTTTTGGAGGTGTTGGCCGGGGAGGTGAGAATTCTGCCTCGGCGTCGATCCTCATGTATGGTCTATAAGCCATAGGTATATCCTGAACAAATCCAAATTGTCACCGCATGCGATCTAGAGGAATCCTCTCGTACTCACCTGGCCTGTGCCCTGCGATCCACCTCAATCACTTTACACCCCTCAACTCCTCGGATATGTGCTCCGTCACCATATAGTTCCCGTAAGGTCTCCAAGAAATATCCGCAATCGTCACCATCTCCCATACCTTCCTATAATACTCGATGTCATCTATCACGGCTTGGGATCTCGCCTCTTGTTCTATCTGGACCCATCGTTTGAATCCCAACCTCTGCATGCCTGTCTCTCCCGACTGGATGGGTCAGCCTATCGGTCACACACAAACAATGTGCTCATATGCCCAACAATGTAATAGGTATGAACAATCCAGTGTCATCCTGTGTTTTCACCTGCAAGCCCATAAACCCCTGTATAACTCTACCAGATATGCGGGTGCCCATGAGAAAGTCACGCTCCTTTCTATCATTTCCCAAATAACACTCATCAATGCTTTTGGAAATCTTCCCCCCTCCATCCTCGGTAATGCATAATACCCCACCGCTATCATTAATACCATTGCCAACCTTGTTTCCTCAGGGTGTGTTGCATACATTGTATCATAAGTGAATGTCAAACCTCACTGTGTCAAATCTCGTGCAGCTGAACCAAATACCACTGTTATCACTCCCCCACCCCGCACTAGGAAACGCCTGATACACTGGTCTTCCTGTAATTGGGAGCCTCAAAATTCTAAACACATCTTCCAACGTCACTATCATCTCCCCTGTTGGCAAATAGAAGGTATTCTTTTCCGGATTCCACCTCTCAATCAACGCCTGCAACATAGCAGGATTGTGTGCGATTCATGAATAATAAAGGATCCCACTTAACCCCACATGGTTTATCAATGCCCATTCAGCTGGTGTTACATCCGCGCGGATTCGTGACAACAAAGCTGGCACACTATCATTCATCCTCAACCCTGCCTCTGCCTGCATGCATCAAAATGACATACAACCATTCAATAAATTAAATCCCCAAGTGTTTTTTCTCACATTCTGAAAACTCCTACAGTAACCGGTATCGATTATAGATAACCGATACTGGTTTACTAACCGATACCGGTTATCTCTAAATGATATCGGTCACTGTCAATCCTATACAGCTTGCTTAAAACCACCACCTATGATAATATTTTTTCTCATTACTCCTCTCTATACCTATAAATATACATGAACACCCTGCTTACCTACCCCATAACATTCACTCTATCCCAAACCCTTGCCTATCACATTTTCTTTCTCATCTCTACCCTCTTACCTTCTCTTAGCCTATTCATCAAACCATGCAAGAATTAAAATACAACCAAATAGTTTACCTCTTGGGATGCAGCAGCTTGGGGTGGAACTTGTCTTCCCTCTTGTCCCTGCCTGTTGGATGTTTCTCCTCGTCTAGCCATGTTCATCACCCTCTTCAAATATAAATTTCCTTTCTACCTTCTTAATCTCAGCCCACACTCACTTTACCTATCTCTTTCCTCCTTATCACTCAATTCTTTCATGCAATTACCTGTATCAGTCGTCAAACAGCGTCGCATTCATGTATTTAACTTGTTGCATGACTCTAAAAATAAGAACTCTAAAAATAAGACCTTAAGTTTCCGCCCAAGCTTTTCTATTTTTAGAAAAGCTCGTTTTGGAATAACTGGTATCGGTTACATAACCGATATCAGTCAACATGCTACCGACGTCGGTTAGCTAACCGATATCGGTCACATGCCTCCTTTTTCTTAAATCTGGGCCTTTTCTTTATTTTTTGCAAATTTTTGTGGTACCCACCTCTTTTTCCTACAAAACGACACCATTATGAATATTTGTCATTAAAATCACATCAATATATCATCACAATTTCATCAACATCATCTAGCTACAATAAAACAACCATCAACAAAATACGTACGACATTGTAATATCTACATCAAACCCATCAGTATATACACCATTTGGATCTAACTCATCATCTATACACATTAAATTTCAAAAACCATCAACAAAATACATAAAACATTCTATACACAGCATATGGATCAAAATCATCATCTCTATATATATCAATGTTTCAAATATACAACTTGCCCCCGCATGGGGGCCTTTGTGATCTCAAAATAATACAAAGCTGGCACACAGGCCGCAATCACTGTCAAAATATCGACTCGACTCACAGGCCGGTCTCTCATGTCAAAAATATACTCGGCTCATAGGCTGGTATCAACTATATAACCTGTACTTGGCTCGCAGGCCGATATATACAACAAGAATGAATAAATGAATCATATGTGGGCACGCAGGTCTCTATATACATACCCGGTTCACAGACCGGTGTCTATATCCAAAATCAAAACACCCCTCTCTGCTCCAGGGATATCTCAGCTCTCCCCACCACCCTCAGCCCCTCTCCCTGTTGGTTCCTGTGCTGGCTCTCACCTCCTCCCTGTCACTGACCCACCGGCAGTGGCTGCGCCCCCCTGGGATCTCTAGCTCCGAGAGGTCTCGGCTCGGTACACCGCATATGGCTAATAGTCAGCCTCGGTACCATCAAGGACATCCTGATAATACCGGGCCTCCGATCTCACCTCCATATAATGGGCCTGTGCAACCATGGCTACTGGGGCTGGTCCCCTGACTCCTAATAACAGTGGCCCCTGCCCTGCCGGTACACCCTGTGCCTGTGGTGGCACCTATACCTGTGCCTGTGCCTGTGGCTATACAGGTGCCTGTGCCGGTACCTGTGGCTGCGCTGGTGCCTATGGCTATACTGGTGCCTGGGGCTGTGCCTGAGCCTGTGCTTGGGCTAACTACCCCTGTAATACCCCGATCTGTGCCTGTGCAGCAGCAAGCTGCCCCTGTAATAACTACATCTGTCCTAGGAGGTGGTCCCTCTCTGCTGTAACAACCGCCAAATCTGGCTGTGTGGGCTGTGCTATCCTAGCTGCTCTCTGACCTACCCACCAAACCAAAAATGAACCTGTGCACCTGGCGTTGTCCATTGTATCGTCTGCCAGCCTCTCTGCTACCCAATCTGGGTCAATGGGCTGCGGAGCCGGTAGTGGGGCCTCTACATCATCCCTCCGGTACTGTGGGAAGAGAGGTGGCTCATCCTATCACAGCCCCAACTATTGTCGTACCCTCTCTAGGGGTATCCATGCTCATACTCTCTGGGCCTCCGTCCAGCTATCAAGAAAGTATACTGGATCCAGTGCATCTGTGCTCGGGCTCCTCCTCGGGGCTGATGGCCTCTGTAGGACCTCCATACAATGTCTAGCATAGTTAAGCCCTCTAACATATGTCAGTAGTAGGCTACGTCCCGTCCTGCGAGCACTGCTTGTGGCTAGCCCATGACCCCCAACCACCTCTGAAAACCATATCTGTATATAACTTCTGGCCTTGGATGCTGGGGCAGCCCTACTGGTTGTATACATATGATGTGCTCATATGCCCAACAGTGTAACAAAAATGTGGAGCAAATCCCAAATCGCCTCATCCGGCGATAACCCCACAGCTCCCTGTATAGCTGCACCAGATATACTGGTGCCCAGGCATAACACGTATGCTCCTCTACCATCTCGTGCAGTACTCCCATCAAATCCCATGGGAAGAGGCCTCCCTCTGAGTCTGGGAGGGCGAAGCAGGTGATACCTATCATCATCAGCATGGCAAGCCGTGTCTCATGTCTGTGGGCGCGATACATGTCCCCATAGGCAATGCTCACTCTGTGATAAGTCAATAACGTGGCTGCATCCCCAAATACCTGCAGAATGTTGTCCATAGCCGTCTCCGCATCTACCTGGAATACTGCCTCCCCTACGATCGGCAGTCTCAGGATGCGATACACATCCTCCAGGGTAATAGTCATCTCTCTGAGTTGGGAGATGGAAAACGTTGGTCACCGGATCCCATCTCTCGATGAGGGCAACCATAAGGCTGTGGTCCCTCTCCACAGCCCTATACCGCTAGACTCCACCGAGTCCCACCTCACGCATAATGGCCCAATGCGATGCGGACACATGTGGCCGCATCTATCTCAATAGCGGGGGCATCCTATCCCGCATCGTCAGCTGCTGATGTGCCTACAAAACCAACCCACTTCATTAGACCTACCCTTTACAAAACAACTACTTTAACCCTCTATACCCCCTTTTACCCACCCGACCACACCCCGACTCTATAACACACATCTACACCCACCTATCTTACCCTAAAACATCTACGATATCCCCTTTCCTATCAACCCTACCCCCTCCCTCTTCACCAATAACAAAAACAACAAACAACAACAACCACACAAAACCAAACAACAAAAACAACAACCAAAAATAACAAAACAACAACCAACAACAAACACAACAACACAAACACAAACCCAAACAAACAACAAACAAACACAACACCCAAACAACATCAAACACACAACAACACAAAAACAACAATAAACAACAACCAAAAACCCAAAACAACAACAAAACCAAACAAATAAATAAATAATCCTAACTAATGACCGGTACCGGTCACCCTTGACCGCCACCGGTCCCCTACATCACATGCTATACACCGGCGCCGGTCGACATACGACCGATGCCGGTCTACCAACAACCCATTTTCCCAAAAATTTTGTGACCGATGTCGGTCGCCTAGTGACCGACATCGGTCACTGTCCATGGTCGGAGCCAAACCCGACGCGGCCCCCCCAAACCCATTTTTGACTATTTCTACCCTTATACCCACTGGAAAACCCTACAAACCTACCCACCCTACCGTTTTAGCCTAACTAACCCACCTACCCTCTCCATTTTTCAAACAACTTCAATTTATTCATTATTTTATTAAAAACTTGGATTCCTACCCAAAACCCAAATCTAGCTTAAAAACATTAAATTCACATAATTAGAGGTTTAGAGCCTACCGGTACGATGACACGTCATCGTGGTGGGATAGGTGGTGGTGGTCTAGCTGGTCCAGCACCTCCTGCTCCTCCTGGTTGTGCCATGGCTCCAAATCTCCTCAGCTGGGTTCTCCACCAATCAAATTCTGCCTCCTACTCGCTGGGGTCTACCAATCACTCACTTCTCCACTCAAATAATGCCACCTCAGCCGATAAACTCACCAATATCACTAAAACACCTCAGACAACTAAATTTGGTTTTCAAATTGACAATGTGACAATGACAGGCCGTATTTTTCTTTTTTATAGGTTTTTGACCTATAACCGATATCGGTTATATTGTGCCCTAAACCACTGGTATCGGTCATCTAACCGATACCGGTCATAGCTAACCGATATCGGTTTAATACCTTTTTCACCACAATTTCTGCCCTTATTCACTAATCTCCCTTTCTCACCACATCGCCTAAACCCTCCTTTGCTACATAGCCTTTTTGACTTCATTGGCCACATTCATGGCCGCACCCAACCAACCAAGCCCAACCTAAGGCCGCAACCAACCATTTGGCCTGACCCAAGGCCGCAACCAACCAATCAGGCCCAACCCAAGGCCGCAACCAACCATTTGGCCCGACCCAAGGCCGCAACCAACCAATCAGGCCTGACCCAAGGCCGCAACCAACCATTTGGCTCGACCCAAGGCCGCAACCAACCATCAGGCCCGACCCAAGGCCGCAACCAACCATTTGGCCCAACCCAAGGCCGCAACCAACCAATCAGGCCTGACCCAAGGCCTGACCCAAGGCTGCAACCAACCATTTGGCCCAACCCAAGGCCGCAACCTAACCATTTGGCCGACCCAAGGCCGCAACCAACCATTTGGCCCGGCCCATGGCCCTCAACTAACCAATCAGGCCCGACCTAAGGCCGTACCACTTAAATACCTCACCCAAAACCAACAAATTACAATTTTATCCACCCATCATGTAGCTTTTTGTTCAATCGAGCTCACCTGTTCATGTTTTAGCATGATTAGGGTACTTGACTTGATCAGCCGACCAACTTTTCCTAGACCGAGACCGTGATGTTTATCTCAACCAAACCAACCATTTGGTACTGTCAAACATACCTAAATGTTCCTGTACCTTACCCATTATATCCCCTGGAGCTACTTCCTATGCCTTGGATACCAGGATTATATCACCCTTGTTTGGATAAACTATCGACCTTTGCCTATGAATTGCTTGTTTGCTCTTCAAATCATGTACCCTGGTCACACTACTACATTTCAACGTGCGTCTACTTCCTTGGACCTACCCCACCATCTTACCATCATCTCAACACCATTTACCCTTTATCAACCCTATCCCTGATTTCACGCTACCTCAATCTGTGATAGATTTGAGGGGGATTACCTATACCCTTAACAGGAGTAACCACTTCTTATTATTGTCAGTGCAGCTTTACAAGACAAGCTACATGACAACAAGGGGCTAATGTAGACACCAAATTTGTGTCTTACAACCCCCCGTGCCCCGCATCATATTTCGCAACCTAGCCTCATCACCTAAACCTTACACAATTATTTATTAATTACCTTATAATTAATAAATCCACATCTCCAAACCTGCCACCTCATTTCGCCACCTCATCATGACCTAGTCCTATTCCTAAACTAACCTAATTAAGACCTATAACTTGGTCTACATCCACACCCATGACTAATTACTCCTCACCCGCACTAAAATCAACCTAATAATGACTTGACCAAGCCCACAACTAATTCCTCGGGAGAAAAGGAGGGAAAGTTGGCTATTTTACTAAAAATAGCCCACTTTGACTTAACCGATATCAGTTCCTACTCGACCACCGTCGGTTACGTAACCGCCATCGGTTCCCTGTAAATGACCTCCCCCAACCAAAAACAAAGGGTTGGATTTTCATTGATTGGAACCAGGGGAATTGATTGGAAGGATCGGGAATTCACTTGGCCGAGCAGAGACAAGTGAAGGAAAGAGAAGAGTTTGCAGAGGAGGACATCAAGCCCAAGACTGCAACTGAGTAACCAGAGCCCAGTGACACTCATCTCAACATTGGGAGAGAAGATAGCTCATCTTTGATTGTCTGATCATCCTACCTGAGCCCTGCCTTCATTATCACAGTCCTTGAACCTGTATCTTCATCAGGAACTAGTAAGTAGTGTCTTACATGTTCTTTTAATAACATTTCTTGGATTTTTGAATCACAGTAATTACAAGTCTATTCTTAGATCTACTACCCGGTAACACCCTCCATCTAACTGCCATTCCTCTACCCCTACATTGCCCCCAAGAACAGCCCCCATACTCTCTGAGTCTTCTCCATCACCCCATTACCTATCCCCAATCATTTACCAGCCTTATAAACACCATAGCCACCTTATTGCCAACCTTCACTAAAAGCCCCTAAACCACTGCCCCTACCGATATCGGTTAGCAGAAACCGGTACTGGTGACAGTGACCGGCATCGGTCACTGTGATTCAAAACCAAAACTAGCCCTTTCCTCTATTGTTTTAACAAGGCAATTAAATTGTAATTTGGCAATAGCTTCTTTGTTAGAATTTGTGTTAATTCATATTAGCAGGGGAACTGACCACCTTCGAAAGGAAGTTTAATACTTCCTGGGCCCAAGGCAGTTCCCTCATTTATTGTCTAATTAGAATCTAGTGGTCTTGTATTCTTACTTGTAGGTAGTCCTTCCCAGATAAAAAGGAGTTCTTTGCAATCGATCTGATCTCTCTCTACGGTACGCGCACACCCTCTCAACATTCAACAGGTATTCCTCCTAGCCCTAACCATTATCTATTTCTCAAAGGAATGAAAGGATAGAAGCAACTCTATTCAAGGAACGGAAGCATCTCTGCGAGAAACACATACACATAACACCTTGCTAGGATCATTAATGTATCCCATTCCCTACTCCTGTACCACCACTATGCCTTTCCCACCTATTTGCACATCTTTTGGGAAGCTTACTGCCAAATTAGGAGTCCCCACCCATGCTGCCATACTCCTTCCCAATGCTTTCTTCTTCCATCTCCTTCATAATTTTGTTTGCCATCTGCTCTAACTTCTATTCCACCAACTCCTTCATGATGCCCACCACTTATCTCTCCATGGATTTCTCCACTTGATCCTTGGTGAGGCTTGGGGTTCCTTGGTTTTTTGTTCTCACCTCTTCACTCACCCCCTTGCCTTGATCCTCTTCTTTTTTGTTGTCATTCTTGTACTCATCTTCCTTGTTATACTTTTCTTCACCTTCCTCCCCTTCTAATTCATATACATCATACATTGGATGGTATTCATCCTCCTTTAGGTTTTTCATCATCCTTTTTGCCAATTTAGGCATCTAAAATTTCTATCTCCTCTGATTCTTCTTTTTCTTTCACCTTCTAATTATTCCTTAATGGGGATTCTAGTAGAGGAGATTGTTCCTTTTCTTTTGCTTCACTAGGCGACGTCTTCCTTCATGAAACATCATGTGTGAGGGGATATTTCCTACTCTGGTGGTGCTTCTTCTTCTTGGGTATTTTACTTGATAGGGGAATTCTTCCTATGCATGCATAAGTGCTTGGCTTAATGCGTTTGCTTCTAGTGCATCCACAGATTGTGCTTGTTTGCACACTTGGTGCCTTCTTCTCCTGCCCCTCTTCTCTTTCTCTCTTCTTTGGCATGGCCTTCTTCCATCCCTACGGGGTCTTCTGGAATGGATACATCACTATCTAGAGATAAGAACCTTTCTCAAACTTTGGCCTTATGTGAAGGTATATCCTTCTTGCAACCCTTCCAGCAATTGGAAATGTTATTGGATTCATCATTTGAACTTCGTGGGAGACATACTTATCCACATATGCATGCAATTTTTAGGGTACACGAGATTTTGGCACAGCTCATGGTGGTCTTGGTCCACCTCACTAAGGTTGAACCTTATTCTTTTGGATTCTTTTAACCGGTTTACTCCAGCTTGGAAGTATTATGTGCAGTGAAGGAGAAGGGTAGCTTGCACCATGGACCCTTAGTCCCATTTTTCAAAGTTAATCTATGCCAATGCAAAAATGTTGGTATACTACAAACTCTTAGCTTCTCCATCCATGAGAACATGGGAAAATACTCTGGGATCCTCCACTCTTTCCCGAATGCATCACACATTTGTTTGTACCACTTCTCCAGCGTGCCTTGTGAGCAGACCGTCATGGTTTCATAAGTGTAATTTTCAAACCTTTTTGTGGGTGAGGGATCCTCTTCTGGATACTCCCAAATAAATTTATCTGGCCCATCTGGCACTCCAATCTCTGAAAATATGATGGTGAGGAGGACGTTGTTGAATAGTATCTTCTCTGCTTCCTGCATGCTGCTTATGATCTCATCCGCAATGAAAGAGGACAAGTTATAGATGGTTCCCTCTTATATCTTCTAGCATACATTTAGCCATGCCTTGTTCACTTACGTCCATCATTCTTGATCATTAAGCTTGGTCTCAAAGTGCATGGCCATCCTCATAAACAGGTTCTAGAATCTCTTGCAATGTCAAAGTATCACTGAACCCTTCTTGTAGTCATAATCTACTACTGTCTCCTTGATAGCCTCCTTATCGCTTAGATCATCGTCTATACTTTCATCCTTCACAAATAATACATGTGAACTTGGATATCAACTATGGTGTTATGCGCATCTTGTGCCCTGCAAAATAGAAGTGATCCTCATGCACGCGTGACATCAACCATTGATAAAGGTGCTCAGGCTTGCCAAAATAAGGGAACTCATACAGTTACAATAACCTTGACTTTCTCCAATTTGAATTTCACCTCATCATTATATAAAGGCATCCCATCTGGTGTCCTTTTGTTAGTTGGAATAACCAACTCTAACTTCATTTCCTTCTCAGTTGTAGCTCGTGTCGATGGTTATAATCGCTCACGGCCATTTTTCTTAAATGTGACACCCACTCCTTTCTTAGAAATACTCTATCTGGGTATTGCATTTATGTACACCATTCTTCATTGGAGCTTGTGATGACAGTACGATTTTTTTCCCTTACCCTTGTCCCTTTTGTTTCTTTGGTGAAATGGTCACCTTCTTAGGTGCCATGCTTTCTAGTTGGGATAAACTAAGTAACTCCTTACCCTTCTCTGCTACTCTGCTTAACTCCAAACTCAACTCCAAAGCTCAACTCCTAGAATAAATCCTTCTATCTCCATGCCCTAGCTTCCAAACCCTAACTAGGAAAACCTTCAACAAGATGGCACACTTCAAACTAACCTAATTCTCTCATGCCCATGTACTCCTTCCTCTGGTTTGCAGATCCACTCTAGTCACACACTTAGATTTCTCAGGATTCTTCTTCCTTCACACAAATCTCTCTAGATGCCCTAGTTCACAAGAGCACTTCAACTTCGTAATAGCAAGATAGAATAATGAATCTTGCCCAACCTTCATATTTATAGTTTTTCTTCCCTCTAGCAATAAATTCTATACCACCTACCAATGTACTTTAACATTAAATGTGGACTTTTTCCACTAGGCCGACTTTAAGCGCCCTTACCCATGCTGCTCAATCCTGCGTGAAAAAACCTTCTACAACCTTCTGGCACACAAAAATCCAATCTGACCAAAGACTCTTACATGCACGTCTATAGCGTTGAAGGCACTTCTTCTGTCCTTTACCTGATTTTTTCCCTCGCCTACCTCATGTTGTTCATCTGCACTCTTCATCCTTTGTACGTGGTCTTTATTACAACCTTCTTGACATCATAATTTATTATCCATTCATTTCCATCATGTGATTTCTCAACCTTACGTGCACTTCCTTCTACTCGGCCACTTTAACTTGTATTACAGGCCTATACTTTTCTTTTGCATTACTCCACCCCACACTAAAATAGATGTGTGGTCCTCTGTGCATACACAACCTTGGAAAAATAATGTGGTTACCAACACACAAGGTGCAAAAATAAAAATAAAAAGAAAGGAACAAGCAATGGGAAAGGGAAACACAAAAAAGGAAAAACATAAAAGGGAAATTCAAAGCTTACTGGAAGTACTGCCTTATTTACAAACACCAAGAAGACTTATTTATAATAGGGCTTCAGTCTACTTCCATTGAAATGACCTGGTAATCTTGTCCCATCTAGCACTTGTAACTAGAAAGCACATGAATCAAGAATGTACGAGATGATGTAGGGTCCCAACAAATGGACTTTCAACTTCCTAGGATGACACAGATACTTGGAATCATACAACAACACCATCTGCATAACCTCAAACTACTTGTTCTTGATGTGACAGTCATGCCATGCCTTTTGTCTTGATTTTTCTGTCTTTTGACTCCATCTAGCAAGTGATTACCTTTCGTCTAACTACATCAACTTATCAATCCTCTCTTCTAGTGGTTTCTCATCATCCAACCCTCATGCGTGCACTATACGCAACGATGGTAACATGAATTCAACTGGTAAAAAATCCTCCATGCCAAACACCAATTGAAACAGTGTGGCCTTGTTTAACCTCTTGTAGGTTTTCCTGTATGCCCATAGAATGGATGATACTTTGTCATCCCAATCTTTTCTTCCAACGTCAAAGATCTTACTCAACGCGTGACTTAGTATTTTTTTAAATGCCTCAATAGTTCCATTCTATTGAGGGTGATAAGGGGTAGTCTTGTGATGGGCCACCATAAATTCTACTAATATAATCCTAACCATTTCATTGAGAAAGTGTGTATCTCTATCACTTGTTAAGCTTAAAGGACAACCATACTTGCTGATTATGTTCTCCCATAAAAATCTAGTAGTAATACTTCATAGGTGTTTCCTCTTCCCATATGTCAAGTAATCAGTGCAAGTAATGATATACCATGACCAGTCCTTCGTGCGGCTGATGAAATTGGCCCTACAAAATCGATTATCCCATTTTTCAAATGGTTCAGTGCTAGTTATTGGTCATAAGGGAATTTCATCCCTCTTCCAAAGTTTTCCAAGGTGTTAGAAATGGTCACAGGCCTTGCAAAACTCAATACAATCTTGGTAGATGGTTTCCCACCAAAGCACCGCTAGTAAAATCTTCCACACGGTAGCATTTCTTACATAGTGTCCTTCTGCAATCCCCACCATGCACTTCCTCCATAATTGCCACATGCTCATGTTCCAATACACATCGGCGTAGAACCTCATCACATCCTCACTTATATAGGTCTCACTAACACATGTAGGGTATGACGTGTATTGCTAACTGCTTTCTCTCCAGAGCCTTCATCCCTTCCGGTACCACACCTATTTTTAAGAACACTGCAATATCTTCCAAGTTATGAGGGTGTGCATCCCAACCTAAATAGTTGTGCATCCGACATGGTATCCTCAATGCTTTGTGCATCCTCCCCTGAGTTAATTCTTGATAAGTGGTCAGGTCTTGAATTACTTTTTCCTAGTTTTACAACCACTGTGAACTCAAACTCTAGAAATAATAGGACCTAGCGGCATATGCACCCTTGGAAAATATTCCTGTTGACTAAGTATTTCAATGCCATGTGTTCTATGTAGAATATTAATGGTGTTACCAATATGTACTAGCTAAACTTATGCAGTGTATAGATCATTGACAGTGCCTTCACACTCAGTAGTTGTGTAATTTTATTCAGCTAGTGTCAATTTTCTACAAGAAAAACACAAGGGATGATCAACAATACCCCTCACTGGGTTGTGCTAGTACTGCTCCCATAGTTTCCCTAGAGGCATCAACATGCACATGGAAAGGATTATCCCAAGAAGGAAAATGTAGAATGGGCTCCGTGACAAGCCTATCCTTCAAAGTGTTAAACACCCTCTTTTGTGCCTCTCTGCAATGAAAGGTACTCTTGTGTTTTAGTAATTCCTCTAAGGGTGTGGAGATATTGGCATACCCCTTGATGAATTTATTTTAGTACCCCATATGCCCAAGGAATCCACACATTGTGCTTTGACTAGTAGGCTTCCACTAATCCTACAATAACTGTAACTTTGGCGGGATCCACTAGTAAGCCTTCTTTACATATAACATGTCCTAATAGGGTTCCAAATGGAGTAGCAAAGACACATTTCTTAATGTTGAGGGATATCCTTAATTTCCGACATCTCTCAAACATTTGCCTCAAATTGTCACAATGGTATTTCACCAACCCATACACAGTCTAGTCATCCAAGTAAACTTGAAGAAATTTATGGATGAAGTCCTAGAAATGCTTATACCACGATGCGCAAGAACACAATCAGGTGCATTCTTCAATCCAAAAGGCATAACCGTGTAGGAAAAAATTCCCCATTCAGTGGTGAAAAAGTTATCTTTCTCTGGTCTTCCTTTACAATCCTAACTTGGTGATACCCTAAGAACCCATCCATGAAAGAGTAGATCTTCGTGCCCAGCTACTCCCTCCAAAATTTCTTCAGTAAAGGTGGTTTGGAAAAGGATTGATGACACATACTACATTCAAGATCCTTGTATCAACACATAGATTCTTATCCTCCCATCCTTCTTGATATTGATGACCATTGTGCTTATCCATTCTAATTCTTCCACTTCCTCAATGATACCAGATGCTATCATTTTTTCTATTTCTTTTCCTTGACCCATACGCGTAAATTTGGATTCATCCGATAAGGCCTCTTTCGAAATCGGGTGTGCACCATTCCTTCAACTTGATCTTCATCTCCCCCAAGGAATGGTGGATGCCTTTGAGTTTTATGGTACCCATGAGGGAATAAATCCTAGAACTCACGTGCAACAGATCAATGACCTTTGAAACTTATTTTTCTGACCAATAGTCCCCAATGATAGCTTCCTTAGGTTCTGTCTCTATCCCAATGTTAACCTTCTTTGTTTTCAAGGGCTCATGGTAGGCGTGTGCTTGCTCATCGGTGCTATCTATGACTTCGCACATACCTTCAGAATGGTTAACATCCAAAGTTTCCATCTCTTCATCTGTCTACTACATAGACCATTTTTCCTTTTTCTTTTTCCATGCATGCGTGCTCAAGATGTACTTCCTATGATTATTCTTCATTGAGGAACATTTCCAAATAAGGCTCACCTAGTAATTCTAGTATCCTATCTTCTTCCATAGCACTATCTCCCATTGTAAGGTGAACTTGATTACTTACAACGCCTTATCCATTGATGGCTTGGTACTCCTATACTCGAAATGATTGAATGAGATCAATCTGCCAACTCGTTGCCAATTACATGTTTGATGACGCATCTCTAAATGAATATACCATGCACGTGCACACAAGCCTTGTAAGGTGGAATACAACTTATACACCCATAATGAAGGAGCAATAACAGCTTATGTACGCTTCCCATCCAGGCCTTCTCACATGACTTGGATATGAAATGAGGTGGTATCTCTTTACCATGGTAATCTTGTATGACAGTGGGCACATTGCTCCTAGATAGAACCTTATAGAAAATGTAATTCTTACCTCATGCACCATTCTAGGAGGCTCTCCCGATGTGTAAGCCACCTAAGGTGCATGTAGTTTCTGAGCAGGTTATAACTGAGCATCCCCATTCTCTCATCCTCATTCTTCCACTTGAGCCTCCATTTCTCGCAAGAAAATTTCAGGGTATGCTCCTCCAAAGTAACTTGGAAACTTCTTTCCTCCTAGGTGCTTGAATTGAATGCACCTTTGTTACCCTTGTTACAGATCCTCTCAACTATCACCCAATCAAGTCATAAGTCCCATGTGCCCAATTGTCACATGCCATGCTAGTGGTATCACTCAAGGACTGAGCATCTTCAAACATGGATAACTCCCTCTGTGGGATGAATTATCTTCAGATCTCTAATAGAGCACACATATATCCTATTAAGGAATTCTTCTCCTCAGGGGTTTAGTATAAGGTGCTAATTTCCCATCAGTTAAAGGGATAATCACCCTTTCTTCCTTGTTCTCAAAACTAATATATCCCTTATTAAACCATAGGTCAACATTGTTCTTGTAACACCATGGGTGCCCAAGCAATGACTAGAAATTTGTCTTCCTCGGTGAGTGCCAATACTTTTAAGTCTCTAGTGAACTTGGCCCCTTGAATGGTGATAATTTCATCCTTCAAGATGCCAATGGGAATTTCCTTAGTCTTGTTTACCATATACAACACATTCGAAAGATGGTTGTAATGTGGGCCTTCCCATTTGATGCCATAAGCATATAAGGTAAGAACATTGACCTCTACTCCAACATGTCGATGAGGATATTTCTTAGAAGTCCATCCATCAAAAACTACATTCAAAGTAATCTCCTTATCATAGTCAAGGCTGTGAGGAGGAAGGTTTGCATGCAAAACATGCCTTTATGCACTCTGCTCCGGCACGTGGTACCTTCTCCCTTAGCCATTATCCTAGCAAGGGAATAATATTCTCTTGCCTTAACATCCTACATACTTCCTTGACCTCATTCAGGTCATCCTTTGGAGCCTCATCATTCTTCCTTTGCTCCAACTACTTTGATTTCTCCTTTAGACATTGGATCTCCCCTTGTAAACTTTGAAGTCACGTCCATAGTCTCTTGATACACCTCCTTTCTGATGAGTAGGATTTAGATACTTTCCATGTACCACTTCTTCTCTTGAAAACTAGTGTCCTTTGTCTTGGCATCTCCTTGGCGCGTGCAACCTCTACTCACGTTGTCACCAATATCGATTCTAGTCCTAACTCATGCACCACTCTTGGCATCTATTGTGAATAAAATTTCTTGATGCTCACCATCCCAGCACCCTTGTCCTTCTGGTGCTACTGGTTCATATGCTCATAAATCTCATAGAAAACTCTTTGTGCTTATGTTTCTTCCCACACCATGAGACATTGTAACAGATAAGGACACTCACATTTGTAATGCTTTGTAGATCCATAATTATAATAGGTTCCTGATGGGAATTCACTTCGTCCTCTATCCGTGGTTACTGTGAACATGAAATCCTCTACAAAAACCTCTTCCATGCACTCACTCCATCTACACGCCCTTCACAATGATGATCATCATCCTTAGAACTGATTTCAAGACTAGTTTGCTGCACACACTAAGATCAATAACATCATGTATCTGATCAATCAGTCTACAATCCTTGGTATCATGGGTTGTAGAGGTAAAAATCTTACAATAACAAGAAACATTCTTGTGGATTGCATGCTGTAGTAGAGGGGACCTACTTGCATCATGATCCCCATGGAAAATCTCATAGTCTACCGCCATGACACATACCAACTTCTGATGGGAAACTATCCTTTGCATTGCCCTTCCACTTCACAGTTTGTACACCAAATCCCACTATGAACCTCATGCGTTGAGTTTGCAGAAAACTTCTTCAACTACTTAGCCATTGCAGCAATCTGAGCCTCCAAAAAAGGACTAACACCAGTATCAATGCTCCTAATAGCCTCAGTGTGCAGGGAAGCTTCCAATGCCTCTGCATGGGTCTATGAAATGTTTTGTGTGGCAGAGCCCTTCTAAATGGTGTTATCAATCCTCCAAAAAACCATTGAGCATGTTGAGAAGGATGGATGTCATAGGATAGTTTTGACAAGAGAGTCTTGAAACATGCGTCATACTCTTGCACACACTCTGTACCATTCCTTGTTGGATCTCCTTCAGGGTGCTGATGCTCTTTTGTTCAAATTAAGGGATATGGAACTCTGCTAGGAAGGCGTTCTTCAATGCAGTGTAGTCTACCACCATGTGATGGGGGTCATAATTATGGTACTAACTATGCACGCACCCTTACAACATTATTACAAACTGAATTTCCTTCCACTTTGGAGTAGTGATCCCTTTTGTGTGCCATAGTAATTCACACTTGTGCACATGCTCTAAAACATCTTCAATACCCCTATAGTCTGGTAGGTACAAAGACATCTCAAAAATAACTTATGGAGGTGGCTGAAGCCCTTGTCCTCCTGATCCATAGCCTTGGTTCCCTTCAGTGTTTCCTCCGCCAGATTCACTAGGTCATGTTCCTCCTGACCCGCTAGATACTCCAGACCCGCTAGGTCCACTAGGTAATCCAGCCCCTACACCACAAGATCTACCTCCTGTAGTTGGAAAATGGCCTGAAGTGGTCACGTCTAGTGTTCCCAATGTCCCAATGAACTGCGCACCAATGGTTTGTGATATTTTCCCACTTCCAGTTGTGTGTCCTGTGTCACTCCCAGACACGATACCCAAACCTTGTGTACTTGCATCTTGTCTAAAAATTCCTCCAAATGCTGGAATGGTTTGTGAAGTCATGGATGTTCCAAATGAGAAATTATATCTCATGGGTGCAGAGCGGTTACTCTCCCATTGATGTTAACAATACTTCTCCCTTGATCTAGAAAACAAAGTGATAGGGTTTATTTAGTAGGTGGGTTCAGATGCACACTGATGGCTCTCCTTTCTCCATGTAATGAAATCTCATCAAAAGCTGAAGGGGCTTCTCTCCCATGCTTACCAAGATGGGGTAGCACAAATTTCTCAAGTTCCACAATCCTTTGCGTGAACCTCAACTCCTTCCCGTAATGTCTGGCTCCATAGATCCATCACACTTGCAACCTCGCATTGTCTAGTCATCTCCATTTCACGAGCTTCACTATACTTGAGTCGTCTCTCCTCCCTTTCCTTTTTCATCCAAAATTTACACCATCTTTCTCCACCCTAGCTTCCTCTCCCAGTGCTCAGAGAAGCTTAGCCAACCATGGGAAATGCCTCTAAACTGAGGGTAATGACCAAGATCTTCATAGGCAAAGGAATAACACATAAAAATGATCCTTTGGGATCCCTCAGAAACTTGAACTCAACAACTTCTACGAAATAATATGTAGAAATGGCATATTCTAGATTATAACTAGCCAGCACTCCTTTCCACCAATGATCAACAACATGTGTCCAAGTCAAATCTACATCCTGCAGCCTTTGATAATCATCTTAGGTTCATACGCGCATGATCTATAGTACCATCTCAATTTGGATGCATATGCTGAAAGCCATTCATATAGTTCTACTGGAAAATAGTAGAATAATGTCTCATACAACTCATGGTACATGTTCTCTTTTACCCATCTATGCACATCAAACTTAGGTCCAGTGCTGAATCTTTGAGCAAAATTCATCCTCCGTTCTCTTGAACCATCCATTAACACTTTTCAATGTCATATGCTCTATCATTACACATCACAGGGACCAAGATGTATGCCATTTCTCATAACATATGTGAAAAGAGGTCTTGGCAACATAACCAAGATGTAGTCATTTTTATACCCTTGGATTAACGGTAAAATCCCATGCATGACGTCCTATCACCCAGCAGATGCTGGACACTCACCCGAGGCATGCGCATGCCCTGAGCCTCTCCTTTAGGTGAGTCTTATGAGAATACATCATCTTATGATAGATATTCAAGTGCAAAAGAATAGAAAATAACCATGCATCATCCTCTTAGAACCTAGGACAAATTGTCACCTCATTACATCTAGAAAAGAGAAATAACAAACAATATATGGAAATGGTTTACACAAAAAATAAATACACTGATATTATACTCATGAACACATATATGGTTTAAAATAAAGTCTTATATTCATATTGATGAGTTCAATAACCACATTACATTCCTTGAGGTCAAAACATACCCATATAACCATGCGGAGCAAAGTCATGCATTAAAACTACACTATGTCCTTCATAATACAAAGATGAATACAAACCCATCCCTCTAAGTATGTCATCACTCCTATGTTTTCACTAACCCCAACCCATAAAATCTTCCATTATATTTCTACAGAGCTTCGCCTTTCTTCCACCGATCTACCACACTAATCACTCACCATATCCTCTCTTAGCACACCCTTCTACTATCTGCGCCCCTCAATATATAGCCCTTCTTCCTTTACCATCATGCATTCTGAGATAATAGATTGGCTGTCAAGTGTCCAAGTGGTCCTCCAATGGAGCATACCTTCTTTGATATGATCTCTCCACTTTATTTAATGATGTTCTTCTGGAACCTTCCATCACATGCATGGAATATTCCCTTTTTGATCCTACAGCTGTCAGGATGGCACCTTATCCACTCCAAATGCTAAATGGGTCATGTTTTTCTCTTGTGCTACCTAGAGTGCCAAACATGGCTAAGTCGCCAAACTCGTCTTGCGTTGTGCGCACATCATGTGTTTTGTAAAACCCTACTAGAACCCTTCTCTGTGCACCTTCAACCCGTCTTCCCTTCTTCAAATAGGTCCTACATGCCCATGTGCCCTCTTGTACTTAGCCAAAATTTGGGGCCCAATAAGCATCTGTACCCCTACAAGAGCTATGTCCTATTCACTTATCTACGGTTCTGAATCCATCTTACCTCTTGAAGTTTAAATCCCAATGTGTCACTTAAAGACTTCATCCCAGATGAATAATATCACCAATACCACTTAACAGAACTTGAACTGTTAGATGAAAAATGTCTAATGGATTGTTAACATCATCAAGTTTATCAAGAACGTGTTAAACGAGCCTATAACGAATATATCAAAGAACATGACTTCAAATTTGGTGATATTGTGCTTAAATAAAATCAAAATGTCACTCAATTAGAATGGATTAAACACGGATAGTTTTCCCCTAATTGGATAGGTCCATACATCATCACTCACAAGTATGGGTCAGGAGCATTTTGTCTTGCTTCTCTTGATGGTGAACCTGGAAAGAAACCTTTGAATGCCTTACACTTGCAGCCTTTTTATTGTTAAATGATTGATCATCATGATAATAGTTACATTTAAAATCTTGTCACTCCATAAAATCATTCATCTTGCCACAGTAATGGTTTGGAATAATATGGTTATCCATATGTTATCAGCTAATTTTGACTTCGTAAAATTATAACATAAAAATTTTGAAAATTTCCAAAGTGTCATTTCTCATGATTTATCAACTTCATGACGATCGTTTTATTCTCTTGATCATTTTTTCCTTTGTTTGGTCCATTTCAGGTAAGAACTTCTCTCGCCATGTCGCAAACTATGTTTAAAATTAATTTTTAAATAATTTCCTACCCTTTTATTTAATAAAATTAATTTTATTAAATTTTGGGGTTTTTAATTAAATAAATATTAATGAACCCTCCCAATTTTCCATTTCCTGAAAATTTTTCCATTTTCCCTCGCTTGCTGGAAATTCTTTTGATGATTACCAACCCAATCAGATGTCAAATGGAAAAATAAATCCCATTTTCCCATGTGGGGAAATGGATGGGAATTTCCATTCAGATTTTCCATTGTCACGAGAAAATGGTTAAATTCTTCCCATATTCCCTTAGAAATTATTGCCCATTACCTGGAGAAAGAGGAAATTGGTTATTCAACGTGAAGAAAGAAAAAACTTTCATGAGAAAGCTTCTTGAATCCTCATAACTTTCTTCAGTGAAAATCTATTGAAAAAATCATACTTAAGTAATGAAGAATCTTTTAGGCTCTTTATTTCCAACTTCTTATTATTATTTCCAACTTATTACTTTCCCTGTGTAGAGACATTTTCCGAGAAAGATTTTTCCAAAGATTCATAGCACATTCTTTACAAACATTGATTTTCTATGCATTCCAAGAAAGCTTTAAGCAGCTCCATCAGCCGTGCACGCAAGGGAGGTAGCGGGCCAAAGCCAGAACAAAGAAGCACGCAGGTTTTAAGCAGAAAAATAGAAATAAATCTCTCACGCATTGGTGGAGGATAAACTAAACATTCCACACACTAATACAAGTCAGGCAAAGATTCTCCCATGCAGGTTTCCAAAAGGACATATTTGTTCACAACACTATGTCCATTAGGAAATAAAAAATCCACAAATTCAACAGAGCATGCACCAGTAAGGATATTACACACACTAGGTGAAGGAATAATTCAGTGCATGCACGAAGTGTACAAGAAGAAGCAAACTTCCAGTCCAAGGAAATGATCCATGCATTCACCAAACAAATAGTATTCTTCTACGCCAAGATTCACGCATACCTAGAGGGGCAAGGAAGTTCACGCATGCATGCACAAGCACCATAGAGGAAAATAGGGAGAATCCAACAAATTGTAGCAAAGAGCCCACATATTGGTTAAAAAAATCAAAAGTAAAAAGAATCTCTCCACACATGGGTAGAATCAAAAGGCCATGTGAGAAGAAAGAAAAAATCTACATGATGCCAAAGAGAAAGCATTTCCACACAAACCATGAACTGGACCTTCCACGCAAAAGAGAATAAAAAATACCACGCATTGGCCAAGCACGTTTCAACAAGAGAGGTAATAAATTTCCAACGCATTTACCAGGCAGTCAA
The DNA here is from genome assembly GCA_019776745.2 of Taxus chinensis. NCBI lineage: Eukaryota > Viridiplantae > Streptophyta > Pinopsida > Cupressales > Taxaceae > Taxus > Taxus chinensis. Next base: position 863,799,456 of record CM034150.1, read on the forward strand.
AGCCACACAATTGCAAGAAGAGGAGGACTATACGTGAAGAGAAATCAGGTGAACTATTTGAAAAAATATCAAACAAGCTATATATCAGCACAAAAAAATGAAATTAATGAAGAAAACAATAGATGCGGAATGTAGGTTGCACTGCGGGTTGTATCTGTCCAAGTAGTCAACTTTGGAGCTTGATATCTCGAAGTAGGGTGATTCTCGTGAAAAACCAATCATTTCCCACAATTTTTCTCATGTTAAGGTGTTTCTATACTTATTCTCAGAGCCCCAACACCTCATTTGATATTTTTCACGGACCCAAAACAAACACAGTTTGTTGGATTTTGTTGCGCACCCAATTTTCAGCTTGTCATAAGGCCTACTTTGAGCATCTGTATTTTGAGCTTGAGTGATGGTCAAGAAGAACGGTCTAGTTCTTTGGATTTTTTCCATCTTCATGTACTCCCTTGCCAAGTTGTAAATGCACAACACCTCATTTGGTATTTTTCGCAGTACCCAAATAAAAGACAATTTATTTGATTTCGTTGCGCGTGCTAGTTTTTAGCCTGTCAAGGGGACTCACTTTGAGAGTCGATATTTTGAACTTGGGTGATCATTCAAGAGAAAATTATTGGTTATTTTAATTTTCTATAGCTTCATGTACCCCCTTGCTAAGTTGTATATTCCCAGAGTGACGTTTGGTATTTTTCCAAGGCTAAAATAAAATGGAGTTTTCACAGTTTCACACATACATTTTCCTGACAGTTTCAGAGAAGTCATCTTTGACCTTTAATATTTGACTGAAATAATTTGATTTGGGAAAAAACCCTCTGACACACAAACTTGTGATACATTAATAGACTCCCTCATCCAGTGAGAGCTTCTCCGAACAAGGTTTGCTATTTTTCCCAGGGCAATTTTAGAGGTGATTTGTTAAGTTTTGAAGTCTGAAAGTAATAGCTAGAAATCATGCTTCTGTCACAATCATGTCACCTTTGAACAAAGTGGTGTTGCGATATGAGTTCCAGGGCATTCTACCCACCTTGACGCTCCATTCAGAGTATGAGAACATCACCGATACCAACTTGGGACACGTCAATCAAAAGCCAGTTATGTACGATCACGTATCAACCGAAGGTGAGCTCAGAATTTTCCCAGCACTTGTTCCGAAGTGATCTCTCATGCACGAAAACTTTCCCAGTGTCTGTACAGAGTCCTCGAATTGGTCATCACAGTGAGGAGCACTCCAGTGACATTGAGTATCTCATCCAAGCTCAATGTCTAGCTCATGATTATGCCCCAACTCATGTGAGGACAAGGTGCTTGAGCTACACCAACTCATAGGAATTCCAAAAGTCAAATTGTGTAATGCGAGGAAGGTATGTTTCCCGATGATCTCTGAACATCGGTGGGAAGTTATTCAAGACTGATGCGACCAAGTACATGCCCTCAACATGTGGAGATGATGTCCTGTTAAAGCTTTCATCCCCAAAAATGAGGATGAGAAGGATTTTCAAATCAAGTACAACATATTAGATAGATTAGGTATCTTGAAGACAATGTTGTTGATTGACAAGCCAAGGTGGCTTAAAGACTACAGTCTCGCGACAAATGAAGAATTCACCATGGAAAGGTATTCAGAGCATGTGGAGAATTGTGTATAATTGTGAATGCAAATGTGAATAAAGACAAAATTACTCATACCAGGATGTTGCTCAAACGGAGAGGTGGATGAATTGCTCAAGTTTCAAGTTCATCTCTCTTGTCATCAAGAGGATTGTGGAGCACAGTCAATGAGTTCATTCCTGTACGACCGGGATAGGCAGACTCTTGGCCCAATGGATAAGGCATTGATCTTAGGTGTCTTGATCTAGGTGGTGCATTGTTGACTAGGATGTCTATTTGTGTGTCCAAGTCATTTAAGTGGGGTCCACATGTACCCATTGCTTTTATTTATGTACTTTTCCTAAAATGACTTTAAATTTTTGCTATAAAGTGATGTTATTGTTAAAATCACTTTTGGAAATTTTTTGATAACTTAAGTGGTTTCTATTTTCAAGTTACTTTTTAAAATTGGTTGAAAAAGTCAAAGTCACTTAAGGTGCCCTATTTAATGTTCATGTAAACCCTAACTACTTTGTAACCAAATTTTGGGTTATAAAAGGAAGTTAGAGGCTCATTTGTAAGGGTGACTTTGAGAGAGGAGAAGAAAATACTTTTGTGTGCAAACTTTGTTTCAAGAAAGAAACTTTGTGTTCTTTTGTGAAGACATTTTGGAGTTAATGAAATATGAACTTTGTGTCCCATTCATTAACTCTTGTAGCATTTGATGTTCTTATGTTCATTAGATGTTAGTGTTTAAATCTTGCATGCGAATATTATCTTGGATCTTATTGTCAACGCTATTAATTTGTTTCTCTTATTCACAATGATCAAGCTCTGATATTTACTTGCTCAGATGTGTTCCCTTTTACTTATTCTTGTTTAGTTGATTCAAACTTTGCTTTATTTGAGTTAGTTATTCATTGTATTTCCTCTATGCCATATTAGGCTCTGATTTTACCTAACTATTGCATGTTCCTTCCATTCATTCCTTTCCATTTCTTACCTTCATTTCATTTCATCTCCCTCATTCACACTTCTTTTCATTTGATGTTGCAAAACACCCCCCACATACAATTTTGAATATATAGATGTAAATACAGTTTTGGTTTTCAATAAAGGAAGCCTCACCTTCATTGAGGAGGGATTTTGTTACCTTACTGTTGCATGTGATTTGCATGGGTATAAATCTATATGATAACACCGTCATTATCCTAGATTTACCTTAAAGATGAAAACCACGGCTCTGTTCATCGCATCTTTCACTTTGGACAAGTTCCTCTTCTATAATAACCCCTATATCATTACACTTACCTACTCTATATTAATTAAAAGACATGACATGGGGCACGTATGTGTAGGTCTTATACACATCTTATCCCCTCGTCAAAATAGTCTATTAGGGTTTTTCCCTCAACTCAAAAATATATGTAAAAAGTTGTTGGCTGCTTCACATCAAAATAAAAAATACAATATATTGATCCCTTAAAGGATAGTTGTTCAAAATATTAAAAAAAACATATTTTCAAAAAGAAAATTGATCCCTCAAAGGACAACTACCATCAAAATTCTAGACTGTTCCATCGAAGGATAGCTATTTGTAAAAAAATCAAGATCAAAATTGTAAACCACTCCCTGGAAGGATGGCTACCTATGTAAAAGGATTTCCGCGTTGATTAGCCTTCAAAATACATCAATATCAAAATCATCTAGGAGAGCTTCCCGCATTGATCAACTTTCCCATCATGGAAAACTTTCCGCATCAATCATTTTACATCTAAAATCAAATATGTAAAGATGGGGCATTTTTTTTTGAAATTGTTGAAAAGGGGAACCCCTTTTCCCCGCATTGACCTACATATAGAAACCCATTTTCATGTATTAGGAAGTTACATCCAACTAATCCCACATCTTACCAAAAATTTGTGTAATAACCTATTGATGATCTTATTTAACATTTATAAAGGCTACAATTGTAAGTGTTTTCAAGCTTTCAAAACCCATTGTGTATATACCAAATCCATAATAGGGAAATCATTTCATTTTATCCTATCTCACTTGGTCACATTTTTGATACAAACCCATTCCAAGATCACATTTTAAATCATACCCTACATAATTATTTAAATATTCAAAAACATTTTATCAATACATCATGTTTTATATCATCACATATATAACATCATTACAAATCATTAACACATTCTAAAACACATGTCACCATATACAATAAAAACCATCAACACAAGGACGTTAAATAACATAGGTCATAAACCTCATCATCATCATAATATATAAATCAAGTGCATATACATCATGATCATCATCAACATACATCATATCAATATAATACAAAAATGGGATTTTATAAGCCATACATCAAAATATGTCATATAAAAGTCATATAAAAATGGGCTTCTATGAGCCATATATCAAATACATCAAAAATATCATCAGCTAGTAAAATGATAACTAATGAGGCCATAAATTGGCCATAAATTACCATTATTTTGTCCTTCCAAGTTACCTTTGAAAGTGGATTTAAATGTAATCTCAGAACTTATAGTTTGCTTAAGATAGAATATATGATATATATATAGTTCATTCTTTAGAAATATTTTGTTATTTATTTTGTTGACTAATCCTATTGATTATTTGGGAAAAGATGCAAAGTCTTGTGTATGTAGGCTATAAAGGAAAGATAATGCTAGTTTTGGGAAAAGTGGAATTGATCATGAATAGTAAATTTAAACTTAAATATGATTTCATATCCATATTTCTCTCAAAAAATTATACAAGTTCAAAAAAAATCATCTCAATCTGAGATTACATGAAAACTTTATAGTTGTTTTAGTTAGCTTTGGAACCATTGGAGTTAGCTCCAGAACTTGTATCAATAGAGTAATTTTAGCTCTGGAACCACTGGAGTTATCTCTGTAACTTGCATCGGCACAATAAAATTAGCTCTGGAACCATTAGAGTTAGCTCTGGAACTTGCATCAATAGAGTTGTTGGTCCGAAAATTTGTCGGGAGGGCAGATCTATGGATAGACGAGCCAAAAGTGTGCAGGGCATAGCCCCTCTTTGAGACAGCAAAGTGAAACTGGTTTATTACTATTCTACCAGCAGGAATCTGCACAAGTCCTACAATATTTTGCCTTCAGGTGTTTGGGATCTCATCCCAGTAGGGGTATTTCCAACTGTGAACAAAAAGGAATGAAGAGAGGAACGGAGATAGGATAGATCTGAAGAGAGAAAAAAAATGAATTCCAAAGTAGAAAGGTCAGAGGGTTTATGTTTTTGGGCTGGTAGAGAACAAAGCCAAACTTACTTGCATAAACAAACAAAGCAATACTGATGAGAAAATGACAAAAAAGTAGAGATAGATCTGACAAAAAAAGTAACACAGATCTAACTTAAGAAAGATCTAATGCACATAACACATCCATTGAGCACAAAGTCTTAATTTCTGTATTAATATTTTTGTTACAAAAAGTACAAATCCTTTTTCCTTCTCACTTCTATTTTTCATCTAAAAAAATGTTCACCCCTTGAATACAACAAGTATCCAAGTATATATAGAAGGAGAAGGAGAAAGAAGGCAAAAAGGACCCAACAACTATTTACAAAATATATAAAAGTCAACTGTTGACTTTTGGGGCAATTTGGTGGATGAAAACATCTCATGGTGCAACATGGATGATGTCATCATTTGTGCCAACATACTTTTAAACACTTTACAAAAATGGGAACAATCCCAAGAGGAAGGATCCTATTCGTCGTCGTCCTGCGGCTGGAAGGGAGTATCCTGCTTCTACTTAGGAGAGGAAATGTGAAATTGAGCGTGATACTCCATGAACTTGCTAATCATCGGTTGAAATTGATCCTGAGTGGGACCCTTGGTGTGATCACTGATGACCTCGCAAGTCTCCTATTCATCTCAGAGTCTCTTTGGGAGTTTGAAGCATTCATTACCTACCTCCATAAGGTATCCAACAAAATCATGGTAGGCCAGAAGGTTGTTGATAGATTCTACGTCAAAAGTGGCTTTTGACCCTAAAACTTGTGACACGATCCCCTTGAAGAGCCGAATAGTGTCATCTACCTTCCTCAAGGCGTATGATGGGGTGAGAAAGCCCAGATACATCTTTAGGAGGATCTTCTCCATTTGATGCATTGCATCCAAGGCCTCCTCCTTGATTTTGTCAATCTTCTCCAAGACAAATTCCATCTGGTCAACCCAATAGTCCAAAGCAGCAAGGAATTTATTAGGTGCTCTTGGGTGATCAAAGACGCCAAATTTTACTAAGTCATCGACTGGGCAGTCAAGCATCTTCTGGAGTGTCTAATGTTGTAACCTGGCATGGTCCAACTCTTTAGAGATAGGTCCCGCACTCACTTGGAGTTCCTTATTAGCCTGATCAATCTTTTAATATAGCTATGTGAACTTTACAATTACTTGCTCACTATCCTTGAGGATCTGGTCTCTCCAGGTGGATACTGCCATACCTTGCTCACCAATCTTGGTGTACTCATTTATCTTTTCCCGACTAAGGGCCTCAAGAGTTTTGGTGGCAGCTACAGGAGGTGCACTACCCATTTTCTGTAGGGCTTGGAGAAGATGTTTGTTTTGTTCTTTTAGTATCATATTCTCTTCCTTAGCTTCCTGAATCTTTTTGCAAAGGGCATCCACTGTGGATAGGGCCTCTCCCTGCAGGATTTTTGTAGATGTTCCCATTGTGACCTGCGCCACTGTATAATCTGTAGGAGATAGATCATTTTTATCCTTTAGGGTATGTGATCTCCATAACCCTTTCACCTGAAGCGCTCTGAGAGAAGCGGGTTATTGGCTTTTGCTTCTTATCTCCTTTTGTTGGGATGATGGAGAAGTCGATAGGTGCAATGGGGACTTTCCTCTTGTGTGGCTCAGGTGTTTAGAGATACATTCTGGACTTAAGGGAGTGGGACTAGAGGGAGAAGAGGGAACGGAGGTGGAAGAAGGAGCAGCCACATTGGACATGGGGAAATGTGTCGAGATGCTCGGTGGTGGAATTGATAAGGAAGCCAACTCTCCAATGCTCATAGGGGTAGGAGTCACTGTAGGAGAGGAAACCATGGGGGCGGAAGGGATATGAGAGATGAGAGAAGAAATGTAAGTGGAGATATCCATGAGGGAAGAGAAGATGGAGGAAGCTGAAGGCGGAACAGTAGAAGATGGGGGAGAAGACACAACTAGAGGAGTGGTTGTTTGAGTGACGTGAGGAGGGGAAGGAGGAGCAGAAGATGGGATGGTGGGAACTTCACTGGTTACAGCAGCGGCAACACCCTGAGTGGATGTGCCCATCGAAAAACTTACCGCCTCTTCTTCTTCTAGGGAGACCAAGCTTACTACCTGCTCCTAGGTGGCCAAAGGAGGACTCTCAGGAGTTTTCTCCTGAGAAGTGCTTGATTCTCCCTCTTTGTCTTTCCCTTTGCCTTTTTGTAAGTGCTTTGGCTTAGTAGGTGCATCGCCCAAAGGAGACGTGGTGAATTCTACCCCAAGGTAAATGAGACCATTCTTCCTGCACCAATGCTCTATGTGCTACAAAGTGCCTTTAACCCTTTCCTCAATAGTTTAAGGTTCCTTTGTTCTATCAATCTTGGAAAATGGCCAATTGTCCCCATCCGTATCTAGATAGACCTGATCAACTTCTTGATCAGTCACTTGGAAACCTTTTGGGACCAATGGCCACACCATATTGGATGATTTCTACAGGGCTAGGCATGAGTGATCCTTTCTTCTGAGCTCGACCTCGTGATAAAGATCGATATAGACATCCTAGATCTATGAGATGTGAATCGGATCAAGATTTTCCCTTGGAAGGAAATTACGAGGATCAAAGGTCGGCCTTGCTGGGAAATTGTGTTTCAAGTTGAGCAACTCCAGCTCCGTAAACATTTCCTGGGCTTTAGTACGAGAAGTGCAGGTATACTTTCCCACTATGAGGGGGAATGGAGTTCCACCCTTCTTTCTTTTCAGACACTTCTCATGGTATGTGATAAGTTGTTTGGATAGCTCTAATATGATCAACTTGGGTCCCACATACCTCGGTAACTTGGTGGGCTCCCCCAAGAAGTTGGCGGCTTTGAGATAAGTGAAAGTGGGGAATTGCGTAAATAACACTCCCCACTTCTCTGTGGCAGTAACTCCACTCTTGGTCCTCTGACCGTGAGTCATATTGGGCCTCAAGAGGTAGATGATGTCATAGAAGAAGGCATCATTGATCTTGTTGAATTGTGTGATGTTGTTTTCCAGTCTCAACTCTGGATAAGACTGATATATCTTTACTTGGGGCCACACCCCGCATCGACTTAGTGCTGGGTAGTCTCTTTAAGAGGTAGTAGCATATACCACAGACGAGTTCATGTAGAACCTCCCTGTTGTCGAGAGTTGTTGGAGCTCCTCAGAGATGGTGCTATTCATAATCTCTGCCCATTCAAAACACTGATCAGGAACGTTTTTGCTCATTGTTTCCAAGTATCTGAGCATCTATTTATGAAAGTAATGGGCATTAGGAAGCCAAAAGACCCTGCTTAGGAAGGTGATGGTGTCTCCCAGCTCCTCTAAGAAGTCACTGCGATGAATAACTTTTGGCCACCTGGTTATTACCTTCTTGTTCTTCAGATATAATTCATTCATCAACTGCATGCATTTGTCTTCATTTTCATTCCATGCCTTTATGCAGTCTTCTTGGATTATTGCCACAAAGTGCCGGTGGTGGGGGATACCCAACATGATTTCGAAGTGCCAGGTAGTTAGGTTGATTATTACCTCACCCTTTTCATTCTCGACACATCTTGTGTCCTTATTGTAACAAAAACCCACCACCATCATGAACTCATTGTTTACAGCGCTCACGGGAATTCTTGCAGTGAAATATAAACCACTGCCAACCAATTTTTCCATCCATGGACTACATGTGACCTTCCTGGTTCTGGCCCAGAAGTCCTCCATATCAATATGACCAAGTTCTGAATCCTTGATGTCCAGGTCACACTCTACAAGGGACTCAGGCATCTTGACCCTTTGGTATTTGTACTTCATTTATTCTTCTGTGAGTTTGGCCTTACCCTTAGAATTGGTTGGCTTCTTACTTGATGAATACATGTGTGAATCTGAGTTCAGCTACTGATCTACAAGAAGAAGCAGGGAACTCCACCACAAAAGAGCCATGTTAGCTGTTAAATTGTCCATCAAAGCTTTAGAGAATGAAAACTTATCAATTTATAGACATTTGGGTGTAAGGCGCAGTTCTATTGCAGTCTGCAGAATTAGAAAAGTAAGGCACACTAATGGAGAGTGTTGCATGGAAGAAAACAGTGCAAAGGGGTGCAAGGCACAGAAATAATACACACAACATTCAGTGTTGGTGTCAATGTATGTGCATCTGCACCATATGAAGGGTTTTGAACAAGGTGTAGATTATTTTGGTGTTGCAAGGCTTCAGGATGCGCCATTGGTGTAGATATGATACATGTTGCAAAACATTATGATGCACCAAAGGGTCAAGGTTTATAGGGTGCATCATTGAGTTAAGGTGCGCTAAGGTTTTAGCTTTTGGCACGGCATGGGAAGGTTCTGCATGACATTCAGATGTTGGTGTAGGTGGAGTTGTGCTTGCGTTTGTGTTAAGTTTTAAGAATTTTCTAAGGTGAAGGAAAGAGGTATGTTGCAGATAGGGATAGTGCACCGCTTTGGCACGACTGTGTTTAGTGTAACAGTGATGGTGACTGCGCCAAAGGAAAGTTGTGGATTTGATAACTTTTAGGGATTTTCCCTCTTTTGATAGGTCTGTGGCTTTTTGTCCTTTTTCAACTAAGATTTTGACAGTGAGGGGGAAAAGAGGAAAAGAGGGTTAGGGATTCATTCTGAGGTAAGGCCTTTCAGGCTAGCAGATCTAGAAGGAGGGTAAGACCGGCTTGTAGTTGGGTCGATTTACAAAATGGACAGGGGTTGTATTATTTCTTAGGTTCATTATCTTTGTTTTTAATAATAAAAACCTCTCAAAAACAACACAAAAACCCTACAGTAACAACAAAAGAAGAGCAAGGACCACTTACCAGGAATATATAAGATGGAGGAAACAATGTGTGGTCCACGAATATGATGAAAAAGCATCACACAGGGCTAATAGGAGCGCTGAAAAATGCAGAGGAATTACATTTTTCATGTTTCTTCAATCATGAAAATGACAAGTCGAATGTGCCTATTTATAGAAAAAGGTGTAATAAATGTGCCATCAACTTTTTGCAAGCCGCACCAAAATAGATGCCAACATGAAAGTATTTGCACCCTTGGCGCAGATTTGGGACTGTTGACATCACTATTTCAGCGCTTTGGCGCACCATTTAGGGGCGCAACATTTTGAATGTAGATAAGATGGTGCATGCACCTTGGCATAGGCTTAAAAGGTGCATCATGGGAAGGCACAACATTTGGAATGTCGACACTCCAAAGAATGCACCAAAGGAAAAGAAAGGGGCACAAATTCATTTGATGTTGCATGAATAAAAACTGTGCCCAACCAAAAAAGGACCAAATGACTAAGTTTGAAAAACTAGACTTTCCGGAAAGGGATTTTATGCCATCCTGAACATTTAAGGGACATCAATGGGGAACCAAAACAAAAATTTGGTATGGTTACCTACAAAATTTACCTTGTCAATTTTACAGGATAACAACTTGCTCTTTCTAGGGACTATCTTTAAGCGAAGCTTAAGGGTAGAGAATCCCAGATCTACATGTGCCTATCCATTGGGTTATAGAATAAAAAACAAGGGTGACAAAAAAGGGAAACACACAAACAATAAAAGAAAACACATTAAAAAAACAAACACACAACTAAAGTAAAATGTACAAAGAAGAGAGAAACTCTACTTCCTGAATATTTTGAGATGCTGCCCACTATAGGGAAGCAGGAGATCAGTTCCATCCAGATATGAGAGATAGAAGCTATTCTCTCCATTGAGTTGCTTGATCTTGAAAGGCCGTTTCCAAAGGGAGTTGAATTTTCTGTGCATGCCCTTTAGCTCTCTTCGCTTGTCCCATAAAAGGATGAGATCTCCCACCTAGAAATCCCTCTACTTAGCCTTTTTATCGAACAGTTTCTTGAATTGACTCTAATGTTTGGTGATCCTATCAAGTACTCTTAATCTTTTTTCTTCAAGAACTGTTAGATACATGACCCTCTTCTCAAGATAATTTTGGAAAGTCTCATCTTCGATCACTTGTGCCAAGCGCAGAGCAGGAAGTTCTGTGGAAATGGGAAGCTTAGCGTTGATTCTATATAATACTTGAAAAGGTGACATACCGAGAGACCTCTTTGGAGTAATACAGTTTTCCCACAACGTGTCATACAATGACTTGTGCCAGGATCACTGATTTTCATCAACCAACTTCTGTATGATGGTCACTAGGTTCTTAGTACTGGATTCTACTTGACCATTTCCCTGGGGGTAATAATCTGAGGCATGGGCCAAGGTTATCCCATATTCATAGCAAAAATTGATAACTTCCCATGAGGAGAAGTTGGAAGCATTATCAGCAACGATCTTATGTGGGATGCCAAACCTCACAATGATATTTTCTTTGATGAAGTTACAAACGACTTCAAAGGTGGCATTCTTAACAGGTATGGCCTCCACCCATTTGGTGAAGTAATTTGTTGCTATTAGGACATAACTATGTCTGGAAATTTATTAGGGATGTAGTGCTCTGATAAAGCCAATTCCCCACTACCTGAATGGTTCGTTAATAATGACAGGCTTGAGGGGAAATGCAGCCAATTTTGGTTTGCCAACAAACTGTTGGCAGAGCGCACATTTTGCTACCCAGGTGGTTGTATCCTAAAATAGCATTGGCCAGTAGTACCTGACCCAGATGATCTTATGTGCTATCACAGATGAGGAGAAGTGACCACCACAGGCTGAGTCATGAAAAATTTCAAGCAATTTGGTCTACTGCGGTTTGTCAACACATCATAAGAAGACCCCATCAATACCGTGTTTGTATAAACTATTATCCCATATGACATACCTGGCTTCCTTGAGCTTTACAGTACGCTTCCCCTTTGAAGTTAGATGAGCTGGAAATTCACCGTAAGTGAGAAAGAAAGTGATATCGGAATACCACTCATCACTGGTCACAAAAAATAGAAGCATTGGTAGAGAATCAACTTTCTCTAGCTGGCCTTGTGTTCCATTGATGTAATCATCTTTTTCTTTGGGGACCTCTAAATATTTGTTTTCAGCCATACGCTGACATAGGCCCTTGCCTCCTACTAGCTTGGTTGGTTTTATGTCTAGATCATACTCTTGGACCTTTGTGATCCAATTCCCTCGTAAGAGTCCTAACTCCCGTTGAGTTAGGATAGAATTGATTGCCATGTCAGGAACCAACACTAATGTATGAGAGTTTAAGATGTAATATCGGAAGTTCTTGACCACTTTGACAACGGTGAAGGTGTGCTTTTCCAACTGAGACATCTTCAATTCATGAGGCTTGAGAGGAGAGCTCATGAACGCGATTGGAGATTCAACATCCTTAGAATTCTTTTGCATTATGATGGCTGATACCGTATGTTCAGATGCATAACTGTACATGATAAAATCCTTGGAGAAGTCGGGACATACCAGGACTAGTGCATGAGTAACAGAGGATTTTATATCTTCGAATGATGTCTTTCCTTCTTTTCTCCATCGGAAAGTTTGTGACCCTTTCATCATATTTGATATGTGACGAGTCTTCTCAGCAAAGTTGGGAACAAAGCACCTGAGAAAATTCACTTTTCCAAAGAAGGAGTGAACACTGGTATTACTTGTAGGTAAGGTAAGGCTCTAAATAGCCTTAACCCTTTTGACATCTATCTTTTTCCCTTCCTTGCTGACAATGTGTCCCAGCAAATTTCCTTCAATGACCCCGAAAATAGACTTTTTTTAGATTTAAGGAGATCCCGTGTTCTCGGCATCTAATCAATACTTGCTCCAAATGATCACAATGATCATTTCGCTATTTAGAGAACACAGTTAAGTCATCTAAGTAAACTAGAGTGACCTTTCCCATCATACCTTTAAATGCGAAGTCCATTACTCACTGAAAGGTGGCACCAACATTGGTCAAGCCAAAAGGCATCTTGCTATAGGAGAATGTGCCCCAGGGAGTAGTGAACATTGTTTTGAATTGGTCTTCAAGCGAGACCTCAATTTGATTATAGCTTGAAAAACCATCAAGCATGGACAACATCTCTGAACTAGTTACTACTTGTAGAACCTGATCCATTATGGGTAGCAGGTAGTTGTCCTTCAAGGATGCCTGATTCAGGTTGTGAAAATCTATGCATATGCATATCTCACCATTCTTCTTTCATACGGGCACAATATTTGCGACCCAGGTACTGTGATGAATATGAAAGATAATCCTTGCATCTAGCATCTTCTGTATTTTCACCTGGATGGTACCTGAGATCTTGGGATTGTAGTGCCTCTGTTTCTGGTGAAAGGGTTTGACATCTTCTTTCAACGGGATGTCATGCTAAATGTCCTTCGATTTGAAAGACTTAAGATCTGCATAAGACCATGCCAATACGTCCATATATTTTTTTAGCAATTTGAAAAAACTTCTACTTTTCTTTGGGTGTGCAACACTTCCCAATGTTCACAAACTATAGATGTTCCACAGAACCCAAGTTGACCAGTTCGGTTTCTGGAGAGGAGTTGGGATCATCTTGTCACTTCTTCTTGACAAAACGATCATGTTTGTCAAACAATCGTTCTAGAGAGACTAAACCTTTTGGAATTTTATTTCCCTTGAGATGACATATGCCATCACCTTCTTTTGATTTATTTGCTTGATTAGTAACAGATTCACGACATGCAGAAGTAGATCCTTCAAAATGAAGTTCACTAAATTTTTTTGCTTTCTCTAAAAAGGTAATAAGCTGATTGTCATCGTTGAATACCTGCCAGGGTTTGACATCTTCTTTCAATGGGATGTCATGCTAAATGTCCTTTGATTTGAAAGACTTAAGATCTGCATAAGACCATGCCAATACGTCCATATATTTTTTTAGCAATTTGAAAAAACTTCTACTTTTCTTCGGGTGTGCAACACTTCCCAATGTTCACAAACTATAGATGTTCCACAGAATCCAAGTTGACCAGTTCGGTTTCTGGAGAGGAGTTGGGATCATCTTGTCACTTCTTCTTGACAAAACGATCATGTTTGTCAAACAATCGTTCCAGAGAGACTAAACCTTTTGGAATTTTATTTCCCTTGAGATGACATATGCCATCACCTTCTTTTGATTTATTTGCTTGATCAGTAACAGATTCACGACATGTAGATCCTTCAAAATGAAGTTCACTAAAATTTTTTGCTTTCTCTAAAAAGGTAATAAGCTGATTGTCATCGTTGAATACCTGCCAGTGTTGAGAATTGTCTGGCACGCTTGGGTGGAAGACTACCTCAATGGTATATGTGTCTATCTTCAACCCTGTGTGAGGGAGCATGAGAGATGCTGAGATGGCCAATGAATCGGCCATGTCATTCTAAGCTCTTGGAACGACTTTTATTGAGAAAGCATCAAATTCCTTAATGTTGTCCCATACTGCATTGCGGTAATGTCTAAGCCTTTCGTTCTTTACTTGATATATTATTTTCACTTGATTAATGATCAGCTCGGCATTGCCCTGTACTTTTAGGTTCTTAAATCCTCTTTCTTTTGCAGCTTGCATGCCAAGTAGTAAAGATTCATATTTAGTAGTATTATTTGTATTGAAAAACTGAAACTTGAAAGAGAGAGGAAAAATCTCCTCTTCAAGAGATATCAACACAAATCTAGCACCGCATCCGCTAGTTGCACAACTGCCATCAAAGTGTAGTGTCCTAAAATTGTTAAGGTCCTCCTCATGGATGAGAACGTCCATTTTATCAGACTTAGTAGATAATAAGTAGTTCCCCATCCCTGATGATTCGAAGAGAATTTGGGCTTAAGGGTCGTCAGAATTGGTGACCAAGTACTTCTTTTACGATTAAGGTTCTAATGTCTACATTACACCCTTGATGGGGATTCTAGCTTTGGACCAGTCTATATAAATATCTCCACCAAATTCTCTGTAAATATTCTCCCTAGTAGAATCCAATATGCTGCTGGGATATCAGCAACGAGGATGGTCATCTTTACTCTTTTCTCTGGGAATGCTGCAAATGCAAACTGTGCGTCTTTGATCTCACCAATCAATGGAACCTACTTGGTTTCCATGGAGTAACATCTACTGAAAGGCTTGCTAATAGTAAGGACCAAAGCGTGGGTGACCTTTGCCAGCATGACATTATCGGAAGCTCCAGAATCGATTATGTAATTTCTTATTTTTTGACCATTGATTAGGAGGGAGAGATAAAAAGGTTCAATTTTTCCTGACACAGAAGTCGAGGCAATGTTTATGCGAGATGCAGGAGGAGTGGAAAGGATTCCTTTTGGGGAGGCATGAGAGGTTACGGTAGCATGGCTTTGGATATATTCGGTCAATCTTACAAGCTGCTCAGGGTTATACTGAAGATATTTGACTTCAGACATTTGAATCTTGGTTTTTTTAACATAATTGATTATATCGAATGTGACCAAGGGTTGCGTTGATGAAGGAATGAGTCCCTCACTTCGTAGTGGTAGGGTAGGGTTACTGGTCTTTATGGAAACAGAAGAATGCTTATTTGGAGGAGAGATGGGAGGAAAATATTTCTTCATAAAAGACTTAATAGGAGGTTGAGCAGGAAGAGGATTACCTCTTTTAGCAATGGTTGGAGGCATGTTTGACACAACCTTCTCTTTTATATCCTGGCAGCAACTTCCACTCCTTTTCCTTGGGAGTGGATGAAAACAACATATGACTGTCTACTTGAATACCCTTGGGTACCCTCTTCTTCATCAGATTCCTCATCTTCAAATTCCATGTACCCAATTGTAGATTTGCCAGTCGGTTCACCGACATCTTGATCATCTTCACCTTGTGACAAAGGCTCTTCACAATTTTACTCCCCTTCATCAACCTTGACCAGGGCAATTGACTAGAGGAGCCTCAAGTGCCAAACACAGAGCAGTTACAGGAAAATGCGGCCTTTGTGGGGCGTTGTTGGAAGTGAAATTTCTTTGTGGGATATCCCGGTATGAAGTGTTAGGAGAAGCTTGAGCTAATTTATTCTTTAATGCAAGCAAGTCATTTTCCATCTTCTGGAATGCCGGATCTAATGAAGTGGCTTGAGAAGGAGTTAAAACTTTAGGCTTGGATGGCTCTCGTTTTAACTCATCAGATATAAGTAGGTTATCTTCTATCCAAATAGCTACATCTTGAGTGAGAACTAGGGTGGTGATTTGTTCTTGTAAGAGTAAGAAACTTACTCTTGAGCTCATGGCGTTCACAAAGAAATACTTTTGATTTTATGGTGTGGGTAGCATGGCAGGTAACACACAGTTAATTAGTGAATTGAAATGAGTGATGAAATCGTGCATGGTTTCATTGGCTTCCTTCTTCAGGTGAGTGATATTTGACAGTAACGCAAACACATCTTCTGAAGGCTTATACCTGTCTTCAAATGTAGTTCGTAATGTGGCCCAACTAGTGATAGATCCAGCCAACAAATGTTGGAACCACTCTACTGTGGGTCCTTACAAGGTCTCTAGAAAGAGGCGTACTGACACATCTTCATGGGTCACATTCAGGATGCTGTATGACATAATGAATGTAGATATATGTGAATCTGTGCTTTGGTTTCCACTCCCATCAAATCTTGGGAAATTCTTTTGGTTTTCATGAGGGAGTGCATGAACCAGATGTGGCAATGTGAGAGGGCCCATAGCGTTTCCCCATGGTACTGCCATTTGAAAATTTGGAAAGAGGACGTGAGCTGGAAGCGTAGTTTTGTTGAGTAACAGAGCACTACAAAGCGATGTAGAGGCTCCTTGTGAAAACCGGCTCTTTCGTGGAGGTGAAACGCTTCTGGCTGACCGATTAGCTGAACTCAATGATGGGAAGTGTGCTAGCGTAATACTAAAGTTATGCCTTTGAAGTAGATCGAAAATAGGATCAACTTCTCCACGAGCTCTCCTGCCACGGGTAAATGGTTCACCTGCCAGCGTATCTTTCAGATCTGTAATGTTTTTAGAGCAGATTTAAAAACTCTTTTTGGTTGTACTTGCTGATTTTCTATTTTTTTGACAAAAATCAGCAGCATGTACTTTTCTAAATATTTAATTTTATCCCTCTGTTGAAAACTGATTACGGTTTAATGAAAAAGATCAACGAGGATAAAATTATGGTTAACTTAGTAAGCTGATTTTCGGATCTTAGATTTGAATTTTTGTAAGGGTTTGAAATTATTTGTAAAACTATCGGAATCTCAGATCTATGGAAATATACGGGTTTTTGTAAAAACTCAGTGAACTAAAGATCTCTAACTAGCCCAGATCTATGGATCTCTGAAGAAATTTTTTAGTTTGGATCATTTTTGCAATTTTTGGATTTTAAGCAAAGAGTTGAAATTTGCAATCAGGTAGTGATTTTTATAGTTTTATCTATTTTCTTAATTACCTTAGCAACCTTAACAGATGTTAGTGTCTTTTAACTAACACAAAACTCACATAGATCTGGTTCAATTCCCCAGTGGAGTCACCAAAAACTATTGGTCTGAAAATCTATCGGGAGGGTAGATCTATGGATAGATGAGCCAACAGTGTGCAGGGCATAGCCCCTCTTTGAGACAGTAAAGCGAAACTATTTTATTGCTATTCTACTAGTAGGAATCTACACAAGTCCTATAGTATTCTTCCTTCAGGGGTTCGGGTTCTCATCCCAGTAGGGGTATTTCCAACTGTGAACAGAAAGGAATGAAGAGAGGAACAAAGATATGATAGATCTAAAGAGAGAAAAGAAATGAATTAATATTTTCTGTTACAAAAAGTAAAAAGCCTTTTTCCTTCTCACTTCTATTTTTCATCTAAAAAAAATTTCACCCCTTGAATACAACAAATATCCAAGTATATATAGAAGGAGAAGGAGAAAGAAGGCAAAAAGGACCCAACAACTATTTACAAAATATATAAAATTCAACTGTTGACTTTTGGGGCAATTTGGTGGATGAAAACATCTCATGGTGCAACATGGACGATGTCATAATTTGTGCCAACATACTTTTAAATACTTTACAAAAATGGGAACAGTCCCAAGAGGAAGGAGCCTATTTGTTGTCGTCCTACGGCTAGAAGGGAGTATCTTGCTTCTGCTCAGGAGAGGAAATGTGAAATTGAGTGTGATACTCCATGAACTTGCTAATCATCGGTTGAAGTTGATCCTGAGTGGGACCCTTGGTGTGATCACTGATGACCTCGCAAGTCTCCCATTCATCTCAGAGTTTCTCTGGGAGTTTGAAGTATTCATTACCTACCTCCATCAGGTATCCAAAAAAATCACGGTAGGCTAGAAGGCTGTTGATAGATTCTACGTCAAAAGTGGCTTCTGACCCTAAACCTTGTGACACGATCTCCTTGAAGAGCCAAATAGTTTCATCTGCCTTCCTCAAGGTGTATGATGGGGTGAGTAAGCCCAGAGACATCCTTAGGATGATCTGCTCCATTTGATGCATTGCATCCAAGGCCTCCTTGATTTTGTCAATATTCTCCAAGAACAATTCCATCTGGTCAACTTGATAGTCCAAAGTAGGAAGAACTTTGTTAGGTGCTCTGGGGTGATCAAAGATGCCGAATTTTACTAAGTCATCGACGGGGTAGTCGAGCATCTTCTGAAATGTCTCATGTTGTAACCTAGCATGGTCTAACTCTTTGGAGATAGGTCCCGCAATCTTCTGGAGTTCCTTATTAGCTTGATCAATAGTTTAATATAGCTCCGTGAACTTTACAATTACTTCCTCACTATCCTTGAGGATCTGGTCTCTCCTGGTGGATACTACCATACCTTGCTCACCAATCTTGGCGTAATCATTTATCTTTTCTTGACTAAGGGCCTCAGGAGTTTCGGTGGCAGCTACAGGAGGTGCACTACCCACTTTTTTGAAGGCTTGGAGAAGATGTTTGTTCTGTTCTTTCAGTATCCTCTTCTCTTTCTTTGCTTCCTTAAGCTTTTTGTAAAGGGAATCCACTGCGGATAGGGCCTCTCCCTGCAGGCTTTCTATGGATGTTACCATTGTGACCTACGTTACTGTATAATCTATAGGAGATAAATCTTTTTTATTCTGTGTGGGATCAGGGTATGTGATCTCTATAACCCTTTCACCTGAAGCGCTCTAAGAGAAGTAGGTTATTGGCTTTTTCTTCTTATCTCCTTTTGTTGGGATGATAGAGAAGTCCATAGGTGCAATGAGTACTTTCCCCTTGTGTGGCTCAAGTGTTTGGAGATCCATTCTGGACTTAAGGGAGTGGGACTAGAGGGAGAAGAGGGAACAGAGGTGGAAGAAGGAGCAGCCACAGTGGACACGGGAAAATGTGTTAAGATGCTCGATGGTGGCATTGATAAGGAAGCCAACTCTCCGACGCTCACATTGGTAGAAGTCACTGTAGGAGAGGAAACAGTGGGGGCAGAAGGGATATGAGAGATGAGAGAAGAAATGCTAGGGGATAGATCTGCAAGGGAAGAGAAGATGGAGGAAGACGAAGGGGGAAAAGTAGAAGACGGGGGAGAAGACATAACCAGAGGAGTGGTTGTTTGAGTGATGTGAGGAGGGGAAGGAGGAGTGGAAGATGGGATGGTGGGAACTTCACTAGTTACTACAGTGGTAACACCCTGAGTGGATGTGCCCGTCGGAACACTTACAGCCTCTTCTTCTTCTTGGGAGACCAGGCTTACTCCCTGCTCCTTGGCAACATAAGGAGGATTCTCGGGAGTTTTCTCCTGAGTAGTGCTTGATTCTCCCTCTTTTTCTTTCCCTTTTCCTTTTGGAAAGAGCTTTGGCTTAGCAGGTGCATCACCCAAAGGAGATGTGGTGAAGTCTACCCCAAGGTAAATGATACCGTTCTTCCTGCACTAATGCTCTATGTGCAACAGAGTGCCTTTAACCCTTTCCTCAGTAGTTTGAGGTGCCTTTGTTCTATCAATCTTGGAAAATGGCCAATTGTCCACATCCATATCTAGATAGACCTGATCAACTTCTTGATCAGTCACTTGGAAACCTTTTGGGAAAATGGCCACACCATATTGGATGATTTCTGCCAGGGCTAGGTGGGAGTGATCCTTTCTTCTGAGCTCAACCTCATGATACAGATCGATATAGAAATCCTCAATCTGTGGGATGTGAATTGGATCAAGATTTTCCCTTGGAAGGAAATTGTGAGGATCAAAGGTCGACCTTTCTTGGAAATTGTGTTTCAAGTTGAGCAACTCTAGCTCTACCAACATTTCTCGGGCTTTGGTATGAGAAGTGTAGGTATACCTGCCCACTGTGAGGGGGAATGGAGTTCCACCCTTATTTCTTTTCAGACACTTCTCGTGGTATGTGATAAGCTGTCTGGACAGCTCCAATAGGATCAACTTGGATCTCGCATACCTCGGTAACTTGGTGTGCTCCCCCAAGAAGTTGGCGGCTCTGAGATAAGTGAAAGTGGGGAATTGCATAAATAATGCCCCCCACTTCTTTGTGGTAGTAACTATGCTCTTTTTCATCCAACTGTGAGTCATATTGGGCCTCAAGAGGCAAATGATGCCGTAGAAGAAGGCATCATTGATCTTACTGAATTGTGTAATGTTGTTTTCCAGTCTCAACTCTGGATAATACTCATATATCTTTACTTAGGGCCACACCCCGCATCGACTTAGTGCTGGGTAGTCTCTTTTAGAGGCAGCAGTGTATACCACCTACGAGTTCATGTAGAACCTTCCTGTTGTCGAGAGTTGTTGGAGCTGCTCGGAGATGGTGCTGCTGATAATCGCTGCCCATTCAAAACGCTGATCAAGAACGTTTTTGCTCACTGTTTCCAAGTATTTGAGCATCCATTTATGAAATTAATGGGAATCAGGAAGCCCAAAGACCCTGCTTAGGAAGTTGATGGTGTCAGCTCCTCACAAAAGTTTCCGCGATGAATAAATTTTGGCCACCTGGTTATTACCTTCTTGTTCTTCAGATATACTTCATTCATCAACTGCATGCATTTGTCTTCTTTTTCATTCCATGCCTTTATGTAGTCTTCTTGGCTTGTTGCCACAAAGTGCCGGGTAGTGAGGTTGATTATTACCTCGCCCTTTTCATTCTCGACACATCTTATGTCCTTATTGTAACAACGGCCCACCACCATCATGAACTTGTTGTTTAGGGCGCTCATGGGAATTCTTGCAGTGAAATGTAAACCACTGCTGACCAATTTGTCCATCCATGGACTACCTGTGACCTTTTTGTTTTTGGCCTAGAAGTCCTCCATATCAATATGACCAAGTTCTGAATCCCTGATGTCTAGGTCACACTCTGCAAGGGACTTGGGCATCCTGAACCTTTGGTATTTGTACTTCATTTCTTCTTCTGTGAGTTTGGCCTTACCCTTAGACTTGGTTGGCTTCTTACTTGATGAAGACATGTGTGAATCTAAGTTTAGTTGCTGATCTGTAAGAAGAAGCAGGGAAGTCCACCGCAGAATAGCCATGTTAGCTGTTAAATCGTCCATCAAAGCTTTATAGAATGAAAACTTATCAATTTACAAGCCTCTAGGTGCAAGGCATAGTTCTATTGCAGGCTGCAAAATAAAAAAAGCAAGGTACACCACTGGAGAGTGTTGTATGGAAGAAAATAGTGTAAAGGGGTGCAGGGCACAGAAATACTACACACAACATTCAGTGTTGGTGTCAATGTATGTGCGCCTGTGCCATATGAAGGGTTTTTAACAAGGCACAAATTATTTTGGTGTTGCGAGGCTTCAGGATGTGCCATTGGTGCTGTAGACACTTAAAATTGGTTACTCAATTTAGTGTCCCTCTCATCCATTTACTTGCTTAGGTAACCTGGGGCACGTTTTACGTCACCAACTATCCCCTTGGGATATTATCCAATTTGTGATTTAATCACTTATTCCAAATTTAATTCACCCCATCACATCTTACCCATGAGTGATTAAATATTAAATATTTGATTACGCTTCTTCCCATGCATCTTAATCACTTATCTACCCCAAATTTATTCTATCTATGTATCACATCTATTTTTCCTCTTCCCTAAGCGGGATATTTCCCGTATTCGGGATAAATCTTATCTTTCTTGAAATCGCTCATTTTGGCCATCTCGGAAGTCTATTCCGCGATCGGCGCCGACCCATATGGTCGGCGCCGATTTTCTAGGAGCGGCGCCGATTATAAAAGCGAGTCCAGAACTCAGTTCTAGGGACCGAAAAAGAGACCACGAACGAGCGAAAAGTGAACAGACGAAAAAAGGAAGCACTTACGCACGAACAGAGAGCGAGAGAGATACAGGTTGTGAGAAAGAGAGATCTTCTTAGCATCAATTGTATCAAATTAGGGCAGATCCTGTCCGAATCAATCCCTGAGAGGAGCACCGTTACTCTGTCCCTGTCACATCAGCATCGCACACCACCATCTATCATCTGGTGACTCTGTTCCAGTGTCTCGCCAACTTCGGCACATCCAGCAGACCACATTCATCTTCTAATTCCCGAATCTTATCGCACAGTCCCTGATTGATCGATCTGTTTTTAGTCGACGCCGATCTCACCCAGTCGACGCCGATTAGTCTCAATCGACGCCGACCACATCAGTCGACGCCGATTCTACCCAGTCGACGCCGATTTCCCTGCAGACAGGTAAAAGGACACAGGTAACACAAATTCAGCATTATTTCTTAGTTCCCTGTTTTCTGTGCTTTCTGTCTGCTGTTTAGATTCTGTCTTATTACTGCAATCAGAAGATCTAGCTTTTTACTTACATCTTTTATCATGTATGCTTCTTTTCTTAATTGAAAACGTGGACTGACATCCGCCGAGGAAGCTTATCGCTTCCCGGACCCGCTTCTCGGGCAGTCCACCTAAATATCTTTTAACGTGGTCTTTTTCTGTCAAGCATCGGTGTTTTGCAGGATACACGGATCTATTGTGCGAGTTGCTCGTGTGCGCCCGTCTTATCTACATCGGCTTCCTCATTTGTCTACATCTTCGGATCTTATCCATCAGGTATCGATTTTATTGGAGTTTTTCAGGGTTTTTGTGTTTAGTTTGGTGCATTAACTTGGACAGGTAACAAGCGCGAAATTCTTGATCTACATTCTGGCACGCCCGGTGGGACCCAACCAAAGTCCCTTATTGGTAAGTTCATTTCTTTCCTAGTTTTGAACTTTGTTCCTTTTCTTCACTGATTTCTATCAGTCCTATTTGAGCATTTCTTTTCATCATTTCAATCTTGCTTTTTTTTTAGGCGAAATCGTTATCTTCGAAATTTTTCTAGTTCCTTAAAAATAGAGATTTCTGTTTCACCGTTATCTGGATATATCTTTCTGGGTTTTCTTTGGTGTTTGCTTAACCTCTTCTTGCGGAGCACTTTGCTTGTTCGTGGGATTGTTCGAGGGGAAGAGCTCAACAACGCGCTTTTTGAAGTCCACACACCTTGGAGAGCTAAATCTACAGGTATTCCTCTTTTACGGTGTTTTCTCCTTTTTAGGATTTCTTTGTCGGTTGCCTATCACATCCAAACACTTCAATTTTTGGTGCTTAAAAAGAACTTAATCGCATTTGGGAAAGAATCTGTTTGACTTGTCTTCATCGAAATCAAACACTTCGTTTTTAAGTGCTTAAAAAGAACTTTTTCTTTGTCATTGCTGCATGTTTTTCATCTAGTTTTAATTAGGCTGGAAAATTGATCAAAATCGGTAGTGACACTATTTGATTTTTATTTTTCACCCTTGCACACAAAGCCAAAATCACTAGGTATAAAGCATTTAAACAAAATTCCTTCCCTGGCCTCGCCTACTTGGAAGTGATATCCAAGAGGAAGAGCCTACGCGGTACTCAGGCCGCGCTATAAATTCACGGAAGATTTTGGTATATATTGGCAAAGCACCCGACTCCCTTATCGCAGCGGTGTGTGAAGTGCGGGGGTAGGCCCCTATATCAAGCCACGTACCGGTCTTTTACTGAAGTGCCTTCGGGACTCCTCACCAAACATTACCCAAACCATCCTTAGTTTGGCTATCTGAGTAGTTCCTGTTCTAAAAAGCCTTCCCTAACATTTTCTTTTCTTAAAAGCATCAAAATTTAAAGGAGATAATCACTTGCGCTGCTTGAATTGTCTGTGCATTAGTTAGGTCAATCTTCTTTTCTGCGTGTTTATGACGGTTATCACTCGGTCACAATCTAGAAGAATGGCTCAACTGGTTCCTTCTTCCTCCGAGATCACCACTAGTGTGGAGGTTTCGGCACCCCCCCAATCTTCCTCGGGACCGCTGTTAGTTGGTTCCCCATCCTGGTCATATAATCCTTTCTATCAAGCCAAGGCAATCCCATCACGTCCAGCTTCCCCTAGTCCTTCGGAAATATCATCTGGCTCGGAGTATGTTCCCCGCGGGGATCCTGAATTCCAGGCATTCCTCGACCGCAATCCGATAGCCCTCATGGACTACCTAGTACACAAATCTATTCAAATATCTGATCAAGGACCACCAATCCAACAAGTGTACGATTACCCTCGTGGATCATCCCAAGCCTTTGTAGAGCAGTTTGCATCGTCGCTCTTGCCTCGAGTCACGGAGAAGAGCGAGGCCCCTATGCCTCCCTTTTCTCTTCCACCTACCATATCGACTAGTTCTCAAATAGTCTTACCTATTCCTAACACCGCAGTTACCTCGAGTATTCCACAACCTACTTCTGAGAAGTCTTCTGCCCTGGCTATAATGAATGCGTCTGCACACCCGCATATTGCTGTTAATTCATCTATGCCCTCCATTGTGTCCCAAGGTCAGTACCTCTTCATGAGCCAACCCCCTCCGAATAGTCAGTTGGCTCCTACTTCTCGTCCTCTAGGGGGTCTTTCTTCCAATATTCCAGCAACTGTGACCTTCGCCCATCCTTTAACATCGGCACCCTTAATACCTAATCCGGCAGTAGAAGGCCCCTTTCAGGTCTTGTTCCCCAACATGTCCAATCCAACCAACACCCATGTTCCTCAATCTGTCCCGATCCAATCAACAAACATAGGAGTCCACCAATCACAGGCTCCACCCGTCATCCAACCTTCATTTTCTCAATCACTTATTATCTCACAGCCTGCCTATACGCAAGCCACCTCACAGCAAATACCCCACCCGGTGTCACCCAGAACACCTGGTTATTCCTCTTATCATCCTATCCATCAACAGATGAATCCTCCATTGACACCTCAACAACATCCACCACTTACTTCTTATGTAGGACATACCAATGTACCTCCTCCTCAATCTGACGTGGTTCAAATTCTCTTCAAGAAAATCGCAGACTTGGAAGCCTCCACAAAAGGGGCTCGTCCTTCATACTCCTTTGAAGAAGTGTGTAATGAACCCATTCACCCCTCAGTAGCTTTCAAGCCTTATCCTCCCCAATGGGAACTTCCTAAATTTTCAAAATTTCATAGTCGGGAAGACCCTCAACAACATTTGCGAGCATTCAAACATGCTTGCTACCTCATAGTCCAGGATCAGGAGCTTATGCTCCGTACCTTTCCTATGTCTCTAGCAGGACCTGCTTTAGACTGGTACAATAACATTCCTCAACATTCCCTGTTTTCTTTCTCTCAATTGGCCCAAATGTTTGTTGAAAACTTTTCAATAAATATCGCGCATAAGATCTCGATCACAGATCTTTATAACATTCGCCAATTCGATGATGAGTCTATTGCAGACTTTGTCGCTCGTTGGAGAGGGATAATCAACCAATTGTCTTTCTCCCTTCCTCAATCCCAACAAATCGAGTTGTTTACTCGATCTTGTGCTAATCACATTTCTTCTACTTTAAGGATCCAAACTTTTCATACCTTTGAAGAAGCCTTCACGATGGCACGCAAACTTGAATCTCGCGCCATTGAGCAAGGGAAGCTAAAACTTCGCTCTAAATCTAAACCAGATTTTTCTCGGTTTACCAAACCAAATTCTTCCCCTTCTAAAGACAAAAATCAAGGATCCACCAACGCTATCGTACTAAAAGCATCACGAGCCGACAATACTTCTAATCAAACACCACGAAGAGACCCCTCATCTTCTCGAAAAGGGACTTCATCATCTCGATCCTTCGCTCCATTGGGGGAATCATATGCCTCTATCTTAGAAAAAATGTTGGAAGTTCGCATGATCGAACTTCCCCCCATTAGGGATGTTGATGAAAGCCGAGAACGCCCATTCTGGTATAGGGAAAATGATTTCTGTCCTTATCATAGAACCAAGGGTCATGACATCGAACGATGTCAGACTTTCAAAAATCTTGTCCAGAAATTCATTGATAAAGGCGAGCTCATTCTGGATAACCCAAATGCTCCCCCAAATCAGGCGCTCGATGTTTTTAAACAACCTTTTCCCAATCATGCCCCGAACCATAATGCTTCAGAGTCTCAAAAACCAAACACTCATACCATCAACTTCATCTCTACCGAAGAATCTTCTTCCTGAAACCAAGCCATCTGCAAACACATCAATCGAATCAGAACCTCCTTCCACTTCATCTATCACTGGAGTTCCATTATCTTCAGATGGCCCGTCTTTGAATATTCCTACATTACTAAGCACGGAGTCTTCTTTCTCCGCTCCTTTGTCTGACCTACCATCCATACCCGAGACAGTGTCATCCTCATCTGTCTCATCATCAGACATTCTTTCAATACTCGAGGCAATTACATCCCTTCGAGTTTCCACTACAGGCACATCCACTTCTGTTGCTCCCATTCCCGCTGCAACTATGTCCTTGGTAAACGTACCTATAATTGTGCCGACTTCGACGGAAGCGTCTTCGATTTTGACCCTTCCTATCTCTTTTCCTACAGTAGTTTCACCCATGATTACTGCATCAGAAGTAGTCCCTTCGCAAGGAACTGCTTCTTCATCACCCCCTTCTTCCATCACCAATGTTACTTCGCCTATTAAGGAAAAATCAAAAGAAGTAGCACCAACACCTATACACTTGGTTCCGGAACCTAAACCGAGACAACCAAAATCTAACATTACACCATCAGTACCTCCCCACCTGCTTCCTCCGAAAAGGTTACAATCACCTTATGCCGTTGAAGTTGTCACCATCCCTGAAAAAGGAAAGCCCATATTTCGGACCATCAAGACTCTTGGTGCTCTTCCACAAAAATCTCTCTCTACGCCTCATAAACGATTGGATTTGCCCGCTGAGAAGGCGTTTTCTTCTACACACTTATCAAAGCCATCGTCTTCTTCTACAACACATTCTTCACCAATACCCCGAAAAATAGACTTACCTACTAAAAAGACGTCACCTCTTCTATCAGGATCATCATCTTCATTACCAAAAACCAAGGCACCCTATGTCCCTCCGATTACACCTACTTTGGGAGCTTCTTCCTCTTCTAAACCGACATTATCTAAATCATCAGTAAATTCGACCAAGCAACCCCCTTTGTCTCCAAAGACCGCAAAATTTGTCACATCTCCATCATCTTCAAAATCTATTTTAGGGGCTCCTCCTCCACCAAAGTCAATCATGTCTCACTTACTCCCATCTCAAGTGCCCAAGACTGCTCCTCCAAATGTCCAAACAAATAAGAGGATTCCTAAAAAGACTGTTAAACCTAACATGCAAGTTCTTTTACCTCGGCAGTCGGTTAATGTAAAAGAACCACCTTCATCATCTCTATCCTCCTCTTCGTCTACCGGATTCTATACCGAAATCCTTCATCAACTTATCCAATCTTCATCCATAACCCTTCCTCCGATTAAACCTTATAACCCTAAAGGAGTTAAACCTACCTGGTTTAACTCTGATCTGATTTGTGCTTACCACCGTACCCCGGGTCATGATACTGAGGGATGTAAAGCTCTTCAAGCCGTTGTCAAGAACCTTCTGGAAGAAAGTGACCTTTTGCTGGAGGAGGAGGAACAAGTACCTCCTGTCATCTTAGCCCCATCTGAGCCCCAACAATCCACTCAGACCTCTGGTGGTCCCACTCCACTTGATCTTCCACCTTCCCAAATTGACACAATCCATATCGCCACTAGAACCCAACACTATGATAACCCATCTTCATCTTCAGCATCTCGACCACGGGTTGTCATTTCTGCAGCCCCTGAAGGCGTGTCTCCTTCCTCATCAGCCCCACGACCCAGGGTCTCTATTCGTGCTGCACCTCGGGCTCAAGTTCCCGTGTCTGTTGAGGAGAGTGTTATGAAACAACTCACCCAGGCTCCGGTCAAAATGTCTCTTTTTGACCTCATCCAATCCTCTCCACAACATCGCCAAGCTTTGATTGATAATCTGCGTCGCATCGCAGTGAATTCAGATGAGCCCCAGCCCTTCGAGTGGGTTGTTGGATTGAATAGACCATCAACCACCATTTCTTTTGAAGATTCAGAAATTCCTCCTCTTTCTTCAGAGGATTTGGAGGCTCCCCTCTTTATCACAGTCCAAATCAATAACACTACCTTAAAACGTGTTATGATCGATAGTGGAGCTGCACTCAACGTCATCTCCTCGCACACGTTTGAGCAACTTAAGTTACCAAAGAATGTGGTGTCATCCCCGCCTTTCGCCCTTCGATCATTTAACGATCAGCTAGCAGTCACTCTAGGAACTGTGGTCTTACCCATTCGAGTAGGTAAGAAGCTGCTTCATGAACTCTTCTACATCGTCGAAGGAAAATTCCACTATAATATGATCCTCGGACGCTCCTGGATTCGCGCAATGCATTGTGTCCCATCCACCCTCCATCGATGCTTAAAATATCAATATGAGGGCAAAATATATACTCATCCAGGAGATCCTTTTCCTTCCGCACAATGCGACATGACCACAAGATCTGCCCCTTTAAAAGAAAATGCATGTTCTCCTGACGGGGCCTCATCTTCTTCCATACCTGCAACCAAACTACCGGATTTACAAAATCTAGAAGAGACATTGCAGCGTTTCTCACTAGGAGAGCTTCCTCTCTTTTCTTTCGATGCCCATCTCAAACCTAATGAGTATGGTAGACCAGACAAACAACCTGAATATCAACCAGGTCTCGGTCGCATCGTCACCATTGGTCTGCCCAATCAACAGACTAATTTCATCTACGGTGGTCTTGATACGCCTCACTATCGCCCAGATTCTCCTCCTAAGACCAAACCTTACTTAACAGGGTTTGATTATCTACAGAATCCCACGTTTGCAAAAACTTATCTATATCGATGCGCGTGGAAAGGTTTTGGCCTGGGAAAATATGAACAAGGTATACATGACCTCAAGTCCATTCCTACTCTCATGCCACATCAGAAATTTGGTTTAGGGTTTAAACCCCTTTCAAAAGCCACCGTCACTATTCTTGATGAGCCTCTTCCTACGGAAGAACCATCTTCCCCCACTAAATCAGAAGCATCACTTGATGTGGACGATGACATTTCCATCCCACCTAACTTTTTTTTTTTTGATCAATACCATTTCCTTAGGGCCGTTAGTCTATGAGACTAACAATCGGTCCGCTTCTATACCATTAATCTTCCCTGAAATAGTTGGAGACGATTCTCCCACTATCAACACTATCCACTGTGCGGATGATGATTCTGTCCTCACCTATCTGGGGGCAGAGGATTCATATCTCCCCAAAACTATTCCTTCTGACACGTCTACCCTTCTCAACGAGGCCACTATCGACCTTAATATAGGGACTTCTGAAGACCCTCGTATCATTAAGGTCGGCCAATCCCTTAATCCACAGGAGTTAGGGGATTTTACCACTTTTCTTTCCAAACATCGTCAAGCCTTTGCTTGGTCATACGAAGGATATGCCAGGGACTCGATCCCGATATTGTGGTCCACAATATCGTTACTCTTCCCAATATCAAACCAGTTAAGCAAAAATTACGTAAAATGCACCCTAGAGTAGCCCTTCTTGTTAAAGAAGAATTACAGCGCTTGCTCTCGGCTAACTTCATCCAACCCATCGATTATCCACAATGGGTGTCCAATGTAGTACCAGTAACTAAGGCTACTGGGAAAATTTGAATTTGTACCGACTTCCGGGATCTTAATCTTGCCTGTCCAAAAGATGATTTTCCTCTACCTAATATCGACCAACTCGTAGATTTAACTGCGGGTCATGAGATGCTTTCTCTTATGGATGGTTTCTCTGGGTATAATCAAATCCTCATCGCACCAGAAGACCAACATAAGACTTCCTTCATAACTCCTTGGGGGACCTTTTGCTATCGTGTCATGCCTTTTGGTCTTAAGAACGCAGGAGCAACCTATCAACGAGCAATGACCTACATCTTCCATGATCTCTTGCACAAAACTGTGGAAGATTATGTTGACGATCTCCTCGGCAAGTCCAAACGTCGTCAGGATCATCTTTTCATCCTTGCACCTCTCTTTGAGAGGCTTATCCGCTTTTGTCTTCGTCTAAATCCATCTAAATGCGTATTTGGCGTTCTCACTGGTAAACTTTTAGGTTTTATCATTTCCATCAGGGGTATTGAAGTCGACCCCGCAAAAATAAAAGCCATCCTTGAGATGCCTCCCCCGTCTAACTTGAAGCAACTCCGCAGTCTCCAAGGACGTCTTCAATCAGTGCGTCGTTTTATCTCCCAATTGTCGGACCGTTGTCAACCTTTTCACCATCTCCTCCGTAAGAATGTTCATTTTGAATGGGATGAGCATTGCCAAAAGGCCTTTGATGATCTCAAAGCTTATCTTCTTTCTCCACCCGTGCTTACACCTCCACGCGAGGGGGAGCCTTTCTATCTTTATATCTCTGTGACTGACCATGCTCTGGGAGCCATGATCTCGCATCGGGACACTTGTGGTAAAGAACAAGCTGTCTATTACATCAGTCGCACCCTCCATGAGTATGAGACACGTTACTCCGAAGCTGAAAAACTATGTTGCGCTCTCTTCTTCGCAACTTCTAAGCTTCGTCATTATCTCCTTAATCATAAAACTTACATTGTCACAAGTGTCAATCCCCTCAAGACAATTCATGCAAAGCCTTATCACAATGATCGTATCACTCGTTGGCTCATGCTTATGACAGAATTTGACCTCGAGTTTATCCCGCAAAAGGCTATCAAGGGTCAGGTTATTGCAGATCAATTAGCTGATGCTCCTCTTCCGGACACTCAAGACCCCCTTGCTCAATTCCCCGATGAATATATCCAACAAATTGATTTTGGTCTATCTCCATTTAAAGTAAAGCTCTTCTTTGATGGATCCAAATGCCAGCAAGGGGGAGGTGCGGGTTTCGTGATGATTCCTCCTTGGGGTACGCCTATCCCAGTTGCACACAAATTAAACTTTGAGTGCACCAATAATGTGGCTGAGTATGAAGCTCTTGTCTTAGGTCTTCAAAATGCCATTAATCTCGGCGCTCGTCATATTGACATCTTCGGTGATTCTGAACTCATCGTTAATCAGGTCACGGGTGTCTATCAATGCAAGAATGATATCCTTCAAAAATATCGTGACATCGTTCTTGCTCAACTCCAATCTTTTGATAAGTTCACCATCCAAGCCATTCCTCGCACTGCAAATCGATTCGCGGATACCATGGCCTCATTAGCCTCACTTATCCCGCCTTTTACCGAAGACTCGCGTCTTTATGTGGCTGTGCAACGATTAGATCAACCATCTTATCTTGGGCAACTAACTTCAATCAATGCTGTCACAACCCATACCCAGGATGAGTGGTATCAACAGATTGTTGATTATCTATCTCATTCGATCCTTCCTCCAGATCTGACTTCCAATGGTAGAAGGTCTTTTGTCCAACGCACCAATCGCTATACTATCCTAGGCGGGATTCTTTACAAACGCGGCTTTGATGGTATTTTGCTTCGATGCCTCAAAACCCATGAATCATCTAAAGCCATCCAGGAGGTCCATGACGGTATCTGTGGTGGACATTTTAGTGGTTTAGCTGTAGCTAAGCGCATTTTACGTTTGGGATATTATTGGCCTTCTCTTAATCGAGATTGTTGTGAATACACTAAGAAGTGCGTCAAGTGTCAGCAACATTCCAATCTCACGCACATCCCTAGTCAGGCTTTGCAACCTGCGGCGGATTTGTGGCCTTTTTCGCAGTGGGGTCTTGATCTTATTGGTCTCATCAATCCCCGTTCTTCACAGCGTCATCATTCTATCATTACTGCCACTGAGTACTTTACTAAGTGGGTAGAAGCTATCCCTCTTTCTTCAACAAAGGCTAAACCCATAGTTGATTTCGTCTATCAACACATCATTTGTCGCTTTGGCGTTCCACATAAGCTAATCACAGATAATGGTAAGTCTTTCAAGAACGCTGATTTGCAGAATCTCTGCAACGCTTTCAATATCAAACTCAGTTTTTCTTCTCCATACTATCCTCAAGCTAATGGTCAGGCTGAAGCGTCCAATAAAACTTTGCGTAGTATCCTCGCAAAGGTAACTAGTCGAGCTGGCAGGGATTGGCATTTACATATCCCTTTTGCTCTCTGGGCTTATCGGACTAGCATTCGTACTCCTACTGGTGCTACTCCCTTCTCTCTCGTCTATGGGTCTGAGGCTGTCCTTCCTTTGGAAGTCCAAATCCCATCTCTCCGTGTTTCTCTCAGAGAATTTGTCTCCGATGAGGATTATCGTCAAAATCGTCTAGCACAACTTGAATTATTAGATGAGCGGCGTCTCAACGCTCTTGAGCATCATCAGGTCTATCTTGAGCGTGTCAAACGTGCTTACAACAAGCACTTGCAACACCGTGACTTCAAAATTGGTGACCTTGTTCTTAAGGAAAATCAAAATGTCACTACACTCGAAAGAAGTCAACGTGGTAAGTTTGCTCCCAACTGGATGGGCCCCTACATTATCACTCATAAATATGGGTCTGGGGCTTATCGTTTATCTTCCATGGATGGTGTACCTGAGGCGGAACCTCTCAATGCCTTGCATCTACGGCCCTTCTATTGTTAAAATCTATCTTACACAAATCTAGTCGCAACTCAGATCTTCCATCCGTCCTAATAACCAGTCATCTACTTTTGTGGTGATTTGAAATTGTGTGGTTCTCCGCCTATTGCCTCGTCTACCTTAAATATGAGTATCGCGGCTCTACTCATTGCACGTTTCTTTTGGATATGTTCCTCCTCATGGTAGGAATACCTTAATCACCACTTCATCTGTCCCAAGTACTTATCTTAATTGGATCTACTCGGGGCATGAGTACATGTTCTTCTATGTTCTCTTCCCCTCCATCTGATCTATCTAGGTCTAAACTCAGCTTCTTCCAAAGAGTTTCAAAAAAAAAAAAAAAAAAAAAAAGATGCTATCCAAAAGATAGACTGATCCCTTGAAGGACAGCTATCCATACATTATCAAGTGAATCAAAAAGAAAATAGACCATACCCTCGAAGGATGGCTATCATTAAAATTCAAAATACAGACCGCTCCCTTGAAGGACGGCTGTTTCTCAAAGAAATATTCAAGGCTTCTTGTAATTAATCAGCCTTCCAGTCAGTTTATACACTTTTTAGCATCACTGAAAGACTTCCCGCATCGATCAGTCTTTCCATATCAAGCAAACTTCCCGCATTGATCAGTTTGCTTTTCTGTCAAAGTCATGAAGCTGAGATTTAAGACCTTTTGTCGATCATATGGAGAATCCTATTTTCCTATCATGGACATGTATCCTGTCCCTTGTAAATTCCGACAAGATACTTACTTTTCTTTCCATTTCTATCCTAGATCTGGTTTGCGACTAGTTAGTGTCAGGTTTATTTTAATCTTATATAGGGCCTTGTATGCTTGGTCTTTCGGTTTCTTATCTGGATTTTATCTATGGTCGGTTGGAAGTCCGACTTATCATTTCCCTTCTTTTCCGAGTGTCTTCTCTTCTAAGTCACGGTTGTTTCCATTTACATCTTTGGCTCTTGCATCCTGTTAAATTGACATTTCACATGTTAATTCAATCACAATTTATCTTCTATCAAAATTCCTCTTATCTATCAAAACATCTATCTTTATTCATTTCTCATTAAAATTACATCTATCTATACATCAAACACATCTATCTATTTATCCATCAAAATATTTAAAATATGTACATCTAAGGTACATTATATCTAATCTATACATCAATCACATCCATCAATCTATCCACCAAAATGTACATCCAAGGTACATTATATCTATCCATATCTAATCCAAACATCAAACACATGTACATCCAAGTTACATCACATCCATCTATCAAAGTTATATCCACATCACATATATTTCTATCATCTATCAGTCTATATCTATCCAATCACATCTATTTTATCCACATATCAATCTATCTAATCACATCTATTTCTATCATCTATCAGTCTATACCTATCCAATCACATCTATTTTATCCTCTATCAGTCTATATCTATATCCATCTATCCATGTATATCCAAAATTAAAAGCATGAGTACAATTATATGACAAATAATGAATCTATATATACATATGTGTCTGTACAAAAATGGGTGGCTTTCAATCAAGCCATCTAAACAATGCCTTCCAATCGAGGCTACATCACTATACAGATACAAAATCTATCAAATCTCTATATAGTAAAATCTGAAGCGTGGAGGACACTATCCCCTCCACCCTCCTCTGCACCTGGCTGTCTCTCCTGACCGCCGCCTATCGAGCTCGATGCACCTGCTGCTGGAGGTCTCGGCCCACCTCGATCTCTCCCAGTGCTCCCTCCACCTGAGGCTCCGCTCGCCGTAGCCGTCGCTGCTCTCCTCCTCGCCCCGTATCGAGGCACATCTGGGGCATGCTGCGCTAGGGCATCCTCGTAGTATCTCACCTCAGCGAGGAGAGACTGGTACGTGCTCAGGCTCACAGTACCCGGTGCTCGTAACGATGCTGCTGGTGCTGCTGGGGCTGCTGGCGCTGCTGGTGGTGCCCCTCCTAGGGTCGTACCCTGTGTACCAGACTCTGATGTGGCACCTGTCTCCCCATACTTGGCCCTGAGGGCCTCCCTGTGCCGAAAGTAGCGGTCCCTCTGCTGGATCGCTGTATCTCGCTCCTGGCGAGCGGTGTCTCTCTCCACAATCAGGGCATCCCTCTCCTCCGTCAAAGCCCTGATCTCCTCCAGAGCTACCTGATGTGTCTGTGTGAGGGTGGCATGCTCTCCCTCTAATCTGTCCAGCGTAGCAGCTATGTCCTCCTCATCAGCATCTATAGAGGGCGGGAGATGTCGTGGAAGCTCTGTGTCGTACCATGCTGCGTAGCCCTCATCCACCCCCGCGTCATCATCACTGTCTGTGGAGGGTGGGGCCTCTCTCAATGGGTCTGCCGGGATCAAAATCGGCAAATCCGTCTCTCTGCTATCCCGCCTATATGGCGTGTAGGTGGCCGGCACTGTCTGTACTAGGCCGAACTGCCTCAATATCCGCATGAACGGGACCCGCTCCCACATATCTGGCCTACGGCCCCTGACCACCCGGCTCCGTCTCAGTGCTACCAAGTGGGCATCCTGACCGGCCCATGTCGGGAATGCCCGATATGGTCTCCAGATGACCTGATCTGGTGTCAGCGTCCTGAAACGCTCAGAGTACCACCCGGCTGGTCTACCTGTATCTCCTGCGGCCATGTCAGCCCGCCATCTCCGAAATCCATAATCAATCACCTCCCACTGCTGCTGGCATCCAAGGAAGCCCGGATGGCCTGATCACCGCTATGTGCTCATATGCCCAGCAATGGAGCACAAAACTGACGTCAATCCCTGTCCTCCGGCCAGTGGTGTACATCCATAGCTCATGGTAAATCTGAGCTATCAGGGCATCGGCGAAGGCAAAAACCTGTCTGTACTGCAAGATGTCGCACACACAGTCTAATAGTAACAATGGGAATCTCCCACCTCCTGAGTCTGGCAGGGCAAAATAGGATATCGCCATCTGAATCAAGGCTATCCGCCTGCTCCGAGGGCTATCCTGCCTGTACTGTGAGGCTATCCTCACTGCCCCAGATACTATCTCAGAATCATCTGCCCTATCTCTGTATAATCGCACCAGGGCCCTCTGCTGCTGCTCCCGGGGTGTGATCTCAATCGGGTCCCCAGTAATCGGTAATCTCAGGATCCTGAATATATCCTCATGGGTGATAGTCATCTCACCCGTCCTGAACCAAAAAGTGCACGTGTGGCTGTCCCACCGTCGCACTAATGCCCGCATGAGCTCCACATCTCGTGGCACTCGTCTATAATATCGGAAACCCCCGAGCCCGGCTAGCTCTAAATGCTGCCAGTCTGCATCTGTCACATCAGGAAGAATCGTCTCCAATAGCTCAGGGATGGCATCCCTCATATGTAGTACCTCTCGTGCCTGCATCCACGACATCAAAAACATAATTAGTCTCTTATTTCCCCAAATCACATCTTCCAAAACAATAACATCAAAAAAAAAAAAAATGAATATCTTTCAATCGGCGTCGATTTGGTAAAATCGGCGTCGTTCATTTTAGTCGGCGCCGATTAATACCAATCGACGCCGATCCAAAACCAATCGACGCCGATTAAACCAATCGGCGCCGACTGCCTGGCCGGACATAAACCAGACCCTGGCCTCCCATGCAAGAAAAAATCAAACAAAAAAAAAATAAATTAAGAAAAGTGGGTTCAAGAATGACCACTTACCCCAG
This sequence comes from Taxus chinensis, assembly GCA_019776745.2. Lineage (NCBI taxonomy): Eukaryota > Viridiplantae > Streptophyta > Pinopsida > Cupressales > Taxaceae > Taxus > Taxus chinensis. The sequence goes on from CM034150.1 coordinate 863,835,896, forward strand.
GTCGTGTCCTCCTGCGCTTCTGACCGCTCCCAGAGGCTTCCATGATGCTCAAATCACAAATCTGTCTTTCTCTGAATCAATCGTCACGTTGAAAATAAATCGTTTACGTTTTCCGTTCGCATATTTATATGTGCCTGGATTGGTCGGCGCCGATTTTTTGGGTCGACGCCGTTTGTTTTAGTCGTCGCCGATTATTTTGGTCGCCGCCGATTTTCATGTCTCTTTGCCATAGTGTTGATGCTTGGCTTACTTATCTATCTGATCATTGTTGTGTGCTGAATTTTGCCTTTTGGCACATTTTTTAGATATCCTTGTCTATTTCGGGTTTGTTCCCTTTGCGTGGGACACTCGTACTTTCTGGCAGCTTAGAGTTAAACGGGTCTGTAGGCACTAACGTCGTCTGCTTTGCAGACCGTCTAGTTGTCCCTACCAATGTGTCTCTCTTTAGATGCTGACTATTTTGCAGTTCTCCTTACCCTCATGGGTCTGTAGGCACTAACGTCGTCTCATGAGGAGACCGGCTAGTTTGCCCTACCAATGTGAGTTCCTTAGGTTGCTGCCTTTTTATTTATTTTTATGCGTCATCAATGATCAGATCTACTCCAGACATCCGACTGGGGCATCCTTGCATTTTTCATCTACCTTTTTCAAACTTGGGATCGTCTGTTCTATCATCCATCCCATCCCTAGTTTGAGGGGGATCACATCATCACAAATTCTTCCCTTCTTCCATCCCTTTGTTTTTGTCTCATAACCTTGCTTATCGCAAGTTACTTGACAAAAAGGGGCAAAATGTAGACACTTAAAATTGGTTACTCAATTTAGTGTCCCTCTCATCCATTTACTTGCTTAGGTAACCTGGGGCACGTTTTACGTCACCAACTATCCCCTTGGGATATTATCCAATTTGTGATTTAATCACTTACTCCAAATTTAATTCACCCCATCACATCTTACCCATGAGTGATTAAATATTAAATATTTAATTACGCTTCTTCCCATGCATCTTAATCACTTATCCACCCCAAATTTATTCTATCTATGTATCACATCTATTTTTCCTCTTCCCTAAGCGGGATATTTCCCGTATTCGGGATAAATCTTATCTTTCTTGAAATCGCTCATTTTGGCCATCTCGGGAGTCTATTCCGCGATCGGCGCCGACCCATATGGTCGGCGCCGATTTTCTAGGAGCGGCGCCGATTATAAAAGGAGTCCAGAACTCAGTTCTAGGGACCGAAAAAGAGACCACGAACGAGTGAAAAAGTGAACAGACGAAAAAAGGAAGCACTTACGCACGAACAGAGAGCGAGAGAGATACAGGTTGTGAGAAAGAGAGATCTTCTTAGCATCAATTGTATCAAATTAGGGCAGATCCTGTCCGAATCAATCCCTGAGAGGAGCACCGTTACTCTGTCCCTGTCACATCAGCATCGCACACCACCATCTATCATCTGGTGACTCTGTTCCAGTGTCTCGCCAACTTCGGCACATCCAGCAGACCACATTCACCTTCCAATTCCCGAATCTTATCGCACAGTCCCTGATTGATCGATCTGCCTCCAGTCGACGCCGATCTACCCAGTCGACGCCGATTAGTCTCAATCGACGCCGATCTTAGTCAGTCGACGCCGATCCGTCTCAATCGACGCCGATTCTACCCAGTCGACGCCGATTTCCCTGCAGATAGGTAAAAGGATACAGGTAACACAAATTCGGCATTATTTCATAGTTCCCTGTTTTCTGTACTTTCTGTCTGCTGTTTAGATTCTGTCTTATTACTGCAATCAGAAAATCTAGCTTTTTACTTACATCTTTTATCATGTATGCTTCTTTTCTTAATTGAAAACGTGGACTGACATCCGCCGAGGAAGCTTATCGCTTCCCGGACCCGCTTCTCGGGCAGTCCACCTAAATATCTTTTAACGTGGTCTTTTTCTGTCAAGCATCGGTGTTTTGCAGGATACACGGATCTATTGTGCGAGTTGCTCGTGTGCGCCCGTCTTATCTACATCGGCTTCCTCATTTGTCTACATCTTCGGATCTTATCCATCAGGTATCGATTTTATTGGAGTTTTTCAGGGTTTTTGTGTTTAGTTTGGTGCATTAACTTGGACAGGTAACAAGCGCAAAATTCTTGATTATTTCTTAGGTTCATTTTATTTGTTTTTAATAATAACAACCTCTCAAAAACAACACAAAAACCCTACAACAACAACACAAGAAGAGCAAGGACCACTTACCAAGAATATATAAGATGGAGGAAATGATGCAGGGTCCATGAATATAATGAAAAAGGGACACATGAGGCTGACAGGAGCGCTGACAAATGCAGAGGAATTAAATTTTTCACGTTTCTTCAATCATGAAAATGACAGGTCAGATGCACCTATTTATAGCAAAAGGTGTAATAAATGCACCACCAATGTTTTGCAAGGCACACCAAAATAGATGCCAACATGAAAGTATTTACGCCCTTGGCATAGATTTGGGACTGTCGACATCACTTTTTCAATGCTTTGGTGCACCATTTAGGGGTGCAACATTTTGAATGTCGACAAGATGGCACATGTGCCTTGGCGTAAGCTTGAAAGGTGCATCATGGGAAGGTGCAACATTTGGAATGTCGACACTCCAAAGAATGTGCCAAAGGAAAAGAAAGGGGTGCAAATTCATTTGATGTTGCATGAATAAAAATTGTGCCCAACCAAAAAAGGACCAAATGACTAAGTTCGAAAAACTAGATTTTTCGGAAAGGGATTTTATGTCATCTCGAACGTTTAAGGGACCTCAATGGGGAACCAAAACAAAACTTTGGTATGGTTACCTACAAAATTTCCCTTGTTAATTTTAAAGGATAATAAGAGTAGTGTTAGCTTTGGAACCATTGGAGTTAGCTTCAGAACCTACATCAATAGAGTAACATTAGCTCCAGAACAATTGGAGTTAGCTCCATAACCTGCATCAATAAAGTAACATTAGCTCTAGAACCATTAGAGTTAGCTCTAAAACCATTGGAGTTAGCTTTGGACCCATTGGAGTTAACTCTGGAACCTACATAAATGGAATGACAATTTTTGAGCAATTGTGAATAATCAAAAAATCCAATGGAAAATATGAAAGAGGTTTTTATTCATAGCAATTTTTTTAATATAAACCTCATTCATATTTTATCTAGGTTTTACCAATAAGGAAAAATATAACTTTTAGTGAGTTGTAGTCTATGGAAAAAGTGTATCAATTGAGCACTAAAAGTTCCACAAACAGAAACAAAAAATTCAAATGGAAAATATGTGAGAGGTTTTTATTCATAGCAATGTGTTTAAAAAAAATGCCATTCAGATTTTCTACAGGTTTTACCAATAAAGATAAATATAACTTTTATTTAACTGCAGTCTGAGGAAAAAGTGTATTAGACAAGCGTCAAAAGTTCCACAATCAAAAACAACAAAGTCAAATGAAAAATCCAGGAAAGGTATTGAGTAAAAATAAATCTTTTGAGGAAAAACCTCCTTCCAATAATGTAGGAAAGTAAAATCATAATGATTCTTTTTACCAAAAAGTAAGGAGAAGATTTGGGAGAAAATCTTCCTAAAATAACAAGATAAGACTTTGACTCAAATAATATATCTCTCTCCATATGTTATGGAGATGGAGATCTTAGTTGTTAGCATTGGAATAAAGATAAGATCAAATTGTATTTCCCAAAATAAGGAGTTGGATGCTTGAATTATAAATGCAACCTTCCACACTAAGATATGTAATTTTTTCTCCCAAGAAATAAAGAACTGTTCTTTCCTCTCAAATATTCTGTATTTTTAAGATCTCATAAGTATGATTTAAATCCTCTTCCAAGGAATGAGTTGGTCACTCATTTCAAGGAAGATGGATCTATGTATTTATGTTTATGTTTATTCATTTGTCTGTAATTCATTCTGTTGTATTATTTTTCTCTTTGTATCGTGAAAATTTAGTCTATTGTGAGCCTGTAGGTTTTTTGTTTAATTTTGTTTATTTCTAATTCAGTAATTTCAATTTATGCAAGTGTGTTTTTGTTCGTGCAAGTTTGATTTTCTTCATGCAAATGTGATTTATTTCATGAAAACTTTATTCTTGCAAGCGTGCCTTAATTTATGCAAGTGTGCCTTTATTTCTGTAGTGTGATTTATTTTATGCAAGTTTGGTTTGTGTTTAAAGGAGTTATTTTCCAAAGATATTATTCTCTTAATGCATACAACCTTTAGACACCAGCCATAGATTGACATTATTAATGAAGAGGATTGATAACCCTCATCAATAAACTTTGAGGAATCCGCTAGGAGGGGAAGTACTATCCTCTCCTCCTTGATCACCTACATCACCAATGGTGCCAACATCTGTTAGGCCATAGAATATTGGCTAAGTATGAGAAGGCACGTGGGCATGCGATACCTATTTGAAGAAGGGAACACAGGTTGAAAGAACGTAGGGAAGGGTTCTAGCAGTGTTTAGTAGAACACACAACGTGTGCACATAAGACTAGATGTGTTTTTGGGACTTATCCATATTCGGTATTCCCACAACACATGAGAAAAGTGTAACCCATCTAGCATGTCGAATGGATAAGGTGTCATCCTGATAGCTTGATGGTCAAAGAAGGAATATTCTATGTATGTGATGGAAGGATCTAGAAAGACATCATTCCAAAGAGTGGAGAGCTCATATCAAAGGAGGCATGCTCCATTGGGGAACCACTTGGACACTTGGTAGCCAATTTGTTACCTTAGAAGGCATGATGGTGAAGGAAAAAAGCTATATATAGAGATGCATAGGTAGTAGAAGAAAGATGAGTAGTGGTGGTGGAAGAGAGGTGAAGCTTTGTAGAAAAATTATGGAGGATTTTATGGGTTGGGATTAGAGGAAATATAGGAGTTATTGCATATTTAGAGGGATGGGTTTGTGTTTATCCTTGTAATATGAAGGATGTAGTTTAGTTTCTGATACAAGACCTTGCACTACATTATTATATTGGTTTGTTATGGCCTCAGTGAATGTAATGTGGTTATTGGACTCATGAGTATGAATATAAGGTTTTGTTCTAAAGAATATATGTGTTCATGAGCATATTTCCTTGTGCTATGAATCAGTTTTGTATTCTGTTAGATACTTCTCTTTTATGGATTTATTTATATGGTAACTCATCCTAGGATTTTAGAATAAATGCATGGTTCTTTTCCATTCTTTTTCACTTAAGCATTTGTCATAAATGATGTATTCTTACACAACTCACATAATGGAGGGGTTCGGCACCCACACGTGCCTCAGGTGAGTGCCCTATGCCCACTGGGTGATAGACTAGCACGCATGGGATTTGAATGTGTTCTAAGGGTGTAAAAATGACTAAATCTTGGTTCCATTACCAGGAAAACTTTTCAAAGTTGTGAGAAATGACATACATCTTGGTCCCTGTGATCCATGATGACAGAACGTCTAACCTTGGAAAGTGTTTAAGCATTGTTCAAGAGCATGGAGGATGAGTTTGCTTAAAAATTCAACACTGGACCTGAGTTTGATGGACGTAGATGGGTAGGATTGAGACTATACCATGAGTTGTATGAGACATTCTTCTATTGTTTTCTAGTAGAACTATATGAATGGCTTTCAGCATACGCATCCAGATCAAGATGGTACTACAAATCACGTGTATGGACCCAATATGATTACCAAAGGCTGTAGGATGCAGATCTGACTTGGATGCATGTTGTTGATCACTAGTGGAAAGGAATATTGACTATTTATACTATAGAATACACCATTTTTACGTATTCTTGCACAACATTTGTTGATTTTGAGTTTCTGAGGGAGCCCAGAGGATAATTTTTGTGTGTTATTCCTTTGGCTATGAAGATCTTGGTCATTAACCTAAGTTTAGAGGCATTTCCCATGGCCAGCTAAGCATATCTGAGTGTTAGGTGGGGAAGCTAGGGTGGAGGAAGATGACAAAAATTACGGCTTAAAAGGAAAGGGAGGAGAGATGACTCAAGTATAGTGAAGCTCATGGAAGGGAGATGACTAGACAACATGAGGTTACAAATGTGATGGATCTATGTAGGCAGATGTTGCAGGAAGGAGTTGAGGTAAGTGTAAGAGAGAATCCCCTTCAAATTCTGATGAGATTTCGTCACATGGAGAAAGGAGATCCTTCGGCGTGTATCTAAACCCACCTAACAACCAACCCCTAGGGCTTGGTTTTCCAGACCAAGGGAGAAGTACTACTAACCTAGTTGGTATCGGTAGGAGTAACCGATCTGTGCCGAGGATATATAATTTCTCATTCAGAACATACATGGCTACGTAAACCATTCTGGTATTTGGAGGAATTTTTGGATAAGGTACAAGTACACAAGGTTTACGTATCATATTTGGAAGTGGCACGGAACACACAACTGGCAGTGGGACAATATCACAAACCATCGGCACATAGTTCAGTGGGACATTGGGAACACTAGGCACACCACTTCAGGCCATGTTCCAGCTATAGGAGGTGGATCTAGTGGTGTAAGAGCTAGAGGATCTGGTGGACCTAGTGGATCTCGAGGATCTAGTGGGTCAAGAGGAATAGGAGCTGGTGCATCCAGCTGATTTGGTAGAGGAGGAAAAACTAGAGGAAACTAAGGCTCTAGACAGGAGGAAAAGGGACAAAGCCACCTCTACAAGTCATTTTTAAGATGTCTTTGCACTTACCATACTACAGGGGTATTGAGGATGCTACAGAGCATGTGCACAAGTGTGAATTACTATGGCACACAAAAGGTATTACTACCTCGACACAAAAGAAAGTCAGTATACAATGACGTTGCAAGGGCACACGCATAGTTAGGATCAAAAGTATGACCCCCATCAAATAGTCATAGACTACATTGCATTAAAGAACACCTTCCTAGTAGAGTTTCATATCCTTAGATTTGAGGAGAAGAGCATCAACACTCTGAAGGAGATCTAACAAGGAATGGTAAAGAGTGTGCGGGAGTATGACGTTTGGTTCAAAACTCTCTTGTCAAAACTATCATATGACATTCACCATTCTAAACATGCTCAATGGTTTGTCAGAGAATTTATAACACCATTCATAAAGGAACTATCACACAAGACTTTCACAGACCCTCACGAGGCCTTGGAAGCTACCTTGCATGCTAAAGATGTTGGGAGCATTGATATTGACTCGAAAATAGATCAAAATTTTTATCTACTCGATCTTCGGACCCTTATAGGCTTATCAAATTACAATTTAATTTTTACCCTGTTAAAATCAACTTAAAATAATGCAATAAGTATGAAACTTTACAAAAGGGTTGATTACGGAGTTCAGAAATTGCCTACATCTCTAGGTTCTTTTGAACTGTTCCAGTAGTCAAAACTTGTAAGTTACAATAGTACTTTCATAAGAAACCCTAATGGAAACTAGTAAGAACTTGCTTATGAGAATAACCAGACCTTCAGATGACAAGGGTGAAATATAGCACCTGACTTCCCCTTTCTTGGTGTATTTGGAGAGCTCTATGGCACCAACTCCACTATTCGGAATCCTCCAGATCTAGATTTTCCTTCTAGATGCTCCGTAACGCCCTATGACACTCTGATCAAAACTCCAGGCTTCACAATAATTTAGTGTGGCGCTATGGGCCGGTTAGATAGTATTAAAAATCCTACTCACAATAATGCTTATTTAAATAAATAGGTCTTCACAACTTTATAATAAACATAAAAAATAGGTCTTATAAAAAAATGCTCCTCTTGGTCGGGAAATACTCCTCAAGCTATTGCTTTGAGCTTCCAAGTTGTGTGTTTTACAATGAAATGGGTTCCTTATTTATATTAAAATAGGCCCCTAAAATTAATGCCACATATTTTATCCTAAGGCTAATATTAACCTCACTGTAGCATTTAGATGGGATATTAATCCCATAGAGGGTGGCATCCATGTTTAATGGGATAAATCCCCATGTTGGCGGCTAAGGATAAGTGGGTTAATCCCACATCTAGTGGCCTTTTGTTTTTTCGAAGGTTTTTAAAAACCTTATCTCCCCTCCTTTCACATGGATCTAGCACACATGGCCTATGTATTAGCCCCCATTGCTTATCCACTACATGGATGCTTACATATAAGGGTTGGTAGATTTACTTGGGGTGGATGCATTGATGTTTAGATATTAATATGTGGAGGTTGGGATATATGCATGGTATTTGGCATAATGTGTGGTATTTGGCAATAATGCATGGAAAATAATTACAAAGTAATATGAAATTCAACCCACATGAAGTATGACGAATAAGACCACCGGTCGGCCCGCAATTGGAAAATCAAACTTGTGGTGGTAAGCCATGTGGTGGTTTGAGGACCCACTAGGTCGGCGATAATATAATCATTCTCACGACGGTCAGGCTCCCCTCCGTAACAAAAGTTGAACCTCTTGTTTCACCAGGCTATTCCATTTTGTGATTTTCGAAGACCGATGGTGAAAACCTATACAATTTTTTGCCAATGCCATTTGCCATGTGTCGCAGTGCAATTGGTCTAATATTGACCTGTTGACCAGAGTTGACTGAACTTTGACTGGACATAACTAGAGTTCCCAATGTTTATTTTTCGTGTTCTTATAGTCGTCAGAAATTTCTCAAAAATATCTTCTGCACTAACACAATTTAGGGATATTTAGGGAACTATTGATATAAAAAAAGACCCAATGATCACACCTCCCCACTTAGAAATGATTTTTGTCCCAAAAAGCTTATATAGGAACATTTTTCCATCCTGTCCTAAATTTGGAAACTCCGCTGCCATCTCGGAAGTGTTGTTGTAGTAGACCCTTTGGTCTCTTCACCTGCAACCTCCTCATTTCGATAGCTTTGTTCTCATCCTGGGACCTGTGGGTTATGGGCCCAATATTATTTTGTTGCACCACTCTGATATTCAAAGAAGACCTCCATGCATTTGTTGTATGGTGCTAAGACTCTGAATGAAACCTCAATGCTCCTACTATACAGTGATAAGCTTCTAGATATTTGAAAACAAGGATCTTATTTAACTCTATAACACAGCTCCTGGCTCCAAGTTGATTCTAAGCTAATATTTTTGAGAGATCCTTTTATTGAGAAGTAATATCAGGTACCATTCTGCTAGATGCACATGATGGCCTCTTCACAAAATGAAGTTCCGACCCAAAGTCAATACCAACGGTGATTCAGTACCATTTTGTTTCACGGTCACAATGCCTCTACATAGAATGATGTTTTGAGATGATTCCTATGAAATATAATGTCCACACAAATGGCTAACAAATCTCCAAACTCATAGATATGAGTATCCAACTATAATGGTCGCTCAAACATTTGATTAGGATATATATGTGCCCTTAAAAGGGTATTTTATACAACTTTCAAAATACAAGTGTAAGGTAAATATATCCTAATACATCATGCAAAATTATTTGTAAAAATGCTCCATTTTTGGAGTCTTGGTACAATAAGCTTAGTTACCAATTTTATAGGAAAATAATTTCACATGATAAACCTATCACGAAAATTTCTCCTACTTGGTGGCCTTTTTACTTGGTCTTCTCCACTACATCGTAATCATGGTTTGACCTTGTTTGTCTCTTCCCTGTTGGAAAAATAACTCAACAAGGACCAAAACATACTACTTCTCCTCATATTAACAATTTTACCAAAATAGTTTCCCTCTAAGTGGTCTTAATAATGCAAGTATATAAGAGTACAAACATTGCCCAGAATTGGGACTTTAACTAATGTGTCCTGATCCATTAGATGTATAAAAAAATTGACCATACAGGAGTCTTATTCATACATTCTACATAACACAAAAGTCTATGGTTTTATTATAATAAGAGAAATAAATAATTCTAAAAAAACCAATACAATAGCTGAACAAGTCAAATTTATTTGCACCTTAGATTTCTTACCAAATGTAGAATCCTCAGTGTCTATTTAGGATACCTAAATAGGTTTCATGTGGATCCTTAGGTTCTCACTCCTTTGCATATGGATCCTCATGGTTTGTTAGAATGTATGTGACCTTAGTGTCAGGATCTCGATGATCAACAAGGACATATGAGCTCGACTCTACTCTAGGATCTACATGATCCCCATGTACATATGAGTATGAAAACTCACTATTTTTGACTTGTGCAAGATGAACAACAAGACCTATCACAAACTCAATCCTCCAGTTGTGCCCAATGTAAAGCTCTAGTCGGATCCTGTCATTAGTTAGATAACCCTGACGAATAGTTAGGTATAAGTTTCTTAATACCACTTCATCAATATATAAAGGGATTATGTCGAGAGTGATATTGTCAGAAACTCATCTCCCAACGGTGAAGCTCAAGATGCAATAACCGGTAGACATTCCATGCAGAGTACGATATTCTATACCAATTGTCTTGGTATGAGGAAGTGGTGTCATGGGAAGTCCTAGTCAGTGTAACCCATCGACAGTTATATACCCTTCTATGATAGTCCAATTGAAAATAAGGGTTACTAACTGTAATCATGCAACCACTGGAATCCACTGTCTCGAGGCCCCACATGTTGTAATATAATATTTGGATGTTCCATTAATGCTCTTTATGCCAATGGTGCCATTGAATAGATAGTGTTGGGTCCGGTAATAGTGTTACCCTTGTTATACATCCACTTAGACATTATCTCTAGGTACAAATCCCAACATCACTCAGTATTGTGCCCTTTTACACAATGACAACACATTCCTGAGTCTGGTGATAGTTGCCTCTCCAAGCGGCACTTCCGAAGATGACTAGCTTTAACCACCTTCCTAAGTGAAACATTTAAGCTTCTTTGTAACTCTGCGATGTGTTGTTGTTGTTAGCGTTGACGATCTCAAACAGTAGCCATGTGGGTTTCTAAAATCCATGATTTACTGATCATGTTATCAATGTCAAGTGATAATCACTCGAACTATGGTGCCTAATAAGGAAAACATAACTAACAATTGGAAGAAGATGTATATATCCATTTATGTAAAACTAGCTCTGATACAAAACTTGATCTAAAAATAGACTAAAAATTTTATCTACTCGATCTTTGGACCCTTGTAGGCTTATCAAATTACCATTTAATTTTTACACCATTAAAATCAACTTAAAATAATGCAATAAGTATGGCACTTTGCAAAAGGGTTAATTACAGAGTTCAGAAATTGCCCACTTCTCCAGGTTCTTTTGAACCATTCCACTAGTCAAAACTTGAAAGTTACAATAGTAATTTCATAAGAAACCCTAATGGAAACTATTAAGAATTTGCTTAGAAGAATAACCAGACCTTCAGATGACAAGAGTGAAATATAGCACCCGACTTCCCCTTTCCTATCATATTCGGAAAGCTCTATGGCACTAGCTCCATTGTTCAGAATCCTCTGGATCTTGATCGGTCTTCCAGATGCTTTGTAATGCCCTATGGCACTCCGGACAAAACTCTAGGCTTCATAATAATTTAATGTGGTGCTATGGGCCCGACTAGGTAGTATTAAAACTCCTAGTCACAATAATGCCTATTTAAATAAATAGGTCTTCAAAACTTTATAATAAGCCTAAAAAAATTGGTCTTCTAAAAAAATGCTCCTCCGCTTGGTCGAGAAATACTCCTCAAGCTATTTCTTTGAGCTTCCAAGTTGTGTGGTTTTACAATGAAACAGATCCCCTATTTATATTAAAATAGGCCCTTAAAATTAATGCCACATATTTTATCTTAAGGCTAATATTAGCCTCACCGTAACATTTAGATGGGATATTAATCTAATCGAGATAAATCCCCATGTTGGCGGCTAAGGTTAAGTGGGTTAATCCCGCATTTTGGCAGCCTTTTGTTTTTTCTAAGGTTTTAAAAAACCTTGACTCCCCTCCTTTCACGTGAACCTACCACACATGGCCTATGTATTGGCCCCCACCACTTATCCACTACATGGATGCTTGCATATGAGGGTTGGCATATTTACTTGGGGTGGCTGAATTAATGTTTAGATATTAATATGTGGAGGTTGGGATATATGCATGGTATTTGGAATAATGTGTGGTAAATAATTACAAAGTAATATGAAATTTGACCCACATGAAGTATGACAAATAAGACCAGCTATCGACCTACGATTGGAAAATCGAACTCGTGGTGGCAAGCCACATGGTGGTTTGAGGACCCACCATGTCGGCGATAATATAACTGTCCTCACAATAGCCACACTCCCCTTCATAACAAAATTTGAGCCTCTTATTTCTTTTGGCTATCCCATGTTATGATTGTGAAAGATCGGCGATGAAAACCTCTCCAATTTTGTTGCCAACGCCCTTTACCACGTGTTGCAATGCGATTGGTCCAATATTGACATGTTGACCAGAGTTGACTTTCCCATTGTAACTTTTACCGGACATAACTAGAGCTCCCAATGTCTGTTTTTCGTGTTCTTATAGTCCTCAGAAAGCTCTAAAAAATATCCTCTACACTGACACAATTTAGGGATGTTTAACGAACTATTGATATCAAAGTTGATCCCCTGATCAGATACTGGTGTTAGACCATTTTTGGAGGCTCAAATTGCTTCAATGGCCAAGAAGTTAGAGAAATTATTTGCGAACTCATCACATGAGGTTTGTAGTGGGCTTTGGTATACAGTCTATGAATTGGAAGGGAATGTAAAGGATAGTTTCCCTCAAAAGTCAGTACGTGCCATAACAGTAGACTGTGAGATTTTCTATGGGGATCATGATGTAAATAGGTGTCCTCTACTACTATGTGCAATCCATAAGAAATTTTCTTATTATTGGAAGATTTTTTCCTCTACAACCCATGATACCAAGGATTGTAGGCTAATTGACTAGATTCATGATGCTATTGATCTTGGTGTGCACCAGACTAGTCTTGTAGGTAGTTCCAAGGATGATGATCATCGCTATGAAGGGCGCACAGATGGAGGAACATGTGGAAGAGGTTTTCATGGAGGATTTTTTGGTCACGATAACCATAGAGGAGGATGAAGTGAATTCCCATGAGGAACCTTTTATAAATGTGGATCTATAAAGCTTTACAAGCATGATTGTCCTGATCTGTTGTAATGCTCATGGTGTGGGAAGAAGCATAAGTATTAAGAGTGTCTAGAGATTTATGAGAGTATGAACCAGCAACACAGGAAGGACAAATATGTTGGGATGGTAAGCATTAAGAAGGATTATTCATAGTGGATGCCAAGAGTAGTGTGTGAGTCAGGATTAGAACCTATGTTGGTAATGATGCGAGCAACAGTTGCGCGTGTAAGGAAGATTCCAAGAAAATGACTGGTTGTTAGGTAATAAGTGGTATATGGGAAGTATCCACACCCTACTCATAAGAAGGAAGTCTATCAAGAGAATATGGATGTGATTTGGAGTTTGCAAGGGGAGATCTAATGTATAAAGGAGTAGTCAAAGTAGTTGGATCAAAGGAAGAATGTCGAGGCTCTGAAGGAGGACCTGGATGAGGTCAATAATGTTGTAGGATGTTAAGGAAAGAGAATGTTATTCCCTTGCTAGGAGAATGGTTGAGGGAGAAGGTACCATGCATCAGAGCAGAACGTGAAAGCAAGGTTTTGCATGCAAACCTTACTCCTCACAGCCTTGAATATGATAAGGAGATTATGTTGAATGTAGTTATTAATGGATGGCTTCTAAGAAATATCCTCATCGACACAGGAGGAAAGGTCAATGTTATTACCTTGGATGCATGGCATCAAATAGGAAGACCCTCATTATAAACCTCTTTGAATGTGTTATATATGGCAAAGAAAACAAATGCAATGTCTATTGGAGTCTGGAATAATGTAATTATCACCATTCGAGGGAAAAAATTTCTAGCCTTTCTTGGGCACCTATTGTGTTATAAGAACAATGCTGACCTATGGTTAACAAGGGATATATTATATTTGAGAACAAGGAAGAATGGGTCATCATACCTTTAACAGATGGGAATTCAACGCCCTATAATGATCCCTTAGGAGAATAATTCCTCAATAGAATCTATGTGTGCTCCATCAGAGACCCTGAGATAATTCATCCCATGGGGGGAGCTATCTAGTTTGAAGATGCTCAGTCCTTGAGTGATACCACTAGCATGGCATGTGAAAATTTTGTGCATGGGACTTATGAGTTGATTGAAAAACAATTGAGAAGATCTGTAACAAAGGTAACAAAGGCACGTTCGGTCAAGCACCTAGGAGGGAAGAATTTTCCAAGTTACTCTGGAGGAGCATACCCTGAAATTTTCTTGTGAGAAATGGAGGATCAATGGAAGAATGAGGAAAATATAAGGGGAATGATCAGTTATAACCTACTTGGAACCGTAGTACGCTCATGGGATACTCATCGATGGAACCTCCTAGAATGGTTGGAGGTAAGAGTCACATTTTTTTGTAATATTCTTTAGGAGAAACACGCCAACTGTGATCTAAAACTACCATGATAAAGAGATTACCTCATTTCATGTCCAATCATGTGAGAAGGCCTGGATGGGAAGAAAAAAATAATTACCACCTTCATTATGGGTACATAAGTTTTATTCCACCTTACAAGGTTGTGCACACACATGGTATATTCATCCAGAGATGTGCCATCAAACAAGTAATTGGCAGGAGCTGGCATTTGATCTCATTCAAGCTTTCATGTATAGGAGTACAAAGCCATCAGTGGATAAGGTGTTATAAGTAATCAAGTGCCTTACAATGGGAGATAGTGCTATGTTAGAAGATAGGCTACTAGAGTTTCTAGGTGAGCCTTGTTTGGAGATGCACCTCAATGAAGAAGACTAAGAAGAAATACAACTTGAGTGTGTGTACATGGAAAAGGAAAAAGGAAAAATGGTCTATGTAGTAGATGGTGAAGAAATGGTAAAGGTATGCATGAAGTTAGAGATAGAGTTGATGAGTGCGTACGTGCCTGACATGAGCCCTTAAAAATAAATAAGGTTAACATTAGGATAGAGATAGAACCTAAGGAAGATATCATTAGGGACTATTGGTTAGAAAAGGAAGTTTCAAAGGTCATTGATCTTTTGCGTGAGTTCCAGGATTTGTTCCCTTGTGGGTACCATGAACTCAAAGGTGTACACCACTCCTTGGGGAAATGAAGATCAACTTGAAGGAAGGTGTGCACCCGATCTAGAAGAGTCCTTATCAGATGAATATGAATTTGCGCGTATGGGTCAAGGAAGAAATAGAAAACATGATAGCATTTGGTATCATTAAGGTTGTGGAGGAATCAAAATGGATAAGCCTAATGGTCATCAGTATCAAGAAGGATGGAAAAATAAGGATATGTGTGGACTACATGGACCTAAATGTAGTATGTGTCATCGATCCTTTCCGAATCCCCTTTACTGAAGAAATTTTAGAGGGAGTTTTCGGGCATGAGGTCTACTCTTTCATGGATGGGTTCTCAGGGTATCACCAAGTCAAGATTGCAAAGGAAGAATAGAGAAAGACAACTTTCGCCACTGAATGGGGAATTTTTTCCTACATGGTTATGCCTTTTGGATTGAAGAATGCACCTGTTGTGTTCTCGCACAACGTGGTACAAGAATTTTAGGACTTCATCCATAAATTTCTTCAAGTATACCTAGATGATTGGATTGTATATGGGTTGGAAAAAGACCATTGTGACAATTTAAGGATGATGTTTGAGAGATGTCAACAATTGAGGATATCCATCAAAATTAAGAAATTTGTCTTTTCTACTCCATACAGAACCCTGTTAGGATATATTATATGTATAGAAGGCTTACTAATGGATCCCACCCAAGTTACAGTTATTGTGGGATTAGGGGAGCTTATTAGTCAAATCACAGTGAGTTGATTCCTTGGACATATGGGGTACTACATGAAATTCATCAAGGGGTATGCCAAGATCTTCGCGCCCTTGGAGGAATTACTAAGACACAAGAGTTCCTTTCATTAGGGAGAGGCACAACAGAAGGAATTTGACACTTGGAAGGATAGGCTTATCAATGTGCCCATACTATGCTTTCCTTTTTAGGATAAGAATTTCCATGTGCATGTTGATGCCTTAGGAATAGCCATGGGAGCAGTACTAACACATCTTGGTGAGGGGATTTTTTATCACCCCTTATTTTTTACAAGTAGGAAGTTAACACCAACAAAACATAATTACACAACTACTGAGCATGAGGCACTGTCAATGATCTACACACTGCATAAGTTTAGACAATACCTATTGGTACCACCATTTATATTCTATATAGACCACATGGCATTGAAATAATTGGTGAACAAGCCTATTTTTCAAGGGCCCATATGTCGTTGGGTTCTATAATTCCAAGAGTTTGAGTTCATGATGGTTATAAAACTAGGAAAGAGTAATTCAAGACCTGACCACTTATCAAGTATTAACTCAGGAGAGGACGCGCAACTATTTAGGTTGTGGCATGTGCCCTCAAAATTGTAAGTTATAGTAGTATTCTTCAAAATTGGTGTGGTGCCAGATGGGATGAAGGATTTGAAGAGGAAACAATTTACAATATAGGCTACACCCTACATGTTGATTAGTGGAGATCTGTATAAGTTGGGATATGATGAGGTTCTGCGTCGATGCGTATTGGAACATGAGCACGTGGCAATTATGGAGAAAGTGCATGGTGGGATTACAAGAGGACACTATGCAAGGAATGCTACCGCAAGAAAGATTCCACTGGTAGGGATTTTATGGGAAACCATCTACTAGGATTGTATTGAGTTTTGCAAGGCCTATGATTATACGACAGAAAAGTGACATGTGAGCATGAGAATCTACAAGTAACTTTTCTTCATACCCGTACCTTCTCGAGGTCATGCCGAGACAGCCGGTGAGAATGGAATTTATACGGATACAAACAAACTAGTTGGGTAATCTTATATCCTCAATACACAATAATGGAATCTGTGAATCTAAGGTGAAGAAGGCCCTCCTAACCTAAATTGGTGTAATGGATCATTCAGATATAATAGCTGTTCGGAGGCTCCAATCAATGTCGAGCTCTGCCGAGATCCTATTTATTGGTTGTTGGATACGTGGAAAGTGACCTATAGGTGCTTCGTGTATATTTCGAGACAAGGTCATGAGAATGGTGATGAGAGGTGTAGTAGATCCTCCAGAGTTTTATGGATGATTCTCTGGTCTAGTCCAAGAAATCCCTAGCCTGATTAGCTGCTACATTTAATATGGAGAATTGTGTAATGATGTCTGGTGGAAGTGGTGAGGACCTAAATATTAGTGTTCGTAAACTAGCATCAATGTCTGATTGATCAATAGGCCCGTTGGGTTGTGGGACCTGTGGATCACAACCGTAAGTTCATGGTTGTGGTAGACCTCCTATGGTCATATGAGGAGTTAATCTCTCCTTCCGACTATCCAATAATCATACGCCTTTTCAGCCTCTATGTTTAGAACTAGGAGTTGTGTAATTTTCTCATAATACCTTACAGGTGTTCTGGCAACTTGAATGCGTAAGCTAGTGTCTATGTCGATGAGGAGGTCTCTTGTGGTGGTATGTGGAACTAAAGGATCGCAACCAAATATTTGTTCTCTTTCGAGTCCTTGTACAGTCATACAGATACCCTATCAAGGAAGTCTATAGTTAGGATGATTTGACCAAAATGTGTATGCCTTGTCGTCTTCAATATTTAACTCTCTCAATTGTTCACTAATTACTCGTAGGTTTACTGTTGTTTGAAAGACCTAAATCCTAAGGTATTGATCTATATCAGCTAGTGTTGTGGGGATATTTGGTTGAGGCACTATCGGTTCAAATATGTATTCTCTGGGCTCTCTAGGTCCCGTGATTGTCATGCAAAGATGATTCAATTTTAACTGAAACGAATAAATTGATTATGAAAGATGTATCTACACTATGCATATGTTCTTTTATTTTTGTATTTTCGATGAAGTATTTTAACAAAATTAAAAGAGAAACTATTCTAATATATTAAAAAAAAATGGACAATTAATCTAATGACATAATCAAAACAAGCAAAGTAGCCCGATGTAGCTATTTACCTGTGCAATTGTGAGTTTATCCTAAATATCTAAATAACCAACTAGTTTAATCGAAAAAATCTCAATCCTACCTCAGAAGTGAGGAATGAATCATAGCTTCTCAGAAACTATCATTCCCCACATCTTCCCTGGCAATATTGAAAGTGAAATTTAACTAAAATGAAATAATTTACAACTCTATTTGATATGTTGTCACTAGAACTTTGATAGCTCAAACCTGGAGTTTACATAACAATGGTAAATCCAGTTGTGTGTGACTTCATCCCCTCAGTGTGATCTCCTCATTCCTTCATGTTCTCATGAATCTAGAAAAGTGTGTATATGATAGTGTCAGCAGAAGAAGATAGTCAAACAATGGCAGTTTTGGATATAGATCGAATACAATGCAAGTAAGAGAGGGATAGTGCAAGTGAAAAGAGCTTGACTATGCAATTCCTAGTAGGATTTATTGTGGGAATACAACACAAATACGCTGAGAATTTTGGAAACTATCTTTTGTGACAAAACAAAACCTACAACTCTAAATGGATTCCTAATCTAAGAATGAAACTACCTTATCCTAAGCTGACTGTATGGAAAAATGATGAAGTAAGATCGAAACAAGAAGATCACGTGATCTTAAACAACAAAGGAAAAGCTAATAACTGATGCAAAACATGAAACTATTGGAACTCTAAGCAAGAACTTCAAATGAACTGAATGATTTAAATAGAGAAGGAGAGGGGCCTCTTGTTTGAAAACAAGCTGGCTATTTATAGCAATTGCATTCACTAGAAGGTAACTTGGAATTAAACTCTTTTACCATTAAACAAAGAGAAAACACTATTTATTGGGTAGCCAAAACATAAATGCAAAGTAAAGTGGTTGAAGAATCTAGGTAGAAATTTGAATTTTACATTTGATGAAATCGTCAGAACATTTTGGAAAATGCGCACATAGGACCACCGCCCTACACAGGGCGGCGGTTATAGGACCGCTGCCCTGTCCTGGGTGGTGGTCATGGGACTGCCACCCAGGTAGGGTGGTGGTTTCATCACTTAAGACCAAAATTCAAGGAAGAAGGGGGGGAGAGGGTAGAACAAAGCACACGGAGGCTGAACGAGGCACATGGGATGCAAACGTATACTTGACAAGCTTTTCTGGATTCTGAACACCTTGCGAGGAGACCTGTATCATCATTGGGGTATGTGTAACCTTTTTACAGTAGGTGAAGTACCCTATAATTTTGGGTACGTACATATTTCCCCCTCGAAGAAGCATCTTAGCCATTAAGAGGCGTAAAACGGTGGATCTGAGTATGGTGGTGTTGAAATGGGGAGTTAGAAGTTATACCTGACACGCCCAGTGTGTCGGAATGTCACCATCCAAATTCCTGCTACTTGCAAAATGAAAAGAGGACTCAAGTGCAGATAGATACAATAAATCAAAAAAAATAAAACTAAATTAATATGGAATTAGGACTTACCATATGTGCGTGGATTAGAACTTACCTTTGTCGATGCTCCAACCCTGAAAAAAATGTTCAAAACCAAATTAGAAAACTATATATATATATAAAATGAGCTCATTTTACTATTCATTTACACGTGTTGACTTGGTGATTTTTGAGCTTTGGGACCCATGGTGACCATTTTTGATGAGAGTACAGTCAAAACATCTGTTACGAGATCGTGATCATGCCCTCCGAGAGTAGGACATCGGCCCGTGAAGTCTCAGGTTAGTTCTTCTCAATTTATCATTTTTAAACCCAAAATATAGAAATGTTGAAATCTTTGTTGTGGGGGGATTATTTTTGAAAATGTTAGTCTTAAATGAGTCTCTAGGGGGGGCGCCCATAGGGTAGGTCTTTATTTCATCTAAAATGATGTTTTTTTGCATTTTTAAAGTGTTTTTAGGGCTTTTGAGCCGTTTGGCATTTTCGGGACAGGACCGCTGCCCTACACAGGGTGGCGGTCATGGGACTGCAGCCCTATGAAGGTGGCGGGTTGGGACGCCACCTAAGAAGGTGCTGGTTACACGACCGCTGCCTCTGAAGGTGGTGGTTGGGAAACTGCCACTCTGCACAGGGTGGCGGTTTCAAACAGAATGCAAAAAAGGATGTAAATTTTAATTGTCTTTGCATTTTTGGCATTTCTATATGTTCTTGATAATTTTTCTAGTAGGATTATGTTACTAACTTACTCTTTTTCTATGTTTTTGGGTGGATGCAGAAGAAGAAGAGTATATCAGATGGAACAGAGAGAGGGAGTGTGATTGGCTCCCTAGTAGTATTGGATGCATTGTCTCAGGATGAGAGGGATACTTTGCAGAGGGCTGGGATCCTGCGGATCTCTTAGGTTGCTCATGTTTCTCCTTCCAGTCACATACTATGTGACTTATTTTCATATTGGGACACAGATTAGAACACTTTCTGATTTCCAGGAGTTAGGGGTGAGTGGACCATCACCCTAGAGGATGTTTACCGTATATTGGGGGTTCTAATTCTTGGGAGGTAGTTGTCTCTCAAGACAACAGTATCCAGATCTCAGTTGGTTTAGTGGGCCACATATATGGGAGATGTCATTATTTCCATGGGGTCAAAGAAGGGGGTGAAGGTCCTGTTCTATTGCAGCTTCTCCTATCCTTGTGATCCGCAAGGCCATTATGGGTATCCTTGCCTTGCGTTTGATTGGGGACAAGGGAGGGGATACTCTTCTATATTACTGGGCTCCCATCATTTCACAGATTGAGGCCCATGGCTGTATTTACGCTTGGGGAGGAGACATCCTCAGGACCACCTACCATGATTTATACAGGGTGGTCAAACTATAGGGACAGTCACTGAGCCATCCCACTCTAGTTATGAGTTGGGTGTACGAGCACATCATTCCTTATGGGAGAGGTATACAGGTGGAGGATCCGGGGGCTATCAGGGCAGCGAGGTGGGCAGGGATGACCGTACTTAGGATGTCACACCAGCCAGTGGCTTCCCTGACTATTGTAGACATGGAGGCCACTCCTTATCAGGACATGGCAGGGCTATGGGGGGAGGAGACACTTACATTGATTCATGCTCTTCCATGGGTCAGTTGGTAGATAGGACGGGGAAGCTAGAGGCCCACCCCTTTGATAGAGTACCACAACAATTTGGCCTCCCCTATATTGATATGTTTCCTCTGGTGGGGCCAGTATATAGATTTGTTCATGAGGCTAGGGGAGGTCCTAGAGGCCGAGGTTAGACCACGGTCACTCCTGGCATTCCTATTGCAGCCAGGAGGGTGGTTCATGCCCGAGGGGTAGCTAGTGCTCCTCGAGCACCTTTACTTCAGATTGGCACCAGTCCTGCTCATAGTGGAGATGAGCCCATTGATGTGGACTTTGAGTCTGAGGAGTTCACTAGGGGGAGACAGAGGAGGAGATAGGAGGGTGAGACCTAGTGGCCAGGACAGGTGAGGAGGAGGACAGTGATACTGAGTGGCATGACACTTAGGATATCTTGTGGGCTGAGAGGGCAGTGGAGAGTGTAGAGAAGGTGACCTTGATTTTAGAGGAGTTTCCTTCTCAGGATTTAGGGGGAGATGATGAGTCCGTGGTAGGCTGTCACTTTGTTCTAGATGTGGGAGAGGCACGACCATCGGTGGCTACATCTGTAGTAGGCACAGATCCTAGAGATCCCACCTGGAGGCCTGGAGATCTGAGTGAGTTACTACTCTTTTCTCAACTTTGTTTTAGTTATAATTGTTTAGTTGATGTTTCCCTTTTGTTATTTCACTTGTTTTTGGTCTTGTTTTGGACAACCTTCTAACTTGTTTATTTCTCCTTTTTTATTTGTAGCTACTACTGAGGGATGGAGACTTGATTCGCCAGGTGTGCACAGACACTCTATTGCTCCCTTCAGAGGGTACTCGGGCTGAGTTGACTGAGGATGTTGGAGAGCCCTCAGCAGCTGGCTAACATACTGACATCTTTGCCCCTGTCTGGAAGGTGATAAAGATCATTACCTCCCTTCGCACTGAGTTGGCTGGATATAGGACTGCTGAGCAGCTTGATGAGGAGGAGTCACTCTCATAGTGAGACTACAGCTCACTGGCCGTGATCGTGATCCCTCAGTTCATTCAGAGTGTCGTCGCAGTAGGATTCCTAGACGAGGTCATACACCTTCTGAGGGATCTCACAGGGATTGAGAGATCATGGTGCCTTTTTGTAGTGATTTTTGGTTGGATAACCTATACGAGTATTTTTGTATTTTTTGGGCTCATTGAGTGTTTTGACCATGCCTTAGTGCATGATGGCATTGGATATAAAACACCATATATATATATATATACATATCTTTTTATATATCTTTTAGAATCTTCTTGTGTCTAGAATTTTGTGATTCACTTCTCATGTGCACACTAGATGTTTTTAGAGTACTTGTTTTTATATGCTTTTCAGAATGTATGCAATGGATGAAAAATGATAACAAATACCGAACAAAATGCTTTACATTATTTGTTTTTGTGATGCTGATATACGATGATGTAGAACATATTGTAGTACTGAACTTTTGGCCTCTTTGGGAAATGTTTGTTGTTTCTTCTTATATTGGAAAAATGTGATGAATGTATAGAGATAAAGAGATGAACATGCCCCATTCCCAAACTCCACGCAACTAGTAAGATGTGAGGGCTCAACACCAAGAGTTGGGAAGGGCACAAATTGTATGAGTTTGACTGAATGGAATGATGAGAGATAGACAAACCAGTGACAGAAACCAAACTTAGACCTACACACTTACTCTACTCAGAACTACCACCAAGCTCAGAAGCAACTTACTTTTCAGTTTATCTAGTCTTAGATCTATAGATGGCAACCTGGTTGACAAAATCTGGTTTTGAGGGTTTGATCTCTTTAGAATTTGGACACTTATTTTCACTTAATATAATTTGATTTGTATTTGTAAAATACCAAGATTTGTTAATTTGTATGAATGGACCCCCCACACCCTGCCCCATGCCACTAGTAAGAAACATGGGTTTGCCACCAAAGGTAGGATATAGGCGAGTAAGGGCACTTCTTTCCTTTCCCAACCTCGCACCACCAGTAAGAGATGTGGGCTTACCACCGAAGGTTGGTGGGGCAAAGAAGTGTGTAAAATAAAATATTCTGTTTGCTTGGTATTTTTGATTCTATTTTATTTTGACACTTCTGAACTGTGATTTTGGAATATCCTTGTTTCAAAGAGACATAAGAGGGATAGATGTGACACCAAGAAGCTTCTAGAACAGACCGTAGGTAAGAACAAATTCACCTAGTAGAAAGAAAGAGAAAAACCAAGTATGCAGGCCTTGGTATGGTTTTCATCAACATTTGTCTGTCAAACTTGATGAAAAGATTTTGAAATTACTTGATGATGTATGAAGAGATG
Source organism: Taxus chinensis (assembly GCA_019776745.2). Classification (NCBI taxonomy): domain Eukaryota; kingdom Viridiplantae; phylum Streptophyta; class Pinopsida; order Cupressales; family Taxaceae; genus Taxus; species Taxus chinensis. Next base: position 863,859,368 of record CM034150.1, read on the forward strand.
TGATTTGAATGTTTTTGCCAATATTTTCATAAATTTTAATAGATTGCTTAAGAGTAGGTTCCTTGACTACAATTTTTACGAAACAAGTGGACAAAATGAAACAACTAAATGACTAATGCAATGTAGGTAAATATAATGTACAAGTGGTGATTCTGATGTCTCATGCGTAAAACCGTTTAAGATGTAAGGAATTGAAAGTTTCATTGAATTCCTCACCTTCTAGTGTACACAAGAGATACACACCATTTCCGTAGTCCTTCATGACTCGGTATGGGCCCAACCACTTGGGCCGGAATTTCCTTCCTTCGACCAATTTTCTTATCAATCTGGTTATCTAGTCTTAGAACTAAATCTCCCTCATATATTTCTCACTCATAGACTTTTTTGTTATATTGCCGGCACATCCGGTCAGCATAGGCTCTGTGCTGTTGTTTGGTGCATTTAGCCTGGCCTCATCAAGGATTTCTAGTTGAGAGAGGCATGCCTCTCTATAGGCATCTTTGTCCAAAATCCCTTGTAATGAGATGTGGAGACTAGGTATTTCAACCTCAAGCGGGAGAACTGCATCTGCCCCAAATACTAATGAGAAGGGGGTTTCCCCCGTCGGTGTTCTTATTGAGGTTCGATGGGCCCACAAGGCTGGATATAATTTTAGATGCCAATCTCATTTGTTTTCCTTCACTATTTTGAGGAGAATAGCCTTTAATGTTTTGTTTGTTGCTTCGGCTTGTCCATTGGCTTGAGGGTAGTAAAGAGAGGCCGTATGATGGTTTATTTTGAATTTGCTGCATAACTCATGGACCTCATCATTTTTAAAGGATGTGCCATTATCTGAGATAATGACTTGTGGGACACCGTACCTACAAATGATTTGGTTCAGAATGAACTTGGTGATTACCGAACCTGGTACGGTGGTGAGAGGCATGGCCTCTACCCATTTGGTAAAATATTTTGTGGCCGTAATTATAAAATTATGGCCATCTGTTGATGAGGGAGAGAATTTCCCTATCAAATCTAGACCCCATGTGGAGAAAGGCCATAGGGTTGCTATTGGTTGCAGGGATTGTGTTGGCATGTGAATCTTGTGAGAGAATTCTTGGCATTTGTGGCACTTACGTACAAACTCTATTGTGTCATGTTCAAGAGTGGGCCAAAAATAGCCCATCCGATGTATTTTGTGAGCAGTGGCGTGACCACCAAAGTGGCCTCCACATATCCCACTATGGGATTCATAAAGAATCTTCTTGGATTCTTCTGTGTTGATGCATCTTAAAAGCATGCCATCGAAGGCTTTACGATAGAGTACTTGTTCTAAAATAATGTATTTAGCAGTTATAATGCGTAACCACCTTCTTTGTTGCAATGTGGCACTTTCTGGGTACGTATGGTCCATGATAAAATTGATGATATTGGTGTACCAAGGGCATGTAGAGATGGGGGGTCTAGTCTTGACAAAGTATATACACTCATTGGGAAAGTCTAGATTTACCAGATCACCTCCATCTAATGGATTGTCAGCTAACCAGTCTACAATGATTTGTCCCTTAATGGATTTCTGGTTTACAAATGTTAATTCAAATTCACCCATTAAGGTTATGAAATGTCCAGCCTTTTTAGATAAATACCCTTGTGTGAGGAATGTTCGTAAATGATCTGTCTTTACAATGACCCTTGTTTCTTGATTTAACATGTAATGTCTTAAACATTTTGTTGCAAAGACTATGGCAAGGCATTCTCTCTCTGCCTGTGTATAACATGTTTCATAATCAAGCAATGTTGGGCTAATGAAATAGACTGCACATTCTCATTTATCATTGTCTTCTTGAGCCAGCATGTAGGCTAGCAAGACATCAGTAGCCCGTGAGTATAGGATCAAAGGATGATCTGGTCTGGGAGGCATTAGTGGGTGGAGACAACAAGAAGCGTTTAACTGCTTCGAAGGCCTCGTTGCATTCTTCTGTCCAATCAATGCTATAATCTTTCTTTAATAGATTGTTGATTGGATGAATAACAAAACTTAAATCCGGGATGAACCTTCGGATTGCATTGAGTTTCCCAAGAAATGATCTGATACCAGACTCATCTGATGGTGGAATCATTTCAAGAACAGCCTAGATTTTTTGGATCAACATCAATCCCTCGTGAGGATATAATGTAACCCAGAAGTTTGCCTCCTGTCACACCAAATACGCACTTTTCTAGGTTTAATGTGACACCATATTCAATCAATCGTGAGAGGATGATACGAGAGTACTTCTGGGTGATCACAACGCTTCTTGGCCTTGGCCAACAAGTCATCCACATAGGATTCCACAATTTTATGAATAAGATCATGGAATATGTATGTCATTGCCCGTTGGTATGTAGCGCCGACATTCTTAAGACCGAATGGCATGACAGCGTAACAATAAGTTCCCCAAGGAGTTATAAACGTGGTTTTGGCTTGATCCTGTTCAGATATTTTAATCTGATTATACCTGAGAACCCATCCATGAGGGACAACAATTCAAATCTAGTTGTTGCATCAACAATGACATCAATGGATGGTAACGGGAAGTCATCCTTGGGACAAGCTTTGTTAATATCCCGAAAATCTATGCAAATGCGTATCTTCCCATTCTTTTTGAGAACAGGGACAATATTAGATACCCATTGTGAATAATCAATGGGTTTGATGAATCCTACTTGGAGAAGTTTCATTACTTCTTCTTTTACCATGAGAGCCACTTTTGGCTTCATTGGTCTTGACTTTTGTTTAATTGGTTTTGCATCTGGTTTGGTGACAAGATTATGTACCACAATATGTGGTGCAATTCCTGTCATTTCTTTATAGTTAAATATGCAAAATCCTTTTGATGTTCTTTGAGGATTTGGGTGTGTATTTCTATCTCCTCTGGAGTTAACGAGGATCCCAACTTCAAAATTTTTGGTTCTTCCTCCATTCCAATGTTTATGTCAATTGTTTCTTCGATTAAAGAAGTGTTTGCCTTCTTCAAATTCAGGTGGGGCCGGAGGTAGTTCCAAACTTTCTCCATTCTCTACCTCATAGATATCGAGATCCTTTTATGGAGGAGACTCTATCATGGGATTTCCAAAATAGGAAGAGGAATGTGGTATTAGGGAAAGATCTATTATGTGGTGAGCAATGATGTAGCTCTGTATAGGCATTTAGATATTTGAGAGTGACTCTATCACTGTCAAAGTGATCTAGGATAGCAAAATCATTTTCATCTTCTCTATGAGTTAGGAGTGGGTTTGTTGGTATTTTACACACTAATGGTTCAGTACGAAGTGATACCATGAAACTTGTATCTTCCAACTCATTGTTTGGAGTGAAATGGGAAGCTGAGGTTGCTATTGAATCTGTGAGGAGGTTCTATTCTCGTGGGATTTCTTTAATTGATATGAAGTTGAATCCTTTGCTTAGATCTAGCACCGCTGTTTTGTAGAGTTGTAAATGTTCAGACTCTAGTTTCATATACCTTCAGAGACTTGGTTTACAACCAATTGTGAGTCTCCTAGTACTCTAATGTTATCGACACCCATTCTTTTGGCTAGGATGAGGCCAAGGAGGAGGGCTTCATATTCCAGCCCCATTGTTTGTACACTCAAAGTTTAATTTAAAGGAGAAAGGTAGGATCTTTCCCTCAGGAGAAGTAAAGATCACTCCTACCCCAGCTCCAAAGTGACATCTAGCTCCATCGAAGTGGAGAGTCATGGGTATATTTCCTTGGGAAAATGGATGTTGGGATATTCATCGAAATCTATTTCTTCTGCCTCGGTTACTTCTACCATACAAAATCTACTCTAATGCAGGGGAAACTAATTCCTAGGGTCTATCTAAATACCCATAGGGATCAAATGGGAGAGAGAATGCATAGATATTTCTCTAGTAATTCTACAACTAAAGCGGTGAGTACACCTAGAAACAGGAGGGTGTGATGACGTAGTCTCCAAATGTGTGAAATACAGAGGAAAAGTGCACACTCGAATAGAGGTGATGACAGTTCTCCATAATCTAGCAAAATGCATTCACAACGATATTCCAAGCATACACAATGATAATGGATCCCTGCAAGAACATAATAATAGACACAATATTCTTCTATAAAGATTAAAGGGGCAGAGAAGAATGCAAGAAAACACATCAGGGGAAGATATATCCACAAACTGATATTTTATTGCTTCATGATATGCACAGTTCCCAATCTATTACAGGATAAGGGCTTATGGATCACCATGCAAGGAGTCCACTGCAAGGGCCCAGCACAACAGAAATGATCCTGAAAAATCCCCCCTTTACAATCAAATTCTATTTTTCTGAATCATTTGCTATCTAGAAACGGGTCAACATCTGGTATAATGAGCCCAACCACTGGACCATTATATGACAAAATGAGAAGAGAGAGAGAAGGGAAAATATGGAAAATCCCAAAATCTGTCCTTCAACCACTTTAAGAGGCATTAAATGGAGTAAAATTATTGTACATTACTTTAAAAGGCTCCCCATACTGTCCCAGGTGCTGCAGTAGAGAAAGGAATGATGACCATGCCTCTTAATTGCACTCCCAACCACTTCAAATAAAACACTGTTATGAACCCAGCCACGTTTTCTAAAACATCTCGACCAATTTATCATCAAATAATAATTTCTTGATCTTTTAATGCATCCATGGATCGGATCCATGATTCCAACATGGTACCAATGTTGTGTGATTTTGTTGAGAAATGCAAAAGTTATGGCCTTCTGAGTGCGGGCAGCTATTTTGGGTCTGGCAAACGTTTTTCTGTCATTTGACAGGAATGAGCATTAACTGACTGAGCTCCTTAATTTTGTGAAAACTGGAGTCAAAATTTATGGAAGTTTCACGGGTTTGACTTTTCTTCTTTGCCTTAATTGTGAAAATTAGTAGCTCGGAGCCTTCAAAATTTATGGCCACTTTTCACGGGGTCAGAGACGTTGACTTTTCTTCTATTTTCGGCCGCTTCAGCTTTTCGCGTCCCCCCGCATCCTGCGCGTACTTTTGTCCCAGCTGTCCCAGACGAAAATTCCTGCCTCGGCCGATTCGGGCTTCCTTGTCCCTCTTTGTAGTGAAGACAATGGTGAGATTCCATTCACCCTCGGCTCTTGAGGATTTTCACGTCCCATGCGTAACTTTTGGCCCGGATGTCCCAAACTGCCTTGGATGAAAGTCTCATGTTTCGGTGAATTGGCCGGTTCGCGTCCTCCACGTACTTTTGTCCCAGATGTCCCAAACTTGACAATTTTTTTCTCTCGGATCTGGTATTTTTTGCGTCCCGCGTGTACCTTTGGCCCGAATGTCCCAAACTGTCCTTGGGGAACTTTTCGGCCGGTTCGCGTCCCGCTGCATACCTTTCCCCGCTGTCCCAAACTGTGTGAAAAACAGCTACTTAGTCGATTATTTTCAACTTGTCAGACAGTTCACCTTTTCACGTCCCATGTGCGTCACAACGTCCCAACTGTCCCAAATGCTGCGAGAATGGTTTTTCTGATTCATGGTTCGCCGGGCCCTAAAGACCTCCACAAGGGACATTAGCTTTCGGCTGAAGCTGATTATCGGCGTCCCAACTCTCCCAGGAATTCCTAGGTTTGACTTAGCTTCATTTGCAGGTCTATCAGGTCTGTTAACCAAGCTTGGCTTTTGTAATTTTTTCACATTTTAAAAATGCTGGGTTTTCTTCTTAGATAGGAGAGTTAGAAAGAAGCTGAGGGTGGACTCCAAAAACATGATTTTTTGCCTTGAATCAATATAATTGCTTGGGACTAAAGAATTTGATGCATGTTATCAAAATTCTCCTTGAGGGGTGAATTTTGGATAACAGTAGGATCTTTCCCTTAGGATAAGTAAAGATCACTCCTACCCCCATCTCCAAAGTGACATCTAGCTCCATCGAAGTGGATAGTCCAATATTTTCTTGGAAAAATGGATGTTAGGATATTCGTTGTATCTGTTTCTTCTACCTCGGTTGACTTCTACCATACAAACTTCGTCTGATGGAAGAGAATGCGATTCCTAGGGTATATCCCATACCCAAAGAATCAAATGGTAGGAGAATAGGTAGATATTTCTCTAGCAACTCAATAATTTTTGCGGTAGTCCCTAATGACATCGTTTCTATGATGTTAGTCTCGTTTTTGAGTGCAAATTGAGATCTGGAATTCAACTAGATTTGTAATTTCCAATTTGTGGTAGGTATCAACTTCTCTTCTGGTTTTGGATTAATTGGTTTGCTAAGTTGATTTGTTGGGAGTTCAAATTCGGAGTGAACACCTAGTCTTTTCTTCAAGTCAACTAAGTGTATATCAAAGGGTTTTGGGTAACCTTGTGCCACAAATATTTTCCCTAAGTGCAAAAATCTTATTTCTTGGAATAATGTGGAAGGGATTGCTTTCATGTGGTGTATCCATGGTTGACCGAGGATCATATTACAGTTGGTTTCTTGATCTATAATATAAAATTTGGTGAGGACCGTCTTGGGTCCTAAGGTGACTGGTAAAACTATGGTTCCAATTAAAGTGGCCTTAAGGCTATCATAACCTCTTAGCATATTTCGTGTCGTGGAACAATTTATTTCTCCATATCCTAAATTTTGAAGAAAAGTGAAGGGGACTATGTTAATTTGCTGCCCCATCATCAATCATTGTGCATTTAACATAATTATTATAAACCTATACTTGTAAATGTAAAGTTGGGTTGCCTCTTCGCACAATTTCAGCGTCTATTGGCATTTTACTTATATCAAATATAAACTCAGTATCCCTATTTGGCTGCCCTGGAGGGTAGACGTCAAAGTCTACATGGTTTACTTGTGCATTTCTAGAGGAGGAGTGATGTTAATTAAATGACCAAGGCCTAATGCTTCTAAGAGAGCAGCCCTATGGGTGGGAGAGTTCTTTAACAAATCCAAAAAGGAGATGTGAGAGAAGGTCTTCGTTAAGTCATTAATTAAATCATAAGCACCTATGGGTTTTACCAACATTTGTTGAATGTTGTCTAGTTCTAATGGATAGCTTGGAACTGGTTGAGAAGAATAATCCCATGTTCTTGTTATGGTATCTACAGGTAGCTCACTGTCTAACTCTACAAGACCAACTATCTTGGTTTGTGGTCGAGTTCCTAATTGGGGTGCAACCGGTGGATTTAATGAAGTTGAAGCTTCATGATCATTATTTCCTATTATAACACCCTTATTCATTCCCACTTGGATCTAACCTGTTATTGTTAGTATGATTTGGGAGCGGATCGTTAAAGATCTTGAGGGGTGCATTTTGAGGGGAAATTGCCCCTGTGTAAGTGTTGTGCGTGGGTACTACAGAATTTGCTAAGAACATATCTATAAAGAGTTGTCTTTGGTCTTCTGGAAAATGCTGCATGAATTTATTGTAGTCATGAAAAGTCCTAGTATCATGGCCTTGAATCTTGTGGAAACCACAATACAAATTGGGATTATAATTTCGAGGTTGTTGATTTGAAACTTGTTGTGGCCCAAAATTCTGATAAGGTTGCTAGTTGTTAGAGTTAAAATTTTGAGGCTGTTGCCTTTGGTTTTGACTCTGATATCTAGTTGGGTTTTGATTTGGACCTTGTGTTTGGATTTGTTGTTGTTGTTGTTGTTGTGTGGTCATGGTGGATGATTAAAATCCATCGCGTTGATTTTTGGAGTAAAATTTTTATTTCACTGATTGTTAACGGGTGGCGAAATGTTTACAACCTTTTCTCTTTTAACTTGGTCTGTTACTCCATCTATTGTAACCCCACGTGGTTTTGTTAAGGATTTTAGGCCTTTGATTGGTATTCCTGGTACTAGGATAGGCCGTAGTGTTTTGATTGGGAGTGATTAATTTCCCATTTATTCCATATGTCTTACGACCACTATCTATTGTCGCTTGGTCAATTCTGAGAGCACTCTCGAGTACTTCACCATAAGTTCTTAGTGGGAACTTCTGGACTTCTTCCTTTATCTCTCTATTGAGGGAATGAAGGAATAAATCACATAGTTCCATCTGATCCATGTTTGGAGCACTTGCTGATGAGTAGAGAACCGTACGCCATCTTTGAATAAAATGAGTAGCGGATTCATTATGTTCTTGTTTAATATGAAAAAATTTCCTGATTCCTGTTCTCAATAATTTTTTCATATCAAAATACTTGATGAACTCTAACACGAGTTGGTTAAATGAGTGTATCGAGGCTTTAGGTATTTTGTCGTACCAATCAAGGGCAATGCCTTCCAAGGTTTTAGGGAATATATTAACAACAACCCCATCCCAAGGGATTAATTCCCATATGGTCGTGTCATAGGCTTTGATGTGTGCATTTGGATATCCATCCCTTTTGTATTTGGGTAAATCAGGAAGAGGTCTTGGAAGCAAGACACTTCATATGGTGAAGTCTAGGGGATCTTTTAAATATTCTGAGTAAGTCCCTACTGCATAGGCTTCAACCATCATTGGTGTTTGTTAAGGGGGTGGGGGTGGAATGGGTTGTTGGAATGGCATAGCATATGTATTTGTAGGGGCATAAGGTAATCCTTGTGGTTAAGAAAACATCCCAGGAGAGGAGAAAATTTCTCCCTGTGTTGATTTTTAATAAATTTTTAAGTAGGGAGGAGCATTGTTCTAGTATGGGTTGTTTGGTGCTAAGCTGGGAGTTTTCATATTTTCAACTGGAGCGGAATTTGAAAACATGGTTCTAGTTGGTGTTTTATGTGGATAGTTATATGAATGTTGAGGAGGAAAGCCTAATGTACCTATTCCTATAAGGAGGTCAACCTGGCTAGGATGATGTGGAGGGTTGGGGATTCCTGTTTGCCTGAAATATGAATTTTGATTTGATTGAGCAAGTTCCAATCCTCTTACTTTCTCAACTAAGGCTGAAATGACCTCGATTGGTGAAGTCATGGTGCTTTGCCTTAATGGCATTTATTGTACACTTTGAGGTTGTAAAGAGGTATGATACCCTGCTATGAATTGATCATTACCCTGCCAAGCTTCACCGATAGTATTTCCCATAGGTGGTGGACTGGGGGTGTTTTCTTGGAGTAGGGTATCGGTTTGTGTTTGCAAACTCCTTATAGGTGGGTACATGTTTTGGAAGCATTGTTCGCTTCTAGCATAGCATGCTAAATACTCCTCATCTAAAAATGGGAGTAGATTTGACTGTCTAATGATTTGTGGTCTGAACAAAACCTGAGGAGATGAAATAGATTCTCCAGTAAATGTCATATTGTTAGAGCCTAAGGGCTTTGGTTTTTGTGTTTGTGCAAGCTGATCTAACTCCTCAATTTGGAATGAAGAACTAGAGCTAGTTCTTTAAGGGGGAGTTTGAGATGATAAGTAATTTTGAATAGTTATCAGCCCATGTAGAAAATGAGGGTGATGGTTGTTTATTTGTTTGACCATAATTTGCTTCAAGACTGAGAGAGGTCTACCATATGCATTGTATCCTGACATATTTGGGGGGTATATGAATACCCATAGAATAATGGCAAAGAGAGAAGGTGAATGAAAGAAATAAATGAAAATAAAGGGGAACAATTGTTTGTTTCACGTTGGGTTCACCAATTTTGTACAATGGAAAAGTGAAATGTGAGCATGAGAATCTACAGGAAACTTTTCTTCATACCCAACCTCCCGAGGTCATGCTGAGATAGCCGGTGAGAATGGAATTTAAACGGATACAGAAAAACTAGTTGGGTAATCTTATATCCTCAATACACAATAATGGAATCTGTGAATCTAAGGTGAAGAAGGCCCTCCTAACCTGAATTGGTGTAATGGATTGTTCGAATATAATAGCTGTTCGGAGGCTCCAATAAATGTCAAGCTCTGCCGAGATCCTATTTAATGGTTTTTGGAAACGTGGAAAGTGACCTATAGGTGCTTCATGTATATTTCGAGACAAGGTCATGAGAATGGTGATGAGAGGTGTAGTAGATCCTCTGGAGTTTTATGGATGATTCTCTGGTCTAGTCCAGAAATCCCTAGCTTGATTGGATGCTACGTTTAATATAAAGAATTGTGTAATGATGTCTGGTGGAAGTGGTGAGGACCTAAATATTATTTTTCGTAAACCAACATCAATGTCTGATTGATCAATAGGCCCATTGGGTTGTGGGACCTGTGGATCATAACCATAAGTTTGTGGTTGTGGCAGACCTCCTATGGTCATATGAGGATTTAATCTCTCCTTCAGACTATCCAATAATCATACGCCTTTTTAGTCTCTATGTTTAGAACTAGGAGTTGTGTAATTTTCTTAGAATATCTGACAGGTTTTCTGGAAACTTGAATGCGTAAGCTAGTGTCTATGTTGATGAGGAGGTCTCCTGCGGTGGGTTGTGGAACTAAAGGATCGCAACCAAATATTTTTTCTCTTTCAAGTCCTTGTACATTCATACAGATACCCTATCAAGGTAGTTTATAGTTAGGATGATATGACCAAAATGTGTATGCCTTGTCGTCTTCAATATTTAACTCTCTCAATTGTTCACTAATTTCTCATAGGTTTACTGTTGTTCGAAAGACTTGGATCCTAAGGTCTTGATCTATATCAGCTTGTGTTGTGGGGAGATTTGCTTGAGGCACTATCGGTTCAAATATGTATTCTCTGGGCTCTCTAGGTCCCATGATTGTCATGTAAAGATGATTCAATTTTAACTGAAATGAATAAACTGATTATGAAAGATGTATCTACACTATGCATATGTTCTTTTATTTTTATATTTTCGATGAAGTATTTTAATGAAATTAAAAGAGCAGCTATTCTAATATATTAAAAAAATGGACAATTAATCTAATGACAAAATCAAAACAAGCAAAGTATCCCGATGTAGCTATTTACCTGTGCAGTTGTGAGTTTATCCTAAATATGTAAATAACCAGCTAGTTTAATCAAAAAACTCTCAATCCTACCTTAGACATGAGGAATGAATCATAGCTTCTCAGAAACTATCATTCCCCACAACTTCCATGGCAAAATTAAAAATGAACTTTAACTAAAATGAAATAATTTACCACTATATTATATATGTTGTAACTAGAACTTTTATAGCTCAAACCTGGAGTTTATAGAATAGTGGTAAATCTAGTTGTGTGTGAATTCGTCCCCTCAGTGTGATCTCTGCATTTCTTCATGTTCTCATGAATCCAGAAAAGAATGTATATGATAGAGTCAGTAGAAGAAGATAGTCGAACAATGGCAATTTTGGATATAGACCGAATACAATGCAAGTAAGAGAGGGATAGTGAAAGTGAAAAGAGCTTGAATATGCAATTCCTAGTAGGATTTATTGTGGGAATACAACAAAAATACACTGAGAATTCTGGAAACTATCTTTTGTGACAAAACAAAACCTACAACTCTAAATGGATTCGTAATCTAAGAATGAAACTACCTTATCCTAAGCTAACTGTATGGAACAACGATGAAGTAAGATGGAAACAAGAAGATAAAGTGATCTTAAACAACAAAGGAAAAGCTAATAACTGATGCAAAACATGAAACTATTGGAACTCTAAGCAAGAACTTCAAATGAACTAAATGATTTAAACAGAGAAGGATAGGGGCCTCTTGTTTGAAAACAAGCTGGCTATTTATAGGAATTGCATTCACTAGAAGGTAACTTGGAATTGAACTCTTTTACCATTAAAAAAAAAGAAAACACTATTTATTGGGTGGCCAAAACATAAATGCAAAGAAAAGTGGTTGAAGAAAATGGGTAGAAATTTGAAATTTACGTTTGATAAAATCATCGAAACATTCTAGAAAATGCGCATAGGACCGCCGCCTTGCATAGGGCAGAGGTTACAGGACTGCCACCCTGTCCTGGGTAGTGGTCATGGGACCACCACCCAAGCAGGGTGGCGGTTTCATCACTTAAGACCAAAATGCAAGGAAGAATTGGGGGAAAGGGTAGAACAAATAATGTGGAAGCTGGAGGAGGCACATGGGATGTAAATGTATACTTGGTGGGATTTTCTAGATTCTGAACACCTTGCAAGGAGACCTGTATCATCATTGAGGTATGTGTAACCTTTTTATGGTGGTGTAGTACCCTTTAATTTTTTGGTACGTATAGTGACCATCTCCCTTGACCATTGCAAACCTAAAAAGAGGGATGAAATGCCCTTGTGACTAATAGCCAGTGCTGAACCATTTGAAAAATGGGAAATTGACTTATTAGGACAATTTCGCCAGCCGTGGGAAGGACTAGTTCACAGTATATCATTACTTACACTGATTAATTGACAAGATGGGCACAAGCACCACCTACAAAGGATTACACTGCAATGATAGCTACTAGATTTTTATGGAAGAACATAATCAGTAGGTATGGTTGTCCTTTAAGATTAACAAGTGATAGAGATACACATTTTCTCAATGAAACAGTCAGGATTATGCTAGCACAATTTATGGTGGCGCATCACAAGACTACCCCTTATCACCCTGAAGAGAATGGAACTGCTGAGGCATTTAACAAAATACTAAGTCACATGTTGACCAAAATCTATGATGTTGGAAGACAAGATAGGTATGTCAAAGTATTATCCATTATATGGACATATAGAACAACCTGCAAGAGGAACAGTTTTCAAAGCCACACCATTTCAATTGGTGTTTGGTGTGGAATAGTTTTTTCCAGTTGAATTAATTTTACCATCGCTACGTATAATGCGCAGAGGAGGATTAGTTGATGAAAAAGTGCTGGAAGAGAGGATTGATAAGTTGATGCAATTAGAAGAGAGGTGATCACTTACTAGATGGAGTCAAAAGATAGAAAAAACAATACAAAAGGCATGACATGATCGTCATGTTTAAAAAAACAATTTAAAGTTGGGCAGATGGTGTTATTGTATGATTCCAAGTATTTGCGCCATCCTGGGAATTTGAAATTCCATTGTTTGGGACCTTACATCATCTCATACATCCTTCATTCAAGCACTTTCCAGCTACAAGTGCTAGATGGGATGAGATTACCAGGTCATTTCAATTAGAGAAGGCTGAAACACTGCTATAAATAAGTCCTCTTGGTGTTTTTAAATAAGTAAGTATTGCCAGTTAGCTTAGAATTTCCCTTTACAATTTTTCTTTTCTTGTGTTTCCCTTTCTCATTGCTTGTTCCTTTCTCTTTGTTTCAATTTGCACCTTGTGCGCCAGTAACCACATTATTTTCTAAAGTTGTGTATGCGCAGAGGACCATGCATCTATTTTAGTGTAGGGTGGAGTAGTGCAAAGTAAATTATAATCCAGCAATAAAACTTGAGTGGCCCGGTAGAAGGAATTACATAAGATTGAGGAAGCGCATGGGGGAATGGTGGATAATAAATTATAGTGTAGGTGAGTGCATGAACAACATGAGGTAGGTAAGGAAAAAAATTAGGTAAAGGATAGAAGAAGTGCCTTCAACATTGTAGATGCATGAATAAGAGTCTTTGGTCAAATAGGATGTTTGCACACCAGAAGGTTGTAGAAGGGTTTTCACGTAGGATTGGGATTTTAAAGTCGGCCTAGTGGAAAAAGCCACATTTAATGTTAAGTACATTGGTAGTTAGTATAGAATTTATTGTTGGATGGGAGAAAAAATATATAAATATGAGGTCAGGAAAGTCATTATTTTACCTTGCTATTACAAAGTTGAAGCACTCTTACGAACTAGGGCATCTAGAGAGATTTGTACAAAGGAAAAAGAATCTTATAAATGTAAGTGTGTGACTAGAGTAGATCTGAAAACTAGGAGGAAGGAGTACACGGGCATGAGAAAAGGTTGTTTGAAGTGCACCATCTTGCAGAATTGTTTTCCTAGTTAAGGTTTGGTAGCTAGGGCATAGAGATAGAAGGATTTCTTTTAGGAGTTGAGTTTCGAGATTGAGTAGAGTAGTAGAGCAGAGTAAGAAGTTTTAAATTTTAAACCAACAAGAATAATAGCACCAAAGAAGGCGACCATTTCACCAAATAAATAAAAGGGCAAGGGAAAAGGAAAAAAAACTGCTACCGTGGTGAGCTCCAATGAGGAATGGTAAATAGAAATGGAGTACCTAGATGGAGTGTTGCTGGAAAACAAGTGGGTATCGCACTTGAGACAAATATCCATGAGCGATTACAACCATAACATAAGCACTACAGAGAAACAAATAGTGCTAGAGTTGGTTCATCCAACTAACAAGAGGAAGCTAGATGGAATGCCAATATATAGCGATAAGTTGAAAGTAAAGTTGGAGAAGGCATGGCTATTGCAACTGTATGAGTTGCCTTACTTTGGCAAGCCTGAGTGACCATATCAGTGTTTGATGTTACATGTGCATGAAGCCCATTTCTACTTTCCAAGCTACAATATATGCATAACACCTCAGTTGATATCCAAATTCACTGGCCTAAATTATGAAGGAGAATCCATAGATGATGATTTTAGTAATAAGGAAGCCATCAAGGAAATAGTAGTAACTTATGACTATAAAAAGGGTGAGTGGTACTTTGACATTGCAAAAATTCCAGACCATGTTATGAGGATGGCCATGTGTTTGGTCACCAAGCTTAATGATCAAGAAATATGGACGTAGGTGAACAAGGAATGGTCGAATGTATTCTAGAAAATCTCAGAAGGGACCATCTATAACTTGTCCACTTTTATTACAGATGAAATCATAAGTAGTGTGCAGGAAGGAGAAAATATTTTATTTGGCAATGTCCTCCTCACCATTATATTCTTAGAGATTGGAGTACTTGATGGAACAGAAAAGTTTGTTTAGGAGTATCCAGATGAGAACTCGTCACCCGCAAAAAGGTTCTAGAAGTATACTTGTGAAACCATGAAGGTCACTCACAAGGCGCTCCTAGAGAAGTTGTACAAATGAATGCATGATGCATTTGTGGTAGAGTGGAGGATCCCAGAGAAGTTTCCCACACTCATGGATGGAGAGGCAGAGTTTGCAATTTATCAATATTTCTACATTGGCAGGTTTACATTGACAAATGGGATCAAGAGCCCATGCTGCAAGCTACCCTTCTCCTTCACCACACAATACTTCCAACCAAGGGTCAACCAGTTCAAGGAGGCCAAAAGGATAAGTTTTGACCTTAGTGAAGTCGACCAAGACCACCGCGAGATACTTTGAAAGCTCATGTACCCTAATAAGCATGTATTCATAGAGAAGTATGTCTCTAATGAAGTACAAATGATGAAGCCAATAATGTTTCCGATCATCAGAAGGGCTACAACAAGGGTATATCTATGCATAAGGCCTAAGTTTGAGAAAGGAACCTATCTAAAGAGTGATTTCTCCATTCCAAGAGACTCCATAGGTTGGAAAAAGGTTGTGCTAAAGAAGAAGGAAGGAGAAGAGGTGCAAGAGAAGAAGGAACCAGGTGTGTAAACCACACAATCGGTGGGCGCGCTAAAAGCATTCGTGAAGCCTAGAACTTACGCGTGTAGAAATAATTCCCTAGTTAAGGTGAAAACCCCAGAAGAAGAGGTGCTAGAGCATTAATAGCCCCTCACACATGAAGAATTGCCAAGGAAGACGTTGTCTATTAAGGAGAAGGAGAAAGAAGAATATCCTATACTGGAATCACTAGTTAGGAAGAATTAGAAGGTGGCAGAAGAGGAAAATTCAAAGGAAAGAGAGAGCCTAGAGGCCTAAATTGGTGACAAGGTTGATGACGAGCCTGAAGGAGGTTAAGACCATCGATTATATGAAATACATGACTCTAAGGAGGATGAAGATGAAGAGAAGAATGATGAGGAAGACAAATAGGAGAAGAATGACGAGGAAGAAGCAGAGGATCAAGGTAAGGGGGTGTGTAAAGAGGTAAGAACCAAAAATTAGGGAGCCCCAAATCTCACCAAGGAACAAGTGGAGAAATCCACGGAAAGATAAGTGGAAAGCGTCATTAAGGATTTAGTGGAACAATAGTTAAAGTGGAGCGCGGATGAAATTTTGAAGGAAATAAAAGAAGAGAGCATTGCGAAAGAATATGGAAACATGGGTGGGAGTCCCAACTTGGTGGTAAGCTTCCCAAAGGCTCTAAAAATAGGTGGGAAGGGCATAGTGGTAGCACAAGGGAAAGGAATGGGATACATTAATGATCCAAGCAAGGTGTTACATGCATGTGTCCAAAGTACCATACCAATGGAGAAACTATTGGATATGTATTTGTTTGATGAAGACGCATATCCCCAAACCAAGAAGATTATATGTTGGGAATTAGAGTCCCACGTGGATGAGCCTGAGTTTGAATTAAGTTAGGGAGCGTTGATGAAGGTGCCAGAGGAAAAAGGAGTTAATCCCTTGGTGAATGCTCAATAATTGTGAGATGAGCAGGTATGTAACGTGCTCAACAAGGTTTCAGTCGAGATTGAGGGCAGACTATTTGGAAGGAATGATAGAGTAAGATTCATGGAGGAGGAATTAGAGAAGGAAAAGAAGGAGATTGTTGAGAAGAGCAAGAACTTGAAGCAAGAAAATCTTATCAGTGCACACTTAAGGCATGAACTAAAAGAGGAGAAATCAAGGGTGCTTGAGCTACACAAGAAGATTGAGATGATCACAGGTCCTATTGTTTTAAAGCATCCAAACCTAGTGCCACCCAAGAAAAAATATGAATCAACCTTGCAGTGTCTGGAGGATTTGACCTGCATCCTCATAATGGAAAGGCAACCACTAGCCTTAGAGTCTATAGAAGAAGTGTTTGTGTGCCAATAAAAACAAGAGAAGATAAAGGTTGTCAAAATTGTTGCTTGATATACTAAAATCCTTATAGAGGTAAAGGTTGTTGTGCAAGTCATAGAAGCTACATATGACAACTGCGCTGATAGAGATAGAGTGGAAAGCATCCTGGTCACCACACATAAAATATAACTTATAGGATTTTTAAGAAAATAATAAGGGGAATACGACAGAAAGAGATAAAATCCTAGATGAGGTAGAAAAGAAACTAGAATCTATTGAGACCTTACGAGGCTCGATCAAAAGATGGCTAAAAGAATTATACCCCCAGATCACCCGCAGGAGGGATGCGCTTGATGACCTAAGAAAACAATTAGAAAGTATTGTTGAGATAATGATTGCCAAAGGGGAGGAATTAAGTTTTGAGGAGGTGAGCACCTTAGTTGGAGATCTTTGTTGGAAAGCGTAGAGAGAGGTTGATGCCTAGGAAAAGCTAGAGGTAGAAATAGGGAAGGTTTTCCCTCTCCTCCTTCAAAAATAAGAATTTTTCTCCTTCATTCTCCCCATTCTTTCATTCTTTCTCCCGATTCTTCATTCCTTTCTCCTTTTCCCCCTATTCATAGCCCACCATTCTTTATTAATTGAAGATAAGTGTTTCCGAGGATAAAGAATAGGAGTAGTGTGGGGTGATATTGGGCCCTAGAATATTGGCTACGTATGATAAGGTGCATGGGTGTATAGGACCTATTTGAAGAAGGGAGCGTGGGTTAAAAGTGTGTAGGGAAATGTTCTAGAATTTTTTAGCAGAACATGTGGTGTGCATGTGTAAGACAAGATGCATTTTTGGGACTTAGCCCTATTTGGTGTTCTAGGAAGCACAGGAGAAAAGTGCAACCCATCTAGCATGCAGAGTGGATAAGGTGCCAACTTGACAGCTTGATGGTCAAGGAAGGAATATTCCATGCATGGGACAGAAGGATCTAGAAATACATCATTGCAAAGAGTGGAGAGCTTAGATCAAAGGAGGCATGCTCCATTTGAGGACCACTTGGACACTTGGCAGTCCATCTGTTACCTCAGAAGGCATGACAGTGAAGGAAAAAAGCTATATATATATATGCGTGGGTAGTAGAAGAAAGAAGATTGGTGGTGGCGGAAGAGAGGTGAAGCTCTACTGAAATATTATGGAGAATTCTATGGGTTGGGATTAGAGGAAATATAGGAGTGATGGCATAATTAGAAGGATGGTTATGTGTTTATCCTTGTAATATGAAGGATGTAGTTTAATTTTTGATGCATGACCTTTCTCTGCATTATTATATTGGTTTTGTATGGCCTTAGAGAATGTAATGTGCTTATTGGAATCATGAATATGAATATAAGGTTCTTTTCTAAAGAATATATGTGTTCATGATCATAAATCCTAGTGCATTTCCTTATGCTATGAATCAATTCTGTATTTTGTTATATACTTCTCTTTTATGGATGCATTGATATGGTAACTCATCCTAGGCTCTTAGAATGGATGCATGATTCTTTTCCATTATTTTTCACTTAAGTATCTATCATAGATAATGTATTCTTACAAAACTCACATAAAGGAGGGGCTTGGTGCCCATGCATGCCTCGGGTGAGCACCCAATTCCCGTTGGGTTATAGGTCAGCACGCATGGGATTTGAATGTGTTCTAAGGGCTAAAAATGACTACAACATCTTTACCAGTTCCTCCCACATTGTCTTCCCCTCTCTCTAGTATCTGAGGTGGGTGACCTACACTCACTTTACTAGTACTCAGGCCTGCCACCTTATTGGAAAAATGATTATCATATAAAATTACATCAGGATAATACTTAGTGATCAAATCAAAATATTACTGTAACTCAACCAATAAAATTTGATAATGTTCCATAGAGACTGTCCCTAGGACCACAAATACTCTCCTAGAGCCATTAGCTTGTGGTCTCGATCCACTAGCATGTGCCCTCTGTCCACTGGCCTCTGTCATCTCCACACAAGAATTAGAAGACCTGGTAATCCATGAGGCCTTCCTCAGGACCTCCCTCTGCTCATGATATCTATCTTGATCTGTAATGGCCTAAGCCAACTGATTCCTAAGTACATCTCGTCAACAACTACAATACCCCGCTTAGTCACCACCCTAAGCCTCTTAGAAATCAATGCATCCTTAACTCCTAAAAGATCATCTCACTCCCTCCTAAATGGATCCCTCTCTCTCTTGACTACGGCCTTCTCAACCATCACCACTGCAATAGCTGCATAAAAATCACCATCACCCTCATCTTTATCACTATCATCATCATATGAACCATGCACCACCTCCTATGCATGTTCTCCTCCCTCTACCCAGGAACATACCCATATAACCCATTCTACAACTTAGGTTCTGTCAAAACCCCTCAATTCTCGGGTCCACCATGTTGTATAATCTAGAGTCACCCCTACATCATCAATGGGCACTATATCACCATCATCATTAGGGCCCATAGCCCCCCTCCTCCTTAAAAATAATCATGGGCCTCATCATCATGGCCCTTAGAGTCTTAGTATCTCCATCCTCCCAGCTATAGTGTATGGGCTCCTTTGGTACACCACAAACTAATCCAAACTATTTCCTCACCCAATCAAAACGTAGTAGCTCATGTTCTCCTACTCTATGATACTATACCCACATATCTTGATGTAAGCTAATCAGCTCATAAGGATAATCTAGCCAAACAAGAAAATCCACACAAGGCCTCCATACTACATCACCCACCTGCAATCCACATAATAACTCTCCATAATATCTTGTCCTCCTCCTTTGCGACCCACAACCCACATCCTAACTCCACCTCATGAAGCTAGGATTTCCATCACCAATCCTCATTGGTTGAGCAATGACAATTTTCTGGAAGGCCCAATCCTATAGAAGAAAGGCCACATCATTCCTAAACCTCTTTCCGGCCTTCTAGGCCCACAACTTCCTGAAGTCGTATGCATGTAGGGTAGGACCCCACTCAAAAACTATATAATTATCCATCATCTTGGCCATAACACCAGTCATAATCCATGGAAAATGGCCACCTCTAGATTCTAGAAAAGCATAAAAAATGATGGCCATCATCATCATGGTCATCTGGGTACAACCCTATCTCCCAGGTGAATATAATATTCCGTATGCAAAGTCCCCTGACTCATATATGATATCCTTTGTATCCTCTCCATACAATCTAGTCATCACATATGGCCTCTCTGCCTCACTGATAATATAAATACTCTCTCCATGAATAGGTAGTCTTAGGATGTGATGTACATCCTCTAAGCTAATGTTAATCTCCCCAGTAGGCAACCAAAAAGTATAGGTGGAAGGATTCCACCAGTCTAAAAAATCCAAAATCAAACTTCAACATTTGTGTATCCATCAATAATATCTCATGGCATTGAAACCAACATCCTGAACATGTTAGGCCGATGAGGTTCTGCAATGATGCGTATTAGAACATGAATGCATTACAATCATGGAGGAAGCACATGGTGGGATTACAAGAGGACACTATAAGATAAATTCAACTGCATGGAATATTCTACTTGTAGGAATTTGTTGGGAGAGTATCTACCAGGATTGTATCGAGTTTTGCAAGGCCTGTGACCATTTCCAGCGCCTTGGAAAACATGGAAGGAGGGATGAAATTCCCTTATGAACAATAACCAGCATTGAACCATTTGAAAAATGGGCAAAATAAATTTTTATGACCAATTTCACCATCTGCACGAAGGACTACCTCACGTTACATCATCACTTGCACTGATTACTTAAAAATATGGGCAAAGGTAGTGCCTACGAAGGATTTCACAGCAGTGACAACTACAAGATTCTTATGGGAAAATATAATCAGCAAGTATGGATGTCTATTGAGTTTACCAAGTGATAGGGACACACATTTTTTGAATGAAACGGTAAGGATTTTTTTGGAAGAGTTTATGGTAGTCCATCACAAGACCACCCCTTATCACCCACAAGTGAATGAGGTTCCTAAAGCATTTAATAAGATACTAAGTCACACATTAACTAAGATTTTTGACGTTGGAAGACAAGATTGGGATGACAAGGTATCAACTGTTCTATGGGCATACAGAACAACCTACACGAGATTAAATAAGGCCACACCATTTAAATGTGTGTTTGGCACGGAGGCTATTTTTCTAGTTGAATTTATGCTACCATAACTGCGTATAGTGCACATAGGAGGACTGTCTTATGAAAAAGCACTCAAATAAATAATTGATAAGTTAATACAACTAGACGAAAGGTGATCACTTGATAGATGGAGTCAAAAGATAGAGAAGGAAAGACAAAAAACATGGCATGATTGTCATATTAAAAATAAACAATTTGAGGTTGGGAAGATGGTTTTGTTATATGACTCTAAATTTTTGTGCCATCCTGGGAAGTTGAAATTCCATTGGTTGGGACAATACATCATCTCATACATCCTTGATTCAAGTAATTTTCAGTTACACGCACTGGATGGGCTGAGACTACCAGGTCATTTCAATGGGAGTAGGTTGAAGCCCTACTATAAATATGTCTTGCTTGTGTTTGTAAATACGGATATTTTTCCAGTTAGCCTAGGATTTCCCTTAATGCATTTTATTTTTTCTTGTGTTTCCCCTTCTTGTTGATTGTTCCCTTTTTTTGTGTTGTTTTGTACACTTTGTGCACTGGTAGCCACATTACTTTCTTTAGTTTGTGTATACGTAGAGGACCACACATTTATTTTAGTGTGGGGTGGAGTAGAAAGAAGAGAGAAAGAATATGGTTGTAGTTATGATGGCCTGGGTTGAAAAATCAAAAGTGCGTAAGGTAGGAGAGTGTGTGGGGAAATAATGGACAAAAAATATTGGTGTCAAGAATTCTTTAACAAAGACCACATATAAAGGATAAAAAGCACATGAACAACATGAAGTAGGCGAGGGAAAAAATTAGGCCGAGAGAAGAATTACCTTTGGAGTTACAGATGCGCACGTAAGAGTCTTCGGTAAGTAAGTATTTTTACATGCCAAAAGTTTGTAGAAGGTTTTTTACATAGAACTTGGCACATGGGTAAAGGCACTTAAGGTTGGATTTGGTGGAAAAAGCCACATTTAATGTTGAGTACATTGGTAGGTGGCATAACATTTATCGTGGGAGATAGACAAAATGCTATAAGTAAAGGGTCGGGCATATTATTATTTACCTTGATATTACAAGATTGAAGAGGTCTTGCAAACTAGGGCATCCACAAAGAAAAATTTGTGTGAAGAAAGAAGAGTGAAAATCTGAAGTATGTGATTAGGGTGATTTATGAACTAGAGTGGAAGGAGTACACGAGCACAGGGAAGAAGGTTTCAGTGGAATATGCCATCTTGTGGAAGAGTTTTCTAGGTTAGGGTTTTACAACTAGGGCATAGGAATAGAAGGATTATTTTTCAGAGTTGAGCCATAGGTTTGAGCACAGTGAGGAAGGAGATAAAGGGGTTTATTCTTTTAACCTGACAAGAAGATGGCACTAAAGAAGGTGGCCATTTCAACTAAGAAGGACAAGGGAAAAGGGAAACATAATACCACCACAAATTTCAATGAAGAATGGTATGCAGAGATGTAGTACCCAGATGGGGTGTTACTTGGGAAAGAATGGTTATACCATGGTAGGAAGATGGTCATGAGTGACTATAATCATCACATAAGTACCAAAGAAAATGAAATGGCACTAGAGCTGGTGCATCCAATGGATAAAAGGACACCAAAAGGGGTGTCAATTTATAATGATGAAGTGAAAATAAGATTAGAGAAGGTTCCAGGTTACTGCAACTATTCTATTTTCCCTATTTCGGCAAGGACGAGTGGTTATACCAATGGTTGATGTTGCATGTGCACGAGGACAAATTCTACTTTGTAGACCATAGAATGAGCATAAATCCCTAGCTCATCTCCATGTTTACTGGCCTTATCTGTGAAGGGGATTCATTGGATGATGACTAAGAGGATAAAGAGGCTAATAAGAAGACCATGGAGGAGTATGACTACAAAAAGGCTTCATGTTACTTTGATATCTTAGATATTCCTGACCCTATGATGAGAATGGCTGCATGTATAGTAATCAAGCTGAATGGTCAAGAGAGGTGGAAACAAATGAACAAGGCATGGTTGAATGTATGCCAAAAAGTTTCAAAAGGGACCATTTATAACTTGTATGCTTACATTGCAAAATATATAATCAGCACCGCGCAAGAACGAGACAAGACAATGTTTGGAAATGTTCTTCTCGCCATCATCTTCTCTAAAATTAGAGTTCTCGATGGACCAAAGAAGTTTGTATGGGAGTATCCAGATGAATATCCCTCGCTTACTAAGAGGTTTGAGAAATACACATGCGATACCATGATGGCCACCCATAAATTGCGCTTAGAGAAATGGTACAAGTGAATGCATGACCCATTTGGGGCTGAGTGGAGGATACCAGAACAATTTCCAATGCTATTAAATGGATGAGTTCATTTTCTATCAGCATTTCTACATTAGCAGGTTCACTCTATTAGATGGGACCAAGAGCCCATGGTGTAAATTACCGTTCTCTTTCACCACACAATATTTCCAAGCATGCGTAAATCACTTCAAAGAAGCTAAAATACTAAGGTTTGACCTTAGCAAGGTGGACCAAGACCACCATGATTTTGGAAGGAAGCTAGTATATCCAAAAAATCACGCTTATGTGGGGAAGTATGTCTCCAATGAAGTGTGCATGACAAAAACCTTGACATTGCCAATTTTTGGAAGGGTTGCAACGAGAATATACTTGTGCATTAGGCCTGAGTATGAAAAGGGCACTTACTTGGAGAATGATGTCTCCATCTCTGAGGATTCCACTAGTAGGAAGAAGGCCATGCAAAAGAAGAGAGAAAGGGAAGAGACCATGGAGAAAGAAGCATTGGAAAAGACAACACCAAGTGTGCAAATAACACAATCTTTGGGTGCACCAGAGTCATATGTCAAGATAAGCACATACATGCATAAGAAGAAGTTTCATATCAAGGAGAAGGAAAAGACACCCGAGGAAGAGGTGTCAGAATAAGAAGAGTCTCCTAGAAGGGAATCACCTACTGAGGAAGAGAAAGAATCCCTAGCTAGGAAGAAATAGAAGGTAGATGGAAAGGAATACTTGGAGGAGACAAAGAGATTAGATGCCTACATAGGTGAGAGAGATGGTGATTAGGATGAAGAAGTTCATAATCATCCCATGTATGATGTACATGATTCAGAGGAAGAAATAAGTGAGGAGAAGCATGGAGAAGAAGAACACTCCCAAGGAAAAGGGGAGAGTGAAGAAGTAAATACAAAGGATTAGAGGACCCCCAGCCTCACTAAGGAGTAGATAGAAGAGGCCATAGAGAGAGAATTAGTGGGCATAATTGAGAAGTTAGTGGATCAAGAAGTGGAGTAGAGCACAGATGAGATACTCAAGGAGATAGAAGAAGAGAGCGTAGAGGAGAATGGAAGCATGGGTGGAGATCCTAGCTTAGTAGCGAGCTTCCTAAAAGTTGTGTGTATAGGAGGGAAGAATGTGGTAGTAGCACAAGGGCAGGGAATGGGGTATATCCATGATCCAAACAAAGTTCTATGCACACAATTCCAGAGCACCATACTGATAGACCAACTCATGGTAATGTCTTCATTTGAAGAAGAAGGAGCATATCCACAAACTAGGAAAATGATATTTTGGGTGTTTTCATCCCATGTCGATGAGCATGAGTTTAAATTTATACAAGGGGCGCTAATAAATGTGTCAGAGACCAAATGTATAAACCCACTAGTGAATGCTCATCAGTTATTTGATGAGCAAGTTTGTAATGTGCTCAACAAGGTTTCAGTTGAAGTTCAGCCAACAATTTTTGAAAGGAATGACCGGGTGAGATTCCTAAGAGGGGAATTGGAGAAGAAAAAAGAAGATATCGTTGAAAATAACAAAGATCTAAAGCAAGAGGAACTAATTAGCACATAGTTATGGTGCAATCTAAAGAAGGAAAAGGCTAGGGTGCATGAGGTAAATAAAAAGGTAGACATGATTACATATGCTATTGTCTTAAAGCATCCAAACCTAACACCACCCGAGAAGAAGTATGAGTCAAACTTGTAATGTTTGAAAGACCTAACTCACATCCTCACCATGGAAAGGCAATCTCTCACTTTGGAATCAATAAAAGAATTGTTAGCACACCAGGAGAAAGAGGATAAGTTGAAGGTGGTGGAGATAGTCTCTCGGTACACTAAGCTCCTTGCCAATGTAAAGGGCTCTACACATATATCCGAAGATTCTTATGACCATTACATGGATAGATATAGAGTGGAAAGCATTCTAGTTGCCATCCACGAGGTAGACCTCAAGGAGTTTCAAGAAAATAATAAAGGGAATAGGGAAGAGAGGGATAATATCCTAGCCGAGGTAGAAAAGAAGAATGAAGCCATCGAGACCGTGAGAGGATTGATCAGAAATTTGCTGAAGGAATTATACCCTTAGATCACCCACATGATGGATGTGTTGGACAACCTCAACAGGCAGTTGGAAAAAAATATTGATATGTTAAATGCTAAGGGTGATGAACTAGGATTTGAAGAGGTGAACGTCTTAGTAGGTGACCTCTGTCAACATGTGCATGATGAGATGGATTCATGGGAGAAGATTTAGGTAAACATAAGGAAGGATTTCCCACTCATTCTTTAGCAATAAAAAAATTCTTCTTCATTCCTCCATTCTTTATTTCTTCCATTTCTCATTCTTCATTCTTCATTATTTAGTCTCGCCATTCGTTATTATTTGGAGAGGATGTCTCTAAGGATGGAGAAAAATCTTAGTGTGGGGTGATATTGGGCCTTAGAATATTGACTAAGTCCCAAAAGGCACGTGTGCACACAAGACCAATGAATAGATGGGTGTGCATGGAAAAGCATGTAGGATAGGGGTTGTTATTCATATTTTCCTCTTGTGCCAAATATTAGATTTACCATGATCCCACATAAGAGGAAACATGGTCAAAAGGCGGATAGAAAAGGATTTAAAATTGGCTAAGTATAAAGGTGTAAGCGTAGAATGCCAAGTGTCAGTATGACATTGATTCAAGGGGTGAATAGAGAAAAGGTTTCTAGATGAGTGCCAAAATACTACGTGTCCCAGGGGAAAGAGGACCATTGGGGAAAATGTTGGTTCTTTTCCCCTTGTTATCTCAGAAGGGGACCCATTTTTTAAGCCATTTTCCCGCACTCCTGTACGGACCTCATACAAACTTCGAAGGGGCATATATTTCAACTCAGGGATCAAAATATTACAAATTTGATGCCATTAGAAAGATCTCAGCCTCACCCATGCCATGGAGGTCTAAAAATTTAATTTTGAGGGGGTTAGGTGAAGAAAAAAATGGAGGAAACGTCTTCGTGATTTCAATGCAGGATCTTCTTACTTCAACAGCCAAATCAAATTTGATCTATTTCATCGTTTCCTCTTTCTTCAAGGCACCAAACCAAGGATTGATGCAGTAAAGATGGATTTGGGGGAGATATTTCATTAGAGACATTAATAGCAGTGGTTGAGCTTCAACCTTATTTTCTTTCTTCTCTCTCTCTCTTCTTCTTTCAAGTTGAATCTATAAATACGGGGGTAGGATTCATTGTAAAGGGTTGAAAATTCTTTGTTTTACAGGCTCCCTTCTCCTTCTAGCAAAGGTTATATCAAAATTACATTACGTTTCTACCTCTTGGCTACTTTGTAATGGATTGTATCAATCTACAGAGAAATAAAACACATATGTGATCAATTTTAAATCCTTTCTTGTCTCTTTTGCTTTCATCTAGTCTCCCATTACATATCTAGCTATCTGTGCTTGTTTATTGTATGCATTTTGTTGGTTTGTGTCTATTAGTAAAATAAGTGTTCATCATTCCTTTGGTGCATCACCTGGTAGTTTATTCGTTTCTTATTTCTTATACTCCTTTTACCCCTGTCTCCTTGGCAAGTTTTAGACTAAGTATAGAGATAAACCCTCTACAAGCTCCCATGCATGAACATGAATAAAGGAATAAGGAACCATCCTTTAATTTGGAGAGATTTCCCATTTTATAAGGTCCCACACCTTGGGGAAAGTTCAATGTTATACAATCACACCAAATGAGTCTACCTTAGAAAAGTATATTTTTAGAAATCATTTGGGGGTGTTGTGATTTCGCACTAACAGTTATGGCACACCTAGTGGGACAAAGAATTCTCCATATTATTACAGTAGGAATTGATGTACACTTTTTGTGATTCTGGATTTTAAGAAGCCTTAAAATTGTACTTCTAGCGACTCCAAAATAAACAAATCTACTAGTTTGAGCAGCCCAAGCTTGGGAGATTCATGAGAAAAACCCGGTCTAGAGCAAGGAAAGAAGGTATATTTGAATACTTGCATCTATCCCCAGGTAGAAAAAGGAGGGGAGGAAGAGTCTAGAGGTCTCAATCTTCACCAAGTAGAACCTTGTCAACACCTCCACCTGTAAGGCCTTTCTTTTAGTCTACAAGGTTTCTTAGGCCAATTAGAATGACACAACCAAATCCATATGTAAAATTCATTGGCATTATTCCACTCGCCTTGAATGCACAAAACCCAGTTCCGATTGCATCATTAAAGAGCATCCCATATTTCACTGGGGAAAATCAAACTTCTCCTGGTGACCATGTCCAAGATATTCCAAATGTCTACACAATCCATAAGATCCATGAGATGGACATTAGAGTCAAGATGCTCACCTCTTCATTCAAAGGGAAAGCTTCACAATGGTTTAGGAGTCTTGAAGAAGGCTCTATCCAGAACTGGAACCAGCTGTGCACGGCTCTTCATAATTAGTTTGGGGAAAAAGGTGATAACTTATCTTTATTGGAGCAACTAACAACAATCAAGATAGCCTCGAACAAATAGCTGATAGACTTCAACCTTAGATTCCAACAGACCACTAATGAAGTTGTCTTCTTATACTTTCTTAGGGATTTAAATTCTGATATCTCTCTGATGATTTAGTCAATGGGGGGAAATACATTACTTGTAGCCTATAGCCTCTCCATAGGGGCTGAGAACCATTTGATTCAAGCTAGCAAAATCACTCATATGCCATCCATGCCTCTGTACTCTGAGTTAGGAAGCCTAGATACTAACCAAGTGCCTACATTAGATCCTATACCCACCTCCAGGAGTCAAAACTCAGTTGAAGCTTCCACTTCATCATCTAATGCCTCTAAAGATATTCAGAAAGTGATGAAGCAACTTCAAAACTTTGGGAATGAGCTAGTGACCATCAAAAGACAACTAGCTCAAATTTCTAGGCCATACTAGCCCCAGGATCAATATCAAGCTAGACCCCAGTATCACCATAATAGGCCACCACCTTAAACTATGAATCAGATCCAGAACCAAGGACAACCCCAAGCTGCTAGACCTTTCAGGCCGTATGATCCAAACATAGTTTCAACATCAAGGGCATTGGTCCCAACACTAAACAATATGGCACAAGAATATGATTGGTGTTTTCCATGCGATCAACCACACAACCAATCAATGTACTCTTATCCAAAATTCACCCCCAGGTTAAATTTGATAACATGCATCAGAATACTCAACTCCCAGGCAAATAGATTGATTTAAGGCAAAAAACCATGTTTCTAGGGTCCCCTCAGATTTTTTCTAACTCTCCTGTCCAAGAAGAAAAGAGCAAGTTCTAAAAGGGGGTGAAAAAGTTGCAAAAACAAGCTTGGGCCAGGAAAAATCATGAAAATTGGCTAATTCCTAGTCCTCACAGTAGTTGGGATAGTTGGGACGTCAGGGCGCGAATCGGCTGAAAATCCTCTAGGTGGTCCACGCAGCAAAGGGACATCTGGGCCGTAGGGACGCGCGGGACGCGAAAGGGCGAACCGGCCAAAGGTGAGAAAATTGACTAACTACTGTGCAGAACAGGTTGGGACGTCTGGGCCGAAGGGACGCGAAGGACGTGAAAAGGTGAAGCGGCTGCAAAGAGGGACAAGGAAGCCCATTTCAGGTGGTTTAGAAGAATTTGTCCCAGACAGTCCGGGACAGTTGGGACAAATGGATGCGTGAGACGCGGAAAGACGAAGGAGCCGAGAGCCAATCAAATCACGCCACGTGTCTTCGCCTCAAAGAGGGACAGGGAAGTCCGAATCAGGCGGATCGGAGGAATTTTTCCCAGACAGCACTGGGACAATCGGGCCAAAGGGACGCGAGGGACATGAAAAGCCGGCAGGCCCGCAGACGAATCAGGAAATGCCACGTGTCACAAGGGAAAACGTCCAAAATTTCAAAGGGCAAGGTTCGAAGGGTCGGCCCGAGCCAATAGACACAGGACAAGTGTCCAATGGAGCAGGGAAGTGTGGACCTCGGGGAGGAATTAGAGAATTTGGCAAGAGTTTTGGCAAAAAACTAAAAAGTAAAGGATGACCCCGCGCCCCTATCCTCCAACCAGATCATGACACGTGTCCCAAGTGGCAGGGACGCGGGGAAAAAATGGGAAATTTTCCAAAGTTACAAAAAGTCAAAACTTTCAAGGAAAACCCACGGGTAAGAGAAGGAGAGAGAATTACTCATCCAATCAGTGCCCGACATGTGTCGTCCAGGTGGCGGAGTGCGGGAAAAATTTTTAAAACCCATTTTTTCCTGTTTTGTGCCCTAAATCTTCAAATCGCCATATCTTTCGATCCAGAGCTCGGATTTTCACGTTCTTTATATCATTGGAAAGATTATAAAATTATCTACATGATTTTAGGGTCAATATTGAATTTTGGTTTAGTCTGGAGAGAGAAAGTTAAGAAACAGATCTGACGCGTGTTCATGGCCAGAAGTGACATTTCAGCGACCAAATTTAATACAGAATGGGTCGCATTCTCCTCCAATTTGGTCAAAAATGGTAGGGTATGGGTTTGTAAGGTCCTCCATGCTAATTTAATGCATTTTCAATCAATGAGGAATGGGCTCCCATGTTTTTGTACGTTTTCTCTCTCCTGGGCTTGACCCATGCAATGTAAAAGCCAGATTTGGCTCATTTTCAGAGGGAGAACATTTTTTGGCATAGCAATCTTCTTCTTTCACCTACAACAAGTGATTGTTGCAAGAATCAGACCTCTTCAAAGACTGTAACAGTTTTTTACCTCTCTGAGGTTGTAATGCAGTGGTTTTGACATTGGAAATGATAATGCAAGCTTTGTGAATGGGTTTCAGTCCTTTGTTCGTATTATTTACTTCATTTCAGATCCTAAATTATATCTTATCAGCCTGTGTATGTTTTATGTTGCAATCTTTGGTTTGTGTCTATTTGCATGACAAAAATATTCACCACTCCTATTGGTGCATCACCATCTTTAGTTAGTTTCAATTTTTGCACTTCTATCCCTGTCTCCTTGTAATTTACAGTAGGATTAGGATCTAAACCTCTGTAGTTGTGCAAATATAGATATAAATCAGAGGAGTTTGAGGAACCAACCTCTAATCTAGATATTCCTCTCTTAGTTTCACAAGTCCCACACTTGGAGAGAGGTTTCCATGTTGTGTAATCACACTGGATGCTAGAGTGATCAACCTAAAAGCCTAATCTGCATCTAGGGGTGCTGTGAGCCTGCAACAACATGTATTTTAATGGTGCTATAAATCAGGCCTTTATGGTGCAAACCAGTATGGTACTACATGAACCTATCCAAGAGGGAGATCAGAAACAAGGAGCTCAACAAGGTGAACCCCAAAATGAGACTATGTTACTAAACTGACAGGATAAATAATTCTGTGGGATGAATTAGTTCCCTTCTCAAAGTGTAGTTGCCAATACACAGTCCAAAAAGAGAAGTATTAGAGAGGTCCAGCCACTGAATTTAGGTGATACTCAATCTTCCATCACTCCACAAGGTCCTGGTGTTCCAAGTGCAACTCCAAACATACAAAACCAATCCAAGCCACCTCCCAAACCTAGTCAATCACTAGTTGTAATAGCCCATGTGCAAGAAAGAAATGTGTCTGGGAAGGGGCAGCAAAATGACAACACATTCAATATTATTGAGGAGATGAAAAGGACAAGTGTGAATATTTCACTATGGGAGTCACTGGCCATTCTAGGGCAGAGGGATCTATTGCAGACTACCATGCAGAATTGGTCAATTTCAAATCACCCTCCTACCTAGATAGAGAAAGTGTTTGCCAATGCAGTTCAACCTGGGAGAAACCATAAAGAACAAAAAGGTAAAAACTTGAGACCTCCTCCCTTCTATATCTCATTGATTATTGGAGACAAATTAGTGCATAGTTGTATGATTGATTTTGGGGCCAGTAGTTATGTGATGTCCAAACAAATAGTTGATCATTCGGGTCTCCAATATGAGGTCATCTCTAGAGGAGTAGTCTAATTAGATAAGACATCAGTGACTACTGTGGGAATCATCAAGGACCTGATTCTCACTCTACATGCTTATCCTAATGTGACTATTATGCAAAACATGTAAATCATAGACTTGCCACCACATTTTGCTTTATGTCTGTCCAGGGACTTCACTGCCAAAATTTGTCGATTGGTCACATATGCTCTTTAGGACAAGGTATTGTGCAAAGGCCACAATCAGATATGAACCTATTACTAATTATCATATTGAATCCTACGTGCCTAGCCCAATCAACACCAACTTCTCAGCTTTTGATCAAGAGGACCTCCTAAGCACTTCTGAAGCAAGTACTAAGGTGGGATGTATCCCAGACTTGACTCTTGATGATTGGGCCAACAAAATCCATGCTTTTGACCCCTATAGGGAGATGGAAGAATCCAAGCTAGGTGTCTACTACCTACATGAAGAGAACCACCCTCTTCTTGACCTGATTAAGCTAGAATGCAAGGATGATAATGAGGTATGGAAATTGTTCTTTGATGGCTCAAGGAGTAGACAAGGAGCAAGAGGAGAAGCCATGATTGTGTCCCCCAGAGGTATGATATATTATTTAACCCTCAGATTCAAGTTTTCTTGCTCAAATAACACTGTTTAATATGAGGCTTTATGTCCAAGATCTTCACTGGGTAAGGAAGCTGGGAATCAAGAACTTGCAAGTATTCGGTGACAGTGATCTGGTTGCCAATCAATTCAAAGGACTAATTGTTCCATTAAACAACTCCATTTTAATGAAATAATTAATATATATCATACTAACAATTATAAGTAATAACACCTGTTGGTGCCATTTTTAAGCTTGCACCATTTTACCATGTTTCCCCTTTTCTCTTTGTGCTCTAAAACATTTTTTCCTCATGAAATCGATGATGTGAAGTTGTATTTCCATTCTTGTGCATTATATTGTTTGCAAACTCATTACCTTGCCCTAATTTGCTAAGGGGAATTGCGTTTTTTGCCCTGTTTCTAAGAAAAAATGGCTTTGGATCTTCCCATCCTTTGAATTTGATGAAAAACAACTCGGACATGTGATTAAATGCTTTGAGTTGTTCATTTTTCTCCATTTCTACCCCATTTTGAGGAAATCTCTAGGTTTTCCATGGTCATGCCCTAAATTTTTACCAAATCCGCGGGCTATGTTGTTTTTCCATTTTTTCCGATTGTGGATGCTTGAAAATGATCAATTTATGCTTGTTTGCCTTTGAAAATCTATTCCCATGGTCAAAAAATTCTTGGAATCATGATTCATCTAGCTTTGTTTCGAGGTTTTTCCATCCTTAGTGAAAAAAATCAATTTCTAGGTATCACTGGCAATTTGTGTGTTTTTTACGGTCATACAGATGTAATTTTCGCATCAAATTCATCTTCAGCATTCTAGAGCATCACTGGCAACTTTTGCATCTTTTGACGGTCATATGGGAATTCTTTTCCCGTCAAATTTTAGCTCACAAATCTTCTCCTATGTGGCTTGATCTAATTGGACAAGGATCGGTGGGTCATTTCTAAAGACTTAACGATTTTTGTGTTTTTTGAAAAAAGTGCAAATTGCCCCCACAGGTCCCAGAAGAGGTACACATGTGTCGCAAGCAGAGTGAAGCCGGATGGGCGGGTCTTTTTGTGCCTTAAGGAATTTTGGCAAAAAGAGTTAAAGTACAAAGAAAAAGCCTAGGGCCTGCAACGAATCAGAATGGAACATGTGGTGGCTTCAGTGTGTAGGTCCACAATGAAATAGAATGGAACACATGGCGGCTTCAAAGTGTAGGCCTTTAGTGAATCAAAAATGGAAACATGTCATGTTTTCATCAAAAGTAGGATGGAAGGCTAGTAGAGGACTTAGAAATTTTTTTCCTTTTGGTGAATGGGAACAAAAGTGTGAAAAGGGCCACGGGTCCGTCGGGCCAATCAGGAGAAGACACGTAGTTGGATTAGGGGTAGAAGGGAGTGCAGGCTGCTGGATGAAAAAGAGAAATATTTCCTTTTTAGAAAAGTCAGTTAAAGTGGTAATTTGAAGTGTGGCTCTGCATAATGAATCAGAGGGAGACATCATATCAAAAGCAAATGGTAAGAGGGGAGTGTGGGCTGCCGGTGAGTTTTGAAAACTTTTGAAATTTTTTTGAGTTGTTGAGTAAAGTTTAAAAGGAGGAATGTACAAGCCTACAGTGAGTCAGCGATCACCATGTGTCAAGGACAAAAGCAGGAGGTGCGGATCCATGGGGAAAATTGTGAAATTTTTTCTTTTTTCCAAAAAAAGGTGGAAATGTGTAAAATTGACCAATGACCCCGGATCCAAGCATATTGTGCCACGTGTCAGTGCCAAATCTAAAGGGTGGAGCGGTGGAGGAATTGTGAAAAAATTCCTTTTTTCCAAAAAAGGTGGAACTGTGTAGAATCGAGCTATAATTCAGCTAGGACCCACATTGGGACACATGCCAAGATCATTTTCAAAGGGCGGAGGGGCAGAGAAAAATGTCAAATTTTTACATTTTTCCAAAAAATGTTAAAATATCAAAAAGTGATCCTAAGCCCATTTCAAATCACATTATAACACATGGAGGACTCAGATTAAAGGGAGAAAGGAAAATCAATGGTACAGTTGTGCATTTTTAAATTTGGTTGCCATTTTGTCTCAAGGAAGTGTGGAAATGCAGTTTTTTGCATCGATTTTGATCAATTTTTTTTTGGCAAATTCGTGTTGTTTTATGCCTATATGATTCCAATGCAATTGGTGTTAGAGGATCAATTTGACAGATCCAGAGATGCACATTTTGAAATGAATTTTTTCCCTTAGTCTGTCTGCAAAATGTGAAATATAAGATCTAAAAGTTGGAGAGGTCAAATTTTGGAAGGTGTAAAGGATGAAATAATGGAAGAGGAAGGGGCTGCTGCGGGTGCTTTGAGGAGGAAGAATACATGCTCCCAGTTGACAAGGAATGATGAAGATTTTGCAATGATTTGCCTTTTTAAGATTTCATCTGACATTGATAATAAGCAGTTTAAAATCACTTGACCTTCATTTGTTGACAGATATTTCTTGTAAGCCTTTGGGGGTACCTTAGGCGTGATTCTGATCAAAGATCATGATGTTGAATTTAGTAACTTTAACTCAAGATTTTGTGCATAGAGGTATTCAAAGATTGTCTGAAGAGTGCAAACCTAGGCCTCAAATGTAATAGTATCTGTTATAGTTGAATGAACATCTTGATTGTTTTGAATCATTGCATCTAATGGTTGTTCAAATGTTGTAGAATTCATGATCAAAGATTTTGCATAGAGAATCTCGTCTTCTGAGATAACCCACCAAAATTCATTCTAAACAACTAATACTACCCCATACTACACCTGTCTTGACCTGTGTATCGACAGATGTTCAAAATTCATGTTGCTAAAGTATGTTACAAGTAGATCAGGATCTATCACATAATTTCTTAAGTAACCATTGTGTTGCATTGAAATTACTCTCCCCTAATCTAGGAGTGACAAATTCTGAAAGTCAGACTTGGAGTGTATGATCATATCTTCCCTAGGTCCCTTCATACTATTTGGCACATATTGAGGGATTTGTTCATCATCCTTTACCATTTGAGGGTTGCAAAAGAAATTCCTCTGTACCTTGGTTGCAATATTGCACTACCTGAAATATTTAGGAATCACACAGATCTCAGTCTTATTGATGAGTTTTGTGGCATCTCTCCACAAATCTTAATTCCAGTCAAATCAGATCTTTCATCTACAAAATGACATACATCATGATCTAGTTTAAAATCAAGCTTCATGCCATATCACTGATGTTGTTCAGACTAAATATTTCTTGTAAGCATTTAGGGGTACCTTAGGCGAGTGGCACCGTTAATCAGGGAGATTCTTGATGTTTAATCTGAGTCCAGTTTATACATCATTTGAGATATTTGTGATTGATGTCTCAAACCCTGGTAAGGTTTCTGTACAAATGCTACATGCAAGTACATTGTTGAAGCCTCCATTTCTGTAATCAGATCTTCTAAGGATTAAGTTAAGATATAAGTCCTACGTACAATTTTCATAAGCATTTCCATTTGATAGTTGCACTTCATTTACATTTGTGGTTGATAGTTGTCAAATATTTCTAGCATAGCTCATAGTTTTTCTTGTCAGAGTATCCCACCAAAAATCATTGCACAAATAGGGTGAAAATCCTTAGTGGCATACTACCCCTGCTTATTTGATCTTGATGAATACCCACAGAAAATCAGCTTTCTTTCATTTGTTAAAGTGTTGCTAGATCTCTACAAGACTGCAAGGATTTCAAGATCTCTCTTCAGTAACCTTAGCCTTGCTTTGAAAGTTATCTCCATAATCTGGGAAAGTGACAGTTTTAGAAGAAAGTCATGATTTGGAAGGTTGTTGAGGGTCATATTTTTCAGGCAATGCCCCTTCATACTATTGGTGAGAGAGATCAACCTTTGGTAGAGGATTATCACTCATCTTCCAGTGACCATTCTGAGGGTTCATGAAATAGGTCTCATAAACTTGTTTACTTCAATTGGTTGAAAGGTCACAACTTCAAAAATAGTTAGGACAAGATCAAGTCTCTATCTGCACCTGTGTGCTATCCATCTCAAATCCACAAACTTTCTAAGAAAATCAGCACTTAGATCACATCCTCAATCTAAAAAACAACATACATCATGCCCCATATATCTATCTTCAAGCTTCATGCCATAATCTTTGATGCTTCTCAAACCCGAGAAAAAGGAGAACAAATAATATGGATCAGCCTAGGCCTCCATTTGTTGTTAACAACCTTTGGTCCTATAGACTTTAGAGGAATGGTTGGTTACCCAAATGTCTGTCCCATAAGATGTGAGGAATAGGTTACCAAAGTTCCAAGGTAACAATGTTATAACAAGTGATCAGTATCTCAAAAAATTTGTTAATATGATAGAGGATTTTGAAATTGAGCATGAAGATGTGTACATTAAATTGTTCATTCATACATTAGAAGAGGATGCAAGGGATTTGTACAAGGATCTTCCTGATAATTCGATTGATTCTTGGACTGAGATGCAGACCATGCATTCAGATTGCAATATGGTGATAATATTGATCCTAGATTTCTATGTGTCTGAATTTGAAAATAACAAAAATAACCCCAATGATTTAGTTCATGAATTTAACACAAGGTTTAATAAAACTTTGAGAAGGTTGTCCATTTAATTTAAGGCCATGTGATCAGTCATGCTTGATCAAATATGCAGATGCATTTGATACGAAGGAAACCTATTACCTAAGAGCCAATAACCCTACCAATTTAAGGCATGCCTTTACCATGGCACTACAGATTGAAAATAACATTAAGGTCATCGGGAAATCTCTCAAGAGAGATGGTGGAAAGTTGATAAACCCTAAAAAACCTAAAACAAGCAAGAGTGTAGACTTGGCGGAGGTTGTGAAAACTTTGGCAGGGGCTATCAAATAAATCTCATACAAGTTAGCCCGAGCTGAGAAGGGAATTGGCCAAACTTCACAAGGTCAGCAAAAAGCACAAAACCATGAAAATTTTTCCAATCATCCTAGAGGTGATCAAAGATCTGATGATAGAGGGAAAGGACCCATGGGGTCTGCAAATAAACATCCTCAAGTACGTGAAGGAAGAGTGTTACCTAATCCCCTAATTGCTAGGGTTGTAGCCATTGAGGAAGTTGTTGATATTGATTGGTGTGATAGGTGTTTTCTTCCCCATCCTCCATGTGAAGTGGAATAGCAAGATGGTGAAGCTAATAATGATGATGGTACTGAGGATGATATCTACATGGTGGGTTGTTCTTTAAGCTCACAAGAAGGAGCAACATCAACTGAGGTAATAAGTGCAAGGACAGCTGCAACCTTTTGGGATCGCATCAAACAGGTACAAGTATTTCTTCCCCCTCATACTCTTGAAGTTGATGTAGTGCAAGCTTTTGAAATTCCTAACAATGATTTTGAATATTTAAGAGATTTGATGATTAAGAAGTATGATAGTGGTATCCCTTCAGAGGAAAATATACAATTGTTAATGAATGTTGTTGTGGCTCAAGAGAAAGAATATAACACTAGGAGCAAGGTTGTTAAGGGAGTTGGGCCTCAAGCTAAATCTAAAGCACCCTTGCCTACAAGTATTCCCAAAGAAGCTTCTAGAAGAGAAACACCTGCCAAAAGCTCTGATGTCCCAAGCAAAAATTACAGTCCTCTTCATAACCAAACTACCAAGAGTCCCTTGCCATCTAATGACTTTTATTGTTTCCCTTCCAATGCTACCTTTCCAAAGAGTGTTCCATATGACATAGCCCAAGTATTGAGCCAAATCAAAGTGAGTGGTCCAATCATTGAGTTGCTTAGGATTCCTGACCGCAAGAAGAGAGCATTTGAGTACTTGGGATTGAAAGAGGAGAAGAGTACCCCAAGTAGAAATGTAAACGTTGTTGAAACTCCTCCT
This sequence comes from Taxus chinensis, assembly GCA_019776745.2. Taxonomy (NCBI): domain Eukaryota; kingdom Viridiplantae; phylum Streptophyta; class Pinopsida; order Cupressales; family Taxaceae; genus Taxus; species Taxus chinensis. The sequence continues at coordinate 863,896,998 of CM034150.1, forward strand.
CAAATCATTGCATACCTTTAAACACCACCAGCATTAGAGGATCTTGGAGAAACACCTGACGTATACTTGGGGACATCCTTGGTTGATTCCTAATTGAATGTTGATCCATTCTTTACAACTTTGATCATAAAGGATAGACTACTTCACAATTGTATGTTTGATTCCAGTGCATCATTAAATTTCATGCCTCTAGAAGTGATGAATGAGTTGGATATCAAAGTGACAACAACCTATGGATAGTGTAATACGATGGACTCAAGAGAAGTGTTGGTAGTTGGTTGTGTGAAGGGTCTGGTGGTGCAGCTTGCATCTTATCCAAGGAGGAATTTAAAATTGGATGTTGTAATTGTTGATTGCCCTGCCAAATGGGGTATGTTATTGTCAAGAATGTGGGTTGCAAGTGTTGGAGGGAGTGTCCAAATGGAAATGTATTTTTCCACTATTCCCATTGAAGGTAGCCTTGTCAAGATCTATGGAGAAAAAAAGATGTTACATCTAATTAAGGATCCAAACAATGCTTCTTATGAAGTATTATTTGCTAATGTTGATGTTGATAATTTTATTGGGTTTGCTGATGGTAAGGAACATAATATGGATTAGTCAAAGTGCCTTGAATAGGTAGGTTCTCCTTGGACCTTTCTATTTGATGGAGCTTACTCCAAATATGGAAATGGTGCTGGTATAATTCTGATTTCTCCTAGTTTGGAAGAGTTTGTTTTTTCCTTCAAGCTTAATTTTGAATGTACTAATAACATTGCTGAGTATGAAGCCTTGTTGTTGGGTCTGAGAATTGCATGGAAGTATGGTGTCAAGGACATCATTGTAAAAGGATATTTAGAGCTAGTTGTCAAACAAATAAGAAAACTGTATGCTACAAAAAATCAACGGATGAAACAATAAAAACATGCAGTTTGGGATCTAATTGAGATGATTGATTCCTTCAACATTGTGCATCATGGTAGAAGTTTCAATGTTGTTTCTGACAAGTTGGCAGTGTTGGGGTCAAGATTTATAAATTGCACTGTTTCACCTTATTATGAGAAACATTTTTGAAGTGTTAACTAGGCCAGCTGTACCTGATAACATCAAGCATTGGAAAGTGTTTAATGATGATGCTCAAGTGCAAAGGTTCTTACAAAATCAAGGTGAGTTTGTAGATCATAATTTTGATTGGGAACCAATGGTGTCTGTGACTAAAGAAAGAGATAATTTTTTTGGAAATGATATTATCCAATTGAAAACTAACACCATTCCTAGAGGGTTGGTTGCTCTTGAGTAAAATTTTAACAATGCTGATTGCATCATCAATAGAAACATGTTTGCCTCAAGGGATGTGGAAGAGCATAACTTGGGCACTAATGATAAACCAAGAAAGGTTTGGTTGGGAAAAAATCTAAAAAAAGAGGAAAAATAGTCCTATGTCCAACTATTGAAGAAATATCAGGACTGTCTTGCTTGGTCTTATTCAGAGTTGAAAGCATACAAAGAAGACTTGTTTCAGCATGAGATTCCTCTTGAAAAAAATGCCAAACCATTTAGACAAAATTAGAGGCCAATTAATCCACTCCTCTCCATGAAAATGCAAGATGAATTGAAGAAACTGAAGGAGGGAGGAACCATTCATCCCACAAGGTATTCATCTTGGGTTACAAACCTTGTGCCAGTCAGAAAGAAAAATGGAGATATCAGACTTTATGTAGACTTCAGAAATCTGAATAGAGCTTCATTGAAGGACAATTATCCTTTTCCAAACATGGAAAAATGCTACAGTTAGTGATTGGATATGAATTGTTCTCCACCTTGGATGGTTTCTTTGGCTACAATCAAGTTGTTGTCAAGGATTCAGAAAGATTTAAAACTGCCTAAACCACTCCTTGGGGAACATATGTTTATGTAAGAATGCCTTTTGGTCTCATGAATGTTGGAGCTACTTTTAAAAGAGCAATGGATGTTACTTTTTTTGGTTACATAAATGACTTCATTGCAGTTTATCATGATGATGTGACTGTGTTTTCAAGGAGTAGAAAATATCACTTGCAACATTTGGAAAGAATGTTGATTAGATGTAGAGAATATGTCATTTCTCTCAACCCAAAGAAATGTCATTTTAGGGTGCAAAAATCCAAACTGCTTGGTCATATTGTTTCAAAGACTGGTGTCATCATTGACCCTGAGAGGGTAGAAGCAATCAACAAGGTTCCAATTCCAAGAACAAAGAAGGTCATCCAATCCTTCTTTGGGCAGATCAATTTCATTAGAAGTTTTGTGTCTAATTTTGTTGAGTTGACTCTTCCTATTACATGCATGTTAAAGAAAGACCAAGTTATCAAATGGGAGGAGGCTATTGTTTAGGATTTTGAAGGAATCAAAGAAGCATTGAAACATGGACCTGTCTTGGCAGCTCCGAATTACAAGAAGCCTTTCCAAATCTTCTCCTTTGCTTTTGAAAATACCATTGCATCTGTTTTGCTACAAAAGGATGAAGATGGGGCTGAGAGCCCTATTTCCTTCTTTAGCAAGGCTTTATAAGCTGCTGACTTAAGATACACAATCATGGAAAAAAAATCATTTGCCTTGGTGAAAGCAATGAAGGTTTTCAGGCCTTATATCTTAAGTTCAAAATTTGTTTCTTATGTTCCCCACACCATGGTAAAAGACATCTTATCAGAGATAGAGATATCAAGAAAAAGATGTAGATGGGTGAAAAAATTACAGGAGTATGACATGGACATCCAAACCACAAAGTTGATAAATAGTTTGGGTCTTGCTAAGATCATGGCTGAGAGCAACCTGTAGACAATTGAAGTGAATGAAGTAGACGAAGAAAGGGTAGATGTTCTTGAGAAATTGGTAAGTTCTGAGTGGTACAAAGATATAATATTTTACCTCAGACACCTATTCTACCCGGATTATTTAAATAAAAATCAGAAAAGAGCCCTTAAGTTGGCTTCTCAAAAATACATCATCACTGACTTTGGGCTGGCTTGGAAGAACCCTGAAGGTGTCCTCTTGAAATGTATAACTGAAGATGAAGCTCCCAAAATAGTTTCTGATTTCCATGCAGGATTTTGTGGAGGACACTTGGCTAGAAGGGTTACAACACACAAAATTTTAAGAGATGGTTATTGGTGGCCTACTCTCTTCAAAGATACAACCTTACTATTTAGAAAATGTGAAAGCTACCAGCATTTCTCTAGAAAAATGAAAGCTTCAGACTCCCTTCCTTTGCATCTTGTATCAATTGAAGCTCCTTTCAAAAAATGGGGAATAGACTTCATTGGTGAGATTTCAGACCCTTCTAGTGCTGGAAATAAGTGGATCCTTGTAGCCACGGATTACTTCACCAAGTGGGTAGAAGCAATCCCCACCAAGAAAGCAATACACCAAGTTGTTATGGATTTCTTGTTGAATCATATCATATGCAGATTTGGTGTGCTAGTCAAGATTGTTGCTAATAATGCCATGTGTTTTAGATCTAAGCCCTTTATGGAAATGTGCAAGGAGTATGGAATCAATCTGACTTATGCTTCAAACTATAACCCTCAAGGAAATGGACAAGCTGAGTCCAACAATAAGAACTTATTTAAGATCATTAGGAGAACCTTGGAATTGAATAAGAGAAAATGGGGTGAACAACTTAAATTTGTATTTTGGGATGATAGATTTACTGTGAAAAGAGCTATTGGTAAGAGCCCATTTGATTTGGTGTATGGAAATTAGCTCTTCTACCCTTGCATATGCAATTATCTTCATTTTAGTTTTTTCAACAACTTGAAGATCAAGAGGTCAGTCCATATAAAGTAATGATTAATCAGATTGTTGACCTGGATGAAGAAAGAAGAGCATCCCACCAAAGGCATGTCAGATTTAGAGAGAAGTTGAAGAGGTTGTTTGACAAGAAGGTCACTTGTGGGGATTTCCATGTTGGAAATATGGTTTTATTGCGGGATAGTAGGCATGAAGATAAGGGAAAAACATGGTAAATTTGATGCATTGTGGATGGGCCCTTACTCCATTGATATCAGAATTAGAAAAAAATACCTTTTTTTCTCAAGGACCTAGATGGCGAATTACTTGAACTGCTTGTTAATGGTAGGCATCTGAAGCATTTCTTGGATTTGTAACACCCTTGACTAATGTTATTTTCCTCCTTTGAATTCAAGTGTTGATATGTGATTTTCCTTATATGGATATGTTCTTCTGATTGTTAGAAATCATGCTTGATATTGATAAGTCTTTTATGCTCTTCAGATCCTTTGATCGAATTGGTATGACTTCTCTGAATTCATTTTTCACTTCTGGTAGGTGGTTTACAATCTGGTTTAAGAGTTATAAAATTGTATTTTATTTGACTCATCCTTGGATCAATTTTAGTGATCCAAGGAATGTTTTAAAACTACTCTGTTGAATGAATGGTAAAATCAACATTCCATAAGTTAAGCTACATGTTGGACTAAACTTTGTTGTTGCAAGTTCTTTGACTTCTGTGTGAACGCACTTCCATTCAGTAGGTTTTTTAGCTTGGGTCCTTGAAGGTCGACCATGATAGGTCATTGCTGATAAAGATGGGAATGCAGCTGTTCACAGCACAGGAGAAAGATATCTCGAATCCTACTGAGGTTTGAATTACGAAATCCTAAGCTAGGTGAAAGTATTTCCTACCTAAGCTATGTTACTTGATACAAATTTGTTTCTAACCTAAACTGGTACTAAAGAATTAGAAGGGTTGCTAGGTATAAAAACTAGTTACTAACACTACAAGGTTATTTAGTGAGCTAACCTAGTTTCTAAAAAGTTATTGTATTTTGATTACTTACCTATGTGGAGTTATCTAACCTAATTGCTAAGGACCTATGTTGGGGGTTAGTGGTTAGTGTTATATCCTAAGGTATAAACTTTAACCTACCTAAGATTTAACCTAAGCCATTAATCTAACCTAAGTAATGGCATGAAGGGGAACCTAAAGGGTCGCATACACATTGGCAACAAGTTCCAAGGCATTTATGAATATGATAAGGTTTATTAAATCCTATGGACTACCAACTTTGGAAGCGGCTAGTTTGGTTAGCAGAGGCCTAGATGGTAATATGACTAGAAATGGAAATGCATGTTATTTTTTATTGGGAACTCACCAGACTTGGTAGGTGGTGGAAAGGAATATTAGGTGGGAGATACGGAATTAATGAACCTTGTTTCACGAGCCTGAACCACTTTGGAAGGCATGCCATCGAATATTTGTTTGGTTGTTTCATTTTGCATGCTCTCCATGTGCTCTAGTTTTTCAAACCAAGAGTTTAAACTGCACTACATGACTATTTTGGAGGTTTCAAATCTATTTTTGTTTTGTGGAGAGTATATGAGGCATTGTGGAAGAATTATTTTGTTGTTTGATATTTCATGGAGAAGAAGGGAAGAAGCTAGCTCAGCTAGAAGTCTTCTTCGATTTTATTCAACACTATCAGGCATGATAGGCCCTAACTGTTAAAATACCTTACTTTCGTCTAAGTGTTTTCATTAAAACAAATTTTCTCTAATGAGTTCTGTGCATTCATGCTTAGCTGGTAAATTGATAGATGGGTTTTGTAAAAAAAAAACTTGTATTCTGTGTTTTTGAATCTGTGTGCTACATGATTCTATTGAAAGCTTACTTTGCACTGCCTTTTTGTAAAGGAACCATTTATACATAAACAAAAATCATAACACTGTTTGCTTCTTCAGTGGTTTGAAATTGTTGTTGGTTTCAACTTCATTTGTGACCTTTAAATGTTACAGAGATCTATCTGTACTCATTAAGGATTAGTGTTGCAAATTTTTTGTGTTTTATTTACCCAAACTGGTAAGAAACTCTAGTTCTTATTGTTACTTTAAATAGGTTTGAGCTATTTGTTGGAAACATGTTTTTGTGGATAGAATTGTTGCAGTGATTCTTGGCTCCATATTGTTAACATTTTGATTGTATTAAAGTTTGCATGCACTAAAAAAAAACCATATATAGTTTGGTTGTTGTATTTCTTCTTGCAAAAATCATGGACCGTTATTAAAACTTGCATGCACAGGAAAATCCTGTGAAAACTTTATTGATTTTAGAACAGTAATAAATTTGGAACTTTTGTTTGTTATTATGGGTAAACTAGACTGTACTCAAAGTCTCTTTGGCATGGTGCTTGTGAAATTTTATTCTTATGACCACATTAATGGTTTTTGGAGATTCTTTATGAACCTGACCTTGTGAGTCATCTGGTCTGGGCTCTGTCAAGCATCTTACATCCCGTTTGATTTTAGAAATAGGGTTGAAAGGACATTATCGGAGAATGGAAGCATTTCTTCTTACTCTGAACTATATGTAGACAGTTTCATTGCACTCGGTCTGGTCTTACGGTGCTAGTGTATTATGTAATTGTGTTTGTGATATTGATATTCATCACTATACAAACCATTTAATACTTGGTGTTATTAATTGAAATAGAGACTTGAAAGTTGTGTTGGTTTAGGTATTATAGTCTTTTGATTATTTAAAAAGAAACTATTGAGGGAACATGTTGTTACCCTAACTTAGTTACATGTATTTGAATGGTCTTGATTCTTCAATGACATTTATGCTTTACATTGCACTCAAAATTGTAAATGAGTCCTGGATTGTACATATTATTATTGATGAGATGGCATACCATTGAGACGGTTCTACTTTGACTGAACTATTGGGAAGGCTTGAGTGTTAGTAATTACTCAAATTCTTACCTCTTGTTGGGTCTAGTAAATGTATGTTATGTCTTGGAAGATTTATTGCAGTCTAAACTTGATTGTGATTGTGTTTGAACTTCATTATTTTCTCTCAGATTTTAAAAAGGGAAAGTTAATGGTAAGGTTTGATGGAACTTCACTGTTGATAGTATAGGGTTCTAAGAAATAGCAATGTTAACATGTTTTCTTCTTATCTTGAGGTTGTTTTGGCCCAATGGAATAATGTTAGGTCTTAAAAGAAATACTCTATACATCTTTACCGGCCGCAGGATTTGTATGAGTTTCATTGATACATTGTTCCTAATGGTAGTAGAATTCATGTATTATAATGGGAAGGTTTAGAAAGGAAGACAGTTTTTAGTTTTCTCTTTCTTTGAAATGGTCATTGTTCTCTTACCTTGGAACTCTTGAACGAACTTAAACTGTATGTAGGAGAGGAAGTAAAACTGTTTTATTAAGTTGTAAAGAAATGATAAAAAAATTGGGATCATTTTCCGTTAGGTATCCTTTTCTAATTCAGTTGGGTTAAGTTCATTGGTTGGAACCATCCTGATCTTTATTCTTTTTAGAAAAAACATTTTGTGTTATTAGTCTTGTATACTTGTCATTTGATTGAATGAAGTAGATAAGATTGAAGTTAGGTTGGCAAGAGAAATTATGGCTTTTTGTTGACTGATAAACCATTACTTCTTTTGGGATTTATTTCAATGGATCTATTTGATGAACACCTTAAACTGTTTAATTTTAAAATAGGGTTGCTTTAAAGGAACAGTTTAAATCATGATATACACTATTTTAGCCTTGCTGATGATTAATTACTTTGGCAGATGGATTGCTCTCTCTTCTTCTTTACTTGAAAGTTAGATGAAACATCCAAGAGGAAATATGTTGTAGACACTTATGTATCTTATAGTAAAGATATGAGTTGTATTATATTTGGTAGATTGGAAATAGTGATATGTTATGTTTTGTTGTTTGGTCAAGATAATTGGTGGAATCAATTATACTTTAATTTATAAGACAAGTAATATAAATTATATTTTGTTCTTTTTTTAAACCTGTTTAGTATTGCCCTTCTTTTTATTGATATTTCTTATGCTTAGGGAGTATGAATTACTTGTTGTTCATTAAAGAAGGATTTTTTTCATTGGAACAATTAGTGGAATGCACTTCATTTTAAGGATTAGTGCTTATCATGCTTAGTTCATTGAACTGACCCGTGCTAGCAATTTTTGCAGATGGACTTCATAAGTGATAAAAGATGGAAAAAACTTATATGATGCATTGGCTGATCTAAGTTGATTCTTGTGATGAATTCTGATTTGTTCTTAAGTTGTATTGAAAAAGAAAAGTTATTCTCTTTGTAATGAAGGATGTTGTTAGGCAGTATTTCTAAAATGCATAAGTTGTAAATGTATAAGTTTTGAAAAGGAAATGTAGAATGAAATTTTACTTGCATGGATTATGTAAATTATCTTATACTTTATAAAAGAAATGGAATCCTATTCTATTGATGCTCTTCATGTTATTTATATGCTTCAATGAGTGTTCATGGATAAGTAGGAAAAAAGGAAATTAGAGTATTATCCCTAAACGTGAAGCAACTAATTAAGTTGTAGATAATCAATGTTCTTATCTAATCAATTCATACTAGTAAGGTAATGTGTGATGAACTTATAATGAAAACTAAGAACTTTGTAGGGGACATAAAGGGTGTGTTAAACCCTAGAAATTAAGAGGAAAACTCTTCCTCTCTTATTAAAAAGTAAGCAAAAAGGGAAATATGAATACAATCATTAGACTTCTTTTAATAAAGTTTACTAAGTTACAACCTTGGTGGTTGTTACACTTTCTTGAATAGTTAAATCACATTGAATGAAACTTAAGATGTTGTTGTCCTTAATTCTGGGTGGATGTTGTTCAACTAATGTTAGCAAAAATCAAAAGCAATATTAACAAAAGGAAGTTCTGCAAGGCTTATTAGAACCTGATTGGAAAAGAACTTAGGGAGAGTTGGATTAGAGTCTGGGTAGAGTTGCTGAAATCTACCTTTAGGAATCTAAATTAATTAACTTTAAATAATCTCTTAAGGGTATGTATATCTCAACGAGGTTGTTCTGTAGGATACTGGCACACACTAACTACAGGGTTGTACCTTCCAAAAGATTAGGATCTTCTCGGGGATAAAATGCTGTAGTTGACATGTGGTAACACCCTTCTACATTGATCGTCTAGATCTACACACTTTTGGACTTGAACTTAGTTTCTCTCTTGGACTGGGTAGTAGCGTAGTTACAATATGAATTAGCCCTCTAGGACTTAGGGTATCTTAGCACACAGGGTTGACTTAGGTTGACCCAGTATGCCAATCTATCCTAAGTCTTTGGGAGCTCCTTCCTATCATAACCTATGATGTTAACCAGAACTAGGGATAAACCTTGGGCAAGAGGATTGACAGAAGTCAGTAAAGGACATTCTAGATAACAATAGAGTGGGGTGAAGGACATATTATGGATTGACGAATATGCCATCAAGGAATAAGTAATATGAATAGTATGTTAAAAATCTTTGGCCAAAGTATCGCAAGTTGCTGATTGCATTGTCCTATGTCACCTAGTCTAAGGATTGTAATGCAGATGAATATTGGTAACAACTATTCAGTTAGGTTCCTTAGACAGATCACTCAATACCCAGAACAAGGTAAGAGAACCAAGTATACGTAGTATACAGAGAAGTATTCAATACTTAGTGTTAAACATGAATAGATCGGTAGTTTAACGAGCCATGAAATGAATAAATCGATAGGTTACCAAGTCATTATAGCTTTATATGGTTATCTATTATAAGAATGATTGTTTTTGGAATGTGTGTTCTAAATTACGTATTTAGAATAGGGAACATTATGCAAAAAAAAATTTCCTTATTTCTAAAGTCTTAAAATGGGAATGTTACAGGATTAATCCCAAAATTTGAGGTATGCACCACTTGTACAGTGTATAGTGTTTGGCTTTTTCTCTGTTTTTGGTGTTTTTGTCGGTTCGTGGTTTATCTTGGTGTGTGACAGCCATTTTTTTCGGTTTCCCAATTAGTTTTTGGGTGGCTTTAGCTCATGACTCCATTTTCCCAATGAATTATTTTGGCACTTGGTCTACTTTTGTTCTTGTGGCACTCACTAGGAGTGCCCTTCCCAAGCAGGAGCCGATGTTAGTGCCATTTTTGATCTTGCATTATTTTTCCATGTTTCCCCTTTCCTCTTTGTGCTCTGAAACATTTTTTCCTGATGAAATCAATGATGTGAAGTTGTAGCTCCATTCTTGTGCATTGGATTGTATGCAAACTCGTTACCTTGCCCTAATTTGCTAAGGGGAAGTGCCTTTTTTGCCCTGTTTCTAAGAAAAAATGGCTTTGGAACTTCCCATACTTTGAATTTGATGAAAAACAACTCGTACCTATGTTTAAATGCTTTGAGTTGTTCATTTTTTCTCCATTTCTTCCCCATTTTGAGGAAATCTCTAGGTTTGCCATGGTCGTCGTCCTAAATTTTTTCCAAATCCACGAGCTCTGCTATTTTTCCATTTTTTTTCCCGATCGTGGATGCTTGAAAATGATCGATTTATGCTTTTTTGCCTTTGAAAATCTATCCCATGGTCAAAAAATTCTTGGAATCATGATTCATCTGGTTTTGTTTCAAGGTTTTTCCATCCTTAGTGAAAAAAATCAATTTCTGGGTATCTATGGTAATTTCTATGTTTTTGATGGTCATACAAGGGTAATTTTCACATCAAATTCATCTTCAGCATTCTAGGGAATTGCTGGAAACTTTTGTGTCTTTTGACGGTCATGCGGGCGTCATTTTCTCGTCAAATTTTAGCTCACAAATCTTCTCCTACATGGCTTGTTCTAATTGGACAAGGATCGACGGGTCATTTCTAAAGACTTAACATTTTTGTGTTTTTGGAAAAAGTTGTAAATTTCTCCCACAGATCCGTAGGTCCCAGAGGAGGTACACATGTCGCAAGAAGAGTGAAGGTGGACGGGCAGGTATTTTTGTGCCTTAAGGAATTTTAGAAAAAAGAGTTAAAGTACAAAGAAACTACCTAGAGGCCTGCAACGAATCAGAATGAAACACGTGGCAGCTTCAGAGTGCAAGACCGCAACAAATCAGAGGTGGACACATGTCATGTTTTCATCAAAAGTGGGATGGAAGGCTGGCGGAGGACTTAGAAATTTTTTGATTTTTGGTGAAAGGGAGAAAAAGTTGTGAAAAAAGGCCGTAGGTCCATTGGCCAATCAAGAGAGGACATGTGTTAGGATTAGGGGCAAAAGGGGAGTGTGGGCTGCCAGAGGAAAAAGGGAAATATTGAATTTTTGGCAAAGTAAGTTAATGCGGTAATTTGAAGCATGGCTCCAAAATGAATTAGAGGGAGACACGTGTCAAAAGCAAATGGCAGAAGGGAGTGCAGGCTGCCGGTAAGTTTTGAAAACTTTTGAAATTTTTGAGGAGTTGAGTAAAGTTTAAAAGGACGAACACAAGTCCGCAATGAGTCAGCAATTGCCACGTGTTAAGGATAGAAGTGGAGGTGCGGGTCCGTGGGGAAAAATGTGAAAAATTTCTTTTTTTTCCAAAAAAAGGTGGAAATGTGTAAAATTGAGCAGTAACCCCGGATCCACTCATATTGTGCCACGTGTCAGCATCAAATCTCAAGGGCAAAGTATCGGAGGAAATTGTGAAAAATTTCCTTTTTTCCAAAAAAGGTGGAAATGTGTAGAATCAATCCGCGATTCCACTGGGACCCCACATTAGGACACATGTCAAGCTCTTTTTCGAAGGGTGGAGGGGCGGAGAAAAAATGTCAAATTTTTACATTTTTCCAAAAATTGTTAAAATTTCAAAAAGTGATTCCAATCCCATTTCCAATCGCATTGTGACACGTGGAGGGCTCAGATTGAAGGGAGAAAGGCAGATCAATGAAAACTATACATTTTGTCATTTTACCACCATTTGGCTCCAAGAAGTGTGGAAATGAGTTTTTTGCATCGTTTTTTTATCAATTTTTTTGTGGATTGATGTTTTTTTTACCTGCATGATTCAAATCAATCATCTTGGAGGGTCAATTTGTAGATCCAACGAACATTTCAAAAAGATTTTTTCTCTAGTTCGTGTAAAATGTGAAATACCAATCCAAAAGTTATAGAGGTAAATTTGGAAAGTGTAAAGGTGAAATGATGGAAGAGGAAGATGCTACGGGTGCTAAAGGAAGAATACATGCTCCCATGACAAGGAATGATGAAGATTTTTAATAATTTGCTTTTTTTCATGCCTAGCATCTCCTCGCAAAATTGGTTAAGTGTCACTTTCAAAAATTCATGAGTGTATTTGTAACAAACCAAGATGCCATAGGATATTATTTTCTTGGGAAAGAAGGATCAAATGTAATAGAGAGATATATAATGCATGTTTTGAGACATGCAAAAGGTTGGGAAATTGAAAATCATGAGAAATTATTGAGAGAAGCTCATCTTCAGAGAAACCTTCCAAAAAACCTGGTTAATGTCTTCTGTGTTAGATCTTCATTCATGTTGAGTTGGTTACAAGTGTATAGCCATCACACAGCTTTGAGATTGTTCCTGAAACTCTCCCCTGTTGATGAATCTAAAAATATTTTGAGTTAATCTATGTTATTTTAGGCAATATGATGTTTTTTATCATGTTTAAATGTCTACAAATGGTTTTCATTATTCTTGTTACAATCTTGCATTGAAATATTTAGGAATCACACAGAACTCATCCTTATTTCTAGTTTAGTGGCATTTGCAATTTCATTAGCCATAAGAGCTTTCATATTGCATTGATAATAAGCATTTTAAAATCACTTCACCTACATTTGTTGACAGATATTACTTGTAAGCCTTTGGGGTACCTTAGGCATGATTTGATCAGAGATTTTGATGTTTAATTGAGTTCTTTGACTCAATATTTTGTGTTGAGGTCTCAAAGATTGTGTGAAGAGTGAAAACCTAGGCCTCCATTTGTGTATCTCTTCTGGTTGAAAGAACATCCTTACTATTTTGAATCATTTTATCTGATAGTTGTTCAAATTTTGTAGAGGTTGTCAAAGATCTGGCATAGTCAAGTTTGTCTTTTCAATATCCCACCAAAATTCATTCTAAACAACTAATCCTACCCCATACTACCCCTGTTTTGACCTGTATACCCACAGAAGATCAAAATCCATTTGCTAAAGTATGTAGAACATATCAAGATTTCAAAATGTCTTCAGTAACCCTTGCCTTGCATTGAAATTATCTCCATAATCTAGGAGTGACAACTTTTGAAAGTCAGACTTGGAGTGTTGATCATATTTTCTTAAGGCCTCTTCATACTATTTGCACAAATTAAGGGATATCTTCATCTCCTTCACCATTTGAGGGTTACAAAATAGGTCCTCTTACCTTTGTTGAAAGGAACAACCTAAAATAATTAGGATAAGATCAAGTCCTATTTGAGTGCTATCCATCTCTCCACAAATCTGAGTGCGAGTTAGATCACATCCATGGCTACAAAACATCATACATCATGATCTATCTGTTTCTAAGCTTCATGCCATATCTCTGATGCTACTCAGACTGAAAAGGAGAACAAATTTGGGTACCAACAACACCTAGGAAAGAAGCACAATTAAAGAGTTTGAATTCACTATAAGAAAAGAGCATAAATATAATCTACAACACCTACATTTATATCATATGGTTTAATAAATCCTATCAATTACTTTAAAGCAGTCAACACGTCTTTTTATCCAATTGTTTCTTGATTCCATAAGAATAGAAATTCACATTTATCTTTTCTAAGCAAAAAAAGACATTAGTTACAACATAGCTCATATTAGAATACTTCATCATTCCATATAACAAAGGAAGAAGAATCACTACATGCTATTTCCCAAAAACTCATCATTAGTAAGGCAATTACAGGTTTAGAACACACAAATCTTCCTTAATTCAAGACTTGAAACAAAACGTTCCACAATAATTGTTCCATCTCAGAAGAAGATTGAAAACAGATAAGTTCAATCAAATGAACTTTATCCAAACAACAGAAAAAGGATCTCAAATATAAAAGGACCCAATATATAATTCATTTCATTTATACTATGAAATGAATTCCCTTTTCTACTTCCAACTTAGAAACTCTTTATCTAGTTCCCAAAAGAGAACACAAAACCGAATGTACAGTTAAAGAAAGAACACTTCTAGTTTTCCATTACAATTCTATCAACTGGTTTACCCATTTCCATTTACCAAGTTCAAGTTCAATTCAAATCTCATAATGAAATTCACAGTAAAGACTCTAAACAGTAAACTATCCCCAAGAGAACATATTCCTTTCTCTATAAAACTTGGAGATTCATTCAATGAATCCATAAGGAGTAGAAATCTTCAAACAGTAAAAGATTACAAGTGCAGAAGTAATTGCGAACTCAAAAATTGAAGTCCCATTACACTGCTTCAATTAGTTCAATACAAAGAAGTACGTAGTTTGTGTCCCAGACAAGAACAAAAATAGAAAATTATCCAAACAGAGATACTATATATCCTTTCATACAAGATTTAGTATACTAGGTTTTAAATTCAACTTCCAATAAAACCCAAGAAACCAATTAAAAAAATATGAAGAGAGTAAGAAACCCCCGATGATGTTTAAGTCCAGATATGTTCAAATCTTACTTCCTACTTGACTGAAAAAAAATCATCACAAGACTTTCTAATTCTAGTTTAAAAGATTATGACAGGGAAGGTAATTGTTTCAACATCTAAAATAAGAAGGAAAGTAAATAATACATTTCCATATCCACAAAAATTTTAATGACTGATCCAAACGAAGTAAAGATCAACCAAACCCACAATAGGACATTTTTTCTATTCCATTTATTACTAAGAACAAAACAGTCAAGCTTTCCACAAGACACGGGTTTGCTCAGGGTAGAGAAGAATAGGATACACATTGAATTCACATGCCCTGTCAAGTTCAAGAAAACAGTACAGTCTAAAAGACAGATGTAATACAACAATTCCCTCTTAAGAAGCTAAACAAAGGAGATCTCAAAAAGAGGTTACCTGGTCTACTTCCAACCAAAACAAAACTCTTAAGACCCCCTCGAGCAGATAGTCATAAATGAGGTTAAATATTTTCAAAACCAAAATACCAACAAAACCCATCTCACAATACAAGTAAAAAAATCAAGCACACTGATTCTAACACGAGCTCTAACACTGGCTCAGACAAACACAGGATCAAATACGAGTCAAGTATTTTCAATTCCTCAAATAATAACAAAACTTCAGCTCAGAGTATATGTACAGAACAAAACTCAAAAACTTGGCTACAAGTTCAACATTCGCAAGAACTAAATTTAAGTATAGTGTCGAATACGAAGATTCAACCAAAATTTCAAAACTACACCAAGTTCCAACACATCTCAGAACAAACACAAAGTTCCATTAAAATCTTATAACGAATCATGAAGCTTCAACACAAGATTAGAACAACCACAAAGCTCCACTGCAAGCTCAATGAAATACAAGACAAAAATAGAGATTCAAAACCATACGATCAACAAATGCCAAATCAGAACAACCAAGAAGCTATACTACAAATTCAATGAACATAGGTTCTAAATGATAGTTCAGAATGAAACATAAGGCAATGAATGCCAGTTTAGTCAACACTAGCCTCAAATACAAGTTACAGAGATTCCAAAAACAAGTTTACATGAATATCACCATTAAATTAGCACGAATAAAGTTTCCCAAAAACTACCATTATCAACAATGGATTTACATTCCAAAAACAAAAGAGATTTCATGAAAACATGCAAGTAAATAACCAGACACATCATGCAAAAATATATCTCAAGTGAGAAAAATTGTTTTCATGAATCATTTAGAAGAAAGCAAGAAATCTTAATGGGTAGAGCCTATCATGCTTGATAGTGCCTTTTTCAATTTGAAGGAGACTTCCAGCCAAGTTTCCAACCCTTTTTCCTCTCCACGATAGATCAAAAACCAAAAAATTCTTCTTCCAATGCCTCCTATACATTCCCTTGATCGAAAATAGACTAGAGAAACCAAAAATAGCCAAGAAGAAGAAATCAAACTATTGGTTCAAAGAACCAAATAGCTCCATGTAGAGAAAAATTCATGAGGCGGTGAAAAACCAAAAACCTCTCACAAACCTACCTCTTGTGTTTCCAAGATGGTTTACACCTAAAAAACTGAGATTCATTAATGCCATAACTCCCAATTCTCCCACTTATCTCTCCTTGCCACCGCCTCCCAAAACTAGCGAGTACCAATTCCAAATCAACATGAAACTCCATACTTAGCAAAGCCTCCACGTAATCCCCACTAAAAATTAACTAGCCATTGCCAAACTGGTTGTACTTCCCTTCATTTAAATCCAATCAAATCAAATAAAAACCATTGGAACTGTCGCCGTAGTGTCATACGACCTTAGGCTCCTTTCAAATAATTTAGGCTAGATTTCCCAAAACTTAGTTTAGTCAAAAATCATTTCCTTAGGTTTATAAACATTTCCATAGGTAATACCACCTTAATTTATATCAAATTCACAACCCTTAGTATTAGACATTAGGTTACCATAGTATAGTATCATCATAGTAATCTCCCCTTCCCTTATTCATTTAGCACGAAGAGCTCAGGTTAGGTCACCCCCAAGACAATAGAATAAGAATCTTAGGTTAGATTACTACCCAGTTGAATAGGCATAGATAGGAAGTAGCTGTTGCTTACCTAGTTTAGGATACCGTTAGGATTAGACCTTAAGTTTTTTTAGGATATTGATCCCCCTTCATAGTCATAAGATGAATATAGTTTGTTTACGCCAATAATGTCCTATGAAGATCAATCCCAGAGACCCAAGCACAAACTTACAACCGAATGAAGACACAATCACTCAAGCCCAAAGAATTTGTAAAAATACAAAGGTCAGTAAGCTATTTATCTCAACCAATGAATGTCAATTTACCATTCAGTCCATTAAGAAGGTTTAAAACATTCCTTGGATCACTAAAATTGATCCAAGGATGAGTCAGTACAAGAGATAAATTTGTAACTCTCAAAACCAGATTGCAGCTTATCAATAAGAAGTGAAAGTGGATTTCTATGCAAGCCATAAAATTTCAGTCAAATGAAGCCAAGAGTAGAAATGATTCATCCATAACAAACATGATTTTCAACAATCAAGGAAAAACACCTCATTCAAGAAAATCACATGCCAATGATTTTAATGCAGAGAGAAATATAACAGTTTGTTCAAGGTGTTACAAAAGAAATTTTGGAAGAAGTCATTAGGCACAAAATCTATTCCTTTATGGATGGATTTTTAGGGTACCAACAAGTCCAGATTGCAAAGGAAGACTATGAGAAGATAACTTTCGCCACTGAGTGGGAAGTTTTGCATACATAGTCATGCCCTTTGGTTTGAAGAATGCGCCTGCCTATTTTTTCACTCATAGTGGTGTAAGCATTCCAAGAATACATACATAACTTTCTTCAGGTTTATTTGGATGATTAGACAGTGTATGGGCTAGTAAAATACCATTGTGACAATTTGAGGTTAATGTTTTAGAGGTGTAGGCAATTGAGGATATCCCTCAACATTAAGAAGTGTTTATTTACTACACCCTTTGGGAAATTATTGGGACATATCATATGTAAGGAGGGTTTGTTGGTAGATCCTACCAAAGTTATAGTTATTGTGGGGTTAGGGGAGCCTACTAGCCAGAGCACAGTGCAAAGATTCCTTGGGCATACATGTTATTACAGGAAATTCATCAAAGGGTATGCCAAGATCACCGTGCCTTTAGAGGAGCTGCTCAGACATAAAATTCCCTTCCATTGGGGAGAGGCGCAGGAGAGGGCGTTTGATACATTAAAGGATAGGCTTGTCACCATGCCTATATTACATTTTCCCTCTTGGGACAAGCCCTTCCATGTGCATGTAGATGCCTCAAGAACCACCATTGGAGTAGTGCTTGCACAACCAGGTGAAGGAATTGTTGATCATCCTCTGTGTTATACAAGTATGAAGTTGACACTAGCAGAGATGAATTACACCACAACTGAGCACAAAGTATTTACAATGATCTACGCACTTTTCAAATTTAGGTGGTATCTGCTGGTAACACCCTTTGTATTTTATACTGACCATATGGCATTAAAGTACCTAGTGAATAAGCTCGTTCTACAAGGACGCATATGTCAGTGGGTGTTGTTGTTCAAGAGTTTGAGTTCACGATAATGAATCTTAGGAAGAGTAATTATGGGCCTAATCATCTAGTCAAGAATTGATTTAGGGAGGACATGCAAAGTATTGAGGAGACAATGCCAGATGTGGAATTATTTAGGTTATGACGCACACCCTCGGATTTAGAGGAGATTGTAATATTTTAAAAGGAAAGTGTGGCACCGGAAGGAATGAAGGCATTAGACAAGAAGAAACTAGCCATACATGTCACACCCTACATGTTGATCAGTGGGGAATTATACAAGTTGGGACATGATGAAGTTTTTCACTGGTGTATATTAGAGGATGAGTGCCTTGCCTACATGGAGGAAGAACACAGAGGAAGTGCGGGTGGGCATTATGCAGGTGACGCTGTCGTGCGTAAGATATTAATGGAAGTATTGTGGTGGGAAACCCTATACAATGATTGCTCACCACTATTCGTAAAGCATGTGACAATTGTACAGTGCAACTTGGCAAGCCATTTGAACTCCATGAAAGATTGAAATGCCTTTGATGCCCTATAAAAAGGACGGAGCATGTTGAGTAGTGAGAAATAGATTTATTTCAGGCCTTGATTACATTTATTATTTTTTAGCACTGAGGTCACACTGGGTCACCACTTACATTAACCATTTTGCCAAATTTGTCAGATTTTTCCACAACTTGAATGACTACATAGCAGCCTTGAGCGGTAAGATTCTTGAAGTACCAAAAACCATATTTTCCTTAGGTATGGACTATCCTTTTAGTTCAAGGCATGTGGTAGGGGTACACATTTCTTAAATGAGACCATGAGGATCCTGTTAGCAGAGTTCATGGTGGCTCATCACATGACTACCCCATATCACCCACAAGAAAATGGAACTGTGGAAGCATTCAACAAAATACTGAGTCATACCCTGACCAAAATTTATGATTTCGGCAGACAAGATTTGGATAAAAAAGTATCAAAAGTAGTATGGGCTTATAGGACAACTTATAAAAGGCTAAACAAAGCCACACCATTTCAGTTGGTGTTTGGCGTGGAAGCTATTCTGCTAGTTGAATTCATGTTACCTTCTCTACGAATAGCACGTGTAAGAGGGTTGGCTGATGAGCAAGAACTGGAAGAGATAATTAATGAGTTAATGAAGCTGGATGAGAGACAATCACTCGCCAGGTAGATCCAAACAATAGAGAAATCAAAGAAAAAATATTGGCATGATTGCCACATCAGAAACAATAAGTTTATAGGTTGGGAAGATGGTCTTACTATATGAATCTAATTTTCTGCACCATCTTGGGAAGTTGAAAGTCCATTGGTTGGGTCCCTACATAATCTCGTACATCCTTGATTCGAGCGCATGCCAATTACAAGCACTGGATGGAACGAAATTTCCTGGACACTTCAATGGGAGTAGGTTAAAGCCCTACTATAAATATGTCTTCTTGGTGTTTGTAAATAAGGCAGTTTTTCCAGTTAGTTTAGAATTTTCTTTTATGCTTTTCTTTTCTTATGTTTCCCTTTCGCATTGTTATTTTGTTTTGCGCCTTGGGTGCTAGTAACCTTATTACTACTTTTTGATAATTTTTGATTGCATACAGGACCGTGCATCATTTAAATGTGGGGTCGAGTAATGTGAAGGAGAGCATGGTTAAAATGCTAAGGATGTTTGTGTTGAAAAACCTAGTTAAATGGCCTTGTTGAAAGAGGTCCCTGGAAAGAAAAGATAGAAAAAGGATGGTTGGTGCCAAGATAAAGCTACTTTCAGATCCCATGTACAAAGGAGGGAAAAGCGCATAAGCAACATGAGGTAGATGAGAGAAAAATTTAGGAAAGAAGAAGTGCCTTCGGCATTGGTTACATGTGCAAAAAAGTATCCTATCATATTAGATTGGTTGTTTTCCATAAGGTTGGAGGATTTTCTACACAGGTTTTGGTGTGTCATGGAAAGTGATGAATTCATGCTTTATTTGAAAAAGTTACATTAAAATGTTAAAAGTATTGTGGTAGGGGAAGTAGCACTTAATGCTTAAAAAGGGAAAAAATATAAATAAAGGGGTCAAGGAACATCATTATTCACTTTACGTATAAGGAGAAAGAAGCACTTTTTGCACCTTTGCAAACTAGGGTTTCTAAAAAAAATGATCCGTGTGAAGAAACATTTGGAGAGATTGAAACATGATTAACTAGTTTGGATTTCCAAACCAGGAGAAAATAATTTCACGGGCATAGGAAAAGTGGGAGAAGGCATCGTCTTATGAAAGGAGTATCCCAATTAGGGTTTAAAGAACTAGGGCACGGGGTTAAGGAACTTTCTTCACAAGTTTGAAATATAAGGTTGGAGAGAGTGGAAGAACATAGTAACATGGAGTGATTGAAGTGGTAAATATACCTAGATAATGGCACCCAAGAAACCAGTTAGCACACCCAAGAATGGTAAGGTAAAGGGCAAGGGAAAGTAACAAGAAACTGATGCACCGCATAAATGAGGAGTGGTATGTAGAAATACAGTACCCAGATGGAGTGTTGTTGGGGAAGGATTGGGAGTCCCATCTGAGGAACATGTCTGTGAATGACTAAAATCATTAGACAAGAACAATTGAGAAGGAGATGGCACTAGAGTTAGTGTTCCAAACAAACAAAAGGACACCATAATGGTTGCCCATACTATAACGATGATGTGAAGGTTAAGTTGGAGAAGGTAGGGTTATTACAACTCGTTGAGTTGCCCTACTTCGGGAAACCTGAGCTCCTGTATCAATAGCTAATGTTGTGTATGCATAAGGACTACTTCCACTTCATAGGGCACAAGATGCGTATAACCCCTGAACTCATTTCACATTTCATTAGGCCTTATCTATGAAGGAAATGGTTTGGAGGATGACTTAGCCGACAAAGAAGCGATTAAGGAAACTATCACTACTTATACATACAAGAAGGGGTCAAGGTATTATGATATCGCAGACATTAAGGATCCGGTAATGAAGATGGCCGTGCACTTGGTGTAAAATTTAAATGGCTAGGAGAGATGGACCTAGGCTAATAAGCCAGCCATGGTTAAATGTTTTTAGGAAAATTTTAGAGGGCACCATCAACAACTTGTCTGTATTTATTATGGATGATATTTTCAGCTACATGAAGGAAGGTGATAGGATCCTATTTGATAATGTCTTGCTAACAATTTTGTTTTCATAGATTTGCATACTATATGCATTAGAAAAGCTCATGTGGGAGTACCCTAATGAAGACCTATCACCCACAAAGAGGTTTGAAAAACATGCTTGTGACACTATGATAACTGTGCACAAGGTGCGCTTGGAAAAATGGTATATGCGCTTAAGGAATGCGTTTCAGGAAGAATGGAGAATTATTCAACAACTGCCAGCAACCATTAGGGGAGAAGTAAAATTTGTTGTGTACTAGAATTTCTACCTAGGTAGATTCAAACTGTTAGATGAGACATGGAGCCCATGGTGCAAGCTCCCCTTTTCCTTCACAACTCAATACTTATAAGTGGGAGTAAACAGGTTCAAGGATTCCAATAAGTTTAACCTGGACCTTGGCAATCTGGACCAGAATCATAGGGAAATGTGTAAAGGGTTGGTATACCTCAGTAAGTGCACATACATGGAGCTGGACATGTCACATGAAGTTCAAATGACAAGACCCATGACTCTTCCCATTATAGAAGGATCTGTGATGAGCATGTAAATCCACATAAGAGCTATGTCTGAGAAGGGCATATATCTAGAGAACAAGGTGTCTATACCTCAGGATCCAACTGGTAGGAAGAGACCCACACCCAAACAGGAGGAAAAAGAGCCATAAAATAAAATACCAAGTGTGTTGGAGACACAAGCAATAGGTTCCCCCGGGACAAGCACCAGAATCAGTATGTACGCATGCAAGAAGAGGCCCATAGTAAAATAGAAGACTCTAGATCAAGAAAACCCATTAGATAAGGAGTCCTCGAGAGAAGAAGAAAACAAATTCACCTACATCAGAATCCTTGTTTAGGAAGAAACAAAGGGTAGAAGAAGAGATTGTCTCGAAAGAAATTGAGAATTTTGAAAAGTACATAGGAGAAAAAGATGATAGTGGAGAAGAAGTTAGTGGTGAAGAGGACCCTGGAAGAGATCAAGGGCCACTTGTCTTTAATATGCATGATTCAAAAGAGGAAGTCAGAGAATAGGAATAGGGGTTCCTTTTCAATGTGGCGTAAGGATAGCTAGGTAAAAGAAGGTGCCCAAGACATGGTAAAAGGCGAGGAGGATAACACACAAAAGCAAGAGGCTCTAAGATCTTTGTAAGAACAAATAACCAAGGTTACAGAAGAATAAGAGACCAAGAACATTGAGACCTTGGTTGAGGAAAAATTGGAACACAAAGCTGAGACGATGTTGAATAAGGGAAAGGAGGAAAGCATAGAAGAGGACCATGGCAGCACTAGAGGCTCCATTTTGACTGTAAGTATACCTAAGGGTACGTGCATAGGAGGAAGGTGCGCAGAGGTGGAGAGGTCGGAGATGGGTTATATTGATGACCCCAAGAAAGTGTTTCACGAGCAGTTCCAAAGTACAATTTTGGAAGAGGAGCTTGTAGTAATGTCATCTTTTGATAGCGAAGCTACATATCTATGGATGAGGAAGATTCTCTCATGGGAAATAGAGTCCTAACTTGATGAGATAGAGTTTGAGGTAAGCCACGGGGTGATAATAACATTGCAAGGACCAAGAGAAGATAACCCAGTGGTGGATACCTAGTAGCTCTCAGATGAAAAACTTTGCAATGCGCTCAACAAATTCTTCATTGAGATCGAATCTAGATTCTTTGGGTGAATTGATAGGATCAAAGATCTAGAAGGGGAGCTAAAGAAGAAAGAGGGAGAGATAGCTGCAATGAAAAAGGAGCTAAGCCAGGAAAATTTGATCAGCACCTAGTGGCAGCGAGAATTGAAGGATGAAAAGGCTAAGGTATGCATTGTGTACAAGAAGGTGGAATGCATTAATGAGGCTATAGTATTGAAGCATCTAGACCTAGCATCACCTACATAGAAGTATGGATCTTCCTTGGGATGCTTGGAGGATTTAACAAGGGTCCTCACCATGGAAATTCAACCGCTAGCCTTGGAGTCTGCAGAATAAGTTTTCGTGCACCTACAGAAGGAGGATAAGTTGAAGATCATAGCACTCATCACCAAATACAACAAGGTTCTTGATAATTTAAGGGATTCTTTTAAAACTACTGAGGCCACATATGACAATTACGCGGATAGAGACAAAGTGGCAGGCACCTTGGTCACCACTCATGAAGCAGAACTCAAGGAGTTTGAGGAGAAGAATAAGGGAAATAGGGCCGAAAGGGATTAAATCCTTGTGGAGGTTGAGTGGAAATATGAAGCTATTGAAACCTTAAGGGGTTTAATAAAAAATCGGTTGAAGGAACTATATCCACTTATTACATGAAGAATGCACGCACCGGAGGATATAGGCAAGGAGTTGGAGAAAATCACTGATACCATGAGCGTGCAAGGAGATGGACTAAATTTTGGGGAGGTGAGCACTCTAGTCGGTGATCTCTGTCAGAGAGTGTAGGAAGAAGTTGATTCCTAGAACAAATTGGAGGTCGAATTGAAAAGGGATTTTCCTAGCTTGTTGCATTGATTCCTTTACTCTCCTATTCTTTCTCCTTTCCCCATTCTTTCATCCCCTTATTCTTGTTCCAAGGTGTTAAACCTATTGTATTCTTTCTTTCACTAGAGAAGTGTTCCCATGAACGGAAAACATGCATAGTGTGGGGTGATGTTTGGCCCCTAGAATGTTGGTTAAGTACAAAAGGTGCCTAGGCACATAAATCCTAGTTAAATAAAGACACGTAAGGATAAAGCACGCATGGAAGGGTTTAAGAAAAGGTTTTAAGGAGGCTCGTGGCACGTGCAGACAGAACCAATGGTTCGGGACTCAGCCAAATTGGGAGTTCGGGACATAACACATGAAAAGCATGACCCGACTGTGCATGATGAGTGGATAAGGTGCCATCCTGATGACAAGTTGGCCCAGGAAGGAGCATGCCTATGGTAGAAGCTTCTAGAAGCACATCATGGTGAAAAGTGGAAAGCTCAGGCCTAGAAGAGCATGCTCACATGGAGGACCACATTCAGACACTTGGCATTGGATCTGAGGATGCTAGAGGATGAGTTGGAAGCCTGGAAAGGCTATAAATACAAGAACATGTAAAGTAAACAGAGAGAGAACTAGAAGAGGGTGGAGCTCTGCAGAAATACTACATAAAACTCTATTAGTGGGTAATGGTATTTGAGAAATAATGTATAATGGATATGGGGATTGCAATTTTTCTTTTGATAGCCTAGCTACGTTAGTCCAGTTATAATACATGACTGCGGTCTACTTCTCTGTGACATTCTTTAATGGCTTTATGGATGTAATGAGGTTACCAGTTATATGAATATGAATATCAATGATTCTAATACATACATCTTTCTCATAGGTTCTCTTTCATTTATGTTTATGCTAAGTATGAATGCTTGTATACTTCTTTCTGTTATGGTACAAGTTATATAATTTTTTAAGTACTTTCTGTCTATAATGACTGCGGGATCTAGAGGTTGTTCTGAGCTCTATGGTTCTTGTA
Source organism: Taxus chinensis (assembly GCA_019776745.2). NCBI lineage: Eukaryota > Viridiplantae > Streptophyta > Pinopsida > Cupressales > Taxaceae > Taxus > Taxus chinensis. The sequence continues at coordinate 863,921,684 of CM034150.1, forward strand.
TGTCTTAACTCCTTTTAAATATCTTAAGCACAAATCATAGATGATGATGTTTCCCACTAAACTCACATAAAAGAGAGACTCGCCACCCGTGCATGCCTTGGGTGAGTACCCAACATTTTCTGGGTGATAGGCTGATGCACATTGGGTTCATTTCTTTTGTGATAGGGGTAAAAATGACTACAAATATCAAATCATTTAACCAACAGATTCAATTATCAGTGTCATTATAAAACTAGGGTTGTGTCCTAGGTTGTATGTAATGAATTCTTATGGAACTCAGTTTTTGTGGTAGTTCTCCTTGGGGGGTTTTGGTGTGGTCCCTTTATTTATCCTCTAATCTATGGAAGGTAAATGTTGTGCTAAACTACTGAAATTACTAAAACAATGTTGTTATAATAAAAATACTTTCAAAGGAAATACTTTAACTAAATTTGTAATACACACAAACCGAATTCAAATGCACACATTGAATTAAAATAACACACACTGAATTGAAATTACAGTAATAAAATATACTAAGAAAGGAAATAAGCAACTGCATTCAAATAACCATTTAAATCAAAGCATTGAAACTTGAACTTATCAAAAACAATGAGCATGCATAAAACATCAACCCTCCAATCACCTTGATTGAGTGGGCCCTTGATATCCCTTGGGATTGAGGTACTCTTAACACCAAATGATATTCAAAACAACATCAACTATATTAATTCAAATGAGTTCCAAAACATATCCTAGTTTGAGACTGAAAATAAATACTAACTGATATAAAATTGTACTGTAAGATTACTATATCAACTACTACGAAATTTTCTTCAATAAGGTGTCTTTATAGACCTAATTAGTTACAAAATGGGTGATGATTATAGGTAGAAAATTTATCCAATAACAAACTCATTCAAGCTCATTGGAATCTTGTAATATAGCTAAAAACATGTTCCTTGTTGGTAGGTTTTTTATGGGAAAATCCTCCGTGATGGTGTGATGGTAAAAAGAATCAACCTTATTGATTATAACTTCCCAAAATTAGCCGCAAATGCACATTATTATCCTACACACATCATCACATTACTCATAGAAATAGTTAATAGGAATTTCTACGGTCAATTGTTCGCATGAAACAAAAACAAGAGAAATGAATCAATCTCGCTTACCATACAACTATATAGAACATCCCCCATTGCATAAATTAACATTTTTAGGAATAAATAAATAGCCATATAGATGATATAATAAGTCAATTAATGAACTCATCATTTGGGACAAGTAAAAAATTTCAACTGATAATCTAAACCTTATTCAAACCCTCTCCATTGGATTCTCAATCAACTTCATCCTCTTATGCAATATTTAATTTTATTTCATTAAAGGAATGAATTCATAGAAACACTAAAACAAATGGCAGATTCCATATCTTATTGACAGAAGAAGATTTTATATTCATACATTATATGATCTTTCCTTTAAAACCATGTTGAACCAATTCCAATGTAATTCACTGCTGATCTCAATTGCAATCTCACATAATTAGGTAGAAATGGTTGGATTTTAGGAAGTGATGCACAACCATCTATTGCAAACCTACATTTCCAAGAAACCCTTACCTCATTGTCTAGCAAAGAAATTAAATAATTGTATTTTATTCCTACTGGATGTTTGTATGGATTTTTGTTTTGTTTTGTTGTTTATGCCCTAGCTTTAGATATGGAGAGGTCTATTGTAAATTCAATATCCCAATATTCCTCTTTACTAAATGTGTTTACCAATCTCCTCATCTGAGTTGATGTCTAGCAATCACAATCCAATCAGATTTAAACACCTCATAGTAAATATGTAGATCCTCTCCCCCTCTGAATCCTATCAATCATAGCTGAATGTTGTTGTCTTTGTCATTTTTTTCTTTCATGTGTTAACTGTTATCTTGTCCCTAGATGATGAAAATAATTAAATAAACAAGAGTCCATCAAGTCATACATAGACTTTAGGATAACCGAACCAATACAAATTAATGTGATAATAATAAATACTAAATTATTTCACTGCATGATCTCTTAAAAAAAAATATAGAACAATAGTGTTGGGCTCTAAAATATTGGCTAAGTATAAGAAGACGTGTGGGCGCATGTGACCTATTTGAAGAAGGGCGTGTGGGTTGAAGGATTTTAGTGCGTGACCAATTTTCAATGCATGGTATGAAGATTTTGGTCATTACCCTAAGTTTAGAGGCATTTCCCATGGTTGGCTAAGCTTCTTCGAGTGCTGGGTGAGGAAGCTAGGGAGGAGGAAGATGGTGGACATTACAACTCAGAAGGAAAGGGAGAAGATATGACTCAAGTATAGAAAATCTCATGAAATGGAGATGACTAGACAATGCGAGGTTGCAAGTGTGATGGATCTATGGAGGAAGACGTTGTGGGAAGGAATTGAGGTTCACGTGAAGGACGTGGAACTTGAGTGGTTTGTGCTACCCCATCTTGGCAAGCGTGGGAGAGAATATCCTTTAGCTTCTAATTAGATTTCATCACATAGAGAAAGGAGAGCCATCAGCAGGCATCTGAACCCCACCTGAAAACCAACCCCTGGCACTTGGTTTTCTATATCAAGGGAGAAGTATTGTTAACCCAGTTGGTATCAGTGGGAGTAACCGCTCTGTGCCCAAGAGATATAATTTCTTGTTTGTAACATCCATGGTTGTGCAAACGATTACGGTATTTGGAGGAATTTTTTGACAAGGTACAAGTACACAAGGGTTGGGTATTACATCTAGGAGTGGCACAGGACACACAACTAGCAGTGGGAGACTGTAAAAAACCATCGGTGCATAGTTTAGTGGGACGTTGGGAACACTACGTGTGACCACTTCAAGCCATTTGCTAGTTGCAGGAGGTGGATCTAGTGGTGTAGGAGCTAGAGGACCTAGTGAACCTAGCAGATCTAGAGGATCCGGTGGGTCAGAAGGAACAGGACCTGTTGGATGTGGTGGAGGAGGAAACACCAGAGGGAACAAAGGTTTTGGATCATGAGGATAATGACCTCAGCCACCCCCACAAGTATTTTTTTGAGATGGCATTGCACATACTAAACTACAAGGGTATTGAAGATGCTACAAAGCATGTGTACAAGTGTGAATTAATATGGTGTGTGAAAGAGATCACTACCCCGGAGTGGAAGGAAATTTAGTTTGTAACAATGTTGTAAGGATGTACGCATAGTTGGTACTAGAAGTATGACCCGCATGAGATGGTGGTATACTACAATGCATTAAAAATTGCCTTCCTAGTAGAATTTCATATCCTTGAATTTGAGCAAAAGAGCATGAGCGCCTTGAAAGAGATCTAACAAGGAATGGCATAAAGTGTGTGAGAGTATGATGCATGGTTCAAAAATATCATGTCAAATCTATCATAGAAATTCACCCCTCTTAACATGCTCAATAGTTTTTTGAAGGATTGATAACACCGTTTAGAAGGGAACTATCAGACAAGACTTTCACAGTCTCGTGTGAGGAATTAGAAGCTGCCCTGTGTGCTAAGGTTGTTGGGAGTGTTGATACTAGTGTTAGTCATTTTTTAGAGGCTCAAATTACTACAATGGCTAAGTAGTTGGAAAATCTATCTACAACCTCAGTCGCATGAGGTTCATAGTGGGCTTTGGTGTACAGACTTCCAAGTAGAAGGGCATCCAAAGGATAGTTTCCCCTGAAATTCAGTACATGCCATTGCGGTAGACTGTGTAATTTTCCATGGGGATCATGATGCAAGTAGGTGCCCTCTACTGCAGCGCATAATCCACAAGAATGTGGCTTGTTATTGCAAGATTTATACCTCTACGACTCATGATACCAAAGATTACAGACCAATTGATCATATTCGTGATGCTATTGATCTTGGTGTATGCCAAAATAGTCTTGCAAGTAGTTATGAGGACGATGATCATCGCTATGAAGGCATGTAGATAAAGGAGCATGTGGAAGAGGTTTTCACAGAGGATTTTTTGGTCGCAATAACCATGGTGGAGGAAGAAGGGAATTCCTGTGAGGAAATTATTATAATTGTAGATTTATAGAGCATCACAAGTGTGAATGTCCTGATATGTTGTAATGCTCGTGGCGCAGGAAGAAACATAAGTACAAAAAGTGTCTAGATATTTATAAGCATTTGAACTAGCAGCATCAGAAAGACAAAGGTTTTCGGATGGTGAATATCAAGAAGGCCAAATCATAGCGGATGCCAAGAGTGGCGTGTGAATCAGGGCTAGAACCTATATTAGTGACAACATGGATAGAGGCTACGCTCACCAAGGAAATGACAAGACAAAGGATACTAGTTTCGAGAGAGGAAGTAGTACATGGAAAGTATCTAGACCCTACTCATAAGAAGGATGTGTATCAAGAGACTATGGATGTGATTCAGAGTTTGCAAGGAGTTATCTAGTGTCTAAAGGAGCAATCAAGGTAATTAGAGAAAAGAAAGAATGTTGAAACTCCACAGAAGGATCTAGATGAGGTCAAGGAAGTATGTAAAATGATAAGGCACAAGTATATTATTCCCTTGATAAGATAATGGATATGAGAGAAGGTACCATGCACCGATAATGTGCATTAGAGGTAGGTTCTACATGTAAACCATCCTCCTCACAGCCTTGAATATGATAAGGATATTATATTGAATGTATTTTTCAATGGGTGGATTCTAAATGATATCCTCATCGACATGAGAGCAAAGGTCAATATTCTTACCTTGGATTCCTTTCATCAAATGGGAAGGCCCACATTATAACCATCTTCAAATGTGTTGTATATGGAAAACAAGATAAAGGCAATTCCCATTGGAGTATTAAAGGATGTAGCTATCACAATTTAAGGGGCCAAGTTCACTAGAGACTTCAAAGTCTTAGCACTCACCGAGGTAGAAAAATTTCCAGCATTGCTTGGGCACCTATGTCGTTACAAGAACAAAGTTGAACTGTGGTTTAACAAGGGATATATTAGTTTTGAGAACAAGGAAGAATGGGTCATCATCCCACTAATTGATGGGAAATAAAAACCTTGTACTAAACCCTTAGGACAAGAATCCCTTGATAGGTTAAATGTGTGCTCTATTAGAGATCCTGAGATAATTCATCCCATGAAGGGAGTTATCCAATTTGAAGATGTTTAGTACTTGAGTGATACCACTAATATGACATGTGACAATTGGGCACATGGGAATTATGATTTGATTGGGTGATAGTTGAGAAGATATGTAATAAGGGTAACAAAGGTGCATTCAGTCAAGTGCCTAGGAGGAAAGAAGTTTCCAAGTTACTCTGAAGGGCATACCTTGAAGTCTTCTTGCAATAAATGGAGGCCTAGTGGAAGATGAAGACAAGAGAAGGGGAATAATCAGTTACAACCTACTTAGAACTACAGCACTCTGGTGGGAAACTCATTGGGAGAGCCTCCTAGAATGATGTGAGGTAATAATCCTATTTTCTATAAGGTTCTCCAGGAGCAACATGCCCACTGTCATCAAAGACTGCCATGGTAAAGAGACTGCCTCATTTCATATGAAAGCATGTTACAAGGCCTAGATGGGAAGTGCCGAAGCATTTCCACCTTCATTATTGGTACATAAGTTGTATTCCACTTTACAAGGATGTGCACATGTATGGTATATTCATTTGGAGATGTGTCTTCAAAAAGGTAATTTACAGGAGTTGGCGGCTAATCTCATTCAAGCTTTCAAGTATAGGAGTACAAATCAATTGGTGGATAAGGCATTGCAAGTAATCAAGTTCCTTACAATGGGAGGTAGTTCTATGGTAGAAGATAGGCTACTGAAGTTGCTAGGTGAGCCTTATTTGGAGATGCACCTCAATGAAAAATAATTAGAGGAAGTACAGCTTGAGTGTGCGTGCATGGAAAAAGAAAAAGGAAAAATGGTCTATGTAGTACACGGTGAAGAGATGGAAAGTTTGGATGCTAACCATTCCGAAGGTATGAGTGAAGTCATAGATAATGTTGATAAATGAGCACGTGCCTGCCATGAGCCCTTGAAAACAAAGAAGGTTAACATTAGGACAAAGACAGAACCTAAGGAAGATATCATTGGGGACTATTGGTCAGAAAAATAAGTTTCAAAGGTCATTGATCTATTACGTGAGTTCCAAGATTTTTTCCCTTGTGGATACCATGAACTCAAATGAATCAACCATTCCTTAGGGGAGATGAAGATCAAGTTGAAGGAAGGTGTGCACTCGATTTGGAAGAGGCCTTATCGTATGAATTTGAATTTATGTGTACGGGTCAAGGAAGAAATAGACAAGATGATAACATCATGTATCATTGAAGATGTGGAAGAATCTGAATGGATAAGCCCAATGGTCACCGGTATAAAAAATAATGGAATAATAAGGATCTATGTTGACTATAGGGATATGAATGCAGTATGTGTGATTGATCATTTCCCAACCCCCTTTACTGAAGAAATTTTGGAGGGAGTAGCCAGGCACGAAGTCTACTCTTTCAAAGATGGGTTCTTAGGCTATCACCAAGTTAGGATTGCAAAGGAAGACTAGAGAAAGAAAACTTTTTCCACTAAATGGGGAAGTTTTTCCTACACGGTTATTCCTTTTGTATTAAAGAATGCACCTATTGTGTTCTCGCACATCATGGTATAAGCATTTCAGGACTTCATCCATAAAATTCTTCAAGTTTACATGAATGACTGGACTGTGTATGGATTGGTAAAATACCATTGTGATAATTTGAGGCTAATGTTTGAGAGATGTTGAAAGTTGAGGATATCCCTTAACATTAAGAAATTTGTCTTAGCTACTCCATTTGGAACCCTGTTAGGACTTATTATATGCAAGAAAGGCTTACTAGTGGATCCTGCTAAAGTTGCAGTTATTATGGGATTAGGGGAGCTTACTAGTCAAAGCACAGTGCACGGATTCCTTGGACATACGAGGTACTACAAGAAGTTCATCAAGGGGTATTCCAAGATCATCGTGCCCTTGGAGGAATTTCTAAAACATAACAGTTCCTTTCATTAGGGAGAGGCGCAAAAGAAGGTGTTTGACACTTTAAAGGATAGGCTTGTCACGACGCCCATTGCTATGTTTTCCTTCTTGGGATAATCCTTTCTATGTGCATTTTCATGCCTTGGGGACAACTATGGGAGTAGTACTAGCACAACCCGGTGAAGGGATTATTGATCATCTCTTGTGTTTTTCTAGTAGAAAGTTGACACCATGAGAGTAAAATTACACAACCACTGAGCACAAGGCACTATCAATGATTTATGTGATGCATAAGTTTAGGAAATATTTGTTGGTAACACCATTCATATTATACACGAACCACGTGACATTGAAATACTTGGTGAACAAGACCTTTTTGTAAGGGTGCATATGTTATTGGGTCCTATTATTCCAAGAATTTGAGTTCATAGTGGTTGTAAAACAAGGGAAGAGTAATTCAATACTTGACCACTTATCAAGGATTAACTCAAGGGAGGACACACAAAGCATTGAGGATACCATTCTAGATGTGTAACTATTTACGTTGTGGCATGCGCACTCAGATTTAGAAGATATTGCAATGTTCTTAAAGAAAGGTGTGGCGTTGGAAGGGATGAAGGCTCTCAAGAGGAAGCAGTTAACAAGTCGTGTCGCACCCTACATGTTGATTAGTGTAGACCTATATAAGTTTAGGATGTGGTGAGGTTTTGCACCGATGCATATTGGAACATGAGTTTATGATAATTATGGAGGAAGCACACGGTGGGATTACAGGAGGACACTATGCAGGAAATGCTACAAGGTATGCGAAAGATTCTACTTGCAAGGCTTTGGTGGGAAACCATCTACCAGGATTGTATTGAGTTTTGCAAGGCCTATGACCATTGCCAACACCTTGGAAAACATGGGAAGAGGGATGAAATGCCATTGCAACTAATAGTCAATGCTAAACCATTTGAAAAATGGGAAATAAACTTTGTAGGGCCAATTTTTCTAGCAGCGTGAAGAACTAGTTCATGGTATATCATTACTTGCACTGATTACTTGACATGATGGGCAAATAAAATACCTATAAATGATTGCACCATAGCGACAACTGCTATAATTTTAAGGGAGAACATAATCAGTAGGTATGGATTTCCTTTAATCTTAACTAGTGATAGGGGTACACATTTCCTCAATGAAACAAAATTAGGATTTTGCTAGCAAAATTTATGGTGGCCCATCACAAGACTACCCCTTATCACCCTCAAGTGAATGGAACTACTGAGGAATTTAAAAAAATACTAAGTCACATGTTGACTAAAGATCTGTGATTTTGGATGATAAGATTGGGATGAAAAGGTATCACACATTCTATGAGCATACATGACAACAACCTACAAGAGGTTAAACAAGGCCACACCATTTCAATTGGTGTTTGGAATGGAGGTTGTTTTGCAAATCATAATTCATGTTACCGTTGCTACATATAGCACGCGTAGGAGGATTGGATGATGAAAAAACACTAGAAGAGAGGATTGATAAGTTGATGCAGTTAAACAAAAGGTGATCTTCTTGCTAGATGGAGTCACAAGACAAAAAAGGAAAGACAAAAGGCATGGCATGATTGTCATATTAAGAACAAATAGTTTGAGGTTGGGAAGATGGTGTTTTTGTATGATTCCAAGTATCTACGCCATCTTGGGAAGTTGAAATTCCATTGGTTAGGACCCTACATCATCTCATACATTCTTGATTCAGGTGCTTACCAGCTATAAGCGCTAGATGGGACAAGATTACTAGGTCATTCTTTCAATGGGAGTAGGCTGAAGCCCTACTATAAATAAGTCTTCTTGGTGGTTGTAAATAAGGCACTATTACTAGTTAGATTATAATTTCCCTTTATTGGTTTTTATTTTCTTGTGTTTCCCTTTCTCATTGCTTGTTCCTTTCTTTTTTTTTCATTTTTCACCTTGTGCACCGATAACCGCATTATTTTCCAAACTTGTGTATGCTAAGAGGACAGCGCATCTATTTTAATGTGGGGTGGAGTAATGCAAAGTAAATAATAAGCCAATAGAAAAAGTTGAGTGGCCTTTATTGTAGAAGGAAGCACGTAAGATTAAGAAAGCATTTCATGGGGAAATGGTGGATAATCAATCTATAGACAATAAAATTAGGTCACACTCCCCTTTTTTCCCTCGACATATAAGCACCCTTTATTACATTTACCTAGCCATGACCCCCATTCACCCCACTCATATTAATTAAATTAAATGAAAGCAGTGTATTACATTGACAAGTAGAGGACGAAGCTGAATATTTTATTTAAATAATATCCACGGGCATACTATGGACTTAGACAACACAGTCATGCGCAGCTCAACATGAAGGCCTAATCTTAGCATGTTGTCATAACTAACTAAGACATAACGAGACCCTAAAACTCAATGCTTCCATACATGCTTACAACGAAACCCCCAGTCTAAGCAATGGGATAACGATAATTATATTGTATGAAATCAAGAATATTACCCTAGTTTAGTAGACCTAGGAAATCTTGCCTTGACCAAATTCATTAAGTACACGTCTACAAAATAAAATTCTTCGGACCAATAAAGGATTAAAACCCCTTTTGCAACCCCAATGCCCAACCTTATTTTCAAGGTTTGATATTGGAAACACATCTGATATGAAGTTCCTGTTGATAAAGAACACATCTCAGAGAGATCACGTATCTTCAGAGAGCATATTTAAGTGAAAACTCATTATGCTAGGAAGGAGTTTCAAGATTTTCTCACAACACCAGAAGCATCCCAACCTTGATTCCGTAAACATATCAAAAAAAAAATGAAGATGTACATCATAGCCCATGCAGAAGATTTTCTTAAGAATCTGGTGATCACTAGAATATCTTTAATATCACTCATAAGTTTCTCCATCAGTCATGTACACAGACATTCAATAACGGAATCCAAGTAAGTATAACATCATACTTTCCTGGTTTATTGTCATTTCTATCATGGAATTTGGATCATCAAATGTTTACAAAAAATTAAAATATATATGAAATTCTCCAACACTAATCCAAATAAAAAATAACCACATATGCAAAAAAATCATGCTAAAGCCTAAAAACAATAAAACAACTTATAATCATGGTTAATCCAAGGCTCCAAGTAGTACCATAATGTAATTACAACGTGTAGAACAATATCTATTAAAATGATGACATGATCTTAGATCTCAACAGTAACTTCGAAGCAAACTAAGAGCTGGCAATTATTCTTCTAGAAACTACTCATCAAGTAGTTCACCCCTGGCCAGCACCTAGAAATATATGTCATATGTTTTGACATAGCCTAAGACAACTTATGCAAATCACTATGGCTAGCTAATTTAGCATATTACCCTCATTACACATTTGATCTTCTCTGAGAACTTTATCATGATTTTTGCTACAGAACACAAGACAACCAATGCATTTGAGCACTTCGGATTCTGAAAAATAATTTAGCCTATTAGACAAGATGCAATGATACTTATTGTCCTTCCAAATGAGATACGTAAAAACCTTGGTCATAATATAACAATAGAATTACACCATGTGTTCTTTGCAGCATTAAATTGTTTTGTACAGTTTTTTCATAGCAAGAACACAAGTTAAACTCTGCGATTATCCTGATAATCTTTGCAAAACAACCATACTTTGGATTTTTCTACCTTGCACATAAGGAACTAAAAAAAAATTGGCACGGATCAGTGACATTTAATCAAGCCTAAAATATTACACTTTAATATTATATAGAAATTAGGGGTCAGGGTTGCATACCCTTGAAAAATATTCCATATATCACAACCTAGCCCACCTTGGTTCGCTAGAATCTAGAACTCCTACATACTTGACATTTCCCAACTAAATTTTGTTGTTTCTCAAATATGTACCAGACATGCGTCAATCTGGTAAGTTCATATGACGCGCGACAAGGAGGGTGTGCTGACAAGTATTATTACTGCATTATTATTGATTATTATTTAAATAACATCCCTATAAGGGGTGGTTGATGAGCGACACCTGCAGGTGGTTTTCGATGATCTTAGATTTTGACAGATGCGCTTTCCTGGTATGATTAAATATCAAAATTGAATACAAAAGAAAATGCATTTAACTTAACTTATCAGATAAATATAATTTACGCGAGTTTATGGCAGATCCCCTTTTATTGGACATTATATTAAACAACCTTGTTAACGCATTTTAAAGAGGTCTATTGATGTGCATCAATGAGGGTAACTAGACAAAGACACGTGATCCTCTTCTCGATACGTTAGAAGCGTGACAAGGATGCTACAACAGATATGTGACACATAGCAGTATGCATGTAACATGGAGTTCGTTGAATTCGCGAAATTGAGAATCCTCCTTTGTGAGTTCTCCTATTTATGACATATTTTTAAATATTTACAACAGATAATATTTATAACTATCGCATCGTCAAGGATATTCATGTAAAGTGCGTCTATGCCTGTTATTTTGTACGCGAAATCCATGGTACACCAAGATCTCCCATCGCGCATCTGCAGCCTTCTGTCGCAGCACTTGACAATCAGGCAAAATTTTTTATACAACCCCCAAAAAATTTGCCTTCTTGTGAAACCGGTTTTGGGGATATTCACCAGGTATTCATCCACCTCCGAATTATTGGAGATGTGACTATAATAATGAACCCTGAGGGGTAATCTCCATCATAATTTAGCATGATAGGTCTTAGATAGGTTGGTTTCACTAGGAAACTTCACTTTCCATATAGTGAAATTCCTTTTAGCGTAGGTGAAGATGTCATTACATATAGAGTCCTCCTAGCCAAAATGAATTTTTCATGATCATCTAGTGGATTTGGAAGTCAAAAGCGCATCAACATACTCATCAACCAACATTATGAAGAGGTTTTATCAATAACTATGAAATGTTGACCCTGAATCATGGATTTTTATTTGAAACATTTCAATTGAAATGATATTAGACATAGGTGAAACATCCTAGGAATGCTCGGTGGGACCCATCTAAAATATCATAGAATTTCATTCAAAAATAGGAAAAATATTAAAATGAAATGTATCGTTTCACCTTATAAATGACTAGTTTACATTACTAATATGATCTTCCCATGGGAAAGTGTTTTCACATATCATAACTCTCTCTGCAAGATACCCTATTTGGTACGTGCACACCAATACTTTGCTTTTGGATCTAATTCATATAAATCCAAGGAATGTGCTAGAGGTATTCTGCATAGGATGAGAAAGGAAAGGATCCCTCTTCCATAAGTGGATCATGGCCTTGTAGAAGAGGATCCAATATTCAAATATTATGATATTCCCTTGAAGAAATAAGAGCTTTACTTTGAGTAGAGTATTATTCCAAGGTATGCCTCCAAATTAATCCCATGGTCAACTGTACGCCGGAAAAGCGACAAGCGAGCGTGAGAATCTACAAGTGACTCTTCCGCGTACCTAACCTCCCGAGGTTGTGCCGAGACAGCCGGTGGGGGATGGAATATGTAGAAAAACTAGTTAGGCAGTCTAATGTCTTCGACACGCACTAGTGGAATTTGTGAATCTAAGGCAAAGAAGGCCCTTTTAACTTGGACTGGTGTGATTGATTGATCAGCGAGGATGGCTGCTCGAAGGATCCAATCAATATCAAGCTTTGGCGTGATTCGATCTATGGGTTGTGGAATGCGTGGGAAATGACCCGGGATGGTTTCGTGTATTTCTCCTGATAGGGTCATATGGTGAATATAGTCAACTCTATGGACGATTCTCTGGCCTAGTCCAGAATTCTCTAGCTTCGTTAGCTGTTATGTCCAGTAGGGATAACTGTTGGATGATGATAGGTGGAATTGGAGTAGACTGAAATACTAGTGTGCGTAGACCAGTGTCTATATCCAATTCTCTTATGGATTCGTTAGGCTGTGGGATCTATGGATCACAACCATAAACTCTCGGTTGTTGCGGTCCTGTTATGGTCATACGAAACAAAATGCAATCTAACTGTAATGAAACAAATTCTAACTACGTGAAGTAAATCTAACTGCATATATCCTTTATTATTCTATGAAATATTTAACAATTTTAAGGGAAGCAAACTATTTTAAACGTATCTAGAAATAATAACTAAATAGTAATTAAAACAGACAAGATAACCGAGTGTAGTTATTTGCCTTTGCGAATTGATAGAATTCTAAATAGGTCTAATCTATCTGCAAGATTCTCGATCCTACCTCAGAAGTGAGGAGTGAATCATAGTTTCTCAGAAACTATCAATCCCCACAGCTTCCCTGGCAATATCGAGAATAGAATGAAATGAAATAAAGCGATTAACTACTCTATTTAATATGATTCTGACTAGAACTTTGAAATTTAAAACCTGGATTCCGCAGAACAGTGGCGAATCCGATGGTGTGTATGTGATCTCGTCCCCTCAGTATGGTCTCTTCATTCTTTTGTGTTCACATGGATCCAAAAAAGCGTGTAATGCTAGCACCGATAGGAGTAGATTTTGGGATAAGGATAGCTCAGAATGCAGACCGAGAATGCGAGTAGGAGAGGGATAGCGCAAGAGTACAGAGCTTGGCTTATGCGATTCCTAGTGGGATTTTACTGCGAGTCATGCAACATGAAGCGACCAGAACCTTCTAACTATCCTATACGAAGAGAAAAACCTACAAATTTAATGGCTTCCTAAGCTATTCTATTCCAAAATAAAGACACTGCTTACACAAGTTGGATATGTGGCTTACCAACAGCTGAATAAAGCTAACCAGGTATATAATGAATTGAACTAAGAACTCTAAGTCACAGTAAAAAAAAAGATAAATCTACAGCAAAGAGGAATTCAGAGGCAAGCTTCTAACTGGATTGGATGGAACAACAACACTACCTGCACAAGATGGGTCTGTGGCTTACCAACAGCTGAGCAATACTAACCAAGTAAGAAATGAACTATGCTATCAATCCTAAGCCAGCTGACAGACAAAACCACTGAAAATCAGAAGACTCTAACAAGGAAAAATGGTGGCCAAAACTCCAGCTCAATTTCTTCACACAAACTCAGCCCAAATTCTCCAGACCAAAATCAGACCCTTTGTATGTACACAAACCATGCATTTATAGGAATTCCAACTCTCAAAAACCAAAACCAAATTGAACTCCTAAACAATAAACAAAGGAAAGACACTGTTCCAGGGGACCAAAAACATTAATGCATGCTCAAGTCGGCAAAGGAAAGCTGGTGAAACATGATATTTCACGTGGGTCGCGTCAAAAGGGCGTTCTGGAAAACGCGCACCAGGACCGCCGCTCTACTCAGGGTGGCGGTTACAGGACCGCCACCCCTGTTTAGGGCGGGCGGTCACGAAACCGCCACCCTACAGGGCGGCTGTTTCGTCACTGAAGATCAAAAGGGGCAAGAAGAGAGGGAAAAAGGGGAAAACAAAGGACACGGGGGCTAAGTGGGGTATGCGGGATGTTAACGCAAATCCGAAGAGCTCTTTCTGGATCCCGAACAGCTTGCGAGGAGACCTGTATCATCATTGGGGCATTTATTACACCGTTCCGCAGTACAGTACCTTACAATTTTGGGTACGTACATATTTCCCCCTCGGAGAAGCGTTTTAGCCATGAAAGGGCATAAAACGGTGGGTCCGAGTATGGCAGTCCCGAAATGGGGGGTTTAGAAGTTATACTTTACACGTCCGTGTGTTCGAAATGGCGCCATCTGAAATTCCCGCTACCTGCAAAATGAAAAGAGATCTCAAGTGTAGATAGATACAATAATTTGAAAAATAAACGCTAAAATAACAGGGAAAGAGGACGTACCATTTGTGCGGGGATAGGAACTTACTTCCGTCAGCGCTCCAAACCTGCGAAAAAGTCATTTTAAGACAAAATAGAACAATATATATATGAAAGTGGGCCCATTTTCCTATTCATTTGCGCGAGTTGATTTGATCAATTTTGAGCTCTGGGACCCACGGTGATGGTTTCTCGTGTGAGTATAGTCGAAACGTCCGCAGTGAGATCGTGATCATGCCTCCACTGCGGAATGCCACCCCGCAAGATCACAGGTTGGTTTTCTTCAATTTTGCATTTTTCCCCCTTCAAATTTGAAATGGCAAATTATTTGTAATGGGGGGGTTATTTTTGAAAATGTTTGGTTCAAAAGGTCCGTCTAGGGGGGGCGCCTACTGGGTAGGCTCTTTTTTTTTTAGCTAAAATGGTCTATTTTTGCGTTTTTTGGACTTTTTAGGGGTTAAAAACCCACACGTGTTTTCGGACCGCGACCGCCGCCCCTGGCCAGGGCGGGTGGTTACACAACCGCCGCCCTGATCAGGGCGGCGGTTACGAGACCGCCGCCTTTAAGGCGGCGGTTACAAAACCGCCTCCTTGCTCAGGGCGGCGGTTTTGCACAGAATGCAAAAGAGCTTGTTTTGGAGACTTATACTTATATTTTCTTGCATTTCTGTACGTTTTTATGATTCTCCCTGCATTGATTAGATACTAACTTGCTCTGTTTTGTGTGTTTTTGGGTGTATGTAGGCGAGGGAGGAGTACTATAGATGGAGCCAGGAGAGAGAGTGTGATTGGTTGCCCGGGGTATTGGATGCCCTTTCGCCAAACGAGGAGGACACATTGCAGAGGGCCGGCATATTGCGTATATCGCATGTGCCCCATGTTACGCCATCGAGTCACATCCTTTGTGACTTATTTTCTTATTGGGATGCAGAATCGGAACACTTTCCGACTGCCAGGTGTCCGCGGTGAGTGGACTATTACTTTGGAGGATGTCTACCGTATCTTGGGGGTCCCGATCATCGGGAGGAGACTCACACTGGAGATAGCTAGGGTCCAGAGCACAGATTACACAGTGGGCAGGTTATATGGGGGATGCAACTATTTCCATGGGGCCGAAGAAGGGAGTGAGAGTTAGATCCATTCCTTCTTTGCCCATCCCCGTATTTCGACAGGCCATCATGGGGATCCTTGCCTCGAGACTGATCGGGGACAAGGGAGGGGATACATTGTTATACTGCTGGGCCCCCATCATTGCACAGATAGAGGGGCATGGCCGGATATATGCCTGGGGGGCAGACATTTTGGGGACCACCTATCATGACTTATATAGGGTGGTCCATTTACAGGGACAGTCATTGAGCCACCCAACTCTAGTCATGAGTTGGGTGTATGAGCATTTTATTCCTTATGGCAGAGGCGTGGAGGTGGCAGATCTTGGGGTTGTGAGGGCAGCCAGGTGGTCAGATATGTCGGTGCTTAGAGCACCTCACCAGCCAGTAGCTTCCCTCACCACAGCAGATATGGAGGCCAGACTGTACCAGCTCAAGGCCGGCATTTGGGGAGAGGAGACTCTCACATTGATCTCTTGCTCCACCACAGGGCAGCTTATTGACCGTGTGGGACAGGTGGAGGTACATCCTTTCGGCAGGGTCCCTCAGCAGTTCGGCCTCCCATATGTGGGCATGCTTCCTCCAGTGGCACTAGTCTATAGATCAGTCTGGGAGGCTAGAGGGGGGCCTAGAGGCCGTGGTTGGACAGTGGTCACCCCTGGTATTCCTATTGCAGCCAGGGGGATTGTTCGGGCCAGAGGGAGAGCGGGTGCGCCTCGGGCACCTTTACTTCGGATTACTGCGGGTCCTGCTCATAGCAGCGATGACCCTATAGATATTGACTCTGATTCTGAGGAGTCCACAGAGGGAGGGTCGGAGGAGCAGATGGATGGTAGCGATCCTGAGTGGCATGACACCCAGGATATCATGCATGCAGAGAGGGAGGAGCAGAGTGTAGAGAGAGAGACTCTAGTTTCAGAGGAGCCACTCTCTCAGGGCCGTGGTGGAGAGGATGAGTCTGTTGCAGGGCGTCATGTTGCCCCTACCACAGGAGCAGCCCCTCAGTCGGCGTGGCATCAGCGGCAGGTGCTGGCCCTAGTGACCCATCTTGGAGGCCCGGTGATCTGAGTAAGTTATCCTCTTTCCCTTTCAGTGTTAGTTTGATTTAGGACTTGTTTTAACTGCTATCTCTCCTTATATTTGTATCTTGTATATTTTAGCCTCTTGCCTAGTTTCTAATTCATCTTTCTTCTTTGTTTTGCAGAGATTGTCGACGAGTGGCGGGATCTAATCCGTAGGGTATGCACTGATTCTCTGATGATCCCTATGGATAAGACCCATGCGGAGCTATCTGTAGATGCCAGGGAGCCCTCAGCAGCTGGCAGACACACCGAAGTCTTCGCTCCCATTTGGCATGTGGCCAAGATGGTGTCGACTCTCCGTACAGAGTTGGCAGGCTATAGGACAGCCGAGTGTCTTATGAGGAGCCACTCTCATGGCGAGACCACGGCTGCTCCTTGGGACCTTGAGCCCTCTGTCCATTCAGAGCGCTGGCGTAGCCGGAGTCCTAGGCGAGGGCGTGCACCTTCAGCGGGATTGCGTAGGGGTTGAGAGGCCACTTGGCTCCTATGCACTTTTTGTATTATAGATTCTTTTGTGTATTACGGGCTCTTTGAGCATTTTGACCATGCCTAGTGCATGATGACATTGTATATAAACATTGATTATTTATATATATGCGTCGATTTTTGGATCAAAAGCTTGTCACTCATGTGTGTCCTTTCTATTTCCAACTGCTTTGTGTATACTACGATGTATGTTTTATATGCTTTCTAGAATGTATGCAATGGAAAACAGATGATGCAAATGTTTGCTTTCCTTTTTGTGTTTCATGATGCTGATGCATGATATTGTAGATATACTGTGATCTTGAATCTTAACTTTTGTTAGCAATTTGGATAACTCATGCTTGTTTTGGCAAAGTGATGAGAATAACCAGTATGATGAATAGATTAACTTGCCTCACTCCTAACTCCACACAACCAGTAAGATGCGAGGGATCATCACCAAGAGCCAAGAAGGGCGCAAGTTTATGAGAAATGAGTGAAATGATAGTGATGAAAGACAGACGAAGCTTTGGCGGAACCAAATTGGAAGCTACAAGCTTACTCTACCTGAATGACTTCATAGTTTTGGGTGCAACTTGCTTTGCGGTTTATCCAGACTTAGACCCGTAGATGGCCACATAGTAGACAAAATCTGGTTTTTAGGATTTTTAACTCTCTTGGAATTTTGAACACCTGATTCATTCGTTTTTGACTCAAAGTCTGAATAGTTTGTTTATGACCTTTTAACGTTTGCATTGTCTGGAGGACCCCTTACACTTTGCCCCATGCTACTAGTAAGAAGCGTGGGTTTATCACCGTGGGCAAGGCGTAGGCGAGTAAGGGCATTTCCATCCTTTCCCAACCCTACATCACTAGTAAGAGACGCAAGCTCATCACCGAAGGTTGGTGGGGCAAGGAAATGTGTAAAAATAAATTTTTTTGTTTAATCACTTTTTGACTTGTCTTTTTGAGTAAAATGTCAGTATATGCTTGTTTCCAAAGAGATGTATATATATGGGATAGATGTGACACCATGAAGCTTCTAGAACAGACCATAGGCAAGACACTTATCCTAAGAAGAAATCAAAGCGAGAACAAACTTGCAGATCTTGGTATGGTTACCGTTAGGAATTCGTCATGTTTGATTTTATTTTGATAAAAGATTCCAAGATGACTTGATGATATCAAAGATGGAGAGGTATGATTAAAGAACTTTATGCTAGAAACATCATGAGTTTGTAATAAATTGCTTTGAGAATAGATTCCTTGATCACAATTTGTGTAAGAACAAGTGGACAAAATGATCCTAATCTATATGGAAATGTAATGTAGATAGTTATATAGGCAGCGGCTTGCTGCTTATGCGTAGAATCGCTTGAGGTGCAGGGGAATTGACTGTTTCGCCAAATTCCTCACCTTCTAGCGTACATAAGAGGTAAGCACCATTTCCGTAGTCCTTCATGACTCGGTATGGGCCACACCATTTGGGCCGAAATTTCCTTCCTTCACCGGTCTTCTTGTCGATCCGGCTGTCTAGTCTTAGAACTAGATCACCTTCGTATATGTCACATTCATAGACCTTCTTGTTATACTACCGGCACATTCGGTCAGCATAGGCTCTATGCTGCTGTTCGGCATCTAACCTAGTTTCATCTAGGCTTTCTAGTTGGGAGAGACGTGCTTCTCTGTAAGCGTCTTCGTCCATGGATGGTAATGGGAAGTCGTCCTTAGGACATGCTTTGTTGATATCTCAGAAATCAATGCAGATGCGTATCTTTCCATTCTTCTTGAGAACGGGAACAATGTTAGATACCATTGGGAGTAGTCAACTGGCTTGATGAATCCTACCTGAAGGAGCTTTATTACCTTCTCTTTTACCATGAGAGCTACTTTGGGCTTCATGGATCTTGATTTTTGTTTAATTGGCTTTGCATCTGATTTAGTGACGAGGTTGTGCACCACAATGTGGGGGTGCGACTCCTATCATCTCCTTATAATTAAATGCAAATGCCTTCTGATGTTCTTTCAGGATCTGAGTATGTATTTCCACTTCTTCTGGGGTTAACGAAGAACCTAGTTTCAATATTCTTGGTTCATCTTGTGTCCCGATGTTGACATCGATTGTTTCTTCGATCAAAGAGGCGTTACCCTCTTCGAACTCAGGTGGTGTTGGAGGTAAATCTAAATCATCCCCATTTTCTACTGCGTATATGCTAGGTTCCATTTGTGAGGGAAGATCCGTTACGGGATTTCCGAAGTAGGAAGACGAATGTGGAATCAAGGATAAATCTAGCATGTGATAGGAGAGATGTAGTGCTGCATAGGCATTTAAGCAATCCAAAGTAGCCGCATCACTATCAACATGGTCTAGGATGGTAGATTCACTTCCGCTTGAAAGAGGATTTGTCATTGTTTTTATTAATGGTTCGTCACGAATGGATACTGTGAAGTGAGTATCTTCTAGTTCATTGCTTGGAGTAAAATGTGATGCTGAAGTTGCTATCGAGGTCAGCGAGGAGATTTTTCTCTCGCGGGACTGCTTCAGTGGATATGAAGTTAAACGCTTTGCTTAAATCTAATACAACATTTTTGTAGAGTTGTAAATGTTCGGCTTTAGTTTCATATACTTCAGCAACTTGGTTTGTTACTAATTGTGACTCTCCCAAGACTCTGATGTTATCAATACCAATTCCTTCTGGCTAAGGTGAGGCCAAGAAGGAGGGCTTCGTACTCAGTGCCATTGTTTGTGCATTCAAAGTTTAACTTAAATGAGAATGGGAGGACCTTCTCCTGAGGCGAAGTAAGAATTATACCTGCCCCCGCTCCATAACGACATTTAGCTCCATCGAAATGGAGAGTCCAATACTTAGCTGGGAGCATAGATGTTAGGGCATCAGTTGCGCTTGTGCACTCTATTTCTACCATACAGAGATCCTCTGCTGGCAAGGAACCAACACCTAGGGAAAATCCCATGCCTACTGAATCGAATGGTAAGAACATTGGTGAATCTTGTTCTATCAACTCAACGATTTTCGCAGTAGTCCCTAATGATACTGTTTCTTTAGTTTTACCCTTTAGGGGTTGGAGTTGTTTTGGCTATGCTGGTAGTTTCAAGATCCGTTGTAGGTATCAACTTTTCCTCTAGCTTTGGGTCAGAGGGTTTATTAAGTTGGTTTGTTGGCCAGCTCAAATTCCGAGTGCACCCCTGGTCTTTTCTTTAAATCAGCTAGGTGCAAATCGAAAGGTTTTGGATCACCTTTGGCTACAAATACCTTTCTCAGATGCAAGAATCTTACTTCTTGAAATAGCGTGGAAGGGATTGCCTTCATTCGATGTATCCAAGGTCGGCCGAGGATCATATTATAGTTAGTTTCCCGATCTATAATATAAAACTCGGTCAAGATGGTTTTGGGCCCTAAGGTGACCGACAGTATTATAGTTCCTATTGAAGTGGCTTTAAGGCTATCATAGCCTCTCAAGGTATTTCATGTAGTGGAACAGTTTGTTTCTCCATATCCAAGTTTTTGGAGGAAAGAGAAAGGGACTATGTTAACTGCAGCCCCGTCGTCAACCATTGCACATTTTACATAGTTATTATAAACCCATACTTGTAAGTGCAAGGCTGGGTCACCTCGGCGTGCGATCTCAGCATCTGTAGGCATTTTACTTATGTCGAATATGAATTCAACATCTGTATCTACCTGTCCCGGAGGATGAACATCAAAGTCTATATATTTACCGGTGTTTGTCGGGTGGTGGAGTGATATTAATTAAATGACCTAAGCCTAGTGCCTCTAAAAGAGCGGCCCTGTGGGCAGGGAGTTCTTTAGCAAGTCAAGGAATGAAATATGCGAGAAGGTTTTCGTTAGATCATTAATTAAGTCGTAAGCACCCACAGGTTTTGTTGTAAGTTACTGGATGTTATCCGTGTCTGGCGAGTGGCTTGGACTTGGTTGAGAAAAATATTCTCGTGTCCTTGTTACAGCTTCAATAGGTAATTCCGAGTCTAATTCTACCAATCCAACCACCTTAGGTCGTGGTTTGACTCCCTAGTTGGGGCGCAACTAATGGATTTAGCGAAGTCGAGGCTTCATGGTCATTGTTTCCCGTTATTGCACCCTTGCTTATTCCAGTTGGATAAAGCCTATTGCTGTCATGATTTGGTAGTGGATCATTAAAGATCTTAAGGGGAGCATTCTGGGGGGACAACTGGCCCCTGCGAGAGTATTTGGTTATGGTGAGACGGGATTTGCCAAGAACAGGTCTATGAAGAACTGTCTTTGTTCTTCTGGCAAACGTTGCATAAATTTATTGTAGTCACGACATGTTCTAGTGTCGTGACCATGAATTTTATGGAAACCACAATAAGAATTGGGATTATAATTCCCGTTTTGTTGGTTTGGTGTGTATTGTGGCCTAAAAATTCCGATCAAACTGTTGCCTATTAGGACCAAAGTTTTGGAATTGTTGTTTTTGGTTTTGACTTTGGTTTTGGTAACCAAATGAGTTTTGGCTTGGCCCTTGCATGGGATTTCACCGTTGTTGTTGTTGTTGTGAATGATTAAAATCCACTGTATTGACCGTTGGGGTAAAATTGTTGTTTCGTTGATTGTTTGTTTGTGACGGAGTATTAACAACATTTACCCTCTTGGGCTAGTCAGTTACCCCATCCGTTGTTACCCCCACGATTTTTGTTAAGGATTTTGGGTCCTTGATTGACGTTTGTGGGTAGTGTGTAGTATTTTGAGTAGAGGTGATTAACCTCCCGTTTGCTCCATACGTCTTAGGACCACTATCTATTGCTGCCTGGTCTATTCGTAGAGCGCTCTCAAGTACTTCATCATAAGTCCTTAGTGGGAACTTCTGGACTTCTTCCTTCACTTCTCTGCTGAGAGAATGAAGGAATAAATCACATAGTTCCATCTGATCCATGTTTGGAGCGCTTGCCGAGGAATAAAGGACTGTGTGCCACCTTTGGATGAAATGGGCGACAAATTCGTTATGTTCTTGCTTGATGTGTAAGAACTCCCTGATTCCTATCCTTAATAGCTTGTTCATGTCGAAGGCTTTGATGAACTCAGACACGAGTTGTTTGAATGAATGTATGGAAGCTTCGGGGTATTCTGTAATACCAATCGAGAGCAATTCCTTCCAGTGTTTTGGGGAATATTTTAGCAACAACCCCATCCCATGGGAGTAATTCTCGAATGGCTGTAGTGTAAGCTTTGATATGCGCGTTTGGATCTCCCTCACCCTTGAACTTGGGAAAATCAGGAAGAGGCCTTGGAAGCATAACGCTTCATATGGTGAAATCTAAGGGCTCTTTCAAATATTTTGAATAAGTCCCTATCGCATATGTTTCAACCATTGATGGTGTCTATTGATGAGGCAGTGGCGGAATGGGTTGTTGATATGGCATAACGTACGTGTTGGCAGGGGCATAAGGTAACCCCTGTATTTCGGAGAAAACATGCCAGGAGAGGATAACATATCCCCTTGTGGCGATTTTGAATACATGTTTAAGTACGAAGGGGTATTATCCAGGAATGGATTGCTCTGTACTGGACCAGGAGGAACAGTGCTAGCGATAGTGGGTCTAGTTGGCACTTGTTGTGAATACTGAGGAGTCATACCTAATGTGCCTGCTCCTGTGAGGAGATCTACTTGTCTAGGATGGTGCGGAGGATTAGAACTCCCTGTTTGTATGAATCTTGAATTTTGACTTGCTTGGGCAAGTTCTAATCCTCTAACCTTCTCTATTAGAGTTGAAATGACTTCGTTTGGTGAAGTCACGATATCGTGCCTTTGTGGCATTTGTTGTATGCTATGGTTTTGTGGAGGTATGTGATATCATGCTATGAACTGATCATTATCTTGCCAAGCATCTCTGAGAGTATTTTCTATACGTGATGGCATAGAGGTATTTTCTTGAGGAGAGGACTCAGGCTGTATTTGCAAACCTCCTATAGGTGGGTATATACCCCGGGGAGCGTTGTTCACTCCTAGGATAACGTATTGAGTACTCGTCATCTAGAACCGAGTATGGGTCTGATTGTCTACTAATATGTGGTCTAAGTAGCATCTGAGGAGATGAAACAGATTCTCCAGTAAATGTCATATTGTTTGAGCCTAAAAGGCTCTATTTGTGTTTGAGCAAGTTGTTCCAACCCCTCTGCTTGGAAGGGATGAGTTATATCTAGTCCTTGGAGTTTGTGTTGACAACTGACTAGTTGAATAGTTGTCGCCTCCCACATTGAGAGTGAGGGTGATGACTGTCTATTCTGTTGGGCATAATATGCCTCAAGACCTAGGAGGGGTTTGCCATATGCATCAAATCCCGACATATTCGGGGGGGTATATGAATACCCGCAGAATAATGGGAAGGAGTGAAGGTGACTTGGATAAGATGAAACTTCTCAGAGAGAAGGTGAAGCAATTGTAAGGTTCACGTCGGGTTCACCAATTTTGTTGGTGAAGCTGATGTGAAGGCTAATGAGGTACAGAAGGTGAAACAGTTATTTGTTTCACGTCAGGTTCACCAATTTTGTACGTCGGAAAAGTGACAAGCGAGTGTGAGAATCTACAAGTGACTCTTCCGCATACCCGACCTCCCGAGGTCATGCCGAGACAGCCGGTGGGGATGGAATATGCAGAAAAACTAGTTAGGCAGTTTAATGTCTTCGACACGCACTAGTGGAATTTGCAAATCTAAGGCAAAGAAGGCCCTTTTAACTTGGACTGGTGTGATAGATCGATCAGCGAGGATGGCTGCTCGAAGGCTCCAATCAATATCGAGCTCTGGCGTGATTCGATCTATGGGTTGTGGAATGCGTGGGAAATGACCCGGGATGGTTTCGTGTAATTTCTCCTGATAGGGTCATATGGTGAATATAGTCAACTCTATGGATGATTCTCTGGCCTAGTCCAGAATTCTCTAGCTTCGTTAGCTGTTATGTCCAGTAGGGATAACTGTTGGATGATGATAGGTGGAATTGGAGTAGACTGAACTACTAGTGTGCGTAGACCAATGTCTATATCCAATTCTCTTATGGATTTGTTAGGCTGTGGGATCTGTGGATCACAACCATAAACTCTCGGTTGTTACGGTCCTGTTATGGTCATACGAAACAAAATGCAATCTAACTGTAATGAAACAAATTCTAACTACATGAAGTAAATCTAACTGCATATAACCTTTATTATTCTATGAAATATTTAACAATTTTAAGGGAAGAAAACTATTTTAAACGTATCTAGAAATAATAACTAAACAGTAATTAAAATAGAAAAGATAACCGAGTGTAGTTATTTGCCTGTGTGAATTGATAGAATTCTAAATAGGTCTAATCTATCTGCAAGATTCTCGATCCTACCTCAGAAGTGAGGAGTGAATCATAGTTTCTCGGAAACTATCAATCCCCACAGCTTCCCTGGCAATATCGAGAATAGAATGAAATGAAATAAAGCAATTAACTACTCTATTTAATATGATTCTGACTAGAACTTTGAAATTTAAAACCTGGATTCCGCAGAACAGTGGCAAATCCGATGGTTGTGTATGCGATCTCGTCCCCTCAGTATGGTCTCTTCGTTCTTTCGTGTTCACGTGGATCCAGAAAAGCGTGTGATGCTAGCATCGATAGGAGTAGATTTTGGGATAAGGACAGCTCAGAATGCAGATCGAGAATGCGAGTAGGAGAGGGATAGCGCAAGAGTACAGAGCTTGGCTTATGCGATTCCTAGCGGGATTTTTACTGCAAGTCATGCAACATGAAGCGACCAGAACTTCTAACTATCCTATACGAAGAGCAAAACCTGTAACTTTAATGGCTTCCTAAGCTATTCCGTTCCAAAATAAAGGACACTGCTTGCACAAGTTGGATATGTGGCTTACCAACAGCTGAATAAAGTTAACCAGGTATATAATGAATTGAACTAAGAACTCTAAGTCACAGTAAAAAAAAAGATAAATCTACAGCAAAGAGGATTTCAGAGGCAAGATTCTAACTGGATTGGATGGAACAACAGCACTGCCTGCACAAGATGGGTCTGTGGCTTACCAACAGCTGAGCAATACTAACCAAGTAAGAAATGAACTATGCTATCAATCCTAAGCCAGCTGACAGACCAAACCCTTGAAAATCAGAAGACTCTAACAAAAAATGGTGGGCAAAACTCCAGCTCAATTTCTTCACACAAACTCAACCCAAATTCTCCAGACCAAAATCAGACCCTTTGTATGTACACAAACCATACATTTATAGGAATTCCAACTCTCAAAAACCAAAACCAAATTGAACTCCTAAACAATAAACAAAGGAAAAACACTGTTCCAGGGGACCAAAAACATTAATGCATGCTCAAGTCGGCAAGGAAAGCTGGTGAAACGTGATATTTCACGCGGGTCACGTTTAAAAGGGTGTTCTGGAAAACGCGCCCAGGACCGCCGCCCTGCAGGGCGGGCAGTTTCGTCACTGAAGATCAAAAGGGGCAAGAAGAGAGGGAAAAAGGGGAAAACAAAGGACATGGGGGCTAAGTGGGGTATGCGGGATGTTAACGCATATCCGAAGAGCTCTTTCTGGATCCCGAACACCTTGCGAGGAGACCTGTATCATCATTGGGGCATTTATTACACCGTTCCGCAGTACAGTACCTTACAATTTTGGGAACGTACAACAACCTATACGCTGGAAGTCATGCCCAACTGATGGTTGAAAAATGAATCGTAGAAACGCACTTTTATCCTTTTCTCTTTCTTTGATTCTTACCAAACCACACAAAAATTCAAAATACATACATTCTTAAACAACATCCTACCTGGAAGAAGTTATAGGTGATCACACAATCACGACACAATGGGCACCCAGCTCGCTAATCTGTTGAGTCATACTTCAAAGCGAAGCCCACCCCCACCATAACATACCTGAAACCTCACCTTTTATATTTCCTTCTTTGTATGAAGCCATCCTCACCAAAAAATCTATTTCAAAATTCATGTGTCAGTCCCTAAATAGCATAAGCTAAACAAACATAATAGAAAAGGCACTCCTAGGATCACATTTTCTTAGTGTTTTTGCTTGGCTTGCATTTTGAGGTGAGAGATCATGTTCATCACTTTTTTTGTTCATACTTGCATGCTCCTCATCACAGCTGGTGTATTCTAGCTTCACCTGAGTATGCTTGGCCACATCATCATCATTCTCAAAATTATGGGTCTTATTCTACATCAGATTTTAATTCACAACCACTTTCTTTCATCACTGTTTCAATTTCACAGTAACCATCGTCGGTTACCTCTAACTGACATTGGTTCAAGGTCCTTTTGCTAACCTACTCAAAAGGACATTTTACTTCACTTTCTTATACTTTTCATAGTCTCTGTCACTGTCATTATTCCCATTGACATTTTAAACATCCTCAGATTTGGCATACCTGTCAAATTTTACCTTCTTCCTTGCCATTTACTCACAATCCATTTCCTACAGTGACCAGTAGTGGTTACCCCTAACCACTTCACTTTTCCCTAACCAGCATTGGTTAGCTTGTTTCACATCCCAACCACCATTTGGTACTTCATCCACTTTTTATCACCAGATTCACCTGTTCCTTCTATTCTCTATGTCATTTACAGAGAAGCAACCCTACATGATCGATAGTGGTTCACATGGTGCTGACCCAAAGACAAGCAAGTGCCCTTGTATTTCACGCCAATTGTCAACTACTCCCACCTAGTCCTTCACCACCTTCTATTTTATCACTAGCCATGGATCCCATCTAGCCTACTACTATCACTACCGAAGATGAGGAGTTCACATGACTCCTTGACCAAAACCCTGCCACCTTGCAGTTTTACCTTTCCCACTCATCCACTTGAGACACCTCGGGTCAGTTGATATACGGCATGCCCATATCTATCCCCCCGACTCTCACACTCAATCTCACATCAGCCCCATCTGGTTCCATAATTCTTGTATCCACCTTACCCCTAGCCATTTCACTATTAGGTTTAATACCCGCTATGAATGTTGCATTTGCTACCTCTGTGGCACCCATTACATCCACCATACCCTCGACGACTACCCAAAACACAACCTCATTCACCCCTAATGTCTCATACAGACCTGTAGCTACATTCACACCTCCAGTGTCAGTGACCCCTACCCAATTTCAGAACATGGTTCTTTCCATTCCACAATCATTAGCCCCTATTTCCACTAGGGTTACCATGACCGTTCCACCCCCATATACATACTACCAAAAAGCCTCTTGTTTCATCCATTATTCATTTCAGGTACGTACCCCCTGTTTCACTACCCTCTTCTCCACCACCCTACATGGCAGCCCCATACAGTGGAGTGCCACCCCTGTTATATGCCCAAAAATAACCTCCTCATGCTATAAGACATCCAATCATCACAACCCACCAATGACCTAATTAAATTGATTTTGGAAAAGACGCAGACATTGGAGGCATTGGTTTTCAGCTCCCACAACACTCTCACCTATGACAAGATTTGTAACGAGCCTATTCACCCATCCATTCCTATCCGTTCATACCCTGTGCATTGGGAAATGCCTAAATTCAATCATTTCAATTCCAAAGAAGACCCACAGCAACATTTATGGTCATTCAAACACGGGTGTTATCTGATCACTCATGATGATGCCTTGCTTTTGAGAACCTCTCCCCTGTCCCTCACCGAACCTGAATTAGATTGGTATAGTGGGTTGCCTAAAGACTCTATGTTCTCATTCAATCAGGTATCCTAAGCCTTCTTGGATCATTTCTCTATCAATATCGTCAAGAAGGTTACCATGACTGATCTATATTCCACACGTTAGTATGAGGAAAAATCTATCACAAATTTTGTCACTCGCTGGCGTAGCCTAATGAATCAACTTACCTTCCAACTGTTGCAAACTAAACTCATCAAGCTCTTCACATGGGCTTGCGCTAGACATATCTCCCCGACCTTACAAGTCCAAACCTTTTGAACATTTGATGAGGCATTCACTATGGCATGAAAGTTAGAGATTCGGGCCATTGAAGAGAATAAAATCCAATTGCGTAATAAGAATTTGGCATTTAAGTTGAATGATACCTCTTCTTCTTCTAAACCACAAACCAATTATTCAAAAGCTAAGGGCACCGTTAACACAGTGGTACTTAAGGCCGACCCAGCTCATCTTTCAAATCAGGCTACACCTGCATCTAACCTCTCACCTATCTAAACTTTTCAATTCAGACGAGAGCAACAAAAATATACCCCAATCGGGGAACCTTACTCTTTTGTCTTAGAAAAGATTATCAAAACTGAGCCATCACCCTTCCACCTATAACACCACACACTGGTTTTGACCCTGCTCATCCCATGCCCACATGGTATAAAGAACATGATTTCTGTAACTATCATTGAGTAAAGGGTCATAGTGACGGAAACTACATCACTTTCAAGAATATTGTCAAATAAATGCTTGAGAAAGGTGAATTAACTGTGGATAATCCCAATGCCACCCCCCAACCAAAATCTACAAATCTTCAAAAAATTGTTTCCTAACCATGCCCCTTCATCCAATCAAACTGGTGAGACATCAACTCATAATACCCATACCCGTGAGGTTCACACTATCTTTAACAAGGTACTTATCACCTACCAATTACCTCACATCCCTTCCATAGAGGAAATCCTAGCCTGAACTCCTCCTTCCGTAATGTAACCAACCTCTCATGTTCCTTCACCAACAGAGGAACACATTTCATCTCCTTCATCACCTATGGAGGTGTCTTCTGCTAACATCAAGACCATCTCACCCCTGGATTCCCCACTAAGAGAACTTTTACCCACAGTACCTCCTCCACCCATTACCTCCTCCACCCATAAAGGAGCACCCATTACCTCCTCCACCCATAGAGGAGCACCTATCCATTCCTCCACTTACAAAGGATCTCCCATCATCTCCTCCACCTATCATTGACCTAGTTAAGATACCCTTACCTCGTGGAGAGAATTCTCCATCTGCTACCCAAAATACAACGGACCTACTTTCAACTCTCTTACCCATGGAAGTTGGAGCTAGCCAATTCCCCATCTCTAAGACACATTTTATGAGAATTACCATTAGGTCCTCACCAAATCCACCCATAGACATGTCATTCTCACATTTGGCTGATCACTTAGATATGGGGGTGCCTGTTACTCCTCATCTCAACACAGATGCAGAGATCCCTCATTGAAACCTCCACTATCTACCCAAACACATTTTAGCCAACCAAACCAAATACAACCACCTCTGTCATAACCCCTTCCACGATACCTGTTAGCACTCAAACCACACCCTTACCCATAACCCAACCTACCTCTAAACCAAAAACCCCACCTACAACATTTTCCTCAACTAAACCTATTACCACTTTAGGGGTCATCCTGACCACCAGCCTTACTCATCCACCTATTAAGCTGGATTTAGCTACATCCTCCAACGTCAATACCACACTAACTTTGAAACCCAAACCAAATAAAAAAATTCATCGACCTCATACCCCAACTGCACCAATCACACTTGCACTTTTCCTGTCTGTTTTAAGACCTCAGCTTCCCCTCATGGTCAAGCCACCTTCACCCATCCATAAACTGATAACACAACAACCCATTCTTTCCTCACAAACCTCTAACCTGCCTAGGCACACAACATGACTTACACCCACACCTATAGTCTTTTTACCACCAATACCCCCAATACCCTATGCTATTGCTTCACTACCCACTACACTTCAGTCATTATCCCTTACACCCCAAGTATGACCCACGTCATCTAACTTCATAGCACCCTCATTATACCCGTGGGTAACTCACCCTCTTCCTCCATCTGATTTTCCTTCTAGACCTCGTACACCCACATAACCTTTACCTAAGAAGGTGCAACCGTAAAAAAAAAACCTTACTACCCCACAACAAGGTAGTCAAAACAACCCCACACCCTCCTACCCATCCATCTACTGTACCCCTACCCAAACAAACACGACTGATGCCTAAAACCACACTGGCACCTAAAACTATAACTCGACCCATTCTTACTCTTCCAAAAATAGTTCCTCAACAATCAACCACACCTACACTCAAACCCACGTTCATTTCCCATTGTGATCCACTAGCAGGGTCCTATGCCAAAATTTCAACCAACCTCCTCGAGACTTCTTTTATCACATTACCGCCACTCCTGACCTTACAACCCCCTCAAACCCAAGCCAAAAGGGTTTGATGATACCAAATTTTTTGCATACCATTGTGTGCCAGGGCATGATGTGGAGAACTAAAAGGCCTTAAAAACCTTCCTTATCCAATTATGTCCACCAGAAACCAACTTTGATGATGATGACCTTCTTGATGAGGATCCTTCTTCACCAACACCCATTCCCACACTGCCTACTCAACAACCACAACCTCCATCCTAACCTCTCCTAGAGCCATCTCCAAGATTTGAAATTAACATGGTTTGTATCCAAGAACTTGTCACACCACCACCCAAATGTCATTACACCCAGCTCACCTCACAAGGCTTTTTCTCCTCTGGTAGATTTTTTCCCTTCATGTTTTTATACCACTCATCCTACACCTTCTCCATTTGCCAACTCCCCTCAAATCAACATGATACACATCACTACACGTGTGTAGAAGGGAAAATAAAATGTAAGTGACCCACCAACCAATCCTATACCCAACATACCATCTGCACCCATACCTAAAATCACTATTTGTGGCCCCACATACCCCATTTCTAATGGCATCACACATCGCACCATGCTTAAACAATTACACCTATCTCCCCTCAAAATTTCCTTATACAACCTAATCCAAACCTCAAAATCCAATCGCCAATCTCTCATGGAGGTTCTTCAATCTATTGAGGTTTTACCCAATGACCCTAC
Source organism: Taxus chinensis (assembly GCA_019776745.2). Taxonomy (NCBI): domain Eukaryota; kingdom Viridiplantae; phylum Streptophyta; class Pinopsida; order Cupressales; family Taxaceae; genus Taxus; species Taxus chinensis. The sequence continues at coordinate 863,953,111 of CM034150.1, forward strand.
ACCTATAGACTCCATTATCACACCCCATCATGTAGCCTCTCTCACCAAATTACCACCTTCATCCTCACCTCACACTATTCACCAAGTGACCTCCCTTAGCTTCTCAAAGGAAGAGATTGTGCCACACCAAAATGATGACTCAAACCCATCCCTCTTCATCTTCATCCACATTGATGACATATGGGTATGTCGTGTGATGATTGATGGAGGTGCTAGCATTAACATCATTTAATCCCATACATTTGCTCAAATGTGCATACTTGACAATTGTATGCATAAACATCCAGTCATGTTGCATTCATTCAATGACACTATCACCTCCACAATAGGCACTGTCATCCTTCATGTTAGCATGGGCCCCCAACACTATTTCAGAATTTTTTTATGTTTTGGAGGGGGAATTCCAATATAAATTGTTACTTGGTAGACCCTAGATCCGTTGTCATGGGTTGCATTCCTTCCACTTTGCATCGTTGTGTAAAGTTTGAACATGAAGGACACACTTATACCATTCTAGCTAACCCGTCACCTTTCAAAACATGCAACATGCTTTACTGACCTAATGATGTGCTCATACTTGTCAAACCATCTACCTCCACAACCAATACCACTTCACCTACACCTCCACCTTCCAGTATAACTGTTGCTTTCACTGCACATACCTCCTCCACGGCTAACCCATTAGCTTCCCAATCCATTAACTCCACCTCCGCATCGACCTCCGACACATCATCCATTCCAAATACCTACATACCAACCACTGATCCCCTGGAATGTTCTTCCAACACCTCACTCTGGGGGAGTACCGCCTATATAGTGTCAACCCATTCCTTACTCCGCACAAGTATGGAATCCTTCACCAACACCCTCACTATGATCACCGTATAGGAGAATGCCTCCTTTATGGTCCTCCTCATCTTTGTACTAGTCTCACCTATGGGGGACTTGATACTACCACTTACACACCTAAACCACCATCACAACCCTGCCTATTTTCCACTGACTTCCAATCACTTACCAATCACTATTTCACCCACACCTTCCTACACTATTGTGCGTGGAATGGTTTTGGTTTTGGATTTTACAAGTAAGGCTGCCATACTATCATTCCATGTACCACCTGCAAACATATCGACCGTAGTGGTATCGGCTTCCATGAACTTCCTACCAAACAGGCCCACATTGAACTCATTGAGGACACTAGCCCTTCTCCACCTTCATATTCATCACCACCTTCACCCGCTCCACCTTTATCACCACCCTCACCGAAAAATTCAATGGTTCTTAAATCTATCCCCCCTAAAATTTTTCTTCATAAACACCATTTCTTTGGGGCCTTTGACTTATCAACGCGAAGGTGAGGCCCCTTCCACTCTTCCATTCCTGTATCCTACAATGATCGATAATGACACACATATAATTAACGTCATTCAATTTCAAGATGATGAATACATATTAGCCTACCTTGGTATAGAAGACTCATATATTTATCAGTCGTTACCCTCTGAGACACAAACCATGTTGAATGAATCAACTATCGAGATCAACATTCATACTCACGATGACCCACACATCCTAAAGATCATACAATCTTTAGATCCTACTGAACAGGAATCCATCACTTCTTTTCTCTTATATCATAACCACACTTTCACTTGGTCTTACAGTGACATGCCCAATATTAACCCCACCATAGTGGTCCATAATATCGTAACCATTCCTGATGCCAAACCTATCAAACAAAAGCTGAGGAAAATGCACCCTCGCATTTCTTTTCTCATCAAAGAAGAACTTCAGTGCCTTCTTGTCATTTCATTCATATTACCCATTGATTATCCTCATTGGATTTCTAACATTATCCCTGTTACTAAAGCAATAGGGGGACTCTGTATTTACATGGACTTCTGTGACCTCAACCTAGCCTACTCGAAAGATGACTTTCCCTTTCCCGGTATTGATCAACTGGTTGACCTCACCACTGGTCATGAGATGATCTCACTTATGGATGGCTTCTCGGTTTATAACCAAATTTTTCTTGCCCTAGAAGATCAACACAATACCGCATTCATCACCCCTTGGGGAACCTTTTTCTATCGAGTCATGCCTTTTGGCCTTAAAAACGTTGGTGCTACATATCAGTGTGCTATGACTTACATCTTCCATGATATCATGCATTGCATATTGGAAGATTATGTGGATGATCTCTTAGCCAAATCTAAACATAGCTCTGAGCACCTCGTTGTCCTTGAAACCATATTTGACCATCTCATTAAATATTACGTCTGCCTTCAGCCTAAAAAGTGTGTCTTCATAGTTCTCTCAGGAAAGCTCTTGGGATTTATTGTTTCCCTCTGTGGTATAGAATTTAACCCTGCTAAAGTCAAGGCCATTCTAGAAATGCCTCCACCCACTAACCTTAAACAACTTCATAGCCTACAAGGTAAATTGTGGTCCATTCGCCATTTCATTTCACAATTATCTGATCAGTGTCAACCATTTCATCATCTATTTAGGAAAGATGTATCCTTTAAATGGGATGATGAATGTCATGAAGTTTTTGAATCCCTAAAACTATACCTTCTCCAACCAACCATACTCATTCCACCTAAAGATGATCAACCTTTTTACCTATACATATTAGCTAATAATCATTCCTTAGGAGCCATGCTCACTCATCGCGATGAACAACATAAAGAGCAGGTGGTTTATTACATAAGCCGTACTATTTTGGACTATGAAACCCGATACAACCATCAAGAAAAACTTTTCTTAGCCTTAGTTTTCATTGCCACCAAACTCTGCCATTACCTACTCAACCAAAAAACCTATGTCGTGACCAACACTGATCCCTTACACTTCATGTATGCCAAACCTTATCAAAATCAGCGTGCCGCATGATGGCTTATGATTTTAGCTTACCTTGACCTCAAATTCATTCATCAAAAGTCCATAAAGGTCCAAGCTATCGCTTACCAACTGGCTGACACACCTATTTCTTCAACAAGATATGTGAGTTCATTAACCATCACATAATTTATTGCTTTGGTGTTCCTCATCACCTCATCACTGAAAATGGAAAACAATTCAAAAACAAAACATTGCAAAAAATTTGCAACACCTTCGGCATTCAACTTAGTTTCTCACCACCTTATTACCCATAAACCAATGGCCAAGCCAAATCAACTAACAAAACCCTCAACAAAATTGTCATGAAAGTGGTTGATGATACTAGAAAGGATTGGCATATGCACATTCCTTTTGCCCTATGGGCATATCGCACTAGTATTCACACTTCCACTGTGGCCACACCCTTTTCGCTGGTCTACGGTACAAAGGTTGGTCTACCTCTCGAAGTCTAGATGCCCTCACTCTATATTTCTCTCCATGACATGGTTACTAATTATGACTTTTGTTAGGACCGCTTAGCACAAGTAGAGTTATTAGACAAATGTCGTCTTACCACTCTAGATCACCTTCAAGCTTACCAACAATGTATCAAATGTGCTTATGACAAACGTGTTCATGAATGAACCTTCCAAGTCGATGACCTTGTCTTGAAAGAAAATCAACACGTAACCAAAGTAGAAAAAACTAAACATGGAAAATTCACTCCTAATTAGCTTGGACCATATATCATAATGCATACCTATGGATCAAGTGCCTATCATTTATCATCACTTGATGGTAAACCCAAACCTGAGCCCCTTAATGCATTGCATCTTTGACCATTATATTGTTGATTCATTGTCCTACCTCACCCTTTGTCTCTTTACAAGCTCGTCCCTTAAGTGTTATCCACTCCATACACCTCCCTAACGATTAAACAAGAATCATGTGAGTACCCATCACTTGTTATCTTCTCTTGAATATGTGTACCACAACACTACACATATCATGATTCTCATGGATACTTTTTGTCTATCTTTAGATGAGATCCCATGGTCGTTCCACCTTGCCTTTTAAACAAGATTCCTATCCTCTACCTTGGTCTTGTCCATGACTTCAACAACCTCACATGGAATCAAACTCCTTGAGTCAAACTTCTAATAAAAGATGACTCCCTCAAAATGACATCTTTCTCTCGACAAAATTGTTGCTAAAATAGACTACTCCCTCGAAGGATAGCTATGTGAAGCTTCAAAAAAAAAAATGGGAGAAACCAAAGCTTCCCGCATCGATCAGCTTCATGAAGACCTCAAGGAGTACCATATTATTTATCCCATATAGACTTCTCACATCAATCAGTCTATCAAAACAAAAAAAAATTTAGTCATGGACTTGCCCATTGTGACCTCAGACCTCTTGCCCAAAATCCCTATCACTCAAAACATATAAAATTAACTACCTTTCACCCTCCCTACAACTTCCACTCTCATTGTCTCAATTGCCTCAAGGGACATCTTAGAATTTAGACATTTGGTGATCCTGTGATTAATTTCATCATAGAACCGTTAATCGTGCAATTCCTTTCGGGTCTTATGTTCATCACCCCCCTCCACGGTATGATCTACTCGGTAGGGTCCTACCCAATCAGGTGGCTTCATTTCCCCCCTCTTATCTTTTAACCATACTTTTTTATGTTTTTATTACCTTATATAGGACTTGGTCCTCGACACTTACCTTTGAGGTAATCCTCCCCTTTCACCATAATCACCTTCACCTGCATCATTTTACCTATAATCTACCCACACCTATTACACCTAAACCCACAACATGCCCAAAAACCTACCAACTCATTTTCATATTCTTCCCTATCTCATGGGAGAACTACATCGGACTAAGGTCCATTTTCGTTGGGATTGTGTAGGCAGCACTCTGAGGGCATGGGGCCCTTAGAGGGTAGCTCAACTATTATCTACCCTAAAAATAATTCATCAACCATGCCTAACTCACCATTTACATAACATTTTACTTAGTTCCCCTTTTATAACAAAATTAGAAATTAAGCCATATACATAACAAGTTGCTTACCACAGCATACATTTATTACACCTACCATTTCTCTATCATCATTATGCATAGATTATACAACATTTCACATATGACCCATAATATCATTCATTGCCAAAATAATGAATCATAACTAAACCTACTTTAAACTCGACCATGCCTAACCAAACCTAACTCATCCATGCCTATAACCTGACTCGATCCATGCCTATAACCTGACTTGAACCATGCCTAAACCAACCTAACTCCATCATGCCTAACTCACCTAATTTCAAACCACACTAGAGTAACACATCTATATCTCATTTAACACAAGCCATAAATCCAATATCTCATAAACACATTAACACATCATGAAATACCATGTACCTCATCATAAAAATCAATAAATGTGTATCTCAATATACATGCCTATCTCATCATGTCCAATCATCTCTAAAATTTTGACACGCAAGCCAATATATATATATATATATATATATATATATATATATATATATATATATATAATTCAAAATGCCATTGGCATGCAAGTCGGTCTCATATATTAAAAAAGAATGAATGAATCAATACAAACTATCTTTGGCACGTAGGCCAACATATATATCAAAAAATCACTAGTATACATCAAAAATTAGGTGACCGCATCTCAGGCATCTCACCAAATGTCCTTCATCTTTGTGTCACATGCACCCTCGGCCTCTTGTGTCCTTGCTAAAACATCACCTAGCTCTAATCACCATGCACTACTGGGCTCTCCCTGATTAGGCCTCAAAGCTCACTGACCTCCTATGATCTCCACACTATGTATGTAGGATCTCATCCTCTCACTGGACTCCTGTTATGCCCTGTACTCTTGGTAGGATAGGAAGTCTATCCCAGCCACCATGAGCTAATCCTGATAATATCTTGCCTCACCTAGGGTGTCTTGTAACCTAGATATAGGCATGGTATGTGGTGGTCCCATAGGTCTCGGCCCCTGTACCTACCCTACACCATCCTGTGAACTGGGACCAGCTCCCTGTGCCTGTGGTGGTGCCCACTGTCCCTATGCCTATGGTGATGACACTTATCCCTGTGCCTGTGGTGGTGCCCCCTATCCCTATGCCTGTGGTGGTGCCCCCTATCCCTATGTCTGTGGTGGTGCCCTCTACGCCTGTGCCTATATTTGGGCCTGTAAGGCCCCAATATATGACTGGGTTGTGGCCAAATGGCCCGGTAAACCTGCCACCTATGCCAGTAAGGCTACCACCTGACCATCTCTATCTCCATCTCCTCCATCTCCTCCCTCCACCATCTGGGCCTGCAGACTAGCCACCTGTACTCCTAGCTTTGCTACCTCTGCCTCTGACCCTTCTATTTGTGTCAGCAATATACCTATCTGGGTGATCAGTGTCGCTACCTACCCCTGTAGGACATCTCTTTACACTGTAATGGTAGCTAAGTATGGTTGCCTCGGTCTAGGTGGTATGGCTCATACCTGAGCCACCCACCACTACCTATACTTGTATGTACATCCAGCGTCATCTATCCATTGGTCCATTGGCTTCTCCTCCTCCTCTATAGGAATTATAGGCTATGGTAGAGGTAGAGTCTTCTCCATGTCATCTCTTTGATACCATGGAAAGGACGGAGGAATATCCTGTATAATATTGAACTTCCATCAAACCCTATCTACCGGGATCATCTCATCCTCCCGACATGGTGACCTAGTATCCACCTCTCTAATTGGAGCTCAGCTAGCTCCTCATGCATGTGCCTATATGAGGGGAATCCCACATATGGCCTCCAAATAATGTCCACTCTGGAAAACCCCTCCAACAACTGCCAAAAATGGGCCACATCATATGTCGGCCTATCCGATCTCCACTCTCTTGCAACTGGCACCCATCTCCTGTATCCCACCCATAAAAATCTCACGAGAAATACATCTACTTAGGGCATCCCTATACGTCGAACACAGACTATGTGCTTGTAGGCCCAGTAATGCAGTATAAATGTACAACACAAGCTAAACCTATGCAGCCGCCCATATGCCCATAGCTTTATGTATAGTTGCACCAAGAATTTTGGTGCCCAAGAAAATCATGTCTCATACACCATCATATCATGGAGCACCCCCATCAATGATTAGGGAAAATTTCCACCCTCTACATCAGGTATTGCATAGCAGCATACTACCATCCATCAGGAGAACCAATAGCCTCATCTCATCTAGATGGGCTAAGTACATCTCACCATAGCTCAAACTGGCACTATAGAATCTCAGCTCCGCCGCCCCCCTCACCAAAAACTATCCTGATTAGCTCCTATGAGGCCTCGGAGGAGATAGAGTAAACTTGGGCCCCTAATATGGGGTAACCGTAAAATCTAGAACACGTCCTCCAGGGTGATAGTCATCTCACTCGTCAGAAGGTGGAATGTGTTGGTTGTGGAGTCCCATCTATCGATGGGTGCGACCATCAAACTGGGTTGTTAGACAGCATGTTAGTAGCACCAAATCCCACTCAATCCCACTACCTCCATGTGCTACAGCTCTAAATGGGTCGTTAATCCACATAATGTCACCAGTAGAGGCGGAACCCTGTCTCGCATATTTAACTGCGATCTCCCCTACATCTAATCCAAGCACAACATTAATCTAGATTTACCATGACCATATTCACCAATTATCATTACCCACCACCCTATTTTTGGCCCTATCCATCTTAACCACCTAACCTACATCACTTTTGGACCCATGTGCCTAAAATCCTGACCGGTGTCGGTTCATCCTAACCAACTTTGGTCAACCTTAAATACGCATCGATCACCTGTTTGGTGATTAATATTGATTCATCTTTACCCACCATGGTCACCCTTAAACCGGCATTAGTCACCTGTTTGGTATCCGATATTGGTTCTACCCAACCGATGCTGGTCAAACTTGACCAACGCCGATCACTATCACAAAAAAATATGTGACTTCCTAAACCCCCCTTCTTTTAAAAACCCTCCCACCTATCCCTTTTATTACCCCACCTACAATGACCTACACTACCTTGAGACCCATACCCACCCCACCTATACACTTTACTACCCTCCCCCCCCCCTCTTTTTTTCCCATTATTCCCCTTATACCCACATTTAACTTTTTCCCACCCACAAAACCCTACACATCACAAATACTAAATTTTCTAATCTATCTAATCAACAATATAGATTTTGGCACTTACCTCATCACCCTACTGCCGTCTCGGTGGCACATCTAGCTGTTGTGCCGGTGGTCCACCCAATCCCCCTCCAACCTCTGGAATCATTGAATATCTACTCGCACCCTCCCACCAATCAACTCTCTCGCCATGATACTGTGGACCCGCTACTCACCAACCCAACCCTTATCAAATCACACTATCAGCTCATCGTCTCATTTTATCCAAACACTTTTCCCTCTTTTCTCTCTTTTTTTTCATTTCTTCCCTTTGCAAATAACAAATGAATAATAAAAATGTGGATTTTGTGTTTTTATAGCAAACCTGACCTAAGCGATGTTGGTTCCCCTTGACCGGCATCAGTCGCGTGCCCTACCTAACCATCACTAGTTTTCCTATACTGATGTTGGTTATCCATGACCACCATCGGTCACCCTCACCTACTCATTTCCCTTACTTTTCCATTTATCCCATATAACCTTTACCCAACCCATTACCTTACTTTTCCTAACCTCGTCACTTCCTACCTCCATTTTTCCTCCTTTGGGGACTCATTATTTTACCCCTACCTTGGTCTTACCCATGCCGTGACCTAGATATTTAGACCTAGACCATTGCTAGTGACCTTTGACCTCATGTGTTCATTATACCTTATGGCACTGTTACCTATGTTGATTGACCTAATGACCTTACCTATCCTATTGCCATGATTGTTTATCCTAACCCTACCTTTGGTTTACTGGAACATACCTAAATGTTCCTACACCTAACCTACATTGTGTTTCCTGACCATATCCTATACCTTGGATACCAGATTCACTTCAACCTTGTTCGGATAAACCTGTTGACCTTAGATGATGTAGAGTTTACCTGCTCTTAAACCCGGGTAGCATGCTATAGTTTATATGTGTGCATGTGTTTGAATGTTGCTACTTGTGACCCTGACCCATTACCTAGAGTGCCCGATTAGGCCTTTCACCCTTTTCCCCTGTACCCACTTGCCTTTTCCTCACATTTACCTTTTATCAAACCACTCACCGCTTCAGCCTGTTGCCTTGTCAGTTCCTAGTTTGAGGGGGATCACCTTCACCCACACATGGAGCAACCACATCTTATTTTTGTTAGCGTCACTTACCAATACAAACTACGCAACAAAAAGGGTTAAAAATTAGACACTAAAATTAGGTCACACTCCCCTTTTGTCCCTCAACATATAAGCACCCTTTATTACATTTACATAGCCATGACCCCCCTTCACCCCACTAATATTAATTTAATTAAATTAATTCATTATCCTGACTATATTTATTATTTGAATATTTTATTTAAATAATATCCACACATACAGTTCACTTAGACACCTCACCAATCCAACTCAACCTAAGACCTATTCTTAGTAAGTTTCCATAACTAACTAAGACTTACCCAAACCCTAGAAATAAATGCCTACATTCCCTCTAACCACATTCCCGTATGCTTACAAGAAGCTCACAGTCTAATCAGTGGGATAATGACATGAGATCCAAGAAAATCATGAGGATCTCCCTAGTTTAGTAAACCTAGGAAATCCCGCCTTGACTGACGTTGGTTACCCCTAACCATCTCTGGTTAATCCGGACCACCATTGGTTACCCTTTTAATCCCAAAACAACCTTATTCCCAAGGTTGGATATTGGCAAAACATTGGGAGAAAGTTGATGAGCAAGAACACATCTCAGAGAGATAATGCATCTTTAGAGAGCAAATTCCAACGAAAACTCACATCCAAGGAAGGAGATTGAAGATCTTCTCCTGCACAGCCATCCCAGCCTTGATCTGATCTATCCAAACAAAGATGATTGTACATGCAACCCATGCAAAAGATTTTTTTTTAGTTGGTGATCACTTACAACCTTCAAACCCCTCATCAACACCTCCATCCCTCACACACAAACATTCAGGAATGGAATCCAAGTAAGTATAACATCATACTTTCCTGGTTTATTTCATTTTATCATCTATTGTTTACCTTGCCCCCTATTGACCTTCTCCAACACTTCCACCTCCATATACCCATTAAAACCTCACCAAATCCTACTCCAGTCACCCAATACCTCATCTTGACCAACCAAAGTCCTTTGTACAATCACAAAGGAGACCAAAAGCTTGTTCTGTGACATTCTTAGATCTCACAGTAACCGGCACTGGTTATACCTAGCCTCCATCGGTCACCCCTGACCGACACCGGTCTCTGTATTTTCCCACATAGCCTAGAACAGAGACCTACCCAAATAATTTCATCTTACCCTCATTCACCTGTGATCTACATGAGACCTTTATCAAACCTGCAGAGACCCAAAACCAATAATTTTGCCTTTAGATTCTATTCTAACTTAGCCTATTAGATTAGATCTATTTCTTATTCTGTTTTTAAGTGAGATACCTAAATCATTTAAAAATAACAACAAGATTTACTTTATTTACAGTTTTAAATTGTTTAAAATAGTGGACTGATAGCCATTTAAAAAGTATCATAATTCCCGAATCTAGCATCGCTAGGCAGTTAACTACCCATATTGTTTAATTCCTTCTTGTGGTCTTGTTTTCATTATAGGTAGTTCCTTCTAGCCAAAAGGAAGCTCTCACGATCAGCTGTGGATTTGGAAGTCATACGTGCACAACAACCCATCAACCAACATTTGAATAGGTATTCCTCCTATGCCCGTTACCCTATCAATTTCATCAACACTTCAAATAAATGATCTAAGAAAAAGGTGAAACAAAAATCATGGTGTCAAAAAGGCTATAACAAAGACCACATACAAGGGATGAAGAAGTGTAGGAATAACATGAGGTAGGCAAGGTCATAAATCATGTAAAGGACATAAGAAGTGCCTTTGGTGCCACAGATGCACGTGTAAGAGTCTTCTGTTAGTTAGAATTTTGTGCGTCAGAAGGTTGTAGAAAGGTTTTTGCATAGGATTGCACACATGGGTAAGAGCGCTTAAGGTCAACCTAGTGGATAAATCTTCATTTAATGTTAAGTACATTAGTAGGTGGTATAGAATTTATTGTTGGAGGAAAGAAAAAAATATAAATATGAGGGTAGGGCAATTCATTATATATCTTGATATTATAAAGTTGAAGCACTTTTACAAACTAGGGTATCTAGAGAAATTTGTGCAAAGGAAGAATAATCCTAGAAATATAAGTGTGTGACTAAAGTGGATTTGAAAACCAAAAGGAGTACACGGGCGTGAGAAACTTTTTTTGAAGAGCGTCATCTTGTGGAAGGATTTTCCTAGTTAGGGTTTGGTAGCTAAGGTATAGAGATAGAAGGATTTCTTCCAGGAGTTGATTTTGGAGATTGAGCAGAGTAGTAGAGAAAAGCAAGGAGTTTTTGTAACATCTCCATTTTATACCTTAGAACAAGTAAAAAAAAATTATTATTTTTTGATAATTGCATCCTGGTTCTAAATACATAATTTAGAACTCACAAATCAAATAACCATTCATATAATAGACAACCATATGCAGCTGTAATGACTCGGAGTACCTCCGATCAATTCATTCCATGACTCGGGTAATCTACTAATCTATTCATGAGTAAAAAGAGTTCGTGTTTTTAGTTAACACTTTACTCTTGCGGTTCTCTTCCCTACTCTGGGATTCAGAATGCTCTGTCCAAGGAACCTAACTGAATAATCGTTACTATTATTCATCGGCATCTCATCCCTTAGACTAGGTGAATTAGGACAACGCAATCAGCAGCTTGTGATACTTTTGCCAAAGATTTGAAACATACTTTTTATGTCTCGTATTCCTTAACGGCATACTCGTCAATCTGGAATACGTCCTTCACCCCCATTCTTATGTTATATAGAATGTCCTACACTGACTACTGTCAGTCCTTCCTTTCACAACTGAATCACTCGGAGGTAGATTATCAAGGTGATAATGTTATATGGATTCCCACGAGGATTAGGGATATGGTGACATACTGGTTCAACCTTGCAGTTCAACCAGTGTGTCATGATACCCCGAATCTCCTAGGCAGCCTTATAACATGACCACGTTCATAATCGACCCTGAGTAACTCGTGCGAGATCAAAGTGTAAATCTTAGCGATCAATGCAAAGGGTGTCGCCATAAGTCTCCTGCATTGTTGTAACTTCGAGAAGATCCTAATCTTCTCGGAGATACAACCCTGCAGTTGACTTGTGTCGTCAACCTTTAAATCCGCCTCGAAAAGATCTACTTAACAACATGTGTTACGCACTTGAGTTTAAATTACTTTAAAGACTTTTCCCTAAGGTTAGCCTTTCTTGATCCCTGGATTCTTCGTCTTAAGACGACCCTCCTCTATAAACCCATTACATGGTAGAGGTATTAAGGTCAAGCTCTCATCAAGGAGTCATTAGAATACACCTGATTCTAAACAACAGAATTGGACAATATCTCATAACCTTCACATGAGATTGCCATCCGAACTTCATTTGATTTATATCAGTTCTCTTAACTGAATTTATATCATACTTATTAGTATAAGGATATAAATGATTAAGAATCCAATTTAATATTGTCCTGTCATACTCAGGACTAGGGATTAGTAATTTAATCCAGCTTGTTTAGCAGGTTCATTTTTAACCTAACTTTTAGAAAGACAATTATTTAAATTCAATATTGCTTTCGCTAGAACAATAAGATCTGCTAAACACTCATATGAATTCAACCACATTTTCTTGTAAGCTTTCATTGTCAATCACAAAAGCATCCAAAATTTTACAAAGATATCATTGCCATTCTGGTATATAAACCGAAGAAGGTCAACTATCAGAAATAGAATACAACACATAAGTATCAAACACTTATTTCCATTCCTTTCAAAATTATACAATTACATTTTATGCAAGCAACATACTTGATACAATGCTTAACGGAAAAGAAACATCTTTCCACATACAGTACATTTATATAATCAAGTTGTAATTCATTATGAAACAAATTAAATAATCTGATCATCCTGTCAGATCTGCATTGCTTTTACCACTTACGGCAACCATCTGCAAAAATAGTCAACATGAGTCAGTTCGATGAACTGAGCATGATAAGCACTAACTTTTAAAACAATTGCAATCCATCAATTGTTTTCATTAAACACCCTATTTAAATGAGATCAATTATCCAAACAAGTAAACATATTCAGACTATGCCTTTGTAATACAAAATGTCTACAAATGTGTAACTCTATCAACGTTACAAAATAGTCTTACTCACTTCTCTAATATTTCATCAAATATTAAGAATCAAAGAACGAAAGTATTAGAACAATCATCTTGAATCCAAGATCAGCAATATTGAACAAATCGTCACTTTCATCAGAAATGGAATATCGTAGAAAATCGTGATTCCACCAATATGTTACAAAAGCAATACCAACTGTTAGACAGATCTCTACCAGTATTATAATAATAGAAGAGAAAGAACATATCATTCATACCCCCTTTCATATAAGTTCACTACTGTACCGTCTCCACATATGGAAAACATTCACCCAGTATGTATACCAACAAGTCCGACAAGCCACAAGAAGGATCGCTGTTTTAAATAAAAAGAACACAGCAAAAACTCCTGTACAGTAGCTAACACGTCATCAATCCCATATATCAACCTATAGCTCAATACTAGTTCCTTTAAAACACAGCAAGGTTTTCGATCCAAGTTCGAAATCAAAGAACCTCTGGCAAATCGCTGTCAACAACAGACTTCATTGCTTTAAGCAATTTGAAGTTTCCTAAGGACTATGCCAAGATGACCACCCAGAATCTCCGATAACATGACCAATCTCAATCGGAATGAATAAACAGGAAGGAACATAGCATAACTATACTCACCTGGGCACATTCAAATCTTACGTATGGTATTCGCGACTCACTTCAACAGAGCCAGGACACAAGATAATTATCCATACTCAAGGAACAGTGACAAAACGACAGTGTCCCAAAAATCAGGTTCAATAAGGTACAAAACAATACAGGTTACCTTCCAAGAATTCATATGAATCCGAACAACAGTAACAAGTCAAATAATTGCATACGATTCCATCTAAGCCCATCAACGGAGCTTATTAAAAAATCAGGCAAGCAATTCCAATTACTGATTTCAAAACAAGGAATCTGACTGAACCCTTGCCAATCTTTTACACAAATTTGCACAGACTGAAGACGCAAAAATATACCAAGAGAATCTGTACCACAAAATCCTTGCGACACGAAGGTACTCTTACAGAATAACAGAGATTGAAATACAAGTTATTCCCTTAGGTCATTGGTACAACATTTCCCAATATCATTTATATTCAACTTGAACAGTGGATCAAATATATATACAAATCATTCCATCGACTCCACAGAGTCGTTCAGATTAAAACAAACATAAATATATATATATATACATTGCATACTGTAAACGGGTTTATACCAATAACCGCGGAACCCAACAAAAGTATAGATAAAAACAAATAGTTAATGAATAATGCCATCTATGGAAAGGATTCAGAAAAAATCAAGTGTAAGAAAATCAAATACGGATTTCATTCCGAGGACTCCACAAAGTTGTTTAAATAAAAAAATACATTTATCCATATTGTATACTGTCAACGGGTTAAATCCCATTACCACAATAACAAGGAAAAACAACTTCTCCTGGGTCGTAATGACTACTGTAACACAATAGTTACCTGTTCCCCAAAAAATTTAAAAGATAGAATGAAACCCACAAAGTATCAATAACTACCATCATCAAAACCCACGACAGAGCCTACAAAGATTTCATAACACTGAACAAACAAACAGTTCCATCAATGTTTCTTCCGACTGTTTCCAAAACAAGAATCAACGACCAAAAATCGACAGACAATCAATGGCCTATACCCATCACAGGAACGATTCATTGGCTCACGCCGAACAGGCCGAGCATTCACACATTTCACATGTTTCGCATAATTAAGCCAGAATGCAAACACAAGAAAATAATGCCACAGTTCGAATTTAATAAACACCCAACAAAGGATAAATGAAGATTCGAACCAGAAGAGATACTGAACCAAGAAAAATCACACAAGACATCCATAGATAAACATCTAATTCCATAAATCATTTGAATATAGTTGTTCTAATGAAATCACTTGAAAGACAGCAAGATTTTTAAAGGTTAGGGCCTAACATGCCTGGATTTTTGCTCAAATTTCCGAAGCAGACCACTGGAAGAGCTCAGACTTCCTTTTCCTTTTCCAAGTTAGAGCGACCAACAAAATTTTGCTATCTCCAAAACATGTATACTCTCCTTGCCAGAGAAAAGAGCTAGATAACCTCATGCTCGCCATGCAACACAAAGAAGACTGGTGCGAAGAACCAGTGAACAGGCAGAAGAAAAACTAAAAATTGCGATAAGCCAAACAAACCAACAAACTTCCTGTTTGCATGCCTTCTCACAAGTTCTGAGCTCGTCTACCGAGAGCATTGAATGCAAATTCACCAACTTTCCCACTCAAACTCCACTTCCACCGGCCGCCAAAGTTGGCGACAGTCAAATAAAATCCCAAGTTCATTTCCAATTTTGGCGACCTGCCACGTCGGCACAGGTTAGCCATTCCCAAAACCTCCACCAAGACCTGTCCTTCATCCTTATCCCATGCATTTAATAACATAGAAAACGCCGCCCATGGTTCGCACCCCTCCATAGGCCCCTTTACATTCTTGATCATAGTTAGGTTAGTATCTTAGGTTAGAATTTAGGATAATACAAATTCTAACCACATTACACATAGATACTAACTTAGGACATTAGCACTTAGCCTAGGTCTAGGTTAGATTAACACTAATCTAACCCCTAGTTTAGATTTAGTCTTAGGTTACTAATCACTTAATAATTCCAGTTAGGTCTACATTCTGTACACTCAGAAAAGACCTACCTCATACCTTCTTGAACAGGGTTAGCTCCTGTTCTGCTGCAGAATCGTATGTAACCGAATTATTACCTGGTCCACAATCGAGACCTTCCAGATATACTTCCATATCGGGAACCAATTCATTTTACTCGATCAGCCTGAGTCATACTCCTGACTAGCTTATTAAATGCTTCTAGACCTTGCAACCTGTTCAAGGTCTGTGATTTTAATTCATCATGAACAAACTTTAAGCATTACTTGGATCAATTCCACTGATCCAAGACTAGATCTTATAGATGGATAACTCTATAATTCATTCTGAGATCAGACTAAACTCGGATGCAAAATGAAATAAATAAAAGAGTCTAATCACATTCTGACTCAGTCAAGATCTGCAATCTGCAAAGAAATTACAGTACATATCAAGCATGATTTCTAAATCGAGGAACACATCCTTTTACAAGAAATCACATATCAACACTTGTATGCTCAGGAGAAAGTAACAATAGTTCAGGGTGTTACAGTTTTAAACTTTAAACCAACAGAAAGAATGACACTAAACAATGCAACCATTTCACTAAAGAAATAAAATGGAAACGGAAAAGGAAATAAAACTACTACCGTCATGAACTCCAATGAGGAATGGTATGCAAAAATGTAGTACCAAGATGGATTTTTGCTAGGAAATGAGTGGGTGTCACACTTGAGACATATGAACGTGAAATAAATGGTGTTGGAGCTAGTTTATCCAAGCAATAAAAGGAACTATATGGGATGCCAATATACAATGACGAGGTGAAGGTAAAGCTAGAAAAGGTAGGGCTATCGGAACTGTATGAGTTACCTTATTTTGGCAAGCCTGAGAAACTATATTAGTGGTTGATGTCGTGCGTACATGAATATCACTTCTATTTCGGGTAGGGTGTAAGATGCGCATAACACTGCAGTTGATATCCAAGTTCACTGACCTGAATTGTGAAGTGGAATTCATAGATGATGATCTGAGTGATAAGGAGGCTATCAAGGAAATAGTAAACAACTTATGACTACAAAAGGGTTTGTGATACTTTGACATCATAGACAATTCTAGACCCTATTATGAGGATGGCCACATGCTTTTTCACCAATATTAATGATCAAGAGAGATGGATGTAAGTGAACAAGGCATGGTTGAATATATTCCAGAAAATATGATAAGGGACCATCTATAACTTTTCTGCATTCATTGAGGATGAGATCATAAGAAGTGCGCAAGAGATAGAGAAGAAAATATTCGGTAACATCCTCCGCACCATTGTATTTTAAGAGATTGGGAGTACCAGATGGGCTAGAGAAATGTGTTTGGGAGTATCCATAAGAGAACTCCTCACCTGTGAAAAGATTTGACAAGTATACTTGTGAAACCATGACGATCACTCACAAGGCGCGCCTAGAGAAGTGGTATAAATGAATGCATGACACATTCAGGGTAGAGTGGAGGATCCCAGAGTAGTTTCCTGTGCTCATGGATGGAGAGGAAAAGTTTTCATTTTTCCAACACTTCTACATTGGTAGGTTCACTTTGACAAATGGGACTACGAGACCATGGTACAAGCTACCCTTCTCTTTTACCGCGCAATACTTCCAAGCAGAGGTCAACTAGTTCAAAGAGGCAAAAAGACTAAGGTTCAACTTTATTGAAGTTGACTAAGACCACTATAAGCTGCAACAAAAGTTCTTCTACCCTAAGAATCATGCATACGTGGAGAAGTATGTCTCCCATGAAGTTTGAATGATGAATCCAATAACGCTACCAATCGCTAGAAGGGCTGCAATAAGGGTATATCAGTGCATAAGGCCAAAGTTTTAAAAATACACCTATCTAGAGAGTGATTTCTCCAATCCAAAAGACCCCATAGGTTAGAAAAAAGGACATGCCAAAGAAGAGGGAAAGAGAAGAGGTACAGGAGTAAAAGGTACAAAGTGTACAGACCACGTAATCGTCGGGTGTGCCTAAAGTAGTCACAAAGCCTAGCACTTATGTGCACTGAAAGAAATCTCCAGCCAAGGCAAGGACCCCAGAAGAAGAGGCATTAGAACATGAAGAGCCCCTCACCCATGAATAATCACTAATGGAGAGGTCTCCTATCAAGGAGAAGGAGAAGGAATAATCTCCTATACTGGAATCACTAGTTAGAAAGAAGAAAAAGGTGGTAGAAGAGGCAAACTCAAAGGAGACAAAAAGCCTAGATGCCTACATTAGTGACAAGGATGATGACAAGTTTGAAGGAGTTGAAGACCATCTAGTGTATGATATACATGATTCTGAGGAGGGAGATGAAGAGAAGAATGATGAGATAGATAAGGAGAATGATGTGGAAGAAATAGAGGATCAAGGCAAGGGGGTAAGTGAAGAGGTGAGTACCAAAAACCAAGGAACCCCAAGCCTCACCAAGGAACAAGTGGAGAAAGTCACGGAGAGAGAAGTGGCAAGAATAATGAAGGATTTTGTGGAACATGATTCAGAGTGGAGCACAGACAAAATTTTGAAGTAAATGGAAGAAGAAAGCATTAGGAAGGAGTATGGAAGCATGTGTGGGAATCCCAATCTAGTGGTAATCTTCCCAAAAGTTATAGGAACAGGTGGGAAAGGCGTAGTGGTGGTAAAAGAGAAATGAATGGGATACATTAATGATCCTAGTAAGGTGCTACGTGTGCACTTCCAAAGCACCATACCAATAGAGCAACTTCTGGCTATGTCATCGTTTAATGAAGAAGGCGCATATCCCCGAACCAAGAAGATGTTATCTTGGGCATTTGAGTCTCATGTAGATGAAATTGAGTTTGAAGTGAATCAAATAGTGTTGATGAAGGTACTGGAAACAAAAGTAGTAAGTCCCTTGGTGAATTATTAGTCGGGTGTCAGATGAAAAGTTCTGTAATGCACTCAACAAGGTTTCAGTCTAATTTGAGGCCAGACTATTCAGGAGAAATGATAGAGTGAGATTCCTGGAGGAGGAATTGGAGAAGAAAAAGGAGTATCTCATGGAAAAGAGAAAGGAACTAAAGCAAGAGGATATTATTACAGATGCCATTGTCCTGAAGCATCCCCACTTAACGCCACCTGAGAAAAAGTGTGAATCAACCTTGCAATGTCTGGAGGATTTGACTCGTATTCTCATAATGGAGAGGTGACCAATCACTTTTGATTATACAAAAGAGGCGGAGGTGCACCAGAAGAAAGAGGGAAAAATTAAGGTTTTCGAGATTGTGGCTCGATACACTAAACTTCTTGCAGAGGTGAAGGCCACCACGTAATTCGCTGAAGCTGCTTATGAAAAATGCGTTGATAGGGATAGAGTAAGAAGCATCTTGGTTGCCACCCATGAAATATAACTCAAGGAGTTCCAAGAGAAAAATAAGCATAATAGATCAGAAAGAGACAATATCTTGGCCGAGGTGGAGAAAAATTCAGAAGAAATCGAGACCCTATGAGGCTCAATCAAGAGCAAGCTGAAGGAACTATACCCCCAGATAACCCATGGGATTGATGCGCTTGATTATTTGAGAAAGCAGCTAGAGAGCATTGTTAAGATGATGAGCACCAAAGGGGAGGAGCTAAGTTTTGAGGAGGTGAGTGCCTTGGTGGTTGACCTTTATCAGTAAGCTTAGAACGAGGTCGATGCTAGGGGAGTAGTTAGAGGCAGAAATAGGAAAGGATTTCCCTCTCCTCCAACAATAAACAAGTCTCCCATTATTTCATTCTTTCTCCCAATTCTTCATTTCTTTATTCCTTCTTTCCAACCATTTAAAGATCCCACCATTATTTATTTTATTGAAAAGTTTTTCCAAGAATGGAGAATAGGTGTAGTTATGGTGATGTTGGGCCCCAGAATATTGGCTAAGTACAAGAAGGCACATGGGCACATGGGACCTATTTGAAGAAGGGCGCGTGGGTTAAAGGCGCATAGGGAAGGGTTCGAGCAAGGTTTTGTAGAACACATGACATGCATGCAAGGTGAGACAGATGGTGCCAACCTGGAAGCTCAATGGTGACAGAAGGAATATTCCATTCTTGTGATGGAAGGATCCATAATGAAATCATTGCAAGGAGTGTAGAGCTTGGATCAAAGGAATCATGTTCCACTAGAGGACCACTTGGACACTTGGCAACCAATTTGTTACCTCAGAAGGCATGTCAGTGAAGGTAAAAAATTAAATATAGAGATGTGTGGGTAGTAGAAGGAGAGCAGTAGAAGAGTAACAGAGGTGGTGGATGAGAGGTGAAGCTCTACAAAAATATCATGGAGGATTTTATGGGATGGGATTAGAGAAAATATAGGAGTGATGGCATATATAGAGGGATGGGTATGTGTTTATTCTTGTAATATGAAGGACATAATGTAGTTCATGATGCATGATTGTGCTCTGCATTGTTATATGGGTCTATTATGACCTCAAGGAATGTAATGTGGTTACTGAACTCACTATTATAAATTTAAGGTAATGTTCTAGAATATATATGTGTTCATGAGCTTAAGCCTTATGCATTTCCTTCGTGTTATGAATTAGCTCTATATGCTACTTGTTATTTCTCTTTTATGGATACATTAATATGATAACTCAACCTAGGTTCTCAGAATGATACACGACTCTTTTCTATTCTCTTGCATTTGAATATCTATCATAAGATGATGTATTCTCACAAGACTCACATAAATGAGGGGATTGGCACCCCGTGCATACCTTGAGTGAGCACCTAACACCCGTTGGGTGATATTCCGACGCGCATCGGGATTAGACTGTTGTTCTAAGGGTATAAAAATGACTACAAACAATCTAGCTCTACACCCTGGTATTAGTTTTTGATGTTATGTGATAAATTAATGGGATTTCAGAATTAAATTTTAATACCTTTATTAAACATGATGTTTTCATTCCTCGATTTGATTCTAGCACTTCCACAATGAGCATATAACATAGTTTTTAACCTTTGGAAAGGTTTTAGACCCATTGGAATCTTGTGACTAGGACATGACACACAAGGTATTTTTTAAGGATAAATCCCTGATTGAGCACACATATATCTTGTCCAAAACTTCTCCCAAAGGTTCAGTATAAGGCATCGACTTCCCATCAGCCAAGGGTATAATGACCCGTTCCTCCTTATTTTCAAAGTTTATGTACCCTTTGTTGAACCAAAGGTCTGCATTGTTCTTGTAACACCATGGGTGCCCAAGTAGAGCTAGAAAATTATCTACCTCGGTGAACACCAAGACTTTGAAGTCCCCAGTAAACTTAGCTCCTTAGATAGTGATAGTTGCATCCTTTAAGACATCGATGGGCATTATTCTTATTTTCCATATATAGCACATTCAAAGATGGTTGTAATCCAAGTTTTCCCATCTGATGTCATACATCCAAAGTTAGAATATTGACCTCCATGCATGTGTCAATGAGGATATTACTAAGGATCCATCCATCTACAACTGCATACAATGTGATCTCCTTGTCATAGTCAAGGCTGTGAGGGGGAAGGTTTACGTGCACTACCTACCTCTCGTGCTCTCCTCCAGCACGTGGTACCTTCTCTCTCAACCATGATCCTATCAAGGGAATAATATTCTCTTGCCTTAGCATTTTACATACTTCCTTGACCTCATCCAAGTCATCCTTTAGCACCTCGACCCTCCTTCCTTGTTCCTCCCTCCCTGGACTACTCCTTTAGACACTGGATTTCCCCTTGTAAACATTGAATGACATCCATGGTGTCTTGATATACCTCCTTTTGACACGTAAGGTTTGGGTACTTTCCATGAACTACTTCCTCCCTTAAAACCAGGTTCTTCTGCCTTGGTATCTCTTTTTCGTACGTGGCTTCTACACTTGTTGTTACCAAAACTAGCTCCAAACCTACATTCCATGTTACCCGTGGCATCCACTATGTGTCTATCTTCTTAATGATGACCATTGCAGTGCCCTTGTCTTTTTGGTGCTATTGATTCATGTGTTCAAATAATTCTGGGAACTCCTCATACTTTTGCTTCTTTCCGCACCATGAGCATTGCGACAGGTCTAGGCACTCTTGTTTGTAATGCTCTATAGACCCACAATTGAAACAAGTTCCACATAGGAACTCAGTCCTTCCTCCCCCATGGTTAACGCGACCACAGATTCCTCCTCAAAAAACCCCTTTTGTGTGTGCCTCCATCTGTGCTCTCCTCATAACAGCAATCATCACCCTTAGAACTACTGGTAATGTTAATCTAGCACACCCCATGATCAATGGCCTCATGGATCTGATCAATGAGCCTACAGTCCTTAGTATAATGGGTTGTATAGGTGTAGATCTTATAGTAGAAAGACACATTCTTCCAGATTGCACGCTATAAAAAGGGGGCATATACTTGTATCATGGTCCCCATGACAAATTTCACAGTCTATTGTCACGGCATGTACCATCCTCTGGGGGTAATTATCCCTTACATGCCCCTCTACTTCATAATCTATGCACCATAAACCACTACGAGTCTCATGGGCTGAGTTCGCAGAAAAATTCTCCACCTTCTTAGTCATACCAAAAATTTGAGCCTTAAGGAACGAGCTTCCAATTTGTCATACAGAGTAGCTTCCAATGCCTCTTGCGGGTCTGTGAAAGTTTTATGAGATAAGGCCCTTCTAAAATGTGTGATCAATCCTCCAACAAACCACTAAACATGCTTTGAAGGGTGAATATCATATGATAATTTAGACAAGATAGTTTTAAAGCACGCATCATCCTCTAACACACTCTCTGCCAGTCCTTGCTGAATCTCCTTTAAAGCATTGATTCTCTTCTATTCAAACTCAGGGATGTGGAATTCTACCAAAAATATGTTTCTTAAAGCAGTATAATCCACCACTGTTTGATGAGGGTCATATTTCCTATACCAGCTATGCGCGTGCCCTTGCAACGTGGTTGTAAAATGACTAGCCTTTCACTCCAGGGTTGTGATACCCTTTGCGCAACATAGCAGTTCACACTTGTGAACATGTTCCGTAGCATCCTCAATAACTCTATAATTGGGCAAGTGTAAATACATTTCAAAGAAAACTTGGGGGGGTGGTTGGGGCCCGTATCCTCCTAAGCCAAAGCCTTGGTTTCTACCTATGTTTCCTCCACCACCTGATCCACCAGGTCCTGTGCTGCCTAAACCACTAGTTCCACTATAGCCACCAGCTCTTGTTCCTCTTGACCCACCAGATCCACCAAAACCACTAGGTCCTATAGTAGTCATGCCAAGTGTCCCTACAGGTTCCACTGAACTATGCACGCATACAGATCTATGATAATGCCCCACTACCACTATAGTGTACCTCGTGCCACTCCTAGACACTGAGACTGAAGGCTTGTATACTAATACCTTGTCTGAATAATTCCTCCTGAATACTAGAATATGGTGTTTACAGCCATAGAAGTGCCCAAACTGAAGAAATTGTACCTCCTAGCTGCAGATCTGATCACTTCTACTATATACCAACTGGGTCAATGATACATCCTTCCCTTGATCTGGAAAACCAAGCACCAAGTTTTAGTCACTGGGTGGGTTTAGATGTCATGCCAATGAGTTCTTCTCTCTCCACATGAAGAACTCTCATCAGAAGCTGAAGGGGTCTCTCTTACATGCTTTCCAAGATGCGGTAGCACAAACTTCTTAGGTTCCATGTCCTCTGTATGAACCTCAACTCCTTCTTGCAACATCTGACTCCATATATCCATCACACCCTTACATCCTCACGTCATCTAGCAATATCTCTTTCACACACTTCACTATACTTGAGTCGTATCTCCCCCCTTTCCTTATCCATCATAATATCTGCCATCTTCCTCCACCCTAGCTTCCTCACCCAGTGCTCAGAATGGTTTAGCCAGCCATTAGGAAATGCCTATAAACTCAAAGTAACAATCAAGATCTTCATTGCCAGAGGGATAGCATGTAGAAATGATCCTTTAGGCTCCCGTAAAAACTTCAAACTCAAAAAATTCCATGACAAGAATATGTGGAAATAGCATACTCCAGAGTGTAGCTATCCAACACACCCTTCGACCAATGATCCACAACATGAGTCCACATTAGATTTGCATCCTGCATCCTCCGGTATTCTTCTTGGGTCCATGCACGCGATCTATAATACCAGCTTGATCTAGATGCATATGTTGAGTTCTATTCATACAGTTCTACTGGGAAACAATAGAAAAATGTTTCATATAAATCATGGTATAGGTTCTCTTCTACCCACCTATGTGCATTAAATCTCAAGTTCTAGTGTTGAATCTCTGAAGAAATTCATCCTCCATGCTCTTGAACCCGTGATTTAACACTTTCCCAAAGTTAAATTCTATGTCATTACTTATTACCCAAATCATGATATATGTCATTTCCCACTACAACTTTGAAAAGAGGTCCCAAAAACAAAACCAAGATGTAGTCATTTTTACCCTCATCACAAAAGAAAGGAACCCCATACGTGCTACCGACCTATCACCCAGCGAGATGCTAGCCGCTCATCTGAGGCACGCGCGGGTGCTGAGTATCTCTTTTATGTGAGTTTTAGTGGGAAACATCATCATCTATGGTCTTTGTGCTTAAGAGATTTGAAAGGAAGTTAAGACATACAAGCACCATAAAGCTCAGAACGAATTTTAGATCCTTGCAGTCATTACTAGACAGAAAGTTCTTAACATATTATTTAACTTTATACCAAAATATAAAGAAGTTGTACAAGCATCCATACTTATTCATAAACATAAATGAAAAGATAACCTATGAGAAAGATGTATGCATCAAAATAATCAATGTTCATATTCATGTAAGCTGGTAACCTCATTACATTCATGGAGCCATTACATAATGTCATAGAGAAGCAGACCGCAGTCATTGTATTATAACTAGACTCATATGTATCTAGGCTCTCAAAAGAATATTTATAATCCCCATACCCATTGATACATCCTCTCCTAAGCATACCATTACCCAAACTAACAGAGTTCTTGCAGTATTTCTTGGAGAGCTTTTTCTCTATCTAGTTCTCTCCCTATATATGCTTTACTTTTGTAGGCACTTGTATATATAGCCTTTCTGGACTGCCAACTCATCCTCCAACATGGCCTCAGATCCGATTCCAAGTTTTTGAATGTGGTCCTCTATGCGAGCATGCTCCTCCAAGCTTGAGCTTTCCACTTTTTACCATGATGTGCTTCTAGAATCTTCTACCGTAGGCATGCTCCTTCCTGGGCCAACCTGTCACCAGGATAGCACCTTATCCACTCCACATGTGCATTTGGGTCATGCTTTTCATGTTTTATATCCTGAAAATTCCCAAAATGGCTAAGTCCCATGAACCCTTGGTTCTATCCGCGCGTGCACCACAGGCTTCCTTAAACCCTTTTCTTAAACCCTACCCTGCGCGCTTTTTCCTTGCATTCCTAGGCCTTCAACTAGTGACCTACGCGCCCTTTTGTAATTAGCCAATATTTTAGGGGCCTAACAGGGGTACATGGTGGAATGTGGATAACGACCCATCACCAATCTTACCCTTATGATTAGTCATTATGGGACTTATTGCATGCCCCAGTACATTATCAAATTTTCAGTAAGGATAAACATGTACCTTGTCTGCTATAACCTTTGTCTTTTGGTCCAGAAAGCGTATCTAAACAAATATACATTGTAAATGATGGCATTTTCAGTATGTTATATTCCCATACCCTATCCACTAATTGTCTACCACTTTTTAGGTCCCATTGTACTACATATGATATTCTCTTTTACCAGATTTATTTCTCACATCTTCCATCTTGTGAAGGGAAGGGACACTCTCATTTCATGAGAGAGGTGTGTGGGGATCCTTTGAGGTTCAGTGTTGGAGGTAAAGTAATCTTTATGATGCTCCTTTTATTCTCACAGTGCAATTCATTAAATAGGATGGATCCTCTAATGATAGGTAAATTCTCTTTTTCACACATGATAGTGTGTATTTTTTTATGAGGATGTCTATTGTATTGTATACTCCAGAAAAGAAATGGGTAATCATCCTATAATTGAATTTTTTGAGAATTTAAAGATGTACTTCTTCCAAATGGTGTGCCTGAAGTTGAAAAGTTATCCCAGGATTCATTGAACACAATGTAATAACAGTAATGGATTTTATACTCAATAAATAAACGTATGGGTACCCCTTTTTTACGTATGTGGATGAATGTTAAACGTTACATCATTTATATTATTACTGATAGACTATACTCTTATTATTGAAATTGGTATAAATTAATACTTTTCTTATAGGATTATTATCTTTAGGTATTTGGATTTTAAACCGAACCAAATTGTAAATTATCCCTAAATGATCTTGTTAACTTATAATTTCATTTCAATTTTCTTTTAATAGAAATTTGATATTATTAATATTTACGCAAGAACCAAAACCATATATATGAGCTACCTATATAGATTGATAACTGCACGAGATACTTATTTTCCATTAAGACTTAAATGGGTTCTTACCTACTCTTGTGGCCATGAGAGTTCAAGAAAAAACGATCTATACTTTCTTAAGGTGGACACAACCTTTTTACATGGTTTACATCCCTTTGTCACATTGTTTCCATCATCTATCTTCCTCTTCCCGATGGTACTCTCCCTCCTTGTGAGGGTTATTTTCCTGCGCACTCTAGACCACTCACACATTTCTTAGCATTAGGAAATAAACATTAAGAAAGAAATTATCTTATAAAATTGTAATAATAATTCATGCTTTTATGATGCATTAATAAGGCAACTTGATCATTTCACGTCTAACCATGGTCATATAAAAAATTTACTGATCAACATGCATAACTCATCTCAAAACATCTAACATCTATATTCATCCATAATTAAATAAAATACCATAATATTTAGGTTGTGACACTGTACCTTTTATCGGTCACACCAAGGCTCTTGAGGGAAAATACATTCTTGTACATCACAGGTTCTATTGTTGCATTATTTACTACTTTTAATGCTTACTAGCACACTACTTTCCATTGATTTATACACGCTTTGACATACTCTTTCTCTTTATAACATGTTAATGGACATTTCATGTGCAATATTTGTCTTGCAAGAACTATTTTCCACTACGGTTGTCTGATACTTTGTTTACTACTATTTTCCATTTATTCCTATTTGTATTCTATTATTTGTGGGCTATTCCCTTTGTCGTGTATGCACATTATATGATTTTTTCCACTTCATCCTTAATTGTCTTGTGACATTGTGAGTGATGTCCCATGTCTGAAATCCACTTTTTGTGGTCTCTTTTGTATGCACATTTTCTTATTACTCTACTTTTCTATTACATGTTTGCTTCTTTTTCTACTAGCACATGTTAGTACCCAACTTGTTTGTGTGTTCCTTGGTTTTTACCATACACATTCCCTCCCCCTACAGGGATATAATTTCATATCAATATCAAGTATTTTCTTTGGGCTACATACTCCTAGTGATGTCACATACACCCCAAACAAGGTTGGAAATAATTGGGTGAATCATTCACCCCATATAACAGCTTATAACTTCAACACAGACCTTCATAGTATAGGAAAAGAATAGAGATACAATCACATGACTACTCATATTCTGACTAAATTCCTCATTACATTACAGACACTATCTCCTAGCACCAAAAAGTAGTGCATAAGCACATGTTTCCATCCCTGGGAACCTATGTCCTAGGGGCATATACAGAAATTTTCTCCAATCACCATAGTCTACAAAAATTCACAAAGTAGTTTCACATGATTAAGCATTGGCCTCATTATACATAATGCATGCAATATCCTTCAATTGGGACGATCAATACATTTGGAACAATACCAAACTAAAGATAGATCACACCATCTAGAGTGGTGTATAATTTAGGAAGAAGTCATGGAAATAGAGTAAACAAGACATTTCTCCCCAAAACTCTTATGTCGTGGCATAAGATCACCAAAAAAACTCACACTTGGTGTGACATCATCCAAAAAAGCATGTACTTGGCATGATATTTCCAGAAAAACTTTCTCTTGGCATGATCTTTCCCAAAAAATCACTCTTCTACTACAATTTAGGACATTTTCTATCCTTTTCACTCTCCACATATTAGGTGCACACTTTACTTTTACTACTTTTACACACATTTACATAATTTTACAAATTTTTCATAATACATTACTTTGATTACTCTTTCACTCTTATTTTGCAAGTTCATCCTTAATATGTAATAATAAGAAGCCCTACGCCAAGCACAAAAATAGTTACAACATGGGACCACATAATACGCTTCACCCCTAGGGTCATTTCCTCTTTCTTAGCTTCCACGCTTCATTTTTTATCACTCAATGATTTCACTTGTCTCCTTGGCACATTATCTCCATCAAACTCTACATGGTTATCATGTACGCATCTCTTACCTAATCTATATTATCAAGTATTCACTCAACAGCATAAAGTGGGGGGAAATGTAGACACAAAATCACACACTTGGGTACATTTCTAGGTATAAGAACATACTTGCATTCATATTATACCTAAGTGATAAAACTAGTAATTGACCACTATCTTTTTCCTCTTTTCTTTTTTTCCAATCTTCTTTCTAGTCTTTTTCACCCTACATCCCATTTATTACTTCACTAACTTATCTTTTATGGATTTGAACACTAGCTCTTAGATAGGACATCAATGCTCATACACCTTCCTCCTTCTAGGTGCCCCTAACCCTTTTCCATATTACTCACTTCTTTTGGGTCTCTTTTATCTTTTGGGCATTTTATTTTCTTATGGGTCATCCTTTCAATTTTCAATTATGAAATCCAACCAAGGGAATAATATAAATAAAAATATATGTGACCAAAATAAAGCACCAAGCTCTAAAATTCTATTATCATAACCTAAGGTTGCATCCAAAGACATCTAAAAGCATCAAAGGCATCCATATAGCACTTATATTAGGGACAGGGGACTAAAATTTCTACATACACTTCATAGGAGGGGAAATTTATTTTCCATCAACACATATATTTACATTGGTATATCTAGTTATCACTCAATATCAAGTGCACATGCACAAGGGCTTCCTAGGGTAAAATTCTACACATACTCACAAGAACTTCATAGAGTCTGAGATTTAGTGAAATTTTAAGTAGACATAATATTGTGATAAGGAGAAAACACATAAATAATGTGTGCATGGGAACAAGGCACACTTGAAGCCATGGAAGGAGAGGAAAGGAAATGTGCGCCAGGACAAGTTGATTTGGGACTTATCCATTTTCATGGATGCATGCTATTTTTGGAAAATAATGTGAGGAGCACACATTGGGATGGATACTTGCATGACACACAAATGCTATTTTGGGAATGAGCATCTGATAAGTGTTATGCATGACTTCAAGATAATAATAGGATTACTTCTTCCAATTAACTATAGGATGTCTATTATTAGTGTACTTGCATGTGTGTATGTTATTGTAAAGGCGCATGGCTATTATCAGCATGTGCCCTATTTTGGGAAGTTCATAGGTGGTGAAGGTAAATTCCCCACCCCTATAAGTATGTATTGAACTATGTAGTTAGAGAGAGAGACTGAGTAATGAATTATTGTAGAGTTGTGTTGTTGCATCTGATGTGTGCATGAATTATGGTAATGCTTTGTGATTTAAGAAGCTTTTATTTATTATAGTGTTTAATGTAATAGAGTATATTAGATGGATAATTTTTTCAAATATGACTGTAATTGGTTCTTGTATGGTTAATCTTATTATAGCTATTGTTTAATTCATGATTCACTAATATCTAGATCTGGTTAGTCATTGTGGAATGTTTATGGTTATTTATGGATCTGAATATGTTGTATCTTCATCACACTAACATCATGCACAAACAACTCTAAAGAGGGGGCTTAGTACCTTTGTGTGCTTTGGGTGAGCACTCAGCTAAGGTTGGGTGATGTGCCATCATGCCTGGGTTTTTCTATGTTGTATATAGTAAATTCTAGGATGCATCATTGGTTATGTTGACGAGACCTCTTTTTCAGTTGTTTTCAAGATGTTTCACGATGAATATGTACCAATTGACCTTAGAAAGTGTTGAGGAGTGGATAAAGGATCTGGAAGAAGAGTATGCTCAAAGGTTCAGCACTGGATTTGAGTTTGACACATGCACATGGGTGGAGAAGAATTTGTATGACTGTATTTATGAGAGATTCTTTGCTATTTTTCCGGTAGAGCTGTATAAGTGACTAATTACTTATGAGTCTAAAAGGAATTGGAGGTATCGCACACTTTTCTAGATGTAGGAATAATTTCAGGCCCTTTATGATGTTGATTTGATTTAGACGTGCATTATGGACACTTAGTTCCGTGGTGTTTTTCATAGCTATATTTTGGAGTACTCAATTTCCACTTACTCTTTCCTAGAGGTAGCTGAGTTTCATTTTTTACGTTATCCAAAGGG
This sequence comes from Taxus chinensis, assembly GCA_019776745.2. NCBI lineage: Eukaryota > Viridiplantae > Streptophyta > Pinopsida > Cupressales > Taxaceae > Taxus > Taxus chinensis. Next base: position 863,983,674 of record CM034150.1, read on the forward strand.
AACTTATTTGTAAGGCATTCCACTAGTGATCAAAATATTGATGGTAACCTTGAACTTGGAATAAAAACCAATGGCTAGCTAAACCCACTACACGCGGGGGAAGGAACGGGTTTGGTGAAAGATGGCGGACCTAACGGCAGAGAGGCAGAGAGAAGAAAGGGGGCTTAAGTATAATGAGGCACATGAGAGGGAGGTAGAGAAGTAGTGTGATATTGTAGAATGGATGGTGTTAAGGAGAGAGATGGCTCATGAAGGATTTGAATCCCACACAGGATGCGTTGAGCCAGAGCATTTGGAACTCCCCCATTTGGGAAAGTCTAATAGGGAACCCTCCTCATCCTCACATGGAAGTGCCCCAGCAGAGATGACATGGACCACGAGTGTGCTTCTGAATCTACCTAGTAACCTAGCCCTTGCACTTAGATTTCCAGTATCTAATACAACCAATAGTCAACAAGCTATTTTAGGAGTAGAAGAGTAGGAGTAAGTCAAATAGCAAGTACATCTATGGCAGAGAAAAAATCTTCTTTGTTGTTTAGAGGTACCTTCTCAAGTGCATCGTCAACACAGAACTCAAGTGCATAGAATTTTGGACTCACTTCTAGGAGTAGTACCACTTCACAGACTGTAGGATTTTAGTTAAGTACTACTGTTGGGACATAAGTCAGTACATCCACTGGTCTACTTCTGGCTATAGGTTGAGGATAAGGAGGTCTATATGGCTCTAGTTCTAGTATATCTAGTTGTTCTGGAGGTAGAGGTAACACATGAAGTTCTAGATCATGTGGGTAGGGTCTGCACCAACCCTAGAATATTTACATGGACATATCACTTCATCTTCTAGAGTATAGGGGCATAGAGGATTCTGCTAAGCACATGCACATGTGTGAGATATTTGTTGGTCTAAAAATTTGTCGGGTGGATAGATCTATAGATAAACGAGACAACAGTATGTAGGGCATAGCCCCTCTTTGAGTCAGCAAAGTGAAAATGGTTTATTGTTATTCTACCAGCAGGAATATGTGCAAGTCTCACAATATTCTACCTTCGGGGGTTGGGATCTCATCCCAGTAGAGGTACTTCCAACTGTAAGAAGAAGGGGAAGAAGTGAGGCAGGGAGATAGGAAAGATCTGAAGGGAGAAAAGAAATGACTTCAAAAGCAGAAAGGTCAGAGGGTCTATGTTTTAGGCTGGTAGTAAACAGACCCGAATTTACTCACATAGATGAACAAAGAAATACTGATGAATAAATGAAAATAAAGCAGAAGGAGATTAAACAGAACAAACATACAAATCTAACATAAGAAAGCTCTGATGTATAACATAGGTATTCAGCACAAAGTCTAAATATTGTATTAATATTTCCTTCTGCTACAAAAAGTTCAAAGTCTTTTCTTCTTACTTATGTTTTTCATCTGAAAAGTATACATCCCTTGAATACAACAAGTATTCAAGTATATATAGAAGAAGGAAAAGAGAGAAGGCCAAAAAGCAACCAACAACCTAATTACAAAGTATCTACAGAATATCTAAAAGTCAACTGTTGACTTTTGGTAACTTGGTGGATGACATCATCCCATGGTGCAACATGGATGATGTCATCATTTGTGCCAACATACTCTTAGATATTTACAAAAATAATATCGAGAGGAAGGAGACTATTCGCCATCATCTCATGGATGAAAGGGAGTGTCTTGCTTTTTCTATTGCTCGGGAGAAGTGATGTTAAACAGGGCCCGATATTCCATGAACTTGCTGATCATGGGCTGAAGTTGATCTTGAGCAGGATCCTTATGGCGGTCACTGATAACTTCGCAAGTTTCACATTCATCCACGAGCCTTTCTAGGAGCTTGGAATATTAATTTCCCACCTCTATTAGGCACCCTATAAAGTCACGACAGGCCAGAAGGTTGTTGATGCATTTGGTGTCGAAAGTGGCTTCTGGCCCTAACCCTTGCAAGATGATTTCCTTAAAGATCCAAATAGTTTGGTCTACCTTCCTCAGGGAAAAAGGAGTGAGCAGGCTTGGGGACATTCTCAGGATGATTTACTCCATCTAGTGCATAGCCTCCAAGGCTTCCTCTTTGAATTTATCTATCTTTTCGAGGACAAACTCCAACTGATCGACCTGGTAGTCCAAAGTAGAAAGGATCTTGTTGGGTGCTCTGGGGTGATTGAAGACGCCAAACTTGATCAAATCTTCGACTGAACAGTTGAGCATTTTCTGGAAGGTCTCATGCTACAGCCTAGCATGGTCCAACTCTTCAGAGATGGGTCCCGCAATCACCTGGAGTGCCTTGTTTTCCTAATTGATGTTCTGATACAACTTGGTGAACTTGACAATTACTCCCTCACTTTCCTTGAGGATTTGGTCTCTCTAGGTGGATACTGCCATACCTTGCTTGCCAATTTTGGCATATTCATTTATCTTATCCTGGCTTAGGGGCTCAGCAATTTCGGTGGCAGTTGTAGGAGGTGCACTGCCCATTTTCTATAAGGCATGGAGAAGATGTTTATTTTGCTCCTTTAATAGCCTCTTTTCTTCCTTTGCTTCCTGGAGCTTCTTACAAAGGGCATCAACTTCGGATAGGGCCTCTCCCTGAAGGCTTTTAGAAGAGGTTCCCATTGTGACTTGGGTCACTGTATAATCTGTCAAAGACAGATCCTTTTTATCCTTTAAAGGATTGGGATATGCAATCTCCATTACTCTTTCTCTCAATGCACTCTGAGAAAAGCGGGTTATAGGATTTTGCTTCTTAGCCCCCTTTGCTAGGATGATGGAGAAGTCCATCGATGCGATAGGAACTTTCCTCTTTTTTTGACTCAGATGCTGGGAGATCCACGCTAGACTTATGGGAGTGGGACCAGAAGTGGAAGAGGGGGCAGCTGCAGTAGTGGAAGGAAAGTGTGTAGAGACGCTTGGTGGCGGCATTGAGAGGGAGGTGAAGAAAATGCTCACAGGGGGAAGGGACACTGCAGGGGAGGAAGACGTGGGAAAGGAAGGGAGATGAGAGATGAGATAAGAAATGGTGGGGGATAGCTTCGATAGAGAAGATAAGATGGATGATGAGGAGGGCAGAATAGTAGAAGATGGGGGAGAGGATACGACCAAAGGAATGGTCACTTGGGTCATACAAAGAGGAGGAAGAGGAGAAGAAGGGACAGAAGGGACCTCAACTATTGTAGCAGTGGTAACATCCTGAAGGGATGTGCCTATCGGAACATCTTCGGCCACTTCTTTCTCTGGAGATAATAGGATTAAAACATGTTCTTGTGTGGTGGAAGGGGGACTCTTAGGAGCTCCTTCTTGAGCAGAGCTTGGTTCTCCCTCTTTGTCTTTGCCTCTGCCCTTTGGCAGATGCTTTGGCCTGGTAGGTGCATTTCCCAATGGGGACGTAGTGAAATCTACCCCGAGGTAGATGAGGCCATTCATCCTGCACCAGTGTTTTGTCCACCGCAGAGTTTCTTTGACCCTATCTTCAATGGTCTGGGGCGCTTTGGTTCTGTTGATTACAGTAAATGGCTAGTTGTGCCCATCCGTTTCAAGATACACCTGATCAACTTCTTGATCGGTAGTTTGATAACCTTTTGGGATAATGGCCACACCGTACTGAATGATCTCTACCAGGGCCAGGTGAGAATGGTCCTTTCTTCTAAGTTTGACCTCATGGTACAGGTTGATGTAGATATCCTCGATCTGTGGAATGTGGATTGGATCGAGTTTTTCCTTGGGAAGTCAATTCCTTGGATCAAAAGTGGGCCTCACCAGGAAATTGTGCTTCAGATTGAGTAATTCTAGCTCGGCTACCATTTCCCGTGCTTTGTGGTGAGAGATGCATGTGTATCTACCCACTGTAAGGGGGAAAGGAGTTCCACCCTTCTTTCTCTTCAGGCACTTCTCGTGGTATGTTACGAGCTGTCTGGATAACTCCAACAGGATCAGCTTGGGACCAGCATATCTTAGCAATTTGGTGGGCTCACCCAAGAAGTTAACTACCCTGAGATAGGTGAAGGTGGGAAATTGTGTGAATAAGGCCCCCCACTTCTCCGTTGTTGTGACAATGGTCTTGGTCGTTCGACCGTGAATCATGTTGGGCCTCAAAAGGCAGACGATGCCATAGAAGAAGGCATCATTGATTTTGGTGAACTGTGAGATGTTGTTCTCCATTTTTAGCTCTGGGTAGTACTCGTATATCTTTACTTGGGGCCAAACCCCGCATCAACTCAATGCTGGATACTCCATTTCCAAGGCTGCAGCATAAACTATGTAGGAGTTCATGTAGAACCTCCCCATTGTGGTGAGTTGTTAGAGCTACTCGGATATGGTACTGCTTATGATCTCTGCCCACTCAAAGCGTTGATCTAGTACGTTCTTGTTCATAGTTTCAAAGTACCTGAGCATCCATTTGTGAAAGTAATGGGCGTCATAAAGCTCAAACACTCTACTTAGGAACGTGATGGTATCACTTAATTCCTCATAGAAATCACTACGGTGAATAACCTATGGCCATCTAGTTACCACCTTCTTGTTCTTTAAATACACTTCATTCATCAGCTGCATGCACTAGTCTTCATTATCCTCCCATGCCTTAATGCAGTCCTCTTGGCTCACGTCCACAAAATGCTGATGGTGAGGGATGCCAAGCATGATTTCAAAGTGTCGGGCAGTAAGTTTGATCACGACTTCGCCCTTCTCATTTTGGACACACCTTATGTCTTTGTTGTAGCAGCAGGCCACTACCATCATGAACTCATTGTTCACTGCACTGACGGGGATCCCCCCAACAAAATGTAGGCCACTACCTACTAGTTTTTCCATCCAAGGACTCCCCGTGACTCTCCTGGTTCTCGCCCAAAAATCTTCCATGTCAATGTGACCAAGCTCAGAGTCTCTTATATCTAGGTCACATTCTACCTGGGACTCGGGCAATCTGACCCTCTAATACTTGTACTTCATCTCTTCCTCTGTAAGCTTAGCTTTGCCCTTTGATTTGGTTGGTCTCTTGCTTGATGTAGACATATGTGGATCTGAGTTCAGTTGCTGATCTGCAAGAAGAAGAAGAAAAACCCAATGCAGAAGAGCCATGTTAGTTGTTAGATCTTCCATTCGAGTATTACAGAAAGAGGAGTTAATAATTTAAAGGCCTCAGGGCACAAGACACATGAACACTGTAGGCTGCAGGGTTAATAGTATGGTGCACAGAAGAAGGGTGTTACAAGGAACAAATTAGCGCCAAAGGGCGCAAGGCACAAGGATGCTGCACATGACATTTTGTTATTGTAAGCAGAAGTGCGCCTGTGCCATTCATATGTTTTTTATGCTGGGTGAAGATAATTTTCATGTTACACGGGGACAGGATGGACCAATGGCACATATATTTTTCATGTTACATGGAACTTTGGTGTGCCAAAGGGCGCAGGGTTGATGTGTGTTACATAGGCTTTATGTGCACAAAAGGGGAACTTGGCATGGCACATGGAAGGCTTGCATGACATTGTGCTGCTGTAAGAGGGGATGTGCCTGCACTATTGTTTAGGATTTACTTGGTTTCACATGGTGTGGGTAATTTTCATGTTTCAAGCGGGATCAGTGCACCTTCTTGGCGTGGCTGTATTTTATGTAACAGGTGTGGCGAATGCACTAAGAGGAAAAAGAACAGTTTAAAACTAATCTTTCAGTTTTTCTCTTTCCTGACAAGCTCGTGATCTTTCAGACCTCTTTTACAGGGTTTTTTGGATGGTGAAGGGGGCACAACAAGGAGGTCCAGATGATTTTTTAGGTAGAGCCCTCCTTACCAGCAGATCTGGAAAGAGGAGGAAGAGCTTTGGGGAGAAAGACAGCAAGAATAGCAAAAAAGGGGGGGGCACAAATCCATTACCTCCTACCATACAAATAATCAAAAAAAAACATAGAAGTAAGAACCACCTACCCAGAATATATATAGTATGCGAGAGGCAAAACGGGGTCCACGAACACGATATGAGGAGGACAGGCGTGCCAACAGGTGTAGAGGAATAAAGTAATCACGTGTTTTCAGTTGTGAAAGTGACAGGGTGGGTGCGCCTATATATAGGAAAAGGTGTAATAAATGTGCCAACCACTTTTTCAAGAGGCACATCAAAACATGTGTCGACACGTAAAACGGTGCACCCTTTGGCGCGGATAAACATGTGTCAACACGGAAATACTTACGCCTTTGGTGTAATTTTAAGACTGTCAACACTTCATTCCTTGCACCCTTTGGCACACCAAAACATGGCACAACAATTTATGTGTTAACATGAAGGCACATACGCCTTGGCACACGCAAGAATGGCGCATCACGGGAAGGTGCACCAAAACATGTGTCGACACATCAAACGGTGCACCAAAGGAAATGAAGGGGGCACAGATTTACTCTGTGTAACATAGATAAAAGGTGTGCCCAGCCAAAAAGTATCAAAAATGGCTAAGTTCGGAGAACTAGATTTCCCAGAAATGGATTTTGTAACGTTCCGAACGCAGAGGGGTCCCTGATGAGGGACCAGGACAAAATTTGGTATGGTTACCTATAAAATTTCCCTCGTCAATTTTACAGGATAACAGCTGGCTCTTTCTGGGGACTATCTTTGAGCGTGACTCAAGGGTAGAGAACCCTAGATCAACATGTGCCTATCCATTGGGTAATAGGGTCAAAAAAAAGGGCGAGGATGAAAGTAAACACATGACGAAAGAAAACACACAACAAAACTGAACTGTACAAAGAAGAGAGCAAGCTCTACTTCCTGAATATTTTTAGGTGTTGCCCACTATAGGGAAGTGGGAGATTAGTTCCTTCCAGATACGAGAGATAGAAGCTATTTTCTCCATTGAGCTGTTTGATCTCAAAAGGCCCTCTCCATAGAGAATCAAATTTCCCGTGCATGCCCTTTGGCTCTTTCTGTTTATCCCACAAAAGGACGAGGTCTCCCACCCGGAACCCTCTTTGCTTAGATTTTTTATCGAACAGTCTCTTGACCTGATTCTGATGTTTGGTGATCCTATCAACCACTCTTATTCTTTTCTCTTCAAGCTCTGATAGATACATGATCCTCTTTTCAAGGGAATTTTCGAAAGTCTCATCTTCGATTGCTCATGCCAAGTGCAGAGTAGGGAGTTCTGCAAAAATGGGAAGCTCGGCGTTGGTCCCATATAACACTTGAAAAGGTGACATACCGAGAGACCTCTTGGGAGTAATGCGGTCCACCCACAAAGCATCATATAATGACTTGTGCCACGTTCGTTGATTCTTATCGACTAGCTTTCGTATGATGGCCACTAGGTTTTTATTACCGGATTCTGCCTGACCATTTCCTTGGGGGTAATAATCTGAGGCGTGAGCCAAGGTTATCCCGTATTCATAGAAAAAACCAAAAACTTCTCATGAGGAGAAGTTAGAAGCGTTATCAACAAAAATCTTGTTTGGAATGCCAAATTTGACAATGATATTCTCTTTGATGAAACTGCAAACAACCTCAGAAGTGGCATGTTTGACAAGTATGGCTTCCACCCATTTCGTGAAGTAATTTGTTTCTATCAGGACATAACTATGTCCGGCACTCGATTGGGGATTGAGTGCACTGATAAAATTGATTCCCCACTGCCTGAATGGTTCATCAATGACGACCGGCCTGAGGGGAAAAGCAACCAATTTTGGCTTACCAAAAAATTGTTGGCAAGGCTTACACTTTGCTACCCAAGCGGCTATATCCTGGAACAGTGTCGGCCAATAATACCTAGCTCAGATGATCTTGTGTGTCGTTACAGAAGAGGAGAAGTGACCACCACAGGCCGAATCATGAAAACTCTCCAATAGCTTTATCTGTTGTGGCTTGTCAACACATCGCAAGAAGATTCCATCTATTCCACGTTTGTATAGACCGTCATCCCAGATGACATATCTGGCTGCTCTGAGCTTTATAGCATGCTTCTCCTTTGTAGTTAGATGGGCTAGGAATTCACCATAAGTGAGAAAGAAAGCAATATCAGAATACCATTCATCATTGGTTGCGAAAAATAGAACCATGGGTAGTGAAACGGCTTTCTCCAGTTGGCTTTGCGCTCCATTGGTGCAATCATCTTTTCCGTCAGGGTCTTCTGAACCTTGGTTTTCAGCCATGAGCTGACAAAGGCCCTTTCCTCTTACCAACTTAGTCAATTTTATATCAGGATCATACTCTTGGAATTTTGCAATCCAATTTCCTCACAAACTCCCTAACTCCTATTGAGTTAGGATGGACTTGACTACCGTGTCAGGGACCAATACCATTGTATGAGAATTTATAATGTAATACATGAAGTTCTTGACTGCTTTGACCATGGTGAAGGCATGCTTTTCCAACTGGGACATCTTTAATTCATGAGGCTTGAGAGGAGAGATCATGAACACAATCGGGGATTCAACATCTTTAGAATTCTTTTGCATTAAGATAGCCGATACAGTATGCTCATATGCATAGCTATACATGGTAAAATATTTGGAGAAATCGGGACATACTAGGACTGGTGCGTGAGCGATGGAGGCTTTTATATCTTCGAACGACTTCTTTCCTTCTTCGCTCCATCAGAAATTTGGTGATCCTTTCATCATGTTTGATATGTGGCGAGTATTTTCAGCAAAGTCGGGGAAAAAGTGCCTGAGAAAATTCACTTTTCTGAAGAAAGAGTGAACGCTAGTTTTGCTTGTGGGTAAAGTAAGACTCTGAATAGCCTTAACCCTTTTGGCATCTATCTTCATCCCTTCATTGCTTACAATGTGTCCCAGTAACTTTCCCTTCGTGACTCCAAAAATGGAATTTTTCAGATTTAGGGAGATCCCATGCTCTCGACATCTAATCAATACTTGCTCAAAATGATCGTAATGATCAATCTGCTATTTAGAGAACATAGTTAAGTCATCCAAGTAAACTACGATGACTTTGCCCATCATTCCTTTGAATGCAAAGTCCATGGCCCACTGAAAAGTGGCACTGGCATTGGTCAGACCAAAAGGCATCCTAATGTAAGTGAATGTACCCCAAGGGGTAGTGAATACTATTTTGAATTGGTCTTCGGGTGAGACTTCGATCTAATTGTAGCCTAAAAAACCATCAAGCATGGACAACATTTCTGATCCAGTCATTGCTTGTAGAACCTGATCCGTTATGGGAAGGGGGTATTTATCCTTCAAGGAGGCTTGATTCAAGTTACAAAAATATACGCATATGCGTATCTCGCCATTCTTCTTGCGTACTGGTACAATGTTCGCAACCCAGGTACTGTGATGGATAGGAAAAATGATCCTTGCGTCCAACATTTTCTAAATTTCAGACTAGATAGTACCTGAGATCTTAGGATTGTAATGTCTCTGCTTCTGGCGAAAGGGTTTGACAACCTCTTTCAATGGGATGTCATGTTGGACGTCCTTTGGCTTGAAATACTTTAGATCGGCATAGGACCATGCCAATACATCCATGTATTTCTTCAGCAACTTGACGAATTTCCGCTTCTCTTCGGGTGCGCAAAATTTTTCAATGTTCACAAACTGCGGATGTTCTACCGAACCTAAATTAATTGGTTTAGTTTCTAGGGAGGAGTTAGGATCATCTCACCTTTTCTTCTTGATAAAACGATTGTGCCTGTCGAACAACTACTCTAGGGAAACCAAACCTTTCAAGATTTTATTTCCTTTGAGCTGACATATGTCATCACTTCCTTTTAAATCACCATCTTGATCAGTAATAGATTCACGACATGTAGAAGTGGATTCTTCAAAATGAAGCTCACTAAAATTCTCTTCCTTTTCTAGGAAGGCAATAAGTTGATTGTCATCATTGAATACCTACCAGTGCTGAGAATTATCCGGCACGCTTAGGCAGAAAACTACCTCAATGGTATAGGTGTCTGTTTTCAAGCCTGGGTGAGGGAGCATGAGGGATGCTGAGATGGCTAATGAGTCGGTCATGTCATTCTGAGCTCTTGGGATGGATTTTATTGAAAAAGCGTCAAACTCCTCAATGTTGTCCCATACCACGTTGTGGTAATGTCTGAGCCTTTCATTCTTCACTTGGTATATCCTTTTAACTTGATTTATGACCAGCTCTTCATCACCCTGTACTTTTAGATTCTTGATTCCTCTTTCCTTTGTGGCTTGCATGCCAAGTAGCAAAGATTCATACTCAGCAGTATTATTCATGTTGAAAAATTGTAACTTGAAAGAAAGAGGAATAATCTCCTCTTTGGGAGATATCAGCACGGCTCCAGCGCCGCACCCATTAGTTACGCAACTACCATCAAACTGCAAATTCTAGATCTTGTTAAGATCCTCTTCTTGGATGAGGACATCCATTTTGTCAGACTTGGTAGATAAGAAATAGTTTCCCATCCCTGATGATTCAAAGAGAATTTGGGCTTTGGGTTCATTGGAGTTAGTAACCAAGTACTTATTTTGTGATTTTGGCTCCAATGTTTGCATTATACCTTTGACAGGGATTCTAGCCTTAAACCAGTCCATATGAATCTCCCCTCCAACTTCACTACAAAAGCTCCTTCCTAGTAGAATTTTGTATGCTGCCAAAATATCAGCAACGAGGACGGTCATCTTTACTCTTTTCTCTGGGAACGCTGCAAATGCGAATTGAGCGTCCTTGATTTGACCGATCAGTGGGACCTGCTTGGTTTCCAAGGAATAACATCTACTAAAAGGCTTGGTAAGGGTGAGTCCCAAGGCATGGGAAAATTTTACTGGCATGACGTTATCGAAAGCCCCAGAATCAATTATGCAGTTGCTTAGTTTGTGGCCATTGATTAGGAGGGAGAGATAGAAAGGTTCTATCTTTCCTGACGTAGATGTTGAGGCAACATTTATGCGAGATGGAGGAGGAGTAGAAAGGATTCCTTTTGGGGAAACCTGAGTAGCTATGACAGCTTGTCTTTGGATGTATTCGGTCAACCTTACAAGCTGCTCGGGATTTGACTGAAGATATTCAGCCTCAGACATCTCGATTTTTGTCTTTTTAGCGTGATCGATTATATCAAATGCGGCCAAGGGTTGAGTTGATGAAGGAATGAGTCCCTCATTTGCAATGGTAGGGTACGATTACTAGCCTTGATAAGAATATGAGGAGGCTGATTCAGAGGGGAAAAAGCTTTCTTTGAAAAATACTTAGCAACAGGCTGAGTAGGAAGGGGATTACCTCTTTTTACAATGGTTGGTGACGTGTTTGACACATCCTTCTCTTTCTACATCCTGGCAACAAATTCTGCTTCTTTTTCTTGAGAGTAGGTGAAAACAGCATAAGATTGTCTGCTTGCATATCCTTGTGTACCCTCTTCTTCATCGGATTCCTCTTCGTCAAATTCCATATACCCAATAGTAGAGTCGTCAGTCAGTTCACCAACATTTTGATCATCTTTACCTGGCGATGAAGGTTCTTCATAATTTTGCTCTTCTTCTTCTTCGATCTCATCTAAAGCATTGATCGGAGGGGCCTCAAGTGCCAACCGTGGAGCAGTTGCGGGTAGGCAGGGCCTTTGTGAGACGTTGTTAGAAGTAAAGCTCCTCCATGGAATATCCCAGTACAAAGTGCCAGGAGAAGCCTGAGCCAACTGCTTCTTTAATGCAAGCAAGTCATTCACCATCTTTTAGAATGCCAGATTGGATGAAGTGGTGGGAGAAGGAGCTGGAACTTTCAACTTGGATGGATCTCACTTTAATTCGCTAGATATTAGCAAGTTGTCTTCAATCTGTATGGCAGCAGCTTGGGCGAGAACCAGAGTAGTAACTGTTGATGCAAAATCACAACACCCCTAGATGTAAATCAGGTTTCTAAGTTGATCTTCAGGCATCCAGTGTGATTTCACAACATTGAATCCTTTCTCCAAGTGTGGGACTTGCAAGAATGAGAAAGCAATCTCCAGAGAAGGTTGGTTCCTATTCCTCTGTTCAGATGCACACAAAAAATGCAAAGGGTTCACTCAAAGTCTAATCTAATCTGCCAAGGAGACAGGGTAAGGAGATGCATAAAAAATAAACATACACTAACAGAGGTGATGCACCGAGGAATGAAGAACATCTATCTTGCCAATAAACACAGACCATTCAAATGTGACGCAAGATCATGCATAGATAACAAAATTCACAGTGAAAGATCAGAAGGATGCAAATGAACATAGAGAGGGTTGAGAATCATCCATAGACATGCATTACTTGCTCCAAAGATTGATACAATACACTACAAAATGCCAAGAGGTAGAGTCACATTACAGTTTCAAATGGGAGGTTCGAACTCCATAAATTCACCTGATAAAGAGAAGAAGGGAGGAGCAAAACAAGAAATGTTCGACCTCTTTAAAGAAGCTCCTCCTTACAATATATACTAAGAATGAGAGAGGAAAGAGAGAGGAAAGTAAAATCTACCACAACCACTTCTGGATACATTTAACTCATCTCATTATGGCAGAAACCGCAGACCCTGGCAAAACGGCAGACTGTCTGCTGCATTAAAGCTGGTTGTTGAACGCCAATTCTAGGCATTATCATGCATCAGATCCGTTTCTCAATTTCCTCTCTCAAAACTGAACCAAAATTTAGGATTGACCCCGGAATCACATAGAGAATTTCACTAGCTTTTCATTGATATAAATAACGTGCAAATACAAGCTCTGGATCAAAAGATATGGAGATCTGAAGATTTAGGGCAAAAAACAGGTGAAAATGTGTTTTGAAACTTTTCCCACGCTTCGCCACCTAGATGATACGTGTCAAGAGCTGATTGGGTGTGTGATTCTCTCTCCTCTGCTCACCCACAGGTTTTCTTTGAAAAATTTGACCTTTTTTTGTGATTTTCCACTTTTCCCGTGCTCCCGCCACTGAGGACGCGTGGCATGCATTGATTGGAGGACAGAGGCGCGGGGTCTTCTTTTACTTTTAGCTTTTTGGCTGAAACTTGGCCAAATTTTTCTAACTCCTCCCCGAGCTCCGTGCTTCCTTGTTCCATTAGACACGTGTCCAATTCCTATTGGCTCGGGCCAGTGCTTCAAACCTCTCTCTTTGAACTTTGGACATTTTTCCTTGTGACACGTGGCGTTACCTGATTCGTCCTTGGGCCTACAGGATTTTTGCATCCCTCGCGTCCCTCTGTCCCGGCTGTCCCAGTGCTGTCTGGGACAAAAACTTCCGATCCACCCGATTCAGGCTTCTCTGTCCCTCTTTCGGCCGATGACGCATGGCGTAATGTGATTGGCTCTCAGTTTCTTCGGTTATCCGCGTCTCGCACTTACTTTTGGCCCGGATGTCCCTATACGAAAGTCCTCTGTTTCGGCCGAACCGGCCGGTTCGCGTCCTTCACGTTCTCACGGCCCAAATGTCCCGAACTGCTTAGTGCGAAAGTTCTCCTTTTCGGCCGATCTGGGTTGTTCGCGTCCTTCACGTTCTCACGGCCCAAATGTCCCAACTGTGCCACTCAGTAGTTAGTTGATTTTCTTCTCCTTCGGCTGAACCAGCTTTCCGCGTCTCTTGCGTCCCTCTGTCCCGGCTATCCTTTTGCTCTACAGACTGCCTGGCGATCTTTCGGCTGATTCACGCCCAGATGTACCAACTGTTCCAAGGGCCGCCTGGACTAAGACTTAGCCAATTTTCATAATTTTTTTCTGCCCCAAGCTTGTTTTTCGCATTTCTTCCATTTCTTAGAACTTGCTCTTTTCTTCTTGAACAAGAGGGTTAGAAAGAGGCTGAGGGGACCCCAAAAACATGATTTTGGGCCCTGAATCAATCTGTTATCAAAATTACTTGGGGGGAATTTTTGACAACAGTAACTTGTTCTTGCAAGAGTAAGAAACTTACTTTTGAGCTCATGGTGTTCACGAAGAAATATTTCTGAGTTTCCGGCATCGGCAGCATGGTAGGCGGAACTCGATTGATTAGTGAGTTGAAACAGGTGATGAAATCATGCATAGTTTCATTGACCTCCTTCTTTAAATGAGTGATCTTGGATAGTAATGTGAACGCGTCTTCTGAAGGCTTATATCTTTCTTCGAATGCAGTTCGCAAGGTGGCCCAACTGGTAATAGATCTGGCTGGTAAATGTTGAAACCATTTTGCTGCAGGTCCTTGTAAGGTTTCTAGAAAGAGGCGAACTGACACATCTTCATGGGTCACATCCAGGATACTTCATGACATGATGAACGTGGATATGTGTGAATCTATGATTTGGTTCCCGTTCCCATCAAATTTAGGAAAATTATTTTGGTTTCCATGTGGGATCGCGTGAATAGGATGTGGTAAAGCCAAGGGGCCCATAGCATTTCCCCATGGCACTGCCATTTGAACACCTAGAAAGAGAATGTGTGCTGGGAGGATGGTCCCACTGAGCAAAAAAGTACTATAAATTGATTTGGATGCACCTTATGAGAGGTGCTTCCTTCGTGGAGGTGAGACACTCCTGGATGACCGGTTAGCTGAGCTTAGCGATGAGAAGCGTGTTAGTGTAACACTGAAGTTGTTCCTTTGAAGCAGATCAAAAGTAGGATCAACTTCTCCATGGGCTCTCCTGCTACGAGTAAATGGTTCACCTGCCAGTGTACCTTCCAGATCTGTAATATATTGGAGCATATTTAAAACTCTTTTTAGTTGTACTTGCTTATTTTCTGAATTTTCTAACAAAAATCAGCAGCATGTACTTTTCTAAATATTTAATTTTATCCCTCTTTTAACAACCGATTGCAGTTTTAATGACAAAGATCAGTGAGGATAAAATGATGGTAAAGCTTAGTAAGCTAATTTTCAAATCTAGAGTTGACTTTTTCAAAGAGTTTGAAAATTTTGGTAAACTATCAAAAATTAGATCTATGGAAACATATAGATTTTTGTAAAAACTCAGCGAACTAAAGATCTCTAACTAGCCCAGATCTATGGACCTCTAAAGAAAATTTTTCAGTTTGGGTCACTCTTGTAAAAAAATTGGATTTTGAACAAAAGTTAAAAATTTGCAAACAGGTAGTGACTTTTTTTATTTTCACTGATTTTCTGACATACCACTATCATAGATCTGTTAGATCTGTTCGATCCCCAGTAGAGTCACCAAAAACTGTTGGTCCAAAAATCTTTCAAGTGGACAGATCTATGGATAGATGAGCCAACAGTGTGCAGGGTATAGCCCCTCTTTGAGTCAGCAAAGTGAAACTGGTTTATTGTTATTCTACCAGCAGGAATCTTTGCAAGTCTCACAATATTTTGCCTTCGGGGGTTGGGATCTCATCCCAGTAGAGGTACTTCCAACTATAAGAAGAAGGGGAAGAAGTGAGGCAGGGAGATAGGAAATATCTGAAGGGAGAAAAGAAATGAATTCCAAAGCAGAAAGGTCAGAGGGTCTATGTTTTAGGCTAGTAGTAAATAGAGCTGAGCTTACTCACATAGATGAACAAAGCAATACTGATGAATAAATGACAATAAAGCAGAAGGAGATTAAACAAAACAAACATACAGATCTAACATAAGAAAGCTCTAATGTATAACACAGGTATTCAACACAAAGTCTAAATATTGTATTAATATTTCCTTCTGTTACAAAAAGTTCAAAGGCTTTTCTTCTTACTTATGTTTTTCATCTGAAAACTATCCATCCCTTGAAAACAACAAGTATTCAAGTATATATAGAAGAAGGAAAAGAGAGAAGGCCAAAAAGTAACCAACAAACTAATTACAAAGTATCCACAAAATATCTAAAAGTCAACTGTTGACTTTTGGCAACTTGGTGGATGACATCATCTCATGGTGCAACAAGGATTATGTCATCGTTTGTGCTAACATACTCTTAGATATTTACAAAAATAAGATCAAGAGGAAGGATATTATTCATCAGCGTCTCGCGGTCAAAAGGGAGTGTCTTGCTTCTGTTGTTGCTTGGGATAAGTGATGTTAAACTGGGCCCGATATTCCATGAACTTGCTGATCATGGGTTGAATTTGATCTTGAGCAGGATCCTTGTGGCGATCACTAATAACTTCACAAGTTTCACGTTCATCCATGAGCCTTTCTGGGAGCTTGGAATATTCATTTCCCACCTCTATCAGGTACCCTATAAAGTCACGACAGGCCAAAAGGTTGTTGATGCATTCGGTGTCGAAAGTGGCTTTTGGCCCTAACCCTTGCGAGACAATCTCCTTAAAGATCTGAATAGTTTGGTCTGCCTTCCTCAGGGTAAAAGGAGTGAGTAGGCCTGGGGACATTCTCAAGATGATTTTCTCCATCTGGTGCATATCCTCCAAGGCTTCCTCTTTGACTTTATCTATCTTTTTGAGGACAAACTCCAACTGATCGACCTGGTAGTCCAAAGTAGAAAGGATCTTGTTGGGCACTCTGGGGTGATTGAAGACACCGAACTTGATCAGATATTTCACTGAAAAGTCAAGCATTTTCTGGAAGGTCTCATGTTGTAGCCTAGCATGGTCCAACTCTTTGGAGATGGGACCCGCAATCACCTGGAGTGCCTTGTTCGCCTGATTGATGTTCCAATACAACTCGGTGAACTTGACGATTACTCCCTCACTTTCCTTGAGGATTTGGTATCTCTAGGTGGATACTACCATACCTTGCTCACTGATTTTGGCGTATTCATTTATCTTATTCTGGCTCAGGGGCTCAGCAGTTTCGGTGGTAGTTGTAGGAGGTGCACTGCCCATTTTCTACAAGGCGTGGAGAAGATGTTTATTTTTCTCCTTTAATAGCCTCTTTTCTTCCTTTGCTTCATAGAGCTTCTTGCAAAGGGCATCAACTACAGATAGGGCCTCTTCCTGAAGGCTTTTAGAAGATGTTCCCATTGTGACTTGGGTCACTGTATAATCTGTCAGAGATAGATCCTTTTTATCCTTTAAAGGATTGGGATATGCAATCTCCATTACTCTTTCTCCCGATGCACTCTGAGAGAAGCGGGTTATAGGATTTTGCTTCTTAGCCCCCTTTGATAGGATGACAGAGAAGTCCATCGGTGCGATAGGAAATTTCCTCTTTTATTGGCTTAGATGCTAGGAGATCCACGCTGGACTTATGGGAGTGGGACCAAAAGTGGAAGAGGGGGCAGCTACAGTAGTGGAAGGAAAGTGCGTAGAGACATTTGGTGGTGGCATTGAGAGGGAGGTCAAGAAAGTGCTCACAGGGGGAAGGGACACTGCAGGGGAGGAAGATATGGGAAAGGAAGGGAGCTGAGAGATGAGAGAAGAAATGGTGGGGGACATGTCCGTGAGAGAAGAGAAGATGGATGATGAGGAGGGGGGAACAATAGAAGATGGGGGAGACGATATGACCAAAGGAATGGTCGCTTGGGTCATACGAGGAGGAGGAGGAGAAGGAGAAGGGACAGAAGGGACCTCAGCAGTTGTAGCAGTGGCAACATCCTGAAGGGATGTGCCTATTGGAACATCTTCGGCCACTTCTTTCTCTAGAGATAACAGGCTTATAACCTGTTCTTGTGTGGCAGAAGGGGGGCTCTCAGGAGCTCCTTCTTGAGCAAAGCTTGGTTCTCCCTCTGCCCTTTGGTAGATGCTTTGGCCTAGTAGGCGCGTTGCCCAATGGGGACGTAGTATAATCTACCCCGAGGTAGATGAGGCCATTCATCCTGAACCAGTGTTTTGTCCACCGCAGAGTTTCTTTGACCCTATCTTCAATGGTCTAGAGCACTTTGGTTCTGTCGATTGCAGTAAACTACCAGTTGTCCCCATCCGTGTTAAGATACACCTGATCAACTTCTTGATCGGTAGTTTGATAACCTTTTTGGACAATGGCCACACTGTACTGAATGATCTCTGCCAGGGCTAAGTGAGAATGGTCCTTTCTTCTGAGTTCAACCTCGTTGTACAGGTCGATGTAGATATCCTCGATCTGTGAAATGTGGATTGGATCAAGTTTTTCCTTGGGAAGGTAATTCCTTGGATCGAAAGTGGGCCTCATCGGGAAATTGTGCTTCAGATTGAGAAATTCTAGCTCGGCAACCATTTCCTGGGATTTGTGGTGAGAGATGCATGTGTATCTACCCACTGTAAGGGGGAAAGGAGTTCCACCCTTCTTTCTGTTCAGGAAATTCTCGTGGTATGATACGAGCTGTCTAGATAGCTCCAACAGGATCAGCTTGGGACCGGCATATCTTGGCAATTTGGTGGGCTCACCCAGGAAGTTAGCTTCCCTGAGATAGGTGAAGGTGGGAAATTGTGTGAATAAGGCCCCCCTCTTCTTCATTTTTGTGACAATGCTCTTGGTTGTTCGACCGTGAGTCATGTTGGGCCTCAAAAGGTAGACGATGTCGTGGAAGAAGGCATCATTGATTTTGGTGAACTGTGATATGTTGTTCTCCAGTTTTAGCTCTAGGTTATACTCGTATATCTTTACTTAGGGCCAAACCCTGCATCGGCTCAATGATGGATACTCCCTTTCCAAGGCTGCAGCATAAACTACGTCGGAGTTCATGTAGAACCTCCCCGTTGTGGTGAGTTGTTGGAGCTGCTCGGATATGGTACTGCTTATGATCTCCACCCACTCGAAGCGTTGATCTAGTATGTTCTTGTTCATAGTTTCAAAGTACCTGAGCATCCATTTTTGAAAGTAATGGGCGTCATAAAACTCAAACACTCTACTTAGGAATGTGATGGTATCACTTAATTCCTCAAAGAAATCACTACAGTGAATAACCTATGGCCATCTAGTTACCACCTTCTTGTTCTTTAAATACACTTCATTCATCAGCTGCATGCACTGGTCTTCATTATCCTCCCATGCCTTAATGCAGTCCTCTTTGCTCACGTCCACGAAATGCCGGTGGTGAGGGATGCCAAGCATGATTTTGAAGTGCCAGGTGGTAAGGTTGATCATGACTTCACCCTTCTCATTTTGGACACACCTTGTGTCTTTGTTGTAGTAGAGGGACACTACCATCATGAATTCATTGTTCACTACACTGACGGGGATCTTCTCAGCAAAATGTAGGCCACTTCCTACTAGTTTGTCCATCCAAGGACTCCCCGTGACTCTCCTAGTTCTCACCCAGAAATCTTCCATGTCAATGTGACCAAGCTCAGAGTCTCTTATATCTAGGTCACATTCTACCTGGGACTCGGGCATTCTGACCCTTTGATACTTGTACTTCATCTCTTCCTCTGTAAGTTTAGCTTTTTCCTTTGATTTGGTCGGTCTCTTGCTTGATGTAGACATATGTGGATCTGAGTTCAGTTGTTGATCTGCAAGAAGAAGAAGTGAAACCCAACGTAGAAGAGCCATGTTAGCTATTAGATCTTCCATTAGAGTATTACAGAATGAGGAGTTAACAATTTAAAGGCCTCAGGGTGCAGGGCGCATGAACACTGCAGGCTACAGGATTAATAGTATGGCACATAGAAGAAGGGTGTTACAAGGAACAAATTGGCGCCAAAGGGCGTAGGGCGCAAGGATTCTGCACATGACATTTTGTTATTGTAAGCAGAAGTGCACCTGCACCATTCATATGTGTTTTATGCTGGGCAAAGATAATTTTCATGTTGCACGGGGACATGTTACATAGAACTTTGGTGCGTCAAAGGGGCGCAGGGTTGATGTGTGTAACATAGGCTTTATGTGAGTAAAAGGGGAACTTGGCGTGGTGTAGGGAAGGCTTGCATGACATTGTGCTACTGTAAGAGGGGATGCACCTATGCTATTGTTTAGGATTTACTCGGTTTCACATGGCGTGGGTAATTTTCATGTTGTAAGCAGGATCAGTGCACCTTCTTGGCATGACTGTATTTTATGTAACAGGTGTGGCGAATGCGCCAAGAGGAAAAAGAACAGTTTTAAACTAATCTTTCAGGTTTTCTCTTTCCTGACAGGCTCATGATCTTTCAAGCCTCTTTTACAGGGTTTTTTGGATGGTGAAAAGGGCACAGCAAGGAGGTCCAGGTGAATTTTTAGGTAGATCCTTCCTTACCAGCAGATCTGGAAAGAGGAGGAAGAGCTTAGGGGAGAAAGACAGCAAGAACAATAAAAAAGGGGGGGGGGGCAAAAATCCATTACCTCCTACCATACAAATAATCAAAACAAAACATTGGAGGAGTAAGAACCACCTACCCAGAATATATATAGTATACGAGAGGTGAAACGGGGTCCACAACCACGATACGAGGAGGACATGCGTGCCAACAGGTGCAGAGGAATAAAGTAATCATGTCTTTTCATTTGTTAAAGTGACAGGGTGGGTGCACCCATATATAGGCAAAGGTGCAATAAATGCACCAACCACTTTTTCAAGATGTACACCAAAACATGTGTCGACACGTAAAACGATGTGCCCTTTGGCGTGGATAAATGTGTGTCAACACGGGAATACTTACACCTTTGGCACAATTTTAAGACTATCAACACTTCATTCCTTGCGCCCTTTGGCGCAACAATTTATGTGTTAACATTAAGGTGCATGCGCCTTGGCGTACACAAAAATGGCGCATCACGGGAAGGTGCACCAAAACATGTGTCAACACGTCAAACGGTGCGGAAAAGGAAATGAAGGGGGTATAGATTTACTCTATGTAACAGAAATAAAAGGTGCGCCCAGCCAAAAGGTATCAAAAATGGCTAAGTTTAGAGAACTAGATTTCCCAGAAATGGATTTTGCAACATTCCGAATGTAGAGGGGTCCCTGACAAGGAACCAGGACAAAATTTGGTATGGTTACCCATAAAATTTCCCTCGATAATTTTATAGGATAACAATATTGTGGCACACAAAAGGAGTTATGACTTCTGAGCGCAAGTCAAGACATTTTAAAACTACATTGTAGGGACGTGTACATAGTTGGTATAGGAATTTTGACCCCAATTAAACTTTCTTAGATTACGCAGCATTAAAGGATGATTTCCTTAAGTAGTTTCATATCCCTGAGTTTGATCAAAAAAATTATAAGAACACTCAATGATATTAAGAAGGGCACTACTGAGAGCATTTAGGAATATGATGTCTATTTCAAGACGTTGTTGTCTAATCTTTCTTATGATATTCATGCAATCCATTATGCACAATGGTTTGTTGGGGGTTTGATCACACCTTTAAAAAAGGGCATTATCACATTAGAATTATACGAACCCATGAAAAGCACTTAAAGTAGCTTTACACGCTGAGGTAGTTGGAAGTATAGACACTGGAGTAAGCGAGTTCCTGGAAGAATATATTGCAACTATGGTGAAATAGTAGGAGAAAATATCATCCAATTCAGTTCATGAGAAACACACTATGTTGATCAGTCAAACTCTGGCACTTAGTTCAGAAAATACAGAAGTTTCACCTAGGAGAACATAGCACATTCAAAGGCATGGAAACATTGGAGAGGATCACGCGTAGAACAAAGATAGATTCGGGACTCAGCCATTTTCATTATGAGGATCTATTTTTGGAGATAGCGTGCAGAGCACTCAAACAAATTCCGACTTACATGACACACATTGGATATTTTTAGATGATTAGATATGAGATGTTTTACATCATTGCAGGCTAAAGATAGAGTGGTGAACTGATAGTTGACTAAGGGAGATCTATTGTTGACACTCTTACATGTAATCCTATTTTTGTAACGACGCATGGCTGATAATAGCATGTGACCTATTTTGGGATTAGATTAGTGATGAAGGGAAATTCCCCACCCTTACAAATATGTATTGAACTATGTAGTATATATATATATATAGAGAGAGAGAGAGAGAGATCATAGATATACGTGTGAGAAATAGGGTATAATGAGATTATGCTGCTAGATTTGTTATGTGCATGAGTGTATATGACTGTTATTGTAATGAAGCTTCTGTGTATTTACTGCAATTAATATAATGGATATTATGGACTAAAAACAAGGTGTTCTCATGGTTATAATTCAGTATTGCATGCTTGATTCCATTATGGTTATCGGTTAAGTATGTTATATTCTAGATCTAGGTCTGAATATACACTATATGGAAGATATATTAGTTATAGATCTGAATGATTAATGTCTTCATCATGTTAACATCCTGTAATAGCAACCCTAAATAGGGGCTTGGTACCTTTACGTGCTTTGGGTGAGCACTTGGTATAGGTTGAGTGATGTGCCAATGTGCCTGGGCTTGTATTGTTGAGTTCTAGTCTGCATCACACTGAGATTTGATGTATAGATTGTGAAGTGGAAGGGCACACTAAGGATAGTTGTCCTCGTAGGTTAGTACATTCATTGTTGTTAGACTGTGAGATATGTCATTTGGAGCATGATGTCAGTCATTTCCCATTATTACAACATGTGATAAGGAAGAATGTATCTTGCTATTGTAAAATTTTTGGGTCCACAACTCATGATACAGAAGATTGCAGGTCGATTTTTCATATCCATGATGCCATAGATATTGGTGTGTAATAGACAAGTATAACAGATAACTTTAAAGGTAAAATTGAGCACCATGATCATGATCACACTCAAGCATGATACGATTGGAATGAAGGGTGATTTTAAGGAGGTCATGGTCGAGGTACATATTCAGGTCTGACACCAGCTATAGGTTTGGGATCATGAGACATAGGTGGCTCTAGTTCTGGAGGGTTTGGTGGTTCTAGAGGTAGGGGAAACACAGGAGCTTCTGGATCAGGTGGGCAAGGTCCACACCAACCTCAGAATATTTACATGGAGATGTCTCTTCATCTTCCATACTATAGGGGCATAGAAGATTCTTCTAAACATGTGCATATGTATGAAATATTTTGGTGTGCAAAAGGAATCATGGCTTTTGAGCATAGGGAAAGCCAATTTACTCTATGTTACAAGGGTGTGCACACATTTGGTATGGAATGTTTGACCCTGATCAAACTTACCTAGATTATACAACTTTAAAATATGCATTCCTTAAAGAGTTTCACATCCCTGAGTTTGAGAAGAAGAGTATAAGTGCACTCAAGGATATTAAGCATGGCACTACTTAGAGTGTTAGAGAGTATGATGCCTGATTTAAAATAATGTTATCTAAGCTTTCTTATTATATACATGTAAGCCAACATGCACAATGGTTCATTGGGGGGATAATTACCCCTTTTAGAAGGGCATTATCACATAAGGCATACACTGATCCGTGCAAAGCACTTGAAGCAGCCTTACACGCTGAGGTGGTTAGAAGTATAGATACTAGGGTGAGCCAATTTTTAGAATCACAAATTGCAGCTATGGAAAAACAATTGGAGAAACTATCAGCAAATTCAACACATGAGATGTGTATGAGGTTTTGGTGTATGGATTGTGAAGTAGAAGCACACGTAAAGGATAGTTGTCCTCGCAGATCAATACACTCATTGCTATTGGATTGTGAGATATGACATTTAAACCATGATGTTAGCCGTTGCCCATTATTACAGCACACGATAAGGAAGAACGTTTCAAGCTACTGTAAAATATGCAGGTCCACAAGTTGATGAGTGCATAGATTGGCTCATTAATATCACTTCTTCATACCGAAAATGCTCTTGGAAAATGACTTATTTGTATATGGGGATGTTTTGTATAGTCGTGTCTTAGTAGGTTGATGCATTTTTCCTTGCTATTATTTATAAAATTCATTTATCACATGACCTCCTACTAACTGTTTTATGAGATCAAATATGATGATGTGTGCAGGGATGATGGAGGTTACTGATGGAAAAGTTGGCCGAGTTTGATGCATATGGCTGGAGACTGTTTCCGAATTGACCTATTAGTCTGGGCTTGACTCTAATGGCCCATAGAAATCTAAGAGTTTCAATTAATATTTGAGGAAGTAGTGTTTAATGCCACCTGATATGGTTGTTCTTGGAACAAACATTATCTATATGAAGACTTTGTCTTCAGTGAAAAAGGACCACTTTTTTATCGAAGAAATTTATCTGCATACTATTCTGTTCTGGATTTGTTTTTCTGATATGTTTTGAACTCATTTGAAAGTTAATGAAAACTACTATGTTTTGAGAATCATAAGTTTTTTATCACTCTATCCCGAGGAAGAGCAAGGGCCCACTCAACCGAGGAGATACGAGGTCACTTTGTGTTTTACATGCATACAGTCCTTCGATTAGTTTTATTACAGTTATCATTTGATGAGTTTTACATACATTCTTTGATTAACTAACTCCATTTTCTCCATTATTGCTTTCACTTTTAGGTAGATGTTTTTGCCATGTAAATTTAGCTCATAAATAGTCTTGCTTTCTGTTGAATTCCAGTTATTTATTTATGGTTTAAATTCTCAAGAATAAGTGTATGCGTATTTTACTTTACAGTAGAAAATTAGTTGTTGAAATCCATTTCCTTGCAAATAGTTGAAATTCGTAGACTAGTATTTAATTTTCGTAGATTTTAACTACACTTCCGTAGAATAGCCACCAAGCTAAGCAACCCCCCAAAAAACTCAACGTATAACTGGTTCTTCTAAGACTCTATTGCATATTGCCTTGGACACAGCCCTGGTTTAGATGACACTGAAAAAGATTGTGTCAATTAAATGATTGGAAGAGTAAAACAACCCGTCACGAGTCATGACACGAAAGACTACCAGCTAATTGGTCAGATCCATGATGCTATATATATTGGTGTATGACAAACAAGATTTTTAGATAACTCTAAGGGAAAGAATGAGCATCATGACTGAGATCACAATCAAGCATGCTATGATTGGAATGAAGGGAATTTTAAAGGTGGTCATGGCAGGGGTGAAGGATACCACGGTGGATTTATGGGATGAGGCCATGGTAGTGGAAGGAGTGAGCTCCCTCACATAACATGTTATACAATCGGATCTCCTGACCACTACAAGTGTAAATGTCCTTAGAATATTAAATGTTTTTTTTGTGGAAAGAACAATAGCTATGAGGAGTGCCCAAACTTGTATGAGCATCTTAGTAAGAAGTATAAACAAGAAAAAAAGGCACATGAATGGTTAGGATACGACCTATGGAAAATCAATGGATGCCTAAGTTGAAAGCAAAGTTTGAGGTGTTACAAGTAAATATTACAACCTGCACTTAGGTGGCATGCACCAGATAAGCATTATAGTTGAATCCTACCATCACTAAGGAAGAGGTTCTACATGTACGATACCCAGATCCTGCTCATCAGAAGGAGGTTTATCAGGAAACCATGGAAGTTCTAAGGAATCTTCAAGGTGAGATACAATACTTAAAAGAGAAATCACAGAAGATCGAGCAAAAGAAAGTATCAGAGATGGTTCAATGTAATATAGATGACTTAAGGGAAGTGTGTAAATTTTTTCTCCAAGATAATATCATTCCATTGTTAGGGAATTGGTTAAAGGGAAACACTTTGCGCACATGTATTGAGATAGGATGGAAGATCTTGCATATGAATCTTCCCCCTCATAGCCTATATTATGACAAGGAAATCACTTTGAATGTTGGATAGGTGGCTATTGAGTAATATATTGATTGATACATGCATGGAAGTCAATGTTCTTACCTTAGATGCATGGGTATAAATGGGGAGACCCCCATTATAGCCATCCTCTAATATATTTTTCATGGCTAATAGAACTAAGGCCTCCCATTGGAGTTTTTAAAGATGCATCCATTACTATACAAGGAGCAAAGTTCACTGCATACTTTAAGGTTTTAGTGCTGACAAAGTCGGATAGCTTCCCAGCTCTATTGGTGCATCCTTAGTGTTGTGTAAATAAATTTGATCTTCGGTTCAACAAGGGCTATATCAGTTTTTAAAACAAGGAGGAGAGAGTTGTTATCCCTTTAACAGATGGTAAAATCATGCCCTATGTTGAGCCCTTGAGTTAAGAAGATCTAAATAGTATTTATGTATGCATCATTCAAGACCCAGAGATGCTTGAGCCAACTAAAGAAGGAATAATTCGGTGGGAGGATGCATAGTCCATTAGTGATACTACAATTTTTTCCTATGATAATTGGGCTCATAACACTTATGAGTTGGTAGGGCGCAAAGTAAAGAGCATATTTCCTAGAGGTAGAAAACCACATTATGTCAAGAGAATAGGTAATAACTCAGTACCTTGTTACACCAGAGAAGGAGATCCTATGGTATTCCTGTATGCCATGGAATAACATTGGATAGACCCATTGGAGAGAAGAAATATGTTTTCATATACACTACGTGGGACAACAACATGCTGGTGGATGGCCCACAAGGATAATCTTGTAGGATGGGATGAAATTAGGATTGCGCTTTCTACTAGGTTCCTTAAGAGCAATGCACCTACTCAAATTTGTACTTATTATGGTATCAACCTGCTCAGCACCACGTTCAAAAGTGTGAGAGACTCTGGATAGAAGGGCAGGAAGCTTTACCACCTTTGCTATGGGTGCACAAGTTTTATTCCACTTTACAAAGGATACATGTGTTCTTGGTATGTATATGCAGAACTCCATAGAGAGACTTGAAATTGGCAGGATTTAATTGTTGGAATAACCCAAACATTTGAATTATTCTTTACAAATCCTCGGGTGGAAGAAGCATTAAAATTCATAAAGTGTTTAACTATGGGAGATAGTGCTAAGGCTGAAGAACTCCTTCAGGAGTTATTAGATGAAGGATACTTAGGAGTGCGTCTTGTTGAAGAAACAAAGGCTGATGCCACATTACTTTAATGCTCTTGCCTAGAGAAATAAAAATAAAAAATGGTCTACTTAGTGGATGATAAATAATTAGAAAATTTGGATGCAAATTATTCAACAGGTAGGCATGAGGTATTGAACAATGCAGATACGACCACATGCACCTATCATAAACCCATAAATACAAAGAAGGTGAATATTGGATCAAAGGATGAGCCTAAGGAAGCTGTAATTGGGGACTATTGGTCAGAATTTGAAGTGGAAAAAATCATCGAGTTACTAAGGGATTACCAGGACTTATTCCCTAGGGGGTACCATGAACTTAAAGGCATGCATGAATCATTAGGGGAGACGAAGATAAAATTTAAAGAGGGTGTGCACCCAATTAGAAAGAAACCCTTCAGGATGAACCCCAACTTGTGTGAAAAGGTCAAAGAAGAGATTGAAAAAAATGTTGAAGTCTTGAATTATCAAGCCCCTTGATGAGTCAGAATGGGTTAGTTCAATGGTGATCAGTATCAAGAAGGATGGACGGATTAGGATTTGTGTGGACTACAGGGAGCTGAATGTTACATGTGTTATTGATCCCTTTCCTACACTTTTCACTGAGGAAATGCTAGAAGGCATTGTAGGGCGAGAAATTTATTCATTTACGGATGGGTTCTCTAGGTATCATTAGGTTTGGATTTCCCAAGAGGATCATGAAAATACTATGTTTACTACGGAATGGGGTAGCTTCACCTATACTGTAAGGCCTTTTGGTCTGAAAAATGTGCCTAGTGTATTTTCATGAATAGTTGTTCAAGCATTCAAGGAATTTATTCACAACTTCTTACAGGTATATTTAGATGATTGGACAGTGTATGGATTAGTTATGGATCATTTTGAAAATTTTTGCTTAATGTTTGAAAGATGTAGACAATTGAGTATCTCCTTGAACATAAAGAAGTGCATATTTTCTACACCATTTGGGATATTGCTCAGACAAATAATCTATAAGGAAGGTTTTTTGGTTGATCCAACCAAGGTTACAATCATTATAGGCCTAAGGGATCCTACCATTCAGAGTGAGGTGTGTGGATTTTTGGGTCATATAGGATATTATAGGAAGTTTTTCAAAGGCTATGCAAAAATTGTTGCACAGTTGGAAGAGTTACTAAAAGGGAAAGGTACGTTCTACTGGGGATAACCACAACAACACACATTCGAGACATTAAAGTAAAAGCTTACTACCACACCTATTCTACATTTTCCTTCATGGTACCAACCCTTTCATGTACATGTTGATGGCTCTGACATGGTCATTGGCATGGTGTTAGCTCAACCTGGAGAAGGTATTGTAGATCATTCTATCTTTTTTGTGTAGAAAAAAATTACACCACTACAGAGTGTGAAGTTTTTTCAATGATCTATGCGCTACATAAATTCTACTTGTACCTACTAGCTACACCATTCATATTTTATACAGATCACATGGCATTGAATTATTTGGTAAACAAACATGTTCTACAAGGGCACATATGTTAATGGATGCTCTTATTTCAAGAATTTGATTTCATAATTCTGGTGAAACTAGGGAAAAGTAAATTCCAGACCAGACCATCTATCCATAACATAGTTAGGAGAAGAAGCATAGGAAATTAATGATACCATGTCATATGCACAGGTATACAAGTTACAACAAGTGCCATAAGAACTATAAGACATTGTTGTATTTCTATGAATAGGGATGGCACCAGAAGGAATGAAATCCTTGGAGAGGAAACAAATTTCCATACACACAGCCCCCTATATATTAATTAGTGGTGACCTATACAAGTTAGGTCGAGATGAAGTATTATGTCATTCTATATTAGAACATGAGCACCCAGATATTATGGAAGAAGCTCATGGAGGTATTGCAAGTGGCCACTATGTCGGTGATTCCACTACGCGTAATATTCTACTCGTTAGACTATGGTGGGAGACCTTGTACAAAGATTGTAAGGATATTTGTAAGGATTGTGCTCATTTTCAACGCCTTGGGAAACTAGGTCATCAAGATGAAATTCCTCTAAGACCCATTACTAGTGCAGAACTATTTGAAAAATGAGCTATAAATTTTGTAGGTCCTATTTTACTAGCTGCACGTAGAATTAGATTATGGTACATCATCACTTACACAGATTATCTGACAAGGTGGCAAGAAGGAGTACTTACAAAGGATTGTACAATGGCTACATCAAGCAAGTTTCTTTGGGAAAATATTATTACAAGTTATGGATGTCCTTTAAGTTTGACCAATGACAGGGGCACACATTTTCTTGATAAGACAATCAAAATTCTATTGGATGAATTCATGATTGCACACCATAAGACTACACCCTATCATCCTCAAGAAAATGGAATTGTTGAGGCTTTCAACAAACTTTTGAGCTAGACATTGACAAAAATATGTGATGTTGGAAGAAAGGATTGGGATGATAAAGTATCTATAGTACTTTGGGCATATCGGATAACATATAAAAGGTTGAACAAAACCACACCATTTCAGTTACTATTTGGTGCGGAAGAAGTTCTTCCTATGAAATTTATGTTACCTTCTTTGCATATTACGTCTGCTGGAGGTCTTGCTAATGAGAAAGCATTATAAGAGCCCATTGAACAATTAATCCAATTGGATGAATGATGATCCATAGCACGTTGGATTCAAAAACAAGAGAAGGCCAATCAGAAAGCATGACATGATAGGCACATCATGGATAAAAAGTT
The DNA here is from genome assembly GCA_019776745.2 of Taxus chinensis. NCBI lineage: Eukaryota > Viridiplantae > Streptophyta > Pinopsida > Cupressales > Taxaceae > Taxus > Taxus chinensis. The sequence continues at coordinate 864,013,014 of CM034150.1, forward strand.
GGAGATAGGATAGATGGTGCTCCTTTATGATTCTAAGTTTTTTTTCCATCCAAGTAAACTCAAGGTACATTGGTTGGGGCCGTATGTTGTCACTCACATACTCGAATCAGGCACTTGTCAGTTAGAGGCCCTTGACGAAATATGGTTACCTAGTTACTTCAACGGGAGTAGGATGAAGCCCTACTATAAATAAGTCCTTTTGGTGTTTGTAATAAGGTAATGTTTCCATTTAGATTAGGTTTTCAATTTTGCATTCCCTTAATGTGTTTCCCTCTTTGTTTTTATGCTTTGTCAATTTAGTTGGTGTGTTTGTGTATTAAGCGCATTTATGCGCTAGAAGCTGATTACTATTTGAAGAATTTTTATGCGCAGAGGACTTCACATACCCTTAGTGTGGGGTAGGTTATTGAAATACAAGTACAGATGAAAATAATTTCACATGAAAGAAACTATGTACGGGTGCTATTCAACATTGGAAAATTGAAAAAAAAAAGATATTTTCTCTAGACACAAGGACCATAGATAGAGAAGAGTGAAGAAATAAGTATAATGTGAGGTAAGTAGGGGCCAAGAAGACTACCAATGAAAGGACTAGTGATGAGGTACTCAGGCACATGGAAACACGCTGAAGAGAAGTTTGCAGCCAAAAGGTAGGAGGGTACACTAGAAGGATATACCTTGGGCACGAAGATGTACCGTGCGGAAATAATGAAAATGGTCAATTATGAGAGGATTTTTGGTAGGTGGACGAGCAATTAATGCACTAAATTTTTGAAATTATATATAAGGATGGGATGTGAATTCATTTTTACCATTGCAATTGAGAAAATATGAAAAGGGCTAAGTGTGAACAAGCCGAGCAATTGTGTTGAGGTGCGTAGAGTGTGAAACTAGATGTGAGGAGAAGGGTTGTGCATTGGAGAAGCTTGTGTTCCCATAGGAGAAGGGTTTGAGTGAAGTAGATGTGTTACAAATAAACTAGGGCACATGATTTCCATTAGGGCATGAAGATTTAAGCTAGGATTTCGACTTTCTCAACTACAGAGGGAAGAAAAGAGAGATTTTTCAAATGGCACCAAAGAAAGCACCTTCAGCAGGAGATAATGGGAAGAAGAAGGTTGAAGTGGAAGAAGAGATTACTTCCGAGAGTAATTTTTCATAAATGCAATATCCGAAGGGCATGATTGTGGGACAAGAATGGGATTCCTATATCTAGCAATGTATAATCAATGACTATAACCATTGAACATCAGATAATAAGAAGGAGCTTGATGCGTTGAGCCAAAAAACAAAAAAGTGCATAGCAAAGGATATGCAAGTATACGATGACACTGGTGAGAAGTTTCTTAAGAATAATAGAGTCTACTAACTGAATGATTTTCCATATTTTGGAAAGTATAAACCATTGTATCAGTGGCTAATGAGCAGAGTCCATGAAGACTTCTTCTATTTCACTGAACGGAGGGTAAGAATCACAACTACTTTGATTTCAATGGTGATAGGACTAAGGGCCTCCAGGTTGGATCTGGATAATGATTTAACTGATAAATACATAATCTTGGAGACAAGGAATGAGTTGGGGTATACCAAGGGTCTATACGATATGGAAATTGACAAGTTGAAGAAGTATCCAATATTGCAAGTAGCTGCACATCTTGTGACAAAGTTGAATGACGAAGGAAGGTGGTCATAGGTAAACACAATGTGGTTGCACGTCACCAAGAAGATGTCTTAAGGAGTGGTCTACAACATTGTAGATCACATAGAAAAACAATCATTAAAGAAGCACGAACAGGTGACAGAATAATTTTTGGCATCGTGTTATTGTCCTTAGTATTCATGGAGATTGGGGTTCCTGATGGGCCAAAGGAGAATATTTGGGAGTACCCCACGGAACACAAGTCACTTGCGGAGAGTTTTAGCCAGTACTTGTGTGATGGATCAATGAGTGGACTATTCAAGCATAGGGTGGATATTTGGTATGATAGAATCCGTGCGGTGTTTGAGGAAGAGTGGCATATAACCAAGGATTTTCCTTCGGTGGTGGGTAAGGTAGTTCAGTTTGCATTATACCAACATTTTTGCACCACATGATTTATGATGAAGGAAGGGGCTTGGATCCCATGGTGCAAATTGCCATATGCCTTCATAGCAAGGTATTTCCCAGCATCAATTCATCAGTTCTCATATGCACTCCGTTTAACCTTCAATGCAAATAAGGTAGATTATGACTACCACATTTTGAGGAAGAAGTATGTATATCCATGGCACAATACATACATTGAAAGACTTATTTCAGATATTATAAGCATGAAACCTGTGAGCTTGGTAGTTAGGGACATTGGAGCAGCACTCATGTACCTACAACTCAAACCCAAGCTAGAGAATGCTAAGTATGTGGAGAATGAGTTCACTCTCCTAGGGCCACCAAAGGGTAAGCATACAATGGAAAATTTTCTAACTCCCAAGCCCATAGAAACAATTCAAGTCAATGATGAAGAGCAAGAGCACGGGGATAGTGGTGGTTTGGAACATAGAGGTAGAAGAAAGCCTCTAAATAAGGATGAATTTGAGTGCATAACTACTCCACCTTAGACACAAGAGGAAGATGAAGATGACTTGGATGCAGTCCAAGGAGAGCACCAATTCAAGAGAGTATTTAGGAGGATAAGGACCCAAGGTTCTACTCCACAAATAGTGTGCAGATCACCTTGACTCTCTCCACAGAAGGAGACAACTAAGAAATGGAGAAGGAAATTAAAGTTAAATGAGGAAGTGGAATAGTCAAAGGAAAGTGCGCCCAATTATCCTACTCCTCCAAATAATGTAGAGGAACAAAAGACATGGAAATGAAGGATGGAGAAGAGGAAGAAAAAGGGATAGAAGAGACAACAATAGAGACTTCTCAAGACATAGTAGCACAAGTTCCCAATCTGGAAGCCCAGTTTCCTAAGCAACCTAGATCAAGAAGAACAAGTGGGGAGTATATTCTGCCAGCCATGGGCTACATCGAGGACATAGGTAAAAGTTTTTGCACCCATTTCTAAAGAACAATGGCACAAAAGGAGTTATATGGCTAGCAGTTAATGGATGAAGATATGGTGACAGTGTGCATAAGGAAGAAATTTTCATGGTCGATGTGCATGCACATGGATGAACCATACTTTGATGTATGTGAAGAGTCGTGCATGTCAAGGAGGTTGAAAAATATACCTCAGGCTAGACACATAATAGTAAATCCTTCTGTTATGTCCAATGAACAGGTGAGAAATGCTTAAGTGAAGGTCTCGACAAAGGTCATACGACAGAATATGGATAAATCTTTGATAATTAGGGCACTGAGGGAGGAGATTAAGAGTAAGTATGAGGAGATAACATGTCTAAAAAAGGAAAAATACTTGGCACAGAAGAAGAACGCAGTGTTTATCAGCATGGCAGAGGAGATTGGTGATAACTTTATGAAGGCTATGCCACACTTAGAGCCAAAGGTACCCAAGATGTAGTGCCCATTTCAACCACCACTTGAGACCAAAGAAACAATCTAGGTTAGCTAGAAAATTATGGGATAATTTTTTTTTGAGTTGAAGTGTCTTCAACTAAGTTGGGTAAGTGCACCAAGTTGGGGGACAATTAAGTGGACATCAAATCCTGAATTTTACATTAAAAACATAAAAACATCAAATTTAGTCTTCCGCGGACTTGAACCATGCCGAAAAGTAAAAAATATGTCATAAAAATGGTACCATTGCGTAGGGGAGACTATTAGCTTTGTATAAATACTGATTTTAAAGTGAATAGAAGAGGATAAATATCATTTTATAAATTTTTACTAATAGGTCTTTAAGACACTTTTTCCTGTGAATGTTTGTCTACGTTTAAGACTGCAAAATTTGTTTCACTTATCAGAATGTGATAAAACTTATACCATCCCAACCGTGGTGAAATTATATACATGTTAAAAAAATAAATTATTTGATTTCAATATTTTTTGATGAAGTTATGGCGGGAAAACGGAAAGTGCTCTGTTTTCTTTATGTTTTCATACCACTTTCTCGGAAAAAATCATAAAAAATAAAATATTACTCAAAAAAATACAAAATAAAATCCATCCCAAGATAGATAGTGGCATATAACTTCTCACCAAAGGAAAAATATATATATCAATTTTTGGTCATCCAAATTGTGGGCAAACGGACTATAATCTTATCGGCGTTTTTAAAAAAAAATACCAAGTCATTGAATTTTGAGTGTTTAATATAGCTAATCTTGTCCATTTTTTACAAAAATTAGTATTTTAGAAACTAGATTCCGGATGCTACGATTCATATTAATATAATTTTGTCTAATTTTGAGTTTATGTATTGCTAATAATCCCTACAAGTTGATATTATGTTGTTATTTGCAATATGATGTCCACGGATGACCCTATATTTGTCCATCAACTTCCTGCACTTACCCAGTTGTAAGACATCATTTTTCACTAATAGGTTCTAGAACAAAAACTATTTACCCAAGCACCAGTTTCCTTTATTAACTTATAACACATTTACAAGGCTCAAATTTTTAGGGTTATATATTTTAGTTAGGTTCAAGGAGTAATCTTACCCCCATGCCTACTCTCTAACGGGCTCAGAACATCAAGTGGATTTTTCTCATATTCAATGCTTTCAAATTTTCCCTAAACCTTCCCAATGGATAGGAAATTTTCCCACATTTTTGATGATATAAAGAAGTCCTCCTAACTCCTTGTAGAACTCAACATATAAGCATGCGGAGTTTGGGGATCAAATTTTCCCCAAGGGGCACACGTGTCGCCCCTCGGTTGGTTGGCGCGCCTTGGGGAGAAAATTTTCCCCAAGGGGCGGGTTGGTAGGTCACGAGAGGATTTGGGAGAATTTTCCTAGTGCAGGAGAAAATTTCAATTTGTGCCCGTGCCTCCGTTGTGCTGTTAGGGACACGTGGCACTTCACCATTTGTCACAGGAGAAGGAAGATGGAGAAAAGGCAAGGCGGCGGGGCGAACTGGCCAACTTTGCCCAAAGGAAGAAAAAAGATAGATGGCGCGCAAGCCTGCGTGTCCATTGAAGCAATTTATCCAAGTTGGGTGGGAGCATGGGGCCACAGGGGAAAATTATTTTTTTTTTCCAAAGGCCAAAACCAAAAAAAAAGACAAAGGGTCTGCCCTCCTGCTGCCACCCTCAAGGTGCCATGTGGCATGTTCTCATTGGGTGCAGGCTGGTGGGGCTAAAATAAACATTTTTCCCAAAAAAAATTTAAAAGCTAAGGGGTTTAAAAGAACGCGCACCTCTATAATAGCCATAAGGGGACACATGGCACACTCTGATTGGTTGCGAGCCGACAGAGGGAAAAGTAAAAATTTTCCAAAAATGTTCAAAAAGTCTAAGGGGTGAAATTTATCCATGCCTCTACCTCAACACCTGGAGGACACATGGAAGCCTCTAATTGGTTACGGGCCTAAGGAGGGAAAAGTGAAAATTTTCCCAAGCCCAAAATTTTGAAAATTTTCAAAGGGAAATTTCAATGGGAAATTTTTGGGTTGCGGGCCCGGCAGGGAAAATTTTCCCAAATTTTCCCGTCAAGACACAAAAACTTCAAAGTGTCATAACTTGAGCTAGAAACCTTAATTTTGGGAAAACAAGGACTTTCCGGAAAGATATTAAATCCCTCTTTGCATAGGGAACATCAAGTTGACTTTTAGATGAATTTTTAAGGGTCAATTTTGTAAAAATGATCTATAGGCCTTTATTTGGAAAACTGGCAATTTCCAACTTATAATTTTGATAAAATTAGAACTCCTCCTTCACTCAACATGTCAAAAAAACATGGAGGATCAGTCTAGGCATGGTTTAGAGTGTTTTAGGGAAGTTTAGTTATCCAATCTGTTCAAGGTTGCATTTTTCTGGCAAAAGACAGAAAAATGATTGTGCAAGCTCTGAATTGAAATTCATTAAGTTTTGGGGATTCATTCTTGACTGTTATAGTGAATTTGAGTTTCGTAGGTAGTGCTAAGTCTAATTTTCAATGTTTCATAACTTATTGTTTAGTGCAAGTATGAACTGTTCATTTTTATTAAAATGTGAATTGTCAGGATGAGTATATTACAATGAACTATTTCTTTAAATTAGAATCTCCATTTTGTCATTTAAATGTGCATATCATTCCTAACTTAGTCAAAAACATTGCTTATTAAATCATCCATCCAATTCTAAATGAAACTACATTTCTAATTTTAGTTTTAATATACATTTTGCAAGGAAAATAACATTGACTTTTATCCCATATGCATTCTTCTTTCAACATTCCAAACAGAGGTTTCTCATTACAAGTAAAACTTATATTTCCAATGGAGAAGATAATATATGAACAAGGTAAAGCACTTTTGAGAAAGGAATGCAATCCTTTATTGATCTTCAATACAATTTTACAACTTTCCTTTCTATTTGATTTCAAATACAATACATACAATAACAACACTATTTCTTATTCCTTTCAAAATAGATATTTCATTCTTGGACAACAAAACAATTCCAGTACACAATCCAATTTGAAACTACTTCAATATTTTATTCATAATTCAATGACACTTTTACAACTGAACACTCTTCCAATTTGACTACAAAAAAAACAAATTACAATGCTTATAATATCCTTTACATTTCTTTCCAAAAACATAAAACAAGTGTAACTCTTATTTACATTCCTCAATGCAACTACAACTTCCATTAACAATGCAATGCTTCACATTACAACATTTTTGCATTCATCCACTCGAAGTGGGAAAGGTTACATTGAATTTGCTAAAAGGGAAATGACTGTCAAACTGTGAAATTCTTCCTCCAAACAGCAGCATGCTTGTTTGTTCTTCTTTGTAACTTTGATCACAACAAGGAAGGGGGAAAGGAAACACTCTTCACCTAACCAAGAAATCCAATGAGGAAGGAGAGTCCATCCTTCCCCATTGGCACCCGAGCCCCAACCATATTGAAATGGAGCATGAATATCAACACATGGAAACAAAGGCTTCTATCACATACAAGTAACATTCACATTGCATAAAATCAATAAAATTCACAGTTCAAAACAATACAGCAGTTCCCAACTACATTTGAAATAATTCATACAACACATAGGCTTAATCAAGCAAGCCAACAAGAGCAAGAACTATGGGTAAATCCTTATGCCTCCCAATTTGGAATTGGGCATCCACCAAAATGCATACCACCCATAAACATATCAACCCCATAAACCATATATCTCCTAACCCCTCCTTATGCCCCCCCCCCCCCCCCCCCCAATTTTATCCCTTATGCCCCCCCATATGAAATCCCCATAGCCTTCTCCTACACCTTTCCCTAAGCATTCTACCTAACCATCAAAGAATGCAAACACAAACACCATTCAAAAATGCATGCAAGAGAAGGAAATCATTTAAAATATAGCCCAATATGCCTACCTCTCCATAATGGATTTTGTTCCAAGCTCACAAGCTTTCCACAATCTCAAAGTGCAGTCCAAAACCAGCAAGTATAAGCAAGAAAAAATACTCCAAGCTCTTCCTCAAACAAGCTCCAAAAGAAATAGCACCAAAAGATGCACCCCCAAGAGGAAATGGACAAAGTTTCAACAACCATCAACAAGCAAGGAGTTTCACTTTTATAGGAGAGGGAAGAGAAGAGGATGATGTGGATCCATGAGGGATACCACATCATTCTTCCTCAACCCCAAGAGGAAAGTCAACATCCTTCACCAAATCACAATAAATAAAATGATAAAAAAAAACTTACACACTCCAAAATGCTCGTACTCCAAAAAGGACCAAATTTAAAACATGTAAGGGAAGTGCAATTAAAACTTACATATTGTCACTTCAAAATGCATTATAAATTCCTACATTTAACCTCAAAACCATAGGCATGGTTTGTGGATCATTTTAAGAGGTGTGGGATAAGTTTAACTTTTCCCACAAGCCTCCAAATTTGGCCTCCAAGGTCAAATTCAAATTTCATAAAAGATGGAGTGCTACACCTTCCAAAATCTCCCTTACAAGACTCTTAAATTTTTCTTACAACATCACTTACACACTCCTACCACATTAATATGTAAATACAACAACCTTATTAACTACATTCCATATCCAAATTAAATTTAAATAAAGTTTAACTATATGATCTCTCACATTAATCTACCACATTTAAATTAATTAAAAGGAGGAACACATTAAAAATAAAATACATACAACAATAATTCAAAAAGGAACACATAAATAAAACACTTATCCAATCGTCACATGTAATGGAAATCCCCCCATGGGAATTCCTAGTAAAACACAACATACAACACAGTTGCCATGGTGACCTTGTTGAATTCACCTAGAATTTTAATATGGTTAGTCTCCAATCCCCCAACATTGTTGTGATTTTTAACCTACAAAATGAAAATACCTCCTTCAGTCTCATGGCCATATCAGAACATCCAAAATGATATAAACAATATCTCAAAATCATCCAAAGACACAAATCACAACAATATCAATAATTCAACATTATCATTTTTAATTAAATAAATCAACTATATCATCATAAAATTCTACCATACCAGATCTACTCAAAATATCCAATATCATAAGTCCAAATCAACATCTATAATATATCCATGTCACAACAGTATATCATCAACCACATATAGAAAATGTCTCTAGTAACCATCATGCATAATAACTGAATCCAGATCAATAATAATCCATGATCTAGCATCTAACCATCATACTAAACAAAACATGATAGTTTCCATAATATGATCAATAGTATCAAAATTAGTATCTAAAAGTGTCAAAGGGAAGTGGGCACTACATCCCCCTCCCCTTAGACTTGACTTCCTCCTGGAAGTCACTGGAACAAATGTGGAAACTACACTCGTAATACTGTGGTATCCTCTCAAGTGGCTGCAGTCACATTATATATGTCCCACTACACCCATACCTGATCAATCTCTCTACCTCGAAGGCCCAGGGTCCTGCGATCTATGATACGGATGGTCTCTACCATCACCTGCCCCTGATCCTACACCTACAATGATTTCCAGTCCAACTTATGAGAAATATCTACAATGTACCTCCTAATGACAGAAACATGAAACACATCATGTACGTGAGACAAGTTGGGTGGCAATGCTAGATGGTAAGCCAAAGGACTGATACGCTCCAATATCTCAAAAGGACCAACGAATCTAGGAGCTAACTTAGAACCTTTTCCGTAATGGATAGGGATCTTATGTGGTCTAACATGAAGGAACACCTTCATGCCCACATCAAAGCTACAATCAATCCTATGCTAATCCGCATACTTCTTCTACATGTCTTGTGCATCCTGCAATCTCTACCTGATCAAGACTACCTGCTGCTCCATGTCCTACAAAAGAGCTGGTCCTAGAGATACGCTGTCCTCTAACATGTCCCATATAAGGGGTGTCTTGCACTCTCTACCATATAATGCCTAAAAAGGAGCCATGCCTATAGAACTCTAAAAACTCTTATTGTAGGTAAACTCCACTAAATACAGGTACTCCTCCTACTTAGACTGCTAATCCATCGCATACATCCTAAGCATATCCTCTAAAATCTGATTTACTCACTTGGTCTGTCCATCTGTCTCAAGGTGATATGTTGTGCTGAAGTTAATCCTCATCCCAAGGAAATACTGCATGGTAGTCCAGAAATGTGAAGTATATAAAGGATCGCGGTCATAAATGATCTTCTACAGAATCTCGTGCAACTTGACAATCTCATCCAAATAAACTTGTGCCACTACTCTAGCTGTATAAGTGGTCTTTACTAGAGAAAAGTGAGCCACTTTTGTCAATTTATCAACCGTGACCATAATGGCGTCATGGTGATATCTCGACATAGGTAGTCCAACAATGAAATCCATGGAAATGGTGTCCCACTTCCATTCTGGTATGGCATGAGGATAAAGAAGACCTGTTGGATGCTAATGCTCAGCCTTAAACCTCTGGAACTCTAAACATAGTGACACAAATTGAGTCATATCTCGATGAATTCCTCGCTAGTGGTACAACTATCTCAAGGTAGCGTGCATCTTCTTCACCCTGGGATGGGCTGAATAGGGTGCACGATGTGCCTCTACCAAGATGTCCTGCCTCAAGCCTCCATCTCTGGGAACATATATCCTACCTCTGCACCTGATAAGACCATCTTCCTCTAAGAAAAATCCATCAAACTTCCCCTCAAGGGGTCTCTATGACTTGATCTTTTCTCCTACTACCATGTAGAAGCTATCAAGAGGAAGCTGCTAAAGAATCTTGCTCCAGAAATCTGTGCTCACTGAGGTGGTCACAAACACATGTCTCCGTCTATTGAGAGTATCTATTACCACATTCTCCTTCCCTTTCACATGATCTATCTCCATGTCATACTCACAAAGCAACTCCATCCAACACCGCTGATGAGCATTTAGATTAGGCTGCATGAAGAGGTGGTGAAGACTCAAATGATTTGTCCTGAGTGTGAATCTCTGTCCAAGAAGAAAATTCCTCCATATAACTAAAGCATGCACAAATATCACAAGCTCAAGATCATGTGTAGGATAATTAAGCTCGTGATCCTTGAGTTTACGAGACTCAAAAGCTATAACTCTGCACTCCTACATCAGCACACCTCCAAGCCCTACTAAAGAAGCATCTGTGCAAACAAAGAACTCACCATGTGGATCTGACACTACAAGAATGGGTTTTGTAGTGAGGCACTCCTTCAGTGTCCTAAAGGCCTGCTCACATCTATCTGACAAAACAAACTTCTTCCCTTTCCTCTTAAGGGAAGTGATAGGGTGCGTAATCCAAGAGAAGTCCTGAACAAATCTCCAGTAGTACCCTACTAAACCCATGAAGTTACGCACCTCGGTCACTATAGTGGGTGTTGGCCAATCCATAATAGCTCTAATCTTGGAAGGATCGACTGTGATACCTTCCCCAGAAATAATATGACCCAAGTACTGCACCTTTTTCTAGAAGAAAGCACACTTCTCCAAGTTCCCATAAAGTTACTGCTCGTGAAGACATTAAAGAACCTATTTAAGGTGCCCCTCGTGCTCCTCACATGTATGTGAGTATATCAAAATGTCATCTAGGAAGATGATCATGAAGTGATCTAAAAAGGTTGTGAATACCTCATTCATCAAACCCATAAACACTACAGGGGCATTCGTCAAACCAAAAGGCACCACTATGAACTCATAGTGCCCATATCTCATACAGAAGGCAGTCTTATGAATGTCCACCTCTGAAATCCTCAAATGATGGTAGCCTGACTTGAGATCAATCTTAGAGAACATCATGGCTCCCTTCATCTAATCAAACAAGTCATCAATGCGAGGAAGAGGATAACGATTCTCAATCGTCACTTTGTTCAACTGGTGGTAATCAATACACAACTACAATGATCCATCCTTCTTCATGAAAATCACCAGTGCACCCCAAGGGGATACACTAGGATGGATAAGGCCCTTTTCTAAAAGGCCCTCAAGCTACAACTTGAGCTCATAGAGCTCCGATTGGTCATCTTATAAGGTGCCCATCAGATAGGCTCTGCTCCTGGAGCTAGATCTATATGAAAATCAATCTCATGTGGGATTCGTAACCCCGGTAGCTCTCCTAGAAAAATATCAGAAAAATCTCTCAAGATGGGATGATCATCTAGTGATGGTCCACTAGACCCATCCTCTGACCTATCACTAACTGTAACAACATACATCTGACAACCCTATCACACGCACCACTTAAGCTGAATAGCGGAAATGATACGAACAAAAATGGGTCTCCTAACCCCTGAGATTACCGACTCAATTCCCAAATCATCTACACAAGCTATAGTCTTATGATAAAATCCATTCTGGCCCTATGTGCAAATAGCCAATCCATACCTAAGATAACTCCATATGAGCCCAAAGGAAGAATACGGAGATCTGAGGTTGTGGTGAAAGGTCCCAGATCCACAACACACTCCTTAACTAAGGAGCCCACAGAGATCTTGGCTCCAGAAGCCATCTCAAAATCCCAACTAAGACCCTGCCTAACTGCCACCAGCCTACATCACTCTACTAAAGATGGTGTAATGAAAGAATCAGAAGAACCAAAATCAAACCAATGCTACATGTGGTCTCAATGACTGTGCTCTGGTGCTCTACCTAGTGGTTCTCAACCACTCCATAAATCTTGTGGTTATGTCCCATGTCACCAACTATCAGCTCAGAAATCGGTGCTTTACCCATGTTAGGGTTCTGAGGAAAATCTCTCCAAAAATGTCCAGCTACTCCACATCCAAAGAAACCACTTGATCCTCTCCAAGGAGAAACACCTCTGATAGGTTCCCTAGAAGCTTATAGTGTGGATCCTGATGATCCGGATGTGGTTTTATATGGCCTCTACTGGCAAGCTCCAGCTGACTTAGCTCTAGGTCCACCCTATGTCCTGATGAGACCCCTAGGAGGAGGCCCCATGCTCTGACCTCTCTGTGCATCAGCTCTCTATGGAGGTCTATACAGTGGGCGAGACTATTATTGCTACTACTGCAATGGCCTAAAGGATGACTTTGTTGAATTCTGACCACCATGAGGAAGAGGTATTGAACCTCTCGATCTACCATCCTACACCTGTTGAATGCGGATCTTGACTCGGTCTCTAGCCTGCTGGGTTTTACCCTTAGTCTCCTTTAAAATATAAGCCTTCTCAATAGCCTCTACTAAATTCTGTGGATAGAGAATCCACACTACATCAGCAATGTCCAAATTCAGGCCCCAAATGAATTTGTGAATCCGCACCTGCTCATCCTGCATATACTCTACATACTGAATTAGATCTAAAAATCTACTCTTATACTTTGCTATTGAAAGGGTAGCCTGTCAAAGGTCATGGAACTCGTCAATCCTCTACTAGATGAACCTCCATGATAGGTACCTACTCTTGAATCTCTCCTCAAATAGCTCCCAAGTCACTATCTCTAAATCTACATGGAGCTTCTACTCCTCTGTCCTCCACCATACTTCTGCTCCATCCCTCAGTAGATGGATCGCAACACGAGATTTCATGTTACTAGAACAAGGACAAAGCTTGAAGCAACTGCTCAAGCTCACTAGTCAGACCTCTACCTAAAATCCACCTATATCACCTGAGTAATGTGAGGGCCTAAGCTTCAGGATCTCCTTGATGTGATCTGCTGTTGTGGTCTATTGGCCTCTAGGTATCTTTGCACACTCATCCCTAAGCCTAGGGATCCGAGACCTCTCTCTATGCTTCGGAACTCTATCACCCTGAATCCTAGGTGGTGAATCTTCTTTGACTAACTCTGCATGGTAGCTCTCTCCTGTATTCTCCTCACTTAGTTGAGGAGATACCTGACCCTCAATAGAAGGAGCTCTATCATGACTAGTTGTCTACCCTGCACCTAATCCTTCATGTAGAGTGGCATTAACATCCTAAAGGGTCTATAAAATTTGAGGTGGAATGGCTGCTACACCCTAATCTGGTGGTGGTGGTGGTGGTGGATCTAAATCTCTATGAAGGTTCCTCTCGCTTCCTATGATCCTCTTGCATAGACCAAAGCGAGATTCAATTCATTTGCTAAGTTACACAACTTCTATGTTTACTAAAAACATACAAATTCTTTCTAAGTTGTTTTCTAGACTCACAAGTGTACTCGGTTTAAGTTTTCAAGTCTCAAGTTTTCTAGAGTTCCCAATGGTCTAAGCTTTTGAGCCACTACTCTGATACCAAACTGTAGTGCCCATTTCAACAACCACTTGAGACCAAAGAAACAACCTAGGATTAGCTAGAAAATTATGGGATAATTTTTTTTTTAGTTGAAGTGTCTACAACTAAGTTACAAGCCATCAGTTTTGACTAGTAAGTTTTAGAGCAAAAACTATTTACCAAAGCACCAGTTTCATTTATTAACTTATAACATGTTTACAAGGTTCAAATTTTTAGGGTTACATATTTTAGTTAGGTTTAGGGAGTAATCTTACCCCCATGCCTGCTCTCTAATGGGCTCAGAACTTCAACTAGATTTTTCTCATTTTCAATGCTTTTAAAATTTCCCTAAACCATTTCCAATGGATAGGAAATTTTCCCACCTTTCGAGTGATATAAATAAGTCCTCCTAACTCCTTGTAGAACTCAAGATATAAGTGGGCAGAGTTTGGGGATCAAATTTTCCCCAAGGGGGACACGTGTCACCCCCCGGTTGGTTGGTGGGCCTTGGGGAGAAAATTTTCCACAAGGGGCGGGTCAGCAAGTCGTAGGAGGATTTGGGAGAATTTTCCTAGTGCGGGAGAAAAGTTTAGTTTGCGCCTGCGCCTCCGCTGTGCCACCAAGGACACGTGGCACTTCACCATTTGTCGTGGGAGAAGGAAGAGGGAGAAAAGATGGGGTGGTAGGGGCCAACTTTGACCAAAGGGAGAAAAAATATAGATGGGTGCACGGGCCCGTGCATCTGCTGAAGCAATTTCTCAGATTCAAGTGGGAGCATGGGGCCGTGAGGGAAAAGTAAATTTTTTTTTCCAAAGGCCAAAACCAAAACAAAAGACAAAGGGTCCGCCCTCCCGCTACCACCCCCCCAAGGTGCCACATGGCACGTTCTCATTGGGTGTGGGTCGGCGGAGCTAAAATGAACATTTTTTCCAAAAAAAAAATTAAAAGCTAAGGGGTTTAAAAGAACCCATGCCTCCACCATAGCCATAAAGGGACACGTGGTGCCCTCTGATTGGCTGCAAGCCGGCAGAGGGAAAAGTAAAAAATTTCAAAAAGTCTAAGGTGTAAAATTTATCCGCACCTCCGCCTCAGCCCCTGGAGGACACGTGGCAGCCTCTGATTGGTTGTGGGCAGGTGGAGGGAAAAGTGAAAATTTTCCCAAGCCCAAAATTTTGAAAATTTTCTAAGGAAAATTTCGATGGGAAATTTTTCGGTTGCGGGCCCGCCAGGGAAAATTTTCCCAAATTTTCCCGCCAAGGCACAAAAACTTCAAAGTGTCAGAACCTGAGCTAGAAAGCTCATTTTTGGGCAAACAAGGACTTTTCGGAAAGCTATCAGAGCCCTCTTTGTGCAAGGAACATAAATTTTTTTTTAGATGAATTTTTAAGGGTCAATTTTGTAAAAATAGTCTACATGCCTTTATTTGGCAAACTGGCAATTTCCAATTTATAATTTTGATAAAATTAGAATTCCTCCTTTCGCTCAACATGTCAAAAAAACATGGAGGATCAGTCTAGGAAGGGTTTAGAGTTTTTTAGGGAAGTTTATTTATTAAATCTATTCAAGGTTGCATTTTTATGGCAATAGACAAAAAAATTACTGTGCAAGCTCCGAATTGAAATTCATTAAGTTTTGGAGATTCATTCTTGACTGTTATAGTGAATTTGAGTTCCTTAGGTAGTGCTAAGTCTAATTTTCAATGTTTCATATCTTATTGTTTAGTGCAAGTATGAAATGTTCATTTTTATTAAAATGTGAATTGTCAGGATGAGTATATTACAGTGAACTATTTCTTTAAATTGGAATCTCCATTTTTTCATTTAAATGTGCATATCATTCCTAACTTAGTCGAAAACATTTCTTATTAAATCATCCATCCAATTCTAAATGAAACTACATTTCTAATTTCAGTTTTAATATACATTTTTCAAGGAAAATAACATTGAATTTCATCCCATATGCATTCTTCTTTCAACATTCCAAACAGAGGTTTCTCATCAAGTAAAACTTAGATTTCCAATGGAGAAGATAGCATATGAACAAGGTAAAACACTTTTGAGAAAGGAATGCAATCCTTCATTGATCTTCAATACAATTTTACAACTTGCCTTTCTATTTGATTTCAAATACAATACATACCATAACAACATTGTTTCTTATTCCTTTTCAAAATAGAGATATCATTCTTAGACAGCAAAACAATTCCAGTATACAATCCAATTTGAAACTACTTCGATCTTTTATTCATAATTCACTGACACTTTTACAACTGAACACTCTTCCAATTCGATTACAAAACACAAATTACAATGCTTATAATATCCTTTACATTTCTTTCCAATAACATAAAACAAGTGTAACTCTTCTTTGCATTCCTCAATGCAACTACAACTTCCATTAACAATGCAATGCTTCACATTACAACATTTTTGCATTCATCCACTCGAAGTGGGAAAGGTTACATTGAATTTGTTAAAAGGAAAATAAATGTCAAACTATGAAATTCTTCCTCCAAATAGCAGCATGTTTGTTTCTTCTTCTTTGCAACTTTGATCACAACAAGGAAGGGGGAAAGGCAACATTCTCCACCCAACCTAGACATCCAATGAGGAAGGAGAAGTCATCCTTCCCATTGGCCCCTGAGCCCCAACCATATTGAAATAGAGCATGAATATAAAAACATGGCAACAAAGGCTTCTATCACATACAAGCAACATTCACATTGCATACAATCAATAAAATGCATAGTTCAAAACAATACAGTAGTTCCCAACTACATTTGAAACAATTCATACAACACATAGGCTTGATCAAGCAAGCCAACAAGAGCAAGAACTATGGGCAACTCCTTATACCTCTCAATTTGGAATTGGACATCCACCAAAATGCATACCGCCAATAAGCATATCAACCCCATAAACCTTATATCTCCCAACCCCTCATTATTCCCCCCCCCCCCTAATTTTATCCCTTATGCCCTCACCCAAGAGTAAGAAATGCAAGCAGTTTCTTTTCCAAGGTAGATCCCAAACCAAAACACCCTCCACAATAAAACAATTCCATTGGCAATCCCTTATGCCCCCCCATATGAAATCCCCATAGCCTTCTCCTACACCTTGCCCTAAGAATTCTACCCGACCAACCAAGAATGAAAACACAAACACCATTAAAAAATGCATGCAAGAGAAGGAAATCATTTAAAATACAGCCCAAGATGCCTTCCTCTCCAAAATGGAGTTTGTTCCAAGCTCACAAGCTTTCCACAATCTCAAAGTTCAGTTCAAAACCAACAAGTATAAGCAAGAAAAAAGACTCCAATTTCTTCCTCAAACAAGGTCTAAAAGAAACAACACCAAAAGATACACCCCCAAGAGGAAATGGACAAAGTTTTAACAACCATCAACAAGCAAGGAGTTTCACTTTTATAGGTGAGGGAAGAGAAGAGGATGATGTGGATCCATGTGGGATGCCACATCATTCTTCCTCAACCCCAAGAGGAAATTAAACATCCTTCACCAAATCACAATAAATAAAATGACAAAAAAAGACTTACACACTCCAAAATTCCCATGCTCCAAAAAGGACCAAATTTAAAACATGTAAGGGAAATGCAATTAAAACTTACATATTATCACTTCAAAATGCATTATAAATTCCTACATTTAATGTCCAAACCATAGGCATGGTTGGTGGATCATTTTAAGAGGTGTGGGACAAGTTTAACTTGTCCCACAAGCCTCCAAATTTGGCCTCCAAGGTCAAATTAGAATTTCATAAAAGATGGAGTGCTACACCTTCCAAAATCATCCTTACAAGACTCTTACAAATTTCTTACAACATCACTTACACACTCCTACCACATTAATATCTAAAGACAAAAACCTTATTAATTACATTCCATATCCCAATTAAATTTAAATAAAGTTTAACTATATGATCTCTCACATTAATCTACCACATTTAAATTAATTAAAAGGAGTAACACATTACAAATAAAATACATACGACAATAATTCAAAAAGGAACACATAAATAAAACACTTATCCCATGGTCACATGTAATGGAAACCCCTCCCATGGGAATTCCTAGTAAAACGCAACACACAACACACAACATAGTTGCCATGGTGACCTTGTTCAATTCACTCGGAATTTTAATATGGTTAGTCTTCAGTCCCCCAACATTGTTGTGATTTTTAACCTACAAAATGTAAATACCTCTTTCGGCCTCGTGGCCATATCAGATATCCAAAATTATATAAATAATATCTCAAAATAATGCAAACACACATATCACAACAACATCAATAATTCAACATTATCATTTTTAATTAAATAAATCAACTATATCATCATCAAAATCTACCATACCAGATCTACTCAAAATATCGAATATCATAAGTCCAAATCAACATCTATAATATATCCATGTCACAAGAGTATATCATCAACCACATATAGAAGATGTCTTTAGTAACCATCATGCATAATAACTGAATCTAGATCAATAATAATCCATGATCTAACATCTAACCATCATACTAAACAAAACATGATAGTGTCCATAATATGATCAATAGTATCAAAATCAGTATCTAAAAGTGTCAAAGGGAAGTGGGCACTACACAAGATGTTTCCTTCGGCAATACATTATGTGATTACATTGGTAGACTTAGTGCTAGAAGATGAACCTCTATACATGCCTAAGCCAAATGATCTAGCACAAGAAGCAGAGTAAGAAAAGGCTTCAATGATGTGGAAGATAACATTATATGAAGGATTTCCCTAGATCTTGCAGGAAGAACTCAAGAAGGTGGATCAAGCAATAAATATTTCTACAACGCCATAGGTTGTTATAAGGATCGGAACCATTTTAGAAGACAATGAGTTCCTAAAGGCCAAGAAGTTTGAGACATTGGGCCATGAAAAATGGTTAGCACTAGTTAAGTAGAAGGGTGAGGCCCTTACAGCTGCTCAGGAACCTCACACAGAAAGACTGGATGAGCTTGGTAAACTCATCACTCAAAGGATGGACTTGTTGGAAGGGAGAATGACTGGCATGTCCAGCATTGTGGTAGTATTATAGAATGAAAAAGGATAGATTGCAAGGGATGAATTAGAGTCAATTGCAGTGGATATTGTTATCCTAAATTCACCCCTCAAGGTAAATTTGGATAACCTACATAATTTCTTCAGGTTTGAGTAAGAAGAATTGGTTCAAGACCCAAAAATTAGGTCTTGGGGGTCCCTTTGGCTCTTCTCTAACATCCCTATCTAAAGAAACACTCCAAGAAGTTATAAAAAAAATGAAAAAACCCCAAAAAATGGCCTCTTTTAGTGTAGTGTGGAAAAAGTGAAAGTTTTTGTCCTGGGCCGCACAAGTTCATGTAGGACAGTTGAGACCTGAAAACTTGAGATGGCTGCATTCCTTTGTTATCCAAAAAAATCAGAAAAATATCTCCCAAACAGTCCATAGGACATCAAGACATCGGGGACATGCATTTCCAAAATGGCCGCATGTAGTTCAAATCGGTGAAATCAGATATTTTTGTCCCGCGTGGTTCGCGGGACATCTGGGACACAGGTACGGGTGGGCTCCGAAATGCTAAAAGAACCAATCACAAAGCAGTGCAGGTAATGTGAAATTTTTCGACCCAAGTCACATAAGGGACATCCAAGAAACCAAAACCTGAAATAGTTGATATGTCCACATACAAAGGAAAATTCAATGCCTGACCCTCCCGAACTTCAAACGGCCATACATTTTGACCCCGAGATCCGATTTTCACAAGATTTAACTTTATGGAATGAGCACAACGTCCTCTATGCTACAAGAATTGGATTTTTTAATTTTTATGAGGGTATATATATGAAAATAAAGGAAACATATTCAGCTCTAGTCAATTAAATGCTCATTCCCGTTAAATGACAGAAATGCCTGGCAGACCCAGAATAGCTTCCCACACTCAGAAGGTCATAATTTTTGCATTTCTTAATGAAAAACACACAAAATTGGTACCATTGGAATTTTTTTCTATTCTTGATGCACAAAAATCAATAAATCCATAATTTGATGAATAATCGATGGATATTTTGTAGAAAATGTGCCCATGTTCCAAACAGTGTTTTATTTGGTAGTTGGGATGCATTCAATGAAGTATGGACTGACATTTCTCACTGCTGCAAGTCAGGGGAAAATATGGGGAGCCTTTTGCAAGCAACAGAGAATCATTTCACTCCATTTAATACCTTTTACAAGTGGTTGAAGGATAGATTTCAGGATTTTCATTTTCCCTCTCTCTCTCTCTTCTCAAATTTCTATAAATTGGAGTGTTAGGCTCATTATAAAGGGAGATAATTTTTGAGTAGCAAAATTCTGTAAAAATTGTTTATGAAGCCAATGTGTTGTAGGCCCTTATAGTGGACTCCTTGCATGGTGATCCAGGCCCTTATTTTGTAGTATATTGGATTGTGCATATCAATGAAGCAATAGATACAAGTTTGTGGATACTTCTTACCTTGCTGTGTTTGTTTGCATTCTTCTTTCCCTTTCAAGCTTATTACAAATATATTATGTCTACCTTATACTCTACAAGGATTCATTCTCATTGTGTGTGTATGGAATATTGTTGTGAATGCATTTGCTAGAATGTGGATAATTATTATCACCCCTTCTAGTATGCACTTTGCTTCTAATTTCCACACATTGGAAGACTATTCTCACACTCTCCTTTTCTGGTGTATCACCACTTTAGTGTAGTATTTTTTATGCAATCTCTCTCTCTCTAGTCCCTTGGAAGGTTATATTAGAAAAGATAGTTTTACCTACATTAGAGTAGATTATGGCAGGTAGTTTAGGAGCAAGAACCACCTTTCTCTGGAGGTCTATCTCAAGTAGCAAGTCCCACAACTTGGAGATAGTACCCATGTTATCCAATCAACCAATGAGCTCAAGAACACACACTTTTGCAAACCATAGGGTTTTGTGATTAAGAGATAATAGATATTCCAGGGAAATCAGAGGTCACGCTTAATGACTAGAAAACCTTAGAGGCAGAGATAAAAGAGGAATATCCAAAATTGATTATTCTTGTTGTAGAAGAGGATACTGCAAGTTGAAGACATTCTTTCATTCATCCAAATTCTTTCTACTCTTTTATTCATATTCTTTGATTAATTTTTGGAGACAACCATTACTGAGGTGGAAATGTAACTAGTGTGGGGTAATGTTGATTAGTCAAAATCTGATTCTTAATTCAAAAAATACAGAAGGTTCGCGTGGGAGAACAAAGAAAATTCAAAGGTGTAGAAGCATCGGAGAGGATCATGCACAGAACTGCCCACTTTCCTTTGGCGCCTTTTATTACTGATCATGATACTGTAGACTATGACAGATATTTTAATAGTTTGATTTAGTATGGTGTTAGATGTCAGATCCTGGATTATTGTTGAATCTGATTATATATAATGCATGGTGATTATTAGAGACACTCATGTGTGGATGATGATATACTATTGGCATGGATGTTTAATGGAAGTTATTCGGACGTGTGATTTTGGAGATTATGAATAAACCTAGAAAAGGAAAAAAATTATTTGATGATGACATAGTTGTCGATATAAATTGTAATTAATTTGTTTGATTGCCTTGATGACTGTTGTGATTCATATGTATAGATGATTTCATGATTATATTATATATTCATTTTGGACGTTCTGATATGGCCACGAGGCCGAAGGAGGTATTTGTGTTTTGCAGGTTTAAAAATATCACAACAAAACATCGGGGGATCGGAGACCAACCAAAATGGAATTCTGGGTGAATTCAACATGGTCACCATGGCAACTTGTTTTGTGTGTGTGTGTTGTATTTTGTTAGGGATTCCCATGGGGGGATTACCTTTACATGTGATCGTGGGTTTGTGTATTTTATTAATGTGTTTCCTTTTATTATTGTTGTATGTATTTTATTAAGTAATGTGTTCCTTTCCTTTAAATTAATTAAAATTGTGATGGATTAATGTGGGAATCATATAGTTAAACTTTAAATAAATCAAATTGGGATATGGGAAGTAATTATAAGAGTTGATGGCTGTTGTATTTAATTTTGTAAGAGCTTGTGTAAGTCAGATTTGGAGTATGAAATACTCCACCTCCATGGAAATTCGAATTTGACCTTTGGGGCTGTTTTTGGAGACTTGTGGGACAAGTAAAACTTGTCCCATGCCTCTAAATTTATTATACCAACCATACTTATGGATGGAGATGTGATTTGTGACTTTTAAATGCATTTTATTCATCATGTTGCTTGTTTTGGATTGCACTCTCTTACATTTTATTAAATAGTTGTCCCTTGTGGTGTGGGCTCTTTTGGAGTGTGTAAGTTAATTTGTCATTTCATTTATTGTGCTTGGGAGAATGGAATTTTGTCTTTTGTGTTTGAATTGGAGGATGTGTGATGTGGCATCCTACATGGATCCACATCATCCTCTTCTCTCCCTCTTCTATTTAATTCAAACTCTCTTCTTGTTTTGGGTTGTTAAACCTTTTTGCATTCTTCCTTGGGGCGCATTTTCTGGTGGGAGCTCTGGTTTTTGAAGGAAGTTTTGAAGATAGCTTTGCATGCTTGGGAGCTTTCTATTTTGTACTGTGTTTTGCATGCATCCTTGGGCACATTTTTTTTTCTGTGATTAGAGCTCTTGTTGATTTGGAGGAAATTGGAGAGCATTTGATACTTTGGCACTGTTGTTTTGGGACTGTGTTTTTGACATTCAAAGCTTGCTGTGTGGAGAAAATCCTTCCATGGAGAGGTAGGAGTTTATTTCTTCCTT
Organism: Taxus chinensis; assembly: GCA_019776745.2. Taxonomy (NCBI): domain Eukaryota; kingdom Viridiplantae; phylum Streptophyta; class Pinopsida; order Cupressales; family Taxaceae; genus Taxus; species Taxus chinensis. The sequence goes on from CM034150.1 coordinate 864,035,623, forward strand.
ATTGCTGTTATTTTCTTATTGTGTTGTGTGTATGGTGCATGCATTGTTTTATTTGTTGGCTGGTTGGGTAGACTGCCTTAGGAATGGTGTAGGAGAAGGCTATGGGGAATTCTTGTGGGGGGGCATAAGGGAAATGCCATGGGCATCAGAATTTTGTGGAGGGAGTTTTTGGGTTTGGGATCCACCATGGAAAAGAAATAGCTTGCATTTCTTACTTGTGGGGGGGCATAAGGGAAAATTTGTGGGGGGGCATAAGGAGGGGTTGGGAGATATAAGGTTTATGGGTTATGATATGTTATATTGGCGGTATGATTTTTTGGTGGATGCCCAATTCCCAATTGGGAGGCATAAGTAGCTTCCCCCATAGTCCTTGCTCCTTTGGCTTGCATGATCAAGCCTGAGTTGTGATTGAATGTTTTTATATGCAGTTGTGAACTGCTGTTTGCTTTTGGTGTTGCTTTGTGTTTTAAAAAGGAAAATGTGTATGTGAAAGAATGTTGTGTGTGGAAGCCAGTTGTTGCCATGGTTGAATTGCACCTTTTATTGCATCTTGGTTGGGGCTCGGGGGCCAATGATGAAGGAAGGCTTCTCCTTTCATTGGATGTCTTGGTTGGGTGGAGAGTGTTGCCTTTCCCCCTCTTTGTTGTGATAAATTTGGAGAAAAAAAAAAGAAATGGAGCATGTTGCTGTTTTGAGCAAGAGGAAAATACAGTTTGACAGTCCCTTCTTGTGAGCAAGTTTATTGTATCCCTTCCCACTTTGATGTGGATGAATTGTATAATTAATTGCAATAAGAAAATACTTGTATTGATGAAGAAAGATTGAAATGGAAATGTGAAATGTAAGGAGTTATATTCCATTCTCTGTTTTGAAAAGGAATGTGAAGAATTGTTATATGTATTGTATATTGTATTTTAGAAATCAAATGTAAAAGAGAAAATTGTAAAGAGTTATTGGAAAACAATAAAGGATTGCATTCTTTTCTCAAAATTGTACTGGATATTGGATTTGAATGGCTTTGGTGAATTAAAATCTCTGTTGGAAAGAAGAATGCGAAGGAAGGAAGTATATTGTTTTTGCATCCTTGGAATTACATTAAATTTGGAATCAGAACTTGTAATTTAACTTGGAAAGGATTTGTTTAGAAACAACTATATGCATTGGATTAATTTAGAAACTATATGCCACACTTAAATGATAAAATTGACAAATAGATCCTTTAAAAATTTGATCACTGGCATTGTGACTTTTAAAACTGGTAATTCTAAATAAAATGCACAGTTTGAACCAACACTTAACAATCTACCTAGAAACCTTAAAATCCAACATGATATACTAGTAATGAACTCAAATCGACAAGAAGATTTAAGAGAATAACTTGAACCATTGCAAATTCGAGCTTAATCTCCTTCTCAACCATTTCCTGTCATTTGTTGGACAAAATCCCAAATTGGAATCAATTGTACAAAATTGACTTTCCTAAAACACTCTAAACTCTCCCTAGACCAATCCTCCATGTCTGTTTGACATGTTGAGTGAAGGAGGAGATATAATTTAATCAAAATTGAAAGTTGGAAACTTGCCAGTTGGCTAATTAAAAGCCTGCAGATCCTTTTTGCAAAATTTACCCCTTAAAATTCATCAAAAAGTAAAATTTGTGTTTCTATGTGCAAAGAGGGCATTGAGAGCTTTCTGAAAAGTCCTCGTTTTCCCAAAACCGAGCTTTCTAGCTCAAGTTATGGCACTTTGAAGTTTTTGTGCCTTGGCGGGAAAATTTGGGAAAATTTTCCCTGGCGGGCCCGCAACCCAAAAATTTCCCGTCAAAATTGCCCTTAGAAAATTTTCAAAAATTTTGGCTTGGGAAAATTTTCATCTTTTTCTCCGCCGGCCTGCAGCCAATCAGAGGCTGCCACGTGTCCTCACGGGGCAGCGGCGGAGGCGCGACAACTTTTTGCCCTTTGATTTTTTTGAAAAAAATTTTCCATTTCGCCCCTGCCGGCCACGCAACCAATCAGAGGGTGCCACATGGCACCTTGGGGGTGGCGGCGGAGGTTCATTGGGAGAAATTTTGCTTTTACGCCGCATGGGGAAAATTTTCAAAAAACGCCCCGCGACCCGCCAACCCGCCAAAGGAGATTTCCCCTCCTCTTGACACGTGTCCCCTTGGGGAAAATTTGATCCCAAAACTCCGTCGGACCATATCTTGAGTTCCCGAAGGAGTTAGGAGGACTTCTTTATATCACCGGAAAGGTGAGAAAATTTCCTATCCATTGGAATGGTTTAGGGAAATTTTGGAAGCGTTAGGTATGAGAAAAATCAAGTTGAAACTCTGAGCCTGTTAGAGAGTGGGTATGGGAGTAAAATTGCTCCCTGAACCTAACTGAAACTTATAGCCCTAAGTTTTGGACCTTGTGACCTCTGAGAGTTGTTTTTAAGGGAGAAGTTTGTCCCAGTGAAATTGAATTGCTCTGGAACCTATCAGTGGCAACTGTTGCTTTGCAACTTGGTGGTAGACACTCTAAATCAAGTTCTGGGAGTGGGTAAGTGAGACCTTACTCTGTTGATTTTAAGTATGTATTCCTTTCTCACTGCAATTAAACCCTGCTCTAGTCTTGACCTTATGGAATTAAATACCTAGGGTATTTAATTGTTTTGGGTCCCTTAACCCTAAATTTTTTAATCAAGGAATATTTAGCTAAATGTCAATGTAATCAGTAAACAAAGTAATCCCTAGAGAGATTTGAGCTAGGTGTGGACTTATTGCACTTGTTGCTCTATAATGTGAAATCAGTAATCATTATAATGGGAAAGGTTATCAGTTGAATTTAATTGTCTTTGAGACTTTGGTTGTCAACTCCTAGCCCCTTAAAAAAATTAAAAAAATTATTTCATAATTTTCTAACTAAACCTAGGTGGTTCATGGTTCTCAAGCGGGTTGTTTTAACCTGGCATTACACTTGGTATCAGAGCAGTGGTTCAAAATCTTGGGCCATTGGGCACACTAGAAAACTTGAGACATGAACTATAAACCTAGCACACTTTTGAATCTAAGAAAAAAAACTTGTTGAAAATTGAAGAAGAAATAAGTATGAAGAAATATTACATTACTCTGTTCATTTGAACTGCTAGAATTAAAATGATAATAAAATAATAATAAGTTGTTTGAGTTGATGTGCTTGCTTAGTGACATTTTGTCTAAACCAAGGGTAACCAAGTATGTCAGATTAAATGGAAATTGTGAACTTCTAGTATAATGGAAACTTGGTTCCCTTTTGAAAATGTGTTGTTTTACAAGCCCTAAAACTTGATGTAATTATATGATGTATTAAGCCCTTTGTTGAGACCCTTCCCTATTGGAGTGGTTGGAATGATGAGTTGTAAGATGTGACCCTTGTGGTTGGATAGTAGTGGTTGTGATCTGGGTCGGGAAGAGCTAATTAGAAGTTGTTTAGAGCTTCCTTCCTTGAGTGGTTAGGAAAGAGGGTCTGGTTGTCAGTTTCCCATGTTGTTACCCATTTGAGAGGGTGGACACTAAGTCTGGGTGTCATCTAGGACCCAATCCTGTGTATGTGTTCTTGGAACTAACCTCGAGGTAGAGTACCCCTATTGGTAGCCATGAAAGGCTGCGGAGTGAATGTGGTGTTAACTTTTGTGTTTTACATTCGTAATCTTGTGTATTTTATCAAGGACCAACATCTTATTTTATGATTGGATTGAGAAGCTCTAAGAATATTTTATTTATTTATAATTCTTGCAAGAATTTTCAAACGTTGCAATGCAGCTACTTAGCCACTTTTATTGATTGCCGATATTTCTCTGACTTTATTTGATTGATGACTCAGAGCTCATGATGTTGTTGGCTACTTGGCTAAACGTTACGTGGTTTCCTTCTTCCATGTTGTTGAGCTGGTTCTATGCTTCATGTATGGTGACAATTATCATATGGGGGTACACCCTAGGTGTCTTGAAGGTCATTTTAGGTGCATAAAGTCTTGCCTTGGTTATGGATGCACAGAACCTTAAGTGTGTCTAAGATCTTAGAGAGACCCTTTTTGTTGCTTGACCTTGCTAGAAAGAAAGTTTGTTGTGTAGTGTGGTCTAGAGGGCAGTCTGAGAGTGGTAGTGGTGATTCTATTTCAATCTAGTAAGAGATTAACCCTCGTCAGAGTAGAAGTGTTTAATTATGGATTTTTAGATTTTGTTAGGATTGGATTGCCTTTGGTTGACTGTAAATGTTACTGGAACAGTGTTTGTTTTGATAGTGACTTTTCATCGATGGCATGTTAAATTGTATCTTGGGTTCTTGGTTACATCATAGAAATTTTTGACTTGTGGAATGTATGCATCTTGGTAATTATGGATAGATTTAAGCCTTTCAGGTATTGTGTTTATTTAAGTGTACTTGTTTTACCCTCTTGACTTATAAATAAGTTTACACACACCTTAAAATTCCTTTACTATGAATAACATTCTATGACCTATTAAATCTTTGGGCTTTGGGTCTTTTGGACCTTTCTCTTAGAGATGTTAGTTGGGTAGATCTTAATAGTTAATCTCGATGGTGCTTATATGGTACTTCCTCTTTTAAAAAAAAAGCTGTAACTCTTGGCTGTTTAGTTCATGTTTTGGTAAATTATTTGGTTGCCCCATTGCATTGGATGCCTTTTTGTGTGGATTTGGTTCCTTGGAGTATAGTTTGCATTGTCATCTAGTTGCTTTGGCTAGTGATATCTTGTGAGGACATGAGAATTGATTGTTAAACCCAAATAGATTTGTAAAAGTAAGATTTTACCTCTTTAATAAAAAGCATTTCCTTGAAAGATTTCAATTTGTGAGACTTCCGGAGACCCACAAAGAATGCTTAATGATGCTTGAAATTATTTAGTGAATTTTTAAAATCTTGGTGCAATTCATGTTGGTTCATTGTTTCCTAGTCCTTACAGAAAATTATCTTTAGTGTGTTTTCTATGTTGAATGTCTCTTGTTCCTTTATAATCAAAATGTGGTGTGTTGATTTATATCTCATTCCCATAAAATTAATGTTGTGATGTGTTTGAACCTTCCTTCTCATCAAAATTTGATTGATAAGATGACTCAACCAAAACACCATAAAACTATAATTAAGGAGGTTTGACCTTGGAACTTAACAAATAAAATAGATCATAGAAAAGGGAAGTGACCCTTGTTATACCTTTGGTAGATTAAACTAAGCCAAAATAAAAACCATGTAGAAGAATCGAAAGGAAACCTTTTTCCACCCACCTTCCTTACAAGTAAACTAAATGCTCAAATCTGCCTATACATAATGGTGAGGCATCATGCCCACCTTACCCAAGTGCTATTTATAACACTAAACTAGATGATGTCATAAAGGAAAGAAATTTGTAACTAAGGGAGCATGAAAGAAATGTTCTTATCAAGCAAAGCTATAAGAGGTTTTGACTTAATAAGTTGATTTATAAAATGGGTAAAATTTATGTGTTTGAATGCAATATATAGTAAAAGTAACTCGTAGTTAATGTCGTTTACCTAAAATTGTGAAAAGACCTTGGTGGATAGTAATGTGTTAATGATGGTTGCTTATTACTTCTTTTCCATGGATGTATGTGCCTTCTTGTGGGATTGTTTTGGGCCGTCACACCCTTATCGTCTCGTAGCTCGATAGATGTGAGTTGTGGTTCCTTTTGAATTGAGACTTATCTGTTGTTTGAGATAGCAACCTCCTTAAATGTTATCTTGTCCTTGGAGACCTAAGTATTGTAATTTTAAGGCAACATATGTTAAGGATATAAAATAACTTAAGGGGAAGTCTGACCTTGGAACTTCATATTTTCTTGGGTCACCTTGTTGTTGAAGCCCTTGTTTCCCATTAGGATGGAAAGTGCAAGATGATGTTATTCACCTTTGGATTGATTGGACCCCTTTTTACTTTCTCTTCTCCCTAGCAACCTTGAATGGTCCTTGGTGTTCCTTGTGCTCTCTTTATGGTTATTCCTAGCTTGAGTAGGAAATAAGATAAATAATCCTCATTGATGATATAAGGTATGGAACTTGTATTGATATGTTAGTTGCTAGGGGAGATGATAAATATATATAGATATATATTTCTTTTGATATATAGTTGATTCTTTAGATTTGGTTGTTTGGTGTGCTGCGATTCTTAAAACAAAGTGTAAAAACAATCAGACTATAGGAAAACCTTGTGGTCTTGACTTCACTTCATTACCATGAAAATTTAATGTGCCCTCTGAGAGTTATAGAAGTGCTTTCCTTGAATAGTTCCTTGATTGTAAATGCTTGGCTGATTTAGGTGTTCTTGTTGATTAACCTCATCTTGCATGTGATCTCGATTCCTTGGGATCTTGTGTAGACTTGTAATTTCTCATGCAAAATTGGTCATAGTTGATTTTGCTAGCCTTGTATGGACAAGGAACCTTGAAATCATGGCTTAAACATGTAGAAACCTTAACTTTTATTAGTGTGGTATGTTTATCAGATGGGAAATTGTGTGGTGATCTCAAGTTTACTTGAAAATTCTACCTGTAACAATCCCTTCCTTGGTGGTTACTCTTGATGATCTTTTGAGAACTCTTCTTGTTATATTGTTATGTGTGGTATCTTGTTGATAGCGTAAAGTTACTCCTTAGATTCTTATGTTCGTAGCCTTGCATGCTGAAAGTTTAGAACTCATCCCTTGCAATCTCCCTTCTTCTACTGAATTATATTGGACCAAACTTGAGTTATGTAGACCCACACTCGTTGAAGCAAAGTAATTCCAAAAAAAAGGGCATGATCCTTTCTCTATTGCATTACTCCCACATCGGTTCTTGTGACTTCCAAGAGGAAGTTGAGTCTAAGGGGAGGGGGATGTAGTGCCCACTTTCCTTTGGCACCTTTTATTACTGATCATGATATTGTAGACTATGACAGATATTTTAATAGTTTGATTTAGTATGGTGTTAGATGTCAGATCCTGGATTATTGTTGAATTTGATTATATATAATGCATGGTGATTATTAGAGACACTCATGTGTGGATGATGATATACTATTGACATGGATGTTTAATGGAAGTTATTCAGACGTGTGATTTTGGAGATTATGAATAAACCTAGAAAAGGAAAAAAATTATTTGATGATGACATAGTTGTCGATATAAATTGTAAATAATTTGTTTGATTGCCTTGATGACTATTGTGATTCATATGTATAGATGATTTCGTGATTATATTATATATTCATTTTGGATGTTCTGATATGGCCATGAGGCCGAAGGAGGTATTTGTGTTTTGCAGGTTTAAAAATATCACAACAAAACATCGGGGGATCGGAGACCAACCAAAATGGAATTCTGGGTGAATTCAACACGGTCACCATGGCAACTTGTTTTGTGTGTGTGTTGTATTTTGTTAGGGATTCCCATGGGGGGATTACCTTTACATGTGACTGTGGGTTTGTGTATTTTATTAATGTGTTTCCTTTTATTATTGTTGTATGTATTTTATTAAGTAATGTGTTCCTTTCCTTTAAATTAATTAAAATTGTGATGGATTAATGTGGGAATCATATAGTTAAACTTTAAATAAATCAAATTGGGATATGGGAAGTAATTATAAGAGTTGATGGCTGTTGTATTTAATTTTGTAAGAGCTTGTGTAAGTCAGATTTGGAGTATGAAATACTCCACCTCCATGGAAATTCGAATTTGACCTTGGGGGCTGTTTTTTGGAGACTTGTGGGACAAATAAAACTTGTCCCATGCCTCTAAATTTATTATACCAACCATACTTATGGATGGAGATGTGATTTTTGACTTTTAAATGCATTTTATTCATCATATTGACTTGTTTTGGATTGCACTCTCTTACATTTTATTAAATAGTTGTCCCTTGTGGTGTGGGCTCTTTTGGAGTGTGTAAGTTAATTTGTCATTTCATTTATTGTGCTTGGGAGAATGGAATTTTATCTTTTTGTGTTTGAATTGGAGGATGTGTGATGTGGCATCCTACATGGATCACATCATCCTCTTCTCTCCCTCTTCTATTTAATTCAAACTCTCTTCTTGTTTTGGGTTGTTAAACCTTTTTGCATTCTTCCTTGGGGTGCATTTTCTTGTGGGAGCTCTAGTTTTTGAAGGAAGTTTTGAAGATAGCTTTGCATGCTTGGGAGCTTTCTATTTTGTACTATGTTTTGCATGCATCCTTGGGCACATTTTTCTATGATTAGAGATCTCTTGTTGATTTGGAGGAAATTGGAGAGCATTTGATACTTTGGCACTGTTGTTTTGGGACTGTGTTTTTGACATTCAAAGCTTGTTGTGTGGAGAAAATCCTTCCATGGAGAGGTAGGAGTTTATTTCTTCCTTATTGTCTGTTATTTTCTTATTGTGTTGTGTGTATGGTGCATGCATTGTTTTATTTGTTGGCTGGTTGGGTAGACTACCTTAGGAATGGTGTAGGAGAAGGCTATGGGGAATTCTTATGGGGGGGGCATAAGGGAAATGCCATGTGAAATCATAATTTTACGGAGGGAGTTTTGGGTTTGGGATCCACCATGGAAAATAAATAGCTTGCATTTCTTACTTATGGAGGGGCATAAGGAAAAATTTGTGGGGGGGCATAAGGAGGGGTTGGGAGATATAAGGTTTATGGGTTATGATATGTTATATTGGCAGTATGATTTTTTGGTGGATGCCCAACTCCCAATTGGGAGGCATAAGTAGCTTCCCCCATAGTCCTTGCTCCTTTGGCTTGCATGATCAAGCCTGAGTTGTGATTGAATGTTTTTATATGTAGTTGTGAACTGTTGTTTGCTTTTTAGTGTTGCTTTGTGTTTTAAAAAGGAAAATGTGTATGTGAAAGAATGTTGTGTGTGGAAGCCAGTTGTTGTCCCATGGTTGAATTGCACCTTTTATTGCATCTTGGTTGGGGCTCAGGGGCCAATGATGAAGGAAGGCTTCTCCTTTCATTGGATGTCTTGGTTGGGTGGAGAGCATTGCCTTTCCCCCTCTTTGTTGTGATAAATTTGGAGAAAAAAAAATAAATGGAGCATGTTGTTTTTTTGAGCAAGAGGAAAATACAGTTTGACAGTCCCTTCTTGTGAGCAAGTTTATTGTATCCCTTCCCACTTTGATGTGGATGAATTGTATAATTAATTGCAATAAGAAAATACTTGTATTGATGAAGAAAGATTGAAATGGAAATGTGAAATGTAAGGAGTTATATTCCATTCTCTATTTTGAAAATGAATGTGAAGAATTGTTATATGTATTGTATATTGTATTTTAAGAAATCAAATGTAAAAGATAAAATTGTAAAGAGTCATTAGAAAACAGTAAAAAATTGCATTCTTTTCTCAAAATTGTACTGGATATTGGATTTGAATGGCTTTGGTGAATTAAAATCTCTGTTGGAAAGAAGAATGCGAAGGAAGGAAGTATATTGTTTTTGCATCCTTGGAATTACATTAAATTTGGAATCAGAACTTGTAATTTAACTTAGAAAGGATTTGTTTAGAAATAACTATATGCATTGGATTAATTTAGAAACTATATGCCACAATTAAATGATAAAATTGACAAATAGATCCTTTAAAAATTTGATCACTGGCATTGTGACTTTTAAAACCTGGTAATTCTAAATAAAATGCACAGTTTGAACCAGCACTTAACAATCTACCTAGAAACCTTAAAATCCAACATGATATACTAGTAATGAACTCAAATCGACAAGAAGATTTAAGAGAATAACTTGAACCATTGCAAATTCGAGCTTAATCTCCTTCTCAACCATTTCCTGTCATTTGTTGGACAAAATCCCAAATTGGAATCAATTATACAAAATTGACTTTCCTAAAACTCCCTAAACTCTCTCTAGACCAATCCTCCATGTCTGTTTGACATGTTGAGTGAAGGAGGAGATATAATTTAATCAAAATTGAAAGTTGGAAACTTGCCATTTGGCTAATTAAAATCCTGCAGATCATTTTTGAAAAATTTACCACTTAAACTTCATCAAAAAGTAATTTTTTTTTTTTTACAGAGAGGGTATCGAGAGCTTTTCGAAAAGTCTTTGTTTGCCCAAATACAAGATTTCTAGCTCAAGTTATGGCTCTCTTTTATCAAAAACTTTGAAGTTTTTGTGCCTTGGCAGGAAAATTTGAAAAGATTTTCCCTGACGGGCCTGCAACCCGTAAAATTTCCCATCAAAATTCCCCTTAGAAAAATTTCAAAAATTTTGGCCAGGGAAAATTTTCATATTTTTTCTTTTCTGTCCCACAGCCAATAAGAAGCTGCCACATGTCCTCACGGGGCAACGACGGAGGCGCGGTAACTTTTTGCCCTTTGATTTTTTTGAAAATTTTCCATTTCGCCCCGCTAGCCCGCAAGCAATTAGAGGGTGCCATGTGGAACCTTAGGGGTGGCAATGAAGGTTTGGGAGAAAGTTTTCTTTGGTGCCACATGGGAAAAAATTTCAAAAAATTCCCCGTATCCTGCCAACCCGCCAAAGGAGATTTCCCCTCCTCTTAACACGTGTCCCCTTGGGGAAATTTTGATCCCAAAACTCTGTCGGAGCATATCTTGAGTTCCCAAAGGAGTTAGGAGGAATTATTTATATCACTGGAAAGGTGATAAAATTTCCTATCCATTGAAAATTATTTAGGGAAATTTTGGAAGTGTTAGCTATGAGAAAAATCAAGTTGAAACTCTGAGCCTGTTAGAGAATGGGTATGGGAGTAAAATTGTTCCCTGAACCTTACTGAAACTTATAGCCCTAAGTTTTGGACCTTGTGACCTCTCAGAGTTGTTTTTAAGGGAGAAGTTTGTCCCAATGAAATTGAATTGCTCCAGAACCTATCAATGGAAACTATTGCTTTGCAACTTGGTGGTAGACACTCTAAATCAAGTTCTGGGAGTGGGTAAGTGAGACCTTACTCTGTTGATTTTAAGTATGTATTCCTTTCTCACTACAATTAAACCATGCTCTAGTCTTGACCTTATGGAATTAAATACATAGGGTATTTAATTTTTTTGGGACCCTTAACCCTAAAATTTTTAATCAAGGAATATTTAGCTAAATGTCAATGTAATCAGTAAACAAAGTAATCCCTAGAGAGATTTGAGCTAGGTGTGGACTTATTGCACTTGTTGCTCTATAATGTGAAATTAGTAATCATTATAATGGGAAAGGTTATCAGTTGAATTTAATTATCTTTGAGACTTTTTTTGTCAACTCCTAGCCCCTTAAAAAATTTATTTCATAGTTTTCTAACTAAACCTAGGTGGTTCATGGTTCTCAAGCGGGTTGTTTTAACCTGGCATTACACTATTTTTTTCAGATAGCGTGCAGAGCACTCAAAATGATTTGAGACTTGCGCGACACACATTAGCTATTTTTAGATGATCATCTATGAGGCATTTTGCATGGATGCAGGCTAAAGATAGAGTGGTGAATTGATAGTTGACTAAGGGAGATCTATTGTTGACACTCTTGCATGTAAGCCTATTTTTGTAATGACATGTGGCTAATAATAGCATGCAACCTATTTTAGGATTAGATAAGCGGTGAAGGGGGGGGGGGGGGGGGGGGAAAGTCCTCACCCTTATAAATATGTATTGAATTGTTTAGTAGATATATATAGAGAGAGACAGAAAGACAGAAAACATAGATATACATGTCAGAACTAGGGTATAGTGAGATTTTATTGCTAGATCTGTTATGTGCATGAGTGTATACTATTGTTATTGTAATGAATCTTCTGTGTATTTACTGAAATTAATATAATGGAGATTATGGACTGAAAAAAAGGTGTTCTCATGGTTATAATTCAGTATTACATGCTTGATTCCATTATGGTTATCAGTTAAGTATGTTATGTTCTAGATCTATATCTGAATATGCACTGTATGGAAGATATATTAGCTATAGATATGAATGATTAAAGTCTTCATCATGCTAACATCCTACAATAGAAACCCTAAAGAGGGGGCTGGTACCTTTGCATGCTTTGGGTGAGAGATTGGTCTAGGCTGAGTGATGTGTCAACACACATGGGCTTGTATTGTTGAATTCTAGGCTGCATCACACTGAGATTTGGTGTATAGATTGTGAAGTGGAAGGGCACACTAAGGATAGTTTTCCTCACAAGTCAGTATGTTCATTGTTGCTAGATTGTGAGATATGTCACTTGGACTATGATATCAGTTTTTTTCCCATTATTAAAACGTGTGATAAGGAAAAATGTATCTTGCTATTGTAAAATTTATGGGTCCACATATCATGATATAGAAGATTATAGGTTGATTGGTCAAATCCATAACACCATAGATATTGGTGTGTTACAGACAAGTATAACAGATAACTCTAAAGGTAAAAGTGAGAACCATGATCATGATCACACTCAAGCATTCTATGATAGGAATGAAGGGTGCTTTGAAGGAGGTTGTGGTAAAGGTAGAGGATACTGTTGGATTCGAGGGACGAGGCCATGGTGGTGGATGAGGCGAGTTCCCTTACAGAACGTGCTTTACATGCAGATATCCTAAACACTACAAGAGTGAATGTCCTCATAATATTACTTGTTCTTTTTGTGGAAATAATCGCAGCTATGAGGAATTCCAAGACTTATATTATCATCTTAGCAAGCAGCCTAAACAGGAGAAAAAGGGCAGAGGAATGGTTAGAATACAATGTCCTTTGGAAAATCAGTGGATGCCAAAGTTGGCAACATAACTTTATGTATTACCTATGAAGATTACTACACACGCTAAATCTTGTGCATGCCAAAGAAGCATTACAGCAGAAGCCTACCATAACTAAGGAGGAATTTTTACATGTAACGTACCCAAATCATGTACATTAGAAGGAGGTTTATCAGGAAACCATGGAGGTACTCAGAAACCTTCAGGGTGAAACATAGTTTTTAAAGGAACAGTCATGAAAGTTAGAATAAAAGAAGGCAGCAGAGACAGTCCAATCAGATATTGATGACTTAAAAGAGATATGCAAGATGTTGTGCCAGGAGAATATTATTCCATTATTAAGGAATTAGTTAAAAGGAAACACTCCACGTGTGATTATTAAAAATGGAAGGCAGATCCTGCATGCTAATATTACCCCTCATAGTTTAGATTATGACAAGGAGATCACTCTGAATGTTTTTATCGATGGGTGTCTCTTGAGTAATATATTGAGTGATATAGGTGCGAAAGTTAATGTGCTTACTTTATATGCATGGGTACAAATGGGAAGAACTCCATTATAGCCATCCTCTAATGTATTGTTCATGGCCAATCAAACTAAGTCCACTCTCATAGGACTTTTAAAGAATGCATCCATTACTATACAAGTGGCCATGTTCACTAGGGACTTGTTAGCGAGAAAATTTGTCTTGTGGACAATTTTGTGGATTTCAGGCCAACGCTATGGGAATCTAAGTCCCTCTATATTTGAATGGTGAAGCTCCCATTGTTTAGCATGTAAAACCAAAGTGGATTTATGGTGGTTTTTTAACCAAAGATCCACAAGAACACTCCATTGTCCCTATGGCAATAATAACAACTCCTTGCTATAGCAGAAATCAATCTGAGAAAGGGGAGGGAGTGAGAATAAAGGAGGGGAAATTCAATGTTGTGGGTAGAGTGTCAAATGCCCACACACATCAACTGGAAGTTTCATTACATGCATTAATTAATAGAAGAAAGATAAATTTGTAATTTCTGAGCACAAGACAGAATAAAACACGCTGGTCAAAAAGCACCAATCAATTTTTCCAATGAGGGGACATAAAATTCCTTCCTTTTCTATTGATCTCAGAGTTGAAACTTCTACAATGAGTGGGAATAGAAGAAAAAATGTAGAGGAGGAGAATAGAAGAAGACTAACAATCATTTTTTGTCCTTAGTTCGCAAAAACGTGCTTCCAATTTCCAAATTAGATTGCCCCTTCACAAAGACTTCAAAAAACCATTCAATTTTTTGACCCAAAGCCATTACAAATAAATTTGGTCATTTCCCCTCTTCCAGATTCCTCTGTCACAAAGAAAATGCTTCTGATGAGCCCAAAAAAGAGATTTTACGTGCAAAAATGCATTTTATATTTCAATTTTCCAGATCATATATGAACTGTTCGATCCTTTGACCTAATTGCTTTGAAATCGGGCCATCCACGTGGTAGGAGAATATTGGAGTAGAGTTGGGGGAAATGTTTTTGTGTTTTTTTACATGTTAGAGATGTTTTCTCGATTTTCTCCCACAAAACTCCATCAAAATTTAAAATTGAAGTGTCTATCATGTGGATAATTTCATCATCTTTCCATTGTTACCAAAAACATGAAAATCAAAGCTCTAGATAGAAATATATGGCCTCTTGAAGATTTAGGGCAAAACAGGCAAAATTAGGGAAAAATTCGGGTCTGCGGGCCAAAATTTGACCTTTCTCCCTCTTTTTTCAAATTGGGAAAATTTTCCCTAAAATCTCCACACCCCCGCCAACCTGATGACACGTGGCACTTTCTGGTTCATCCGCACGATTCAAAATAACATTTCACCCTTTTTGCCCACAAGGGAAAATTTTCCCAAAGTCCTCTGCCGGCCCGATGACACGTGGCACTTTTTGGTTCATCCACGGGCTTCAGAATAACATTTCACCCTTTTTTCCCACAAGAGAAAATTTTCCAAAAGTCCTCTACCAGCCTGACCTCCGTTGCTGATGTGGACACATGGCACTTTCTGATTCGATGCGGAGATATGGTCCAACATTTCACCTTCGCGCTTTTATGGTTTTGGCAAAAAACCAAATATCCTTCCGACACCCCGATCCCCGCTGATGAATGGACACGTGGTGCCTTATGATTAAACACGGGGACTTAATCATTTTTTCTGCATTCTCCTTTATGGGATTGTGGGTGAACTTTTTACCTTTGATTTTTTTTAGCCAAAAGGCTAAGTGTCGAATTTCTCTCCACGTCTCCACCAACCCACCAATTTCCTTGACAAAATTTTCTCCTTACCTCTGTGGGCCCGCCCAAGGAAAATTTCCCCTCCAAACTCCTCCGAGCCATAACTTGCAAAATACAAGGAGTTAGGAGGACTTCCTTACCTTTCTGGAAAGGGGAAAGAATTCTCTATCTGATGAAGTAATACCTAGAAAATTTTGAGTGCCTAAAATGAGTAAAAATTTGACTGAGGCACAAAAGGAAACTAGTTAACCCAAAATAAGAGGGAGCTTATTTTGGTTAACAAGTATGATCAAAACATGGAAACTTTGAGATAGGAGAAAGTTGTCTTACTTGAAAACTTGCAATTTTCTCCTTTACACATTTATAAGACAACAACTGGCTCTAGCTTGGGGACATGGCGTGGATCGAGCAAGGTGAAGACATGACATAAGGATCCAAAATCAGAGGTTTCAAAACATATAACGTTGACTAGTGGCTTATCCATTGGGCCTTGTAGAGTCATGTATAATACTGAAGGAAGGAAGAAGGAAGGAGGGGAAAATACAACAAATGAAAACCACACCAAAACAGAAAATAAACCAAAACACACACAACAGAAAATGGGAAACAACAAAAACTATGGTACATGGTGAGGGACAACTCACTTTCACTATTAGTATAGCTTCAAATATTTCCCACTTTTAGGAAATCCCAATGGAGTTCCATCCAAGTATGATAAGAGAAAGGCATTCTCACCACAAGCTTCTTGAATTTCAACCCAACCACAAAGGATCTAACTTACCATGACTGCCCTTTGGCTCTCTCCTCTTGTCCCAAAGTAGGACCAAATCTCCAACTCTGAACTCCCTTGCTTTGGCTCTTCTGTCAGAGAGCTTATTCATTTTCAGTTGATGTTCTTTGATTTTGTCCACTACCTGGGATCTTCTCTCTTATAGTTTCTCAAGGAAAAGGATCCTCTTGTCAATTGAATCTCTGTATTGGTTGTCTTCCACTATTTGAAGCATCTTGAGAGCTGGAATTTCAATTATAATAGGAATATGTGCTTCAACTACATATAGCAGCTGAAAAGGTGACATGCCTATTGCCTTCTTAGGAGTGATCCTATTATCCCACAATGCATCATATAATTTTTTATGCCAATTCTTATGATTCTCATCAACAAACTTGCGGATAATGGTCACAATATTTTTGTTTCTTGACTTAGCTTGACCATTCCCTTGAGGATAGTATTCAGAAGAATGAGCAAGAGAAATCCTAAAGCCATAACAAAATTCTGTTAATTCCTTCGAAGAGAAATAAGTAGCATTGTTTACTACAATCTTCTGAGGAACTATAAAACAAACAATGATATTCTCTTTTATGAAATTACAAACAACTTCAGAGCTAGCCTATTTGGTTGGAATGGCCTCCACCCACTTAGTGAAGTAATCTATGGTAGTGAGCACATAGGAATGCCTAGCACTTGAATGAGGTTTCAGAACACTGATAAAGTCCAGCCCCCATTGTTGAAATGGTTCTTCAATCACCACGGGGTCTGAGTGGTAAGGTAGCTAGCTGAGACTTTCCAACAAATCAATGGCATGCTTTACATTTAGAAACATAGTTTTGTACATCAACAAAGAGAGAAGGCCAATAGTACCTAACTCTGAGAATTTTTTGGGTAATCACCATGGCTGAAAAGTGTCCCCCACAAGCTTGATCATGATAGGCTTTGAGGAGTTTTTCTTGTTGTTCCTTGTCAACACACTTGAGAAAAAAACCATCTATCCCTTTCTTATAGAGTGCATGATTCCAAATCACATATTTGGTTACTTTCAGCCTGAGAGTTATACACTACTTGTAATCTAAATGAGGAGGGCAGTCCCCATAGGTAAGAAAGAAAGTGATGTCTACATACCATTTCTCTATAGTGTTCATAAAGAGAACTTGTGGGAAATCTTCTGAGTAGGTTGGGCAAGTGTCATCTCTTTCTCCAAGCTACACTTTGAGAGGTTCATCTTCAGTAATCAACTTGCACAAACCATTTCCTCTAAGCATATTAGAGGGCTTAATCTCCAGGTCATACTCTTGGATCCTTGCAATCCAATTTCCTCTTTTGGATCTGGGATCTTGTTGTATCAAAATGGACTTGATTGCACTTCCGGGGACCGTCACCGCAGTGTGAGAGTTGAGTATGTAAAATTTGAAATTCTTCACGGCCTTAACCACTGTGTATGCATGATTCTCCAATTGACTGTAATTTAGTTCATGCTTCTTCAAATGGTAGCTCATGAAAGTAATAGGTGCTTCCAATCCTTCATCATTCTTCTGAACTATGACAGTAGAAAGAGTGTGGTCTGAGGCATAATAGTACATGATGAATTCCTTGCTCAAATATGGAGATACCAGCATTGGAGCTTTGGCAATGGCCTTATTGATTTCTTCAAATGCTGATTTTCCTTCACTACTCCATTTGAAACTTGTTTGAGGCTTCATCATAGAGGTGATATGCTTTATTAGTTCAGCAAATTTAGGGACAAAGTGGTGAAGAAAATTTACCTTCCCAAAGAATGAGTGCACTCCTTTCTTGCTGGTGGGAAGAGATAGTGTTTGAATAGCACTTACCCTCTCATGGTCAATATGTTCTCCATGCTTATTCATGATGTGTCCCAATAGCTTGCCTTCTATGACTCCAAAGATACAGTTCTTGGGATCTAGAGAAATGCCATGTTTTCTACATCTTGTAATAATCTTCTCCAAGTGGAAGATATGCTCACTTCTCTTCTTTGAAAACATGATTAAGTTATCAAGGTATATGACAATGCAATGCTTGAGGTCTTTGAAATTTAGGTCCATGGATCTTTAGAAGGTGGCTCCCACATTAATCATGCCAAAAGGCATCCTGCTGTAATAAAAAGTGTCTGTTGTAGCAAATCAGTAGCACCCCTGGATGCAAATCAAGGTTCTAAATTGATGTTTTAGGCATCCAGTGTGATTGCACAACATGGAAACCTCTCTCCAAGTGTGGGACTTGTGAAAATGAGAGAGGAATCTCCAAATTAGAGGCTGGTTCCTCAAACTCCTTTGATTTAGATCTATATTTTGCACAACTACAGAGGTTCAGATCCTAATCCTACTCTAAATTACAAGGGGACAGGGATAGAAATGCAAAAATTGAAACTAACTAATGATGGTGATGCACCAAAGGAGTGGTGAAACATTTTTTTCCATGTAAATAGACACAAATTCATGAAATGCAACAAGGGAAAACATACACAAGCTGATAGATGCAATTAGGGGTCTTAAAATGAAGTAAAACAATACAAACAGAGGATTGAAAGCATTCACAGAGTTTGCACTGTCATTTCCATGTAAAATATCTTGCATTCCACCCTCAAAGAGGTATAAACCTACTACAATACTTGAAAAAGGTATGATTCTTGCAACAATCACTTTCTGGAGGTGAAAGAAGAAGTTTTCTATGCCAAAAAGTGTTCAACCCTCAAGAAATGAGCCAAATCTGGCTTTTACAATGCATGGGTCGAGCCCAAGAGAGAGAAAACGTAAAAAACGTGGGAGCCCATTCCTCATTGATGGAAAATGCATTAAAATAGCATGGAGGACCTTACAAACCCATACCTTATCATTTTTGACCATATTGGAGAAGAATGCGACCCATTCTGTATTAAATTTGGTTGTTGAAATGTCATTTCTGGCCATGGACACGTATCAGAACTGTTTTTTAAATTTTCTCTCTCCAAACTGAACCAAAATTAGAAATTGACCATGGAATCATGTAGAAAATTTTAACATCTTTCCAATGATATAAAGAACACAAAAATCTGAGCTCTGGATCAAAAGATATGATCGTTTGAAGATTTAGGGCAAAAACGGCCCAAAAACGGATCGGCGGGAAAAAAATTCAAATTTTACCTCTTTTTTGTCTTTGGAAAAAAATTCAAAAATTCTCCGTGCTCCACTGGTCGTATGCCATGTGGCAAGCTCTGATTCGTCACGCAATTCTCTCTTCTTTCTTCTCCGCAGGTTTTTCTTTGAAAATTTGACCTTTTTATACTTTGGGAAAATTTCCCCATTTTCTCCCCACGCCCTGCCACTTGGGACACGTGGCATCATTTGGTTCGTCGACAGGGGCACGGGGAGAACCTTTACCTTTTAGTTTTTCGATCAAAAATTTTGCTAAATTTTCTAAGTCCTCCCCAAGCTCTGCACTCCCCTTCTCCTTAGGAAACATGTCCTCCTCCGGTTGACTTGGGCCAACCCTCCAACTCGCCCCTTTTAAAAAAATCGGCCAAAAAACACTTAGTCAAAATTTCCACCCTCTCCTCCACCACTTTGATCCATGAAGACACGTGGCTCACTGTCATTGGATGCGGACTATGCGGGCTGGATTTGGCCTTTGAAACTTTTACAAAAACTTAGCAAAAATTTCCATTTCACCCCCGACGCCCACGAGCCTCCCTCGACACATGTCGAGTTCCTATTGGCCACGGGCCAAAATTCAAAAATTCGCCCATGGAAAACACTTAGCCAAATTTTTTATTGCACCTCCCCCCCTTGTGACATGTGTCACACTGTGATTGGTCCACGGGCCCCGCGGGTAAAATTATACACTTGAACCTTCAACCAAAACTTGGAAAAATTTCCAATTTGCCTCTGACACCCGAACTCCTCTGCCATGTGGCAGCTTCCTATTGGCTGCGGGCCTCAAATGGGAAAATTTTCCACAAAAACTCCACCGAGCCATAACTTGAAAAATATAAGGAGGTAGGAGGAAAGCTGAGAGAGAGTTCTATCTGATGGTGACATTTTTAGAAAGCCTTGAGTGCCTTAAAATCAAAAAATGTGGACTGAGGCACAAGAGAGGCAAGAACACAAGGAGTTAGCCACAAAAAAAAATGAGCTGGGGCACATTTTGGATAACAGTGCCCCAAGGAGTTGTGAAATCCATCTTGTTACAATCTTCTTTGGCCACTTTAATTTGATTATACCCTGAGAAGCCATCAAGCAAAGAGAGCATCTCAGATCCAGTAACTACTTGTAGGATATGATCCATGATCGGAAGAGGTTAATTATCCTTGAGAGATGCCTGATTCAGATTTCTAAAATCTACAAATATTCTGATCTCCCCATTTTTATTTCTAACTGGTATAATGTTGGCCACCCATGTTGAGTGGTGAATAGGGAAAATGATTCTAGCATTTAGCATCTTGTTCACTTCTTCCTTGATAACATCAGTAATCTTTCAATTATAGGGTATTTGCTTCTTCCTGAAGGGCTTAGCATCCTACTTCAAAGGAATGGAATGATGTATTTCCTTTGGTTGAAAAGATTTGAACTCATTGTAAGAGTAGGCCAGCACATCAGAGTACTTTTTAAGCAAAGCAACGAACTTCCTTTTCTCTTCAGGTGAGCAGCATTTGCCAATGTTGACCATCCTTGAATCTTCAGAAGTCCCAAATTTTTTCCTTGTCAAAATCAGATGGACAATGAGAAGATAGATTTTATTTTTCATGAATAAATTTTTCATGTTTGTCAAACAGGTCCTCCAACGAGACTAGACCTTTGGGGATCTTGGTACCTATCAATCTAATCATGCCTTCATCATCCATTCTTTCAATGTCATCTGATGCATCTTTAGCCACAACTTCTCTATGTGTATTGACACTTCCCTCAAAGAAGAGATTATTGAAGTTGTCTCTTTGCTCCAAGAAGGCTAAAATCTGATTGTCGCAATTGAAAACTTTCCAGTGATCTACGTTATCATGTACATTTGGTCTAAAAATCATCTCAATGGTTATGTTTTCCTTGCCAAAAGAAGGATGAGGAATCAATAGGGATGCCAATACTGCAATAGAATCAGCTCTTTCATTTTTTTGTCTTGGGATGGCTTTAATGAAGAATGCATAAAAGAATTCAATGCAATCCCACACTCTATTCCTGTAATTCCTGAGCCTTGGGTTCTTCACTTGGTATTGCTGGCAGATTTTCTTCACTATCACTTCTGCATCACCAAGGCATCTCATATTTTTATTCCCATGTCTTTCGCTACACTTATGCCCAAGAGGAGAGCTTTATATTCTGTTGTATTGTTGGTGTTGTCAAACTACAATTTGTATGCAAAAGGATGCATCACATTGGAAGGAGAGTACAACACAACACTAGCCCCTGAGCTTGCTTTAGAATGGCTTCCATCAAACTCCATATTCCAGACCTGATCTTTCTCTGATTCCAAGGGAAGTGGCAAGTCTTCTTCTCATTGTGAAGTAAGTAAATATTTTCCTCATCCACAATCTTGAAAGTGGATATTAGCTCTTGGGTCACTGGAACTTCTTACTATAAACTTCATTTTTCTTACCGGAAGAAGTTTCTTCATCTTACCCTTTATTGGAATAGTTACAGAGGTCCAATCCATCTTTATCTCTCCACCAAGGTCTCTACAAAAAATTCTACTCAAGAACATGCCAAAATATGTTGGAATGTCTACCACTAAGATGGTTAGAAGTACTTTCTTATCAGGGTATTCAGCCAAAACGACTTGTGCATATTTTATCATTCCTACTAGTGGTACTTGCTTAGATTCCATTAAGTAACAAGCTCTATTAACTCTGGTTAGTGTCAAGTTGAGAGAATTGGCAAATTTGAGTGGCATTACATTATCAAAAGCTCCAGAGTTAATGATGCAATTGTTGAGCTCAAAGCCATTCATGAGAAGAGACAAGTAGAAGGGTTCCACCTTATCTGTTTTGGAAGCACTTAAGGCTAGCATGTTTTAAGTAGGTGGTGTAGATGGTGTCAGGAGCAGACCTTTAGAATTTGAACTTGAGGGTATAGAACTGTTGCTCTAAACAACATTGATTAGTCTATCAAACTGAGCAGGGTGTGTTTGTAAGTATTCAATCTCTGAGAGCTGCACTTTGGTCTTACTTGCATGTTCCACAAAATCAAATGGGACAATGTTGGATGAGAGGGAAGTTCCTGGAGTGAGGGAAGGTTTACATGGTAAGGGTCTTTGAGGAACTTTGGCTGACTTGGAAATTGGATTGTATTCTAAGGGTGGGGCCATCATCTTAGAAGGAGGTGAAGTTGAAGCTATGGTCTGACTTTTAGCTGACTTAGGATAGACTTAATTGGAGGGAGGAGTGTTTTTAATAACTTGTGAGCTAGAAGAAGGAAAAGGTGAATTACTAGATATAACAGCCCAATCTCTAGTAGCCATTTGGCCTAGTTTCATTTTGGCTAAATCCATTGACGGTGGTAATGGTGAGCCTCTACTGATGATCTTCTTTTGTGTGGCTGCTGGAGTGGGATATTCTTTAGTTTTCTTTTCCTTTTGAGCCACAGAGGGTAGAGCATCTTTCTTAGATTGAGCTCAAGTGAAGACAACACATGAGAAGCTTGGGGCTTCCTCTTATTCTTCCCCATCATCAACAAACTCGAAAAAGCCATTATGCATATCAACTTATTCGATTTCAAGGTAGCCTTCGTAATCCTCTACTATATCTCCTTCAAGTTTGTCAATTTCATCATCCTCTCTTGATTCTATGGTGTCACAGATAGCATTGATAGGAGGTGCTTCAAGGGAAAGTTGGTGAGGAGGTGGTGTAATTCTTTCTCTGTCACGGAAGTTTGGCCTCCTTGGAGAATTTCTCGTTATCATTTGGGACAGTTGTTTCTTCAAGGCAACCAAATCATTTGCCATTTTCTAGAACATAGGATCTATAGTTACTGAAGCTAAAATCTGACCCTTCTGCTTCCCATTTGGGCCTTTCACCTTTCCATAGAGGATTAAGTCATCATCAGTTTCAATGTAAAATTCTTGAGCTTCCCTCAGTGTGTTTGGTTGGGATCTTCTGAGGAAGAAACCAACTTCTGATGGCAAGGCACTAATGAAGAGTTTTATCAGGTTGTTCTCAGGAGGTAGCACATCTTTAGGGATTCTTCTTATCAATATTTCAAACCTTACTTAAAATTCCCTCATGGATTCAGAGCTTTCTTTCTTTATTTGGACTAATTACACCAGCAGCTCTTGACCATCTTCAGTGCTCTTGAATCTATTTTCAAATGCACTTCTAATATCTTCCTAACCAGTAATAGATCTTCCAGGAATCATTTAAAACCATTCAGCAGCCTTCTCCTGAAGTGATTCCACAAATAGTTTGACTGACACATTTCACTCTCAACTCCTAATACACCACAAGAAGAGATGAATGTTGCTACATGTTCTTCAGGGAGTTGAGAACCATCTCCCCTGAATTTGGGAAAATTCTTTCTAGAGCCTCTTGGCAGATCATGAAGAGGTTGTTGGAGGGAAAGCGGTCATGTGTTTCCTCCCCATGGCATAATAAGCCGACATGCTTCATGTTCACAGTCACTCATTCTGTTTTTATTTCTAGTTTATTGGTTAGCTAAGGATGCCTCTCTCTCCTCTGCTATAGCTTAGAGTCTTGCAATTTCTTCAAGTTGAGCTCTAATCTCTTCCTCTCTATCAAACTAAGCTATAACCTCTTATTCTTCTCTCTCCAACTCCTCAAAAGTAGGGTCAATCACTCCTCCTTGCCTCAGATGGTGAGTATACCTTCCATCAACCATCTTGAAAGTTTATTGTCTTCTCTAGAGGTGCTGGAATTTTTCTGTCTTCCTTTTCACAGTCTAGAATTTTGTAGCAATGGTGAGATGATTTACACTCTACCAAATATGCCAAGTAACCTCTTTTAGGTCTGAAATGATTTCTTCTTAATATGACAGAGCAAAGAAGGTTTTCTAGAAGGATTTGCAATAATTTTGAGTTACATCCATGCAGTTCATATGGCTTCTCAATCTGCAAAACTCTTCTATTTGAATCTTTTTGTATTTTTGGATCACAAGGAATTTCAGACATCAAAGGAAAACTTAATGATATTTTAAAAACCTTATGGTCATTTGTGGATGCAGATGCTGCAACTCTACCCCACGGTGGGTGCCAAAAACTGTTGGCAAGAAAATTTGTCTTGTGGACAAATTTGTGGATTTCAGGCCAATGCTATAGGAATCTAAGTCCCTCTAAATTTGAATGGTGTAGATACCATTGTTTAGCATGTAAAACCAAAGTGGATTTATGGTGGTTTTTCAACCAGAGATCCATAGGAACACTCCACTGTCCCTATGGCAATAATAACAACTCCTTACTATAGTAAAAAATTATTCTGAGAAAGGGGAGGGAGTGAGAATGAAGGAGGGGTAAATAAATGTTGTGGGTAGAGTGTCATATTCCCACACACATCAACTGGATTTTTCATTACATGCATTAATTAATAGAAGAAAGACAAATTTACAATTTCTGAGCACAAGACAGAATAAAACATGCTAGTCACAAAGCACCAATCGATTTTTCCATCGAGGGGACATAAAATTCCTTCCTTTTTTATTGATCTCAGAGTTGAAACTTGTACAACAAGTGGGAATAGAAGAAAAAAAGCAGAGGAGGAGAATAGAAGAAGACTAACAATCATTTTTTGTCCTCAGTTCACAAAAGTGTGCTTCCAGTTTCCAAATTCAATTGCCCCTTCACAAAGACTTTGAAAAACCATTAAATCATTTAACCCAAATTTGTTACAAACAAATTTGATCATTTCCCCTCTTCCAGATTCCTCTGCCGCAAAGGAAACGCTTCTGACAAGCCCAAAAAAGATTTTCTAAGTGTAAAAATTCATTTTATATTTCAATTTGCTAGTTCACATATGAACCATTCGATCCTTTCCCCTAATTGGTTTGAAATCGGGCCATCCACATGGAAGGAGAACATTGGAGCGGATTTAGGGGAAATGTTTTTGCATTTTTTGCGTGCTAGATACATTTTCTCAATTTTCTCCCACAAAACTCCATCAAAATTTAAAATTGAAGTGTCCATCGTGTGGATAATTTCACCGACTTTCCATTGATACCAAAAATGAAAAAACCCAAGCTCTAGATCGAAATATATGGCCTCTTGAAGATTTAGGGAAAAACTAGCAAAATTAGCCCGAAATTCAAGTCTGCAGGCCAAAATTTGACCTTTTTCCCTCTTTTTTTAAATTGGGAAATTTTTCCCCAAAATCTCCATGCCCCTGCCAACCTGATGACACACGGAACTTTCTAGTTCATCTGTGGGCTTCAGAATAACATTTCACCCTTTTTTCCCACAAGGAAAAAATTTCCCAAAGTCCTCCGTCAGCCTGATGACATGTGACACTTTTTGGTTCATCTGCGGGCTTCAAAATAACATTTCAACCTTTTTGCCTGCAAGGGAAAATTTTCCCAAAGTCCTCCACTGGCCCGACCTACACTGTTGATGTGGACACATGGCACCTTTTGATTCGATGCAGAGATACGGTCCAACATTTCACCTTTGTGCTTCTATGGTTTTGACAAAAAACCAAATATCCTTTCGATGCCTCGATCCCCAACCAATGAATGGACACGTGGTGCCTTGTGATTAAACACAGAGACTTAATCAATTTTTCTCCATTCTCCTTTGTGGGCTTGCGGGTGAACTTTATACCATTGAGTTTTTTAGCAAAAAGGCTAAGTGTCAAATTTCTCTCCACACCTCCGCTAACTTGCCAATTTCATTAGCAAAATTTCCTCCTTACCTCCGCAGGCCCGCCCAAGAAAAATTTCCCCTCCAAACTCCGCCGAGCCATAACTTGCAAAATACAAGGAGTTAGGAGGACTTCCTTACCTTTTTGGAAAGGTGAAAGAATTATCTATCTGATGAACAATACCTAGAAAATTTTGAGTGCCTAAAATGTGTAAAAATTTGACTGAGGCACAAAAGGAAGCTAGTTAACCCAAAATAAGAGGGAGCTTATTTTGGTTAACAAGTATGATCAAAACATGGAAACTTTGAGATAGGAGAAAGTTTACTTGCTTGAAAACTTGCAATTTTCCCCTTTACACATTTTCAAAACAATAGGACTTTGAGGTTATCACTTTTAGAAGCAGACAACTTCCCAACTCTTCTTGGGAGCCCTTGTTATTATGTGAATTATGTTGATTTAAGGTTCAACAAGGGGTATATAAGTTTTGAGAAAAAGGAAGAAAGATTAATTATCCCTTTAACAGATGGTAAATCTACACCTTATGCTAAGCCTTTGAGTGAGGAAGACTTGAACAAAATTTATGTACAAGCCATTTGAGACCCAGAAGTACTTGATCCATCTAAGGAAGGAATCCTCCAGTGGGAAGATGTAAAGTCTATTAGTGATACTACAAGTATTTCTTGTGAAAATTGGGCACATGGCACATATAAGATGGTTGGGCGTGAATTAAGAAGTGTATTTGTGCGGAGAATCAGACCTTGTTATGTTATGAGGATAGGTAACTTTGTACCTTGGTACACTAGAGAAGGAGACCCTATGGTATTCCTACATGCCGTGGAGGAGAAGTGGATAGCTCAAGTGGAAAGAAGAAATACGTTAGTGTATACCTTTTGTAGAATAGTAGTGCGCTAATGGATGGTTCAAAAGGATAATCTCATGGAATGGAATGAATTTGGAATTTCTCTAACCACTCGATTCTTTAGGAGCAATGTGCCTACTACAATATTCATGTTTCATGGTAATAAACCTGTTCAACACCACATTCAGTAGTGTGAGAGACTCTGGAAAAAGTGGCGGGAAGCTTTACCACCTTCACTATGAGTGCACAAGATTTATTCCACTTTATAAGGTTACACACGTGCTTGGTATGTTTATGTAGAGTTGCATAGGGAGACTAGAAATTGGCAGGACTTGATTGCAGGAATGACTTAAAATTTTGACTACGTCTCTATTAAACCTCTATTTGAAGAGGCATTATGGGTCATAAAACACTTAACTATGGGATACATTACAAAGGTTGAATAAATCATTCATGATTTATATGGTGAGGTAGACTCAGGAGCGCATTTTTATGAAGTAGAATAGACATATGCCACATGACTTAAGTGTGCTTTTTTTGAGAAGGAGAAATGTAAAAATGGTCTATCTATTAGATGATGAAGAATTATAAAATATGGATATGGATCATTTAGTAGGTATGCGCGAGGTGTTAGACAGTGTGGATAAAAACATATGTTCCTATCATGAACCTATGAATACCAAGAAAGTGAACATTGGCTTGGATACTGAACCTAAGGAGGCAAAAATTGGGGATTATTGGACTGATTCTAAAGTGGCAAAGATAATTGAGTTACTACGATATTTTTAGGACTTATTTCCTAGGGGATACCATGAGTTAAAAGGAGTGCATCAGTCATTAGGGAAGATGAATATTAAGCTATAGGAAGGTATGTTCCTAGTCAGGAAGAGACCTTACAAGATGAACCCTAACCTACGCGTAAAAGTTAAGGAAGAAATTTATAAAATGTTAGAATCTGGCATCATTAAGCCCCTAGAGAAATCGGAGTGGGTTAGCCCAATGGTAATCAGTATCAAGAAAGATGGTCAGATTAAGATTTGTGTGGATTACATGGAACTTAATGTTGCATGTGTGATTAATCCTTTTCCTACACCTTTCACAGAGAAAATATTAGAAGGTATTACAGATGGATTCTCTGGGTATCATCAAGTTATAATTGCACAAGAGGATCAAGACAAGATGACTTTCACCACTGAATGGTGAATTTTTGCATATATTGTGATGCCCTTTGGTTTGAAAAATGTTCCTGTTGTATTTTCATGCATAGTTGTTCAAGCATTCCAGGATTTTACTCATAATTTCCTACATGTTTACTTGGATGATTAGATGGTGTATGGACTTGTTAAGGATCATTATGACAATTTGTGCCTAATGTTTGAAATATGTAGACAGTTAAGCATATCTTTAAATGTCAATAAGTGTGTGTTTGCTACACATTTTGGAACTTTGTTAGGGCACATCATCTGTAAGGAAGGTTTGTTATTGGATCCAACTAAGGTTGCAGTTATTGTAGGCCTATAGGATCCTACCATTCATAGTGAAGTGTGCAGATTCTTTGGTCACATAAGGTATTACAGAAAATTTATCAAAGGATATGTGAAGATTTCCACACCCTTGGAAGAGTTACTAAAAGGAAAATGGACATTCTATTGGGAAGAAGCGGAGGCATTGAAGGAGAGACTTACAACAGTGCCTATTTTGTGTTTTTCTTCATGGAACCAATAGTTTCATGTACATGTGAATGCCTCTAGCACATCCAGCACGGTGTTAGCTCAACCTAGAGAGGGTATTATAGATCATCCTATCTATTTTGCTAGTAGAAATTTGACTCCTGCTGAGTAGAATTATACAACAACAGAGTACAAGGCATTGTCAATGATCTACGTGTTGCATGAATTCAGACAGTACTTGCTAGAAACACATTTTTTATTCTATATTGATCTTATGGCCTTAAAATTTTATAGGGGTGCATATGTCAATGGGTGCTTTTTATCTATGAATTTTATTTCATAGTTGTGGTAAAACTAGGTAAAATTAATTCTTGCCCAGACCACTTATCAAGGATTTAGTCAGGGTAGGATGCACATATAATTAAAGATACAATGACAGATGCATCGTTATACAGGTTACATCACGTGCCTTCAGAATTAGAGGATATTGTTGTATTTTTATGCATGGGTATGGTGCTAGAAGGAATGAAAGCATTGGATAAGAAACAACTTGTAATTCTTGCAACACCCTTTATGTTTCTCAGTGGAGATTTATACAAACTAGGCTGAGATTAAGCATTACACCAGTGTGTTCTAGAACATGAGCCCACAAATATCATGGAAGAGGCTCGTGGAGGTATTTCAGGTGGGAACTATGCAAGTTATGCCATCGCATGTAAGATTCTACTCACTGGATTATGGTGGGATACCTTGTACAAGGATTGTAAAGATTATTGGAATGCGTGTGATCACTGTCAGCACCTTAGCAAACCTAGGAAAAGAGAAGAAATTCCTTTGATGCCTATTACTAGTGGAGATCCATTTTTGAAATGGGCTATAGACTTTGTAGGTCCTATTTCACTAGCCACATGTAGAACTGGATCATGTTATATCATCACTTGCATAGATTATCTTACAAGGTGGGTAGAAGCAGCACCTACAAAGGATTATATAGCAGTCAGGTTCTTATGGGAAAATGTTCTTACTAGGTATGGATGTCCATTGAGCTTGAAAAAAGATAGGGGCACACACTTTTTGAATGAGATAATCAGGATATTATTGGATGAATTTATGGTTGCACACCACAAGACTACACCCTATCATCCTCAAGAAAATGGTACTGCTGAGGCCTTCAATAAGATATTGAGCCAGACCTTGAAAAAATTTTATGATGTTGGGAGGAAAGATCAGGATGATAAAGATTTTATTGTACTTTAGGCATATAGAACAACCTATAAGAGGTTTAATAAGGTCACACCCTTTCAGTTGGTGTTTAGCACAGAAGTAGTTCTTCCTATGGAATTCATGTTACCGTTTTTACATATTTCATGCGCTGGAGGTTTATCTGATGAGAAAACATTAGAAGAAAGAATTTACATGTTAATACAGCTAGATGAGAGGCACGCCATAGCACGTTGGAGTTAGAAGAAGGAAAAGGCCAGACAGAAGGCATGGCATGACCTACACATCAGGGATAAGAAGCTTGAAGTTAGACAGATGGTACTACTTTATGATTCTAATTTTTCGTTCCATCCATGCAAGCTTGAGTTACATTGGTTTGGAGTGTATGTTATCACTCATATACTTGAATCAGGCATTTGCTAGTTAGAGTTACTTGATGGAATTTGGTTACCTGGTTACTTAATGGGAGTAGGTTGAAGCCCTACTATAAATAATTCTTCTTGGTGTTTGTAATAACGTAGTGTTTCCATTTAGTATAGGTTTCCCTTTTTATATTTCCTTTAATGTTTTTACTTCTTTGTCACAATGCTTTGTCAATTTAGTTGTGTTTTGTGTAATAAGTGCATTTGTGTGCTGGAAACTAATTATAATCTGAATTATTTTTATGTGCAAAGGACTTCTCATACCATTGGTGTGGGGTGGTTGTTATTTTTTATTCACAAATGGATACACATGAGAACAAACTGTTATAGGTGTTATTCAAGTATGGAAAGGATCTATTTGAAAGGTGATTACTTCTAAAGAAGACCATATATGGAAATGAATTAATGAATAGTATAACATGAGGTAAGAAGCGGCTATGGGAACTACCAGAAGAGGGCACAATGGAAAGGTAATCAGCACATCAAAGCATGTAGAAGATAATTTTTTAGCCAGAGGGTAGGAAGGAATGCTAGAAGGTTATAGCTAGGGTGCGAAATTGTACCATGCAGAAATTTTTAGAAAGTTTGAAAATGGTCAATAAATGAGAGGATTATTGGTAGGTGAAGGAGAAATAAATACACTACTTTTTTTAAATCTATATAAGGACATGATGTGGGTTCATTTTTACCTTTACAATCACAACTATTCCATAGTTCTAGAATTTATCGTTCACATTTGTGATATTCTTTCCTTCCAGTTTATCAATTTCTCCAGTCTACATAGTCCCAACATCAGGCATAAATCAGCTAAGTCTTTCTCTCTCTTAAATTTAGGGTTTCATATTTATCTAGCTTATTTCTTGTGTCAAATTTATACTTTAGTGCTTGCTTATCATACGTGACTCTGTAATTAGGTTTTTTCACCGAATAAGTTGTGTAACAAAACGGATAAGGAAACGGTCAAGGATGAATACCCATGATTATGTTGGTTGAAGGTTGAATGCGCATGTTGTTGACTTTATCCAAGCTGATAGTGGAGAAATATTTTTTTCTGGGAAGGACTACCTGTAGATACAAAGCAATACCACCAAATGATATTAAATAGCAAATGATAGTAGATTGCCTAGTGATTGCTAGTTTCGGGAAGTGTGATACTTCCTAGATGGCTATCAATCCACTATTTTGATCAAATGACTGAAAGTAAATATGATAAATAAAGGTCCTATTGCTAACGCTTTAATTTAGGTATCTCAAAACTTTATCAATAAACTAAATTAAGAAAAGTATTAAAATATAAACTAATCTAGCATCAGACAAGGTGTTTTTTTGGTTGGGACAGATCACAGAGGTATCTGGTAAGGTTTCAGTGGAGTTTAGGTGATGTTAGGGGAAATTTGGTGAAGGTTAGCATAAAACACAGTGACCGATATCGGTCTAATGACCGATGTCTGTAGAGAGGGGAGACTGATGATGGTTAAGGTGACCGACATCGGTAGGGGTAATTTGATTGTAAATTTTTAAACAGAGGTAATTTGGCTCTCTTTGATTACACAGAGAGTGAGGGTAGTATTGTAGACACCAAATTTGTGTCTTACGACCCCTTGTGACCCGCATCTCATCTCGCAACTTAACCTCATCACCTAAACCTTACACAATTATTTATTAATTACCTTGTAATTGATAAATCCACATCACCTTACCTGCCACCTCATTTTGCCACCTCATCATGACCTAGCCCTAACCCTAAACTAACCTAATTAAGACCTATGGCTTGGTCTAGACTCACATCCATAACTAATGCCTCCTTACTCGCACCCAAAACCGACCTTCTAGCCACTTGACCAAGCCCGCAACTGATCTCTCGGGAGAAAAGCAGGGAAGGTGGGTTATTTTACTAAAAATAGCCTACTTTTTCCTTACCGATGTTGGTTCCTACTCGACCGCCATCGGTTACGCAACCGCCATTGGTTCCCTGTAAATGGGCTCCCCAAACCAAAAACAAGGGATCGGAATTTCATTTTTGGGATCAGGTGGAATGATTTTTGAATCAACAAAGATCATTGGGAGCGAAAAATAGAGTCCAGATCTTCACTTGACCGAGTAGAGATGAGTGGAAATACCAGAAGTGTTTATAGCAAAGGAGATCAGCTTGCATCTTCGTCAAAACCAGTAAGTCACATCTTGCATGTCCTCTGTTATAACATTTCTTATGCCTTTTGAATTACAGTCCTCATAAATCCATCCCTGAATCCACTACCCAACATGCATATTACCTCTAACTATCATTCATCTACCTCTCATCACCTTATTTCCTAATACCACCTATATACAGCCTTACAAACAACACAACTACCCCACAAAGCAACTAACCTACAGATCCTAGAACCCACCGGTGTCGGTTATCAGTAACCGGCATCAGTTATTAGTAACCGGCATCGGTTCCTCCGATCAAAACCAGAAAATCAGCCTTTCCCCTACCCAGTTCAACAAAGCAACTTAATTGATATTTTACAGTCTTTTGTGTTAATTCATATTAGCAGGGAAACTGACCACCTTCGAAAGGAAGTTTCATATTTCCTGGGCCCAAGGCAGTTTCCTCATTTATTGTCTAATCAAAATCTTGTGGTATTGTGTTCTTATTTGCAGGTAGTCCTTCCAAGACAAAAAGGAGTTCTTCGCAATCAGCCTGATCTTTCTCTACGGTATGTGCACACCATCTCGACATTCTACAGGTATTCCTCCTAGCCCCTAACCTTATCTATTTCTAAAAGGAACGAAACATTCCGAGTGAAACATTTTGGCACGCCCGGTGGGACCCATCTTGGGTTTCTGTTTCTCTTGCTTATTTTCATTTTAGGAAGCATACTTGCTATTGCTGCTTTTGTTATATATTTCGTAAAGAATTTGTCTTGCTTTCCTAGTTTCGCATTAGTGAAAGTCATCTCTCTTGCTTCATCGAACATAATTTTCGATTTGGGTTTAAAACATGTGCATTGCATTCCTGCTTGTTGTTTTTCAATTCTAGTGAACATAGATTAAGTAACAGGTCGTACACGTGGGGGTGATATCCACGGTATTGACAGGAAATTAATCTTACATTCACTGCACAACACATACCGAATCACTTCACAATTAACACAACAGCTCAAACATCCCCCCTTTTTTTTTTCCACGGTATTCCTCCGCCCGATTGAGGTAACCTTATAAGCCACAACAACTTGACATTTCCCCTAAGTCTCTTGTTTAGGATTCTCACATCATTCTACGTCTAAAGGCATAAGCCCACGATAATTAAAATTAACCCTAGGGTTAATCTCTGGATTTGTGTGTGCATCTTGCTTGTTTTTAGTTCTATTTTCTTTCTCATACTCTGTCTTCTGTGATCAATAATTGGACACGTATACTAAACGTTGTTAAAAATAAAATTAGCAGCCTTTTATATCTTGTTAACCCAGACTTCTTACACCGACATCGGTTACCTGACCAACGTCGGCTATAGTATAACCGACATCGGATACTAGACCGATATCGGTTACTGTCTTCTACAACCCCTGACAAACCAGCAACCCTTCCAATTTCACCATTCTAAGGCTGTTTCTGTTCCGGATAGATTGAAACCCTACTGTGAACACCTGTCCATGGTTGTTATCACTCGAAAGCAAGCCGCCGCCATGGTTTCACATGCTTGCTCTGTTTCTTTACCTGAATCACCCCCTTCACATTCTGTGGGGAATCCTACAGACACCAGTGAGATCCCCCAAATTCCTGTAGGAGACAAGGACTTTGCCAAGTTTCTGGATGCTAATTCTAGTGCTGTACAATACTATTTGTCCCATACCCCTGATCTTACGCCTGATGGTTAGCTCCTTGTTGGTATGCCTATTAGTATAGCTGCTCATTTAGCTCCCACTCCGCCTGATAATACCGCCTTGCTTCCTGCATCTCTAGCCCCGTCTCCCAATCCAACAGCTTCAGAGGTTCATACGACTTAGATTGGCTTTTCTTTGGCTAATCTTGGACCCCACATATCATTACCACCGACTGCCCCTACCTCATCTCTCTTGCAGACTACTCCATTCATGACTTGCTCTCTGCCACCTATCCACACGAGCTTTCCTTCTCAAGCTCCGCCTACCTTCTCATTCCCATACACGTATCCAGTAACCTCAACACCTTATATGGGACATCCCTATTCTGTCACCTCAACATATTCATCCTCCATACCTTATCAACACTTAACTCCACCATTGTCCAGTGGAGGCCCTTGGCCTAATTTGCCTCCGTTTGCCACAACCGCATCATCATCTCATCCAACCACAGATTTCATCAAACAAATGATGGACAAAATGCAAAATCTGGAGGCTTCTGTGTCGGGAAGTCGTAGCGCCTTGACATACGAGCAAGTTTGTCGGGAGCCCATTCACCCTTCTGTCCCCCTTCATTCATATCCTCCTCAATGGGAGTTGCCAAAATTTACTCGTTTTAATAGTAAAGAGGATCCTCAACAGCACTTGCGATCATTTAGACATGCTTGTTATTTGATTGCCCATGATGATGCCTTGCTACTCCACACATTTCCCATGTCCTTATCAGGACCCTCCTTGGAGTGGTACAGTGCTTTAACCCAGCACTCAATCTTCTCTTTTAACCAACTAGCCCAATCTTTCTTGGATCACTTCTCCATTAACATTGCTAAGAAAGTATCCATCACCGACCTTTATGCCATCCGACAATTCGAAGACGAATCTATCGCAGATTTCGTTGGACGATGGCGTGGCCTTATCAACCAACTTACATATGCCTTGCCTCAGGCTGAACTTATCGAAACTTTTCACACGGGCATGTGCTAAGCACATTTCTCCTACTCTTCAAATTCATATTTTCCGCACATTTGATGAGGCCTTTACCATGGCTCGGAAACTAGAAATTTGAGCCTTAGAAGAAGAGAAATTGCGGTTACGCAACAAAAACCCCAATTTCTGAACTCCTGATTCTACCAATAAACCAAATACCACCACTCCTCACGCGTCCACTTCTTCTAAATCAAAAGGAGCTGTCCACGCGGTGATGGTTAAATCTCAAACACCGTCTAATACCCCACCAAAAACCACCTATAAGTACAAAGCCGAGCCCATCAACTACACTCCCTTGGGAGAAACATATGGTGTGATATTGGAAAAATTGCTCAAAGCAGGAGCCATTATATTACCTCCTGTTAAACCTCATTCCGGGTTTGATTGCACTCGCGCCATACCTTCCTGGTACAAAGAAAATGACTTCTGTAACTTCCACCGTGTGAAGGGACACAGTCATGAGAACTGCAAGATGTTGAAAAACATAGTGCAGGAAATGGTTGACGCAGGGGATATAACCCTCGATAATCCTAATGCCCCTGCCAATTGAAATTTGAAAATCTTCAACAAACCATTCCCGAATCACTCTTCCAACAGTAACACAAACCAGGATATCTTAGCCGAAGAGAGTGTTCATGAGATCCATGCAGTCTTTAATACCTAGTCCAAAGCCTCTATCGAGAAAATTTTGAATCAAGCCTCTTCACTAACACAGGAGCCCGAACCTCCTTTACCACCATCGAACCAAAGCGAAATCATTCCTTTACCCATAAGGGAGTTAACTGCCCAGACTCCTCTTCCCATCGATGAGTCTGCTTATACCACATCCCTACAAGACTGCGAACGGATGTTATCTAATCTATCTATTTCCCAGACTTCCCCTTCTACCACTCTTGTTGCACAAGAGGAAGGTACGCCACTCCTTTTGACATCCTTAGACGAGAAATCTCTTGCACCGACATCACCAAATTCTTTAACCATGATGGATCCTCTTGAACACGCCCTCTTACCTATTAGTTCTTCATCGCCTAAATCTTTTCAACGACCAGTTGACCTCTTAACATCTATTGATACAGTACCTCATCTACTCACTGTATCACACCCACAGTGGACTGGAATCACAACCCACCTTTCTTCCGTACCAAATTTACAATTCAAGCCTGAAGACTGTCATTCTCCAGAGGATAGACAAATCCTATGGGAACGTTTGAGTACGCCATATTCTACTCAAATGCAAATGACCGATCCTGAGAACTCCACCATATACCTGAAGTGTTTACAGAAGCTTAAAATGCCCATGTTCTCACCTTCACCCCCCTCACCTCTACCAAATGCCTCGTCCACTTCTATTAACTTAGCCAAATCTTCCCCTACGCTTGGGACCTTACCCATACCCAGTCTAACACACCCGCCTAAGTGACTAGATTTGTCCAAGAATAAAGCCGCCCCGCCACCTAGGAGACACACTCAACTCGTGCCTCTATCACAATCAAAACCATCATCGTCATACCTACCTTCCATATTAGGACCTCATCCTTCCACCTTGCACCAATATATCATACCTCCTGCGTTTTCTTCAAAACGATCTACGCTTTCTGCGCCCATACATGGATCAAAGGGTATATCAACATTATCACCCCACGTATCCTGTCCACCCATCAACCCTAAACAAACTCCATCATCAAAGGATTTATTTTCTGTCACTCCCCTTTCTCCGTGGTTGTTTCCCGCTACCATGTCATCTGTAGCCTCATCATCTAACCAGCCGAACGTAGCTCCTGCGCCAAAGAAACCACGTTTAGTGAAAAACACATATCAACACCCCTCGGTTAAACCACCACCCATACGAACTAACCACGCCCAAACATTACCAAAACCCGTGCAATCAATACCCTCATCCTCTTCTGATTTTGACCCACTCAAAGGATCTTACGCCAAAATCCTTGCTATGTTAGTAGATAATGCGACCATTTCCCTACCCCCACTTAGACCTTATGACCCGTCTAAACCTCGACCTATAGGTTATGATGAGTCTAAGATCTGCGCTTATCACTGCACACCAGGACATGATGTTGAGGGATGTAAAGCTTTAAAAACCATCCTTCGTCAGTCACCTCTCCCAGATAGAAAGGTTAAGAAAGACAACTTACGAAGGGAGAGACCTTTAGCTTCAATTCCCTCTCCTATACCATCTATCCCCGCCTCACCATGATCTATCATTATTACAACCCCACCTCTTGAAGACCATAATTTATCCCAACCATCTTCCTCATCTCAGGTTTACGAGATTAATATGATTAGTGTTGCTACTCGAGCGCAGAAAAACAATGAGAAAGCGAAAGAAAGCACACCTGCGTCCTCTCTTTCTCCGTCTAGCATCCCGATTGCACCACCACCCAAAGTGGTTATTCGTGGACCCGCTTACCCCGTCTCTAATGGAGTTGCCCATTGAGCCATGATCAAACAGCTTCACCAATCACCCGTCAAAATGACACTATATGATCTCATTCAGACTTCTAAATCTCATCGACAAGCTCTCATTGAAATTCTTTAGGGGATCGAGGTCTTACCTAATGAAGCCCTGCCTGTTGCCTCCATTCTAACACCCAATCACGTTGCCTCTCTCACCAAACAACCCACCGCCCCAACCACTTCTGTCTCTGTACCACAAGCTGCTGCAGTCAGTTTCTCTGAAGATGAAATTTTCGATTTTGGTATAGAAGATCCTGACCCTGCCCTGTTCATCTCAGCTTACGTCCGGGACATTCATGTACGTCGTGTTATGATTGACGGGGGTGCTAGCCTAAACATCATCTCTTCAAAAGCTTTTCAACAAATGAATATCCCTTCTAGCTACATGTGTGCCAACCCCATCATGTTGCGGTCATTCAATGACGCTATTACCTCTACCTTAGGCACCGTGATCCTCAACATTCGGGTAGGACCACGTACTTTACCCGAACTCTTCTATGTCCTTGAGGGAGAGTTCCAATATAATATATTGCTGGATCGTCCTTGGATCCGGGCCATGGGATGCGTTCCCTCAACCTTACATAGATGCATAAAATTTGAGTACGAGGGGAAGTCCTACATCGTAAAAGCTAATCCTCCCCCCTTTAAAACCTGCAATATGTTATACCACCCAAATGATGTGCTGGTACCAATCAAGACACCCATTCATTCAACCCAACCATCTTCTTCAATTATGCCTCAACCATGTACCTCAATCGCACCTATGCCTTCAACTAATGAAACCACTGTCGCAAAAACCACTTTCCTTCCCGCAGCTAACATCCCAACCGCAGACCCCTTAGTAGATGTTTTTCAGCACCTTACGCTGGGGGAGTATCGCCTATATAACGTTAGTTCTTTCCATACCCCACAGGAGTACGGACATGTACATGCCCATCCTAACTATGACCGTTGTGTGGGGGAAGTAATCTCCTACGGACCACCTCACTGCCGCACTAACCTAAGGTATGGGGGTGTCGACGCATCTTCCGTTGCCCCTGAGCCTCCTCTTGGTGTGGTTCCTTTCCAGTCCGATTTTGAATACCGTACCAATCGTCACTTTGCCCTCACCTTCTTGACTCGCTGTGCTTGGAAAGGCTTTGGTTTTGGTCTTTATGAACAAGGCCGACATACGCTCATCCCCATCACCACACGCAAACATAATGATCGCAGTGGTCTCGGTTTTCCTGAAACACCTACACAGGAGACACCTCATGTCAGCTGTATTCTGGAAGAAGACGACGTCACCCCTACCAAACCATCATCACCCACTTTGCCATCATCACCCACAGAATCTATAGACCCTGAATATATCCCTCCTAACTTTTTTTTTTTCATAAATGCTATCTTCATAGGTACTCTCACTTATCAACGCGATAATGAGGACCCATCTTCTCTTCCCCTTCTGTATCCAGACATGATCGAAGAGGATTCGCCTTTGATTAATGTTGTTGAGTGTCAGGATGACGACTCCATCCTCACTTACCTTGGCGCGGATGATTCTTATATTCAACGAGCCTTACCATCTGAAACCCAAACCATGCTGAACGAATCTACAATAGAAATCAACATCCACACAGAGGAGGATCCTCACATTGTGAAGATCGGACAATCCCCTTAATGCATCAGAACAAGTCGCCTTTACTACTTTCCTCTGTGCTCGCACCCAAGCTTTCGCTTGGTCCTACGCTGACATGCCAAGAATTGATCCTGACATTGCTGTCCATAACATTACAATGAAACCCGATTCCAAGCCAATTAAACAGAAAATGAGAAAAATGCATCCACGCATTGCCCCTCTTGGTCAAAGAGGAGCTCCAACGACTCCTTTTTGTTTCCTTCATCTTGCCTATTGACTATCCTCAATGGATTTCTAACATCATACCTGTCACTAAAGCGACGAGGGGACTTCGGATATGCACAGATTTTTCGAGATCTTAACCTCGCTTGCCCTAAGGATGACTTCCCCCCTACCTAGTATTGATCAACTTGTTGATCTCACTGCGGGTCATTGAAATGCTTTCTCTCATGGATGGCTTTTCAGGATACAACCAAATTTTGGTTGCCCCCTGCCGATCAACACAAAACTTCCTTCATAACTCCTTGGGGAACCTTCTATTACCGTGTAATGCCATTTGGCCTTAAGAATGCTGGTGCGACCTATCAACGGGCTATGACCTACATTTTTTCATGACATTATGCACACTATCCTTGAAGATTACGTCAACGATCTTCTTGGCAAGTCTAAACATCGCAGTGAACATCTCGATGTTTTAAACCATTATTTTTGATTCGCCTGTTACAATATTCTGTCCGTCTTCAACCAAAGAAATGTGTCTTTGGTGTCCTTTCGAGGAAAGCTTCTTGGTTTTATCGTCTCTTTGTGTGGCATTGAGGTCGATCCATCTAAAGTCAAAGCTATCATAGAAATGCCCCCCACCTACCAATCTCAAACAATTGCGTAGTTTACAAGGTAAGCTCCCAATCTATCCGACGTTTCATCTCCCAACTCTCGGATCGATGTCAACCTTTCCATCACCTCCTTAAGAAGGAAATTGATTTTCAATGGAGTGAAGAGTACCACCAAGCCTTTGAAGCTCTCAAAAATTATCTCTTGCAGCCACCCGTGCTTATCCCACCTCAAGATGACCGCCCTTTCTACCTTTACCTTTCCGCCACTGACCACGCTGTAGGGGCCATGCTTGCACATCGTGACTCTAAAAATCGAGAACAAGTCGTTTATTATATAAGTCATACTTTGGTGGATTATGAGACTAGGTATACACATGTAGAAAAGTTGTGCCTAGCCCTATCATTCGTGGCTACCAAGCTCCGACACTACCTTCTGAATCACAAAACTTTCGTCATCACCAACACAGACCCCATCTATTACATGTATGCCAAACCTCATCTAAACCAACGCATTTCCCAATGGCTCATGCTCCTCGCCGACCTCGACCTTGAGTTCGTCCACCAGAAATCAATCAAAGGACAAACCATTGTAGACCAACTTGCGGAAGCCCCTTTACCTGGGGAACAATTTACCAATTTTATATTCCCCGACGAACTCATCGCCACTCTTTCACTTGGGGAAGAGTTGTATCAAATGACCCCTCTTCTTCGATGGATCTAAATGCCAACGTGGTGGAGGAGTTAGCGTTTTTCTCGTTCCTCTTGACGCCGAGCCTATGCCTCTTTCATTCCAACTCGATTTCCCTTGCACTAATAATACAGCGGAATACGAGGCCCTTGTTCTGGGTCTCCAGGTTGCGCTGCACTTAGGTATCAAATCTATCAATATTTTTGGCGACTCTCAATTGGTAGTCAATCAAGTTATGGGCATCTACCAATGCAAAAATGAGGAACTTCAAAAATACAAACACTACGTGGATTCACTTCTAGCCTTATTTACTCACTATTTTATCCAAACCATTCCACGCTCTACTAACAAATTTGCGGATACTATGGCTTGCTTAGCCTCGCAAATTCTAACCTCATCAACTGACTCTAACATTTTTGTCTTGGTCCAACAACTCTTTTGCCCCATCTTATTCAGCCCCGGTTGTTTGTACGATAAATATTGTGTCTGCTAACTCGCAGGATACCTGGTATCACCCAATTCCATGACTACCTTACAACCTCTGTTCTCCCTTCTGACCTTACTAGTACTGGTAAACGTGCTTTTCTTAAATGTGTTTCTCATTATGTAGTTATGGGGGGGACTCCTATATAAACGTGGCTTTGATGGCATCCTCCTTCAATGTCTCACCAGTGCGGAGATCACCCCATACCATCCAACAAGTCCATGACGGTATTTGTGGTGGACATTTTAGTGGCCTTTCCGTGGCCAAACGAATCCTTCGCCTTGGTTATTATTGGCCTACTCTCAATAACGACTACTACGAATATGTTAAGCATTGTGTTATGTGTCAACAACATGCCAACCTTCAACATACTCCTAGCCACCCGCTCCAGGTCGCTCGAGATCTTTGGCCCCTTCTCACAATGGGGTTTAGACCTTATTGGTGAGATTCACACCCCGTCCTCTTCACAACGTCACCGATGGATTATCACAGCAACCGAATATTACACAAAATGGGGTGGAGGCTATTCCACTCATTTCAACTAAAAAGGAAAAAATTGTCGAATTCATTAACCATCACATTATCTATCGTTTTGGTATTCCTCATTGCCTAATAACAGATAATGGTAAATCTTTTTAAAACAAGTTGTTACAAGACCTTTGTGACAACTTTGGTATCAAACTTAGTTTCTCATCGCCTTACTATCCGCAGGCCAATGGTTAGGCTGAATCTTCTAATAAAACCATAACCAAAATCCTCATGAAAGTTGTCAATGAATCCGGAAGAAATTGGCACGATCACATTCCCTTTGCCCTTTGGGCTTATCGTACTAGCATTCGTACCTCTACTAATGCCACACCTTTTTCTTTGGTATATGGTACTGAGGCTGTTTTGCCTCTTGAAATACAAATACCCTCCCTTAGAATATCTCTCCAGGATATTCTCACCAATGATGATTTCCGCCACGAGCGGTTAGCCCAATTGGAGCTTCTTGATGAACGTCGTCTTACAGCTCTTGATCACCTTCAAATCTATCAAAAACGCATCAAACGTGCTTATGATAAGCGACTTCATGAGCGTACCTTTAAGGTTGGTGATCTTGTCCTCAAAGAGAATCAACATGTCACCAAACTAGAAAAGAGCAAACGTGGAAAATTTGCTCCCAATTAGATTGGGCCTTATATAATCACTCGCTCCTATGGATCAGGTGCTTATCGTTTAGCTTCGCTTAATGGTAAGCCTGAGCCTGAACCCCTTAATGCCTTGCATCTTTGACCATTCTACTGTTGAATTTAGTGTTATATCACTTCTTATCTACCTACCGCTCGTCCCTTGAGCTCACATACCACCACATGCACTTCGTTTCCTACACCTCATATAAAAATCAAGCTCACATAGTTTGATTCTCACCTCACCTAAACGATGCCTTCCCCTTTTTTAGTCTAGTCCATGACTTCAAAGTTTTAAAATAAGCCGTATTCTTATGGGATTTTCTTGAGTCAAACTTCCTACCAAACTAGATGCTTCACGCCAAAAGAACATCTAGCTATCTAATTATATATAGACTGTTCCCTCGAAGGACAGCTATATGCCAAATTATTGCTGCTATTATATATAGACTGCTCCCCCGAAGGACAGCTATGCACTAAAATCATATCTGCTACTATAAATAGACTGCTCCCTCGAAGGACAGCTATACACATTCAACCTTTATCAGAAGCTTCTCGCATTGATCAGCTTCATGAAGACCTCAAGAATAGCACAATCAATATCCCTTGTAGACTTCCCGCATCGATCAGTCTATATTCAGTAAAATAAAAGCCTCATTCAAAAAGAACTTTTTGGGTCATGGACTTGTCTATTTAGGGTAGGTTCTCTTTCATCAGAACACTCACTTTGTAATAAATTCTCTGTACCTCAGCTATATCATCCACCTCACCTCACCATTTGTTTCAACTCAAGGGACGTAACGTACACCCGATATATTGTGATCATACAACTC
Source organism: Taxus chinensis (assembly GCA_019776745.2). NCBI lineage: Eukaryota > Viridiplantae > Streptophyta > Pinopsida > Cupressales > Taxaceae > Taxus > Taxus chinensis. The sequence continues at coordinate 864,078,259 of CM034150.1, forward strand.
TTTTCACCTATGGACTTCTCGTCTATGCACGGTACCTAGGGCTTCAAGCTCGTTCTACGTTTGGTGGTTTGTTTAGCTCTTTTCACCTATGGAGCACTCTTTCCGCTTTGCCTCGCATCTAGGATTGTGTGTTGATCTTAATCAGGGCATGGTTCCCTACCACTTGGGTAGGCTAACTTTCACTTCCCTTATACCTTTTACAACATCACCAATTCATTTCCGACACCAACAGCCTTACCTTACCAATATTAATATCAATATTCTTACCAATCAACCAATTTCCTAAACCATACCAAATTTCCTGAATTTGCCTCTCCCTGATCCTAAGGGAGAACTACATCGGTCTGAGGCCCCTCCTTGCTTTGTGCAATGGGCTATGTAGGTAGCACTTCGGAGACATGGGGTCTCCCAAGGTTAGCTTGACCATCCCCTACCATAACCTATCATGTGTGGTAAATATAAATATTTTTGTGTATTTCTATTTAATCACATTCCTCTTTATCCTTTTTCAAAACACAAAAAGTGAAAATGAAAACATTCTTATTATTATAACTCAAATCAACATACATATTCAGTTTTATTTAGATGTTAAACAAATACATCTTCTCTATCATCGACACGTAGATCGGTACTCTTATTTATTCTTATACCTTGCTAACATTTATTTAGACCCTCACGCCTCATCCCGAACTAGGTGATGATCATGATCGTCGACCCCTCTCGCCAGGCCTCTCTTTCCTCAATGGTACCATGGCTATTGGTACCGCCCACTGATCTGCCAATCTCTCCTGTAACATATGAATATGCCCTCTCGCATGGAGGACTCCAGCCTCTAGTCTCTCCGCCCGTGACTCCGCAACCACTAACGATCCTCTTGTCTCATTCACCTGTGTTTGGAGCTGCTGAACCAAATGCTGCAGACGATCCCTCTCTACTGTAATCACCGCTATGTCAAGATGATCATGTACACCTCGCAGTTCTGCTACCCACCATAATCTATAGGCCTCTGTCGTTCCTGCATCCATTACCCTGCGATCGGCTGCTACCTCTTCAGGCCCTTCTGGAGGTGTTGGCTGGGGAGGTGAGAATACTGCCTCCGCATCGATCCTCATATAGGGTATATAAGCCTGGGTATATCCTGCACAAATCCAAATTGTCGCCGCACGCAATCTAGAGGAATCCTCTCATACTCACCTGGCCTGTGCCCTGCGATCCACCTCAATCGCTCTACACCCCTCAACTCCTCAGCTATATTCTCTGTTACCATATAGTTTCTGTAAGGCCGCCAACAGATATCTGCAATCATCACTCTCTCCCATGCCTGCCTATAATACTCAAAGTCATCCGTCACGGCCTGGGATCTTGCCTCCTGTTCTGTCTAGACCCATCGTTTGAATCCCAACCTCTGTACTCTGGTTTCTCCTGACTGGATGGATCGGCCTACTGGTCACACACAAACAATGTGCTCATAGGCCTAACAGTGTAATAAGTATGAACAATCTAGTGTCGTTCTGTGATTTCGCCTACAAGCCCATAAACCCCTGTATAGCTCTGCCAAATATGCAGGTGCCCATGCAAACGTCACGTTTCTTTCTATCATCTCCCAAATAACACACATCAATGCCTTTGGAAATCTTCCCCCTTCTGCCCTCGGTAATGCATAATACCCTACCGCTATCACTAATATTACTGCTAACCTTGTCTCCTCAAGATGTGCTGCATACATTATCCCATACGTAAATGACAAACCTCGCTGTGTTAAATCTCGTGCGTATGGACCAAATACTGTTGTTATCGCTCCCCGTGCCACGCTAGGTAATGCCTGATATACTGGTTTTCCTGTAATTGGGAGTCTCAAGATACGGAACACATCTTCCAATGTTACTGTCATTTCCCCTGTTGGCAAATAGAAGGTATTTGTCTCAGGATTCCATCTCTCAATCAACGCCTATAACATAGCATGGTTACGTGCGATTCGTGAATAATAGTGGATTCCACTTAACCCCAAACGATTTATCAATGTCCATTCAGCTGGCGTTACATCCGCTCGGATTCGTGACAACAGCGCTGGTACACTATCATTCATCCTCAACCCTGCCTCTGCCTGCATGCATCTAAATAACAAAAAACCATTCAATTCCTCCAATCCCCCCGGGTTTTTTCTCAAATTTTGGAAATTCCTACAGCAACCGATATCATTTACAGCTAACCGGTACCAGTTGAGTAACCGATACCGGTTATCCCTAACCGATATCGGTCCTTGTTATGCCTAAAACAACCACCTACGACAATAAATTACTCGTTTATTCCTCTCTGTATACACAGACATACTTGAAACCCTTGATTACCTACCATGTAACACTCACCCCATTTATAACCCTTGTTATCATCTTTTATTTCTCATATCTACCCACATACTCTCCCCCATCTTATTCACAAAACATGCAGTAGTCAAATCACAAACAAAACGTTACCTCTTGGGTTGCAGTAGCTTGAGGTGGCCCTTGTCTTCCCTCTTGTCCCTGCTTGCTGGATGTTTCTCCTCGTCCTGCCATTATCACCACCTTTTTCAAACCTGCCTTTCTGTCTTCTGAATCTCAGATCACAATCACTTTCCCTGTCTCTTTACTCCTAATCACTCAAATCTCTCATGCAAATACCTGTCTCAGTCGTCAAAAAGCGTCGTGTTCGCGTATTTAACTCTTGCATGGCTCTAAAAATAAGAACTTAAGTTGCCACCCTAGCTTTTCTATTTTTATAAAATCTCATAACTAAATAACTGGTATCGGTCATGTGACCGATATCGGTCTAGCAGCTACCAACATCGGTTCGCTAACCGATATCGGTTATAGACCTATCTTTTTACAACATGGTTCTTTTTCTTCATTTTCTACCTAATTTTTTGTTGCGCCTGCCCTTTTTCCTGCATAACAACACCATTATCCATATTTCTCCATCCACCACACATATCATTACAATGTCCATAACATCATCTATTTTACAAAAACAAACAAACCATCAACTAAGTCACATCTACACAAAACCAAAAACTCATCATTTGGATCCAACTCATCAGATACATATATAACAATGTCACAAAACCAGCCCAAAACATGCAACATTTCATCATATAACACATCATCCATATATCAACACGTCAAATAAACTCATCATATATTCTATACCACAAACCATTGACGAAATACTTAAACACATTTTTGAACACTGCATGTGGATCAAAACTTCATCTCTATATATATATACAAATTTTCAAATATACATCATCTCTGTGATCTCATCATATAACTAAGCCGGCATGCAGGCCGCAATAACTATCCAAAATCTCGACTCGGCTCGCAGGCCGGTCCCTCATATCAAAAATATACTCGGCTCACAGGCCGGTATCAAATATACAACCCGTACTCGACTCGCAGGCCGGTATATAATGAATAAATGAATCCATACATGAATGAATGACGGCACGCATGCCTCTATCAACATAACCGGTTCGCAGACCGGTGCCCATATCCAATATACAAAATACAAAAACAATGCAGGGATCCCTCAGCTCTCCCCACCGCCCTCGGCACCTCTCCCTGCTGGTCCCTATGGCGCCTCTCGCCTCCTGCCTATAACAGACATGCCGGCTATGGCTGCACCTCCCTGCGATCTCTGACTACGCGAGGTCTCCGCTCGGTGTGCCGCATATGGCTGATACTCAGCTCCGGTACTATCAAGAACATCCTGATAGTACCGGGCCTCTGCTCTTGCCTCCATGTGTCTATCCCGTGCCACCGTTGGTACTGGGGCTGGTCCCCAGACTCCTACTGCCAGTACCCCCTGTGCCTGTGCTGGTGGTGCCTGTGGCTGTGCCGCTATTGGCAGTGGTATCTGTACCTGTGCCTGGGGCTATGGCTGTGGTGCTACTGGTACTGCTGCCTGTACCTGTACCTGCACCTGTGGCTGTGCTGCTGGTGGTGGTGCTGCCTGTGCCTGTACCTGAGCTTGGGCTAGCTGCCCCTGTAAGACCCCTATCTATGCCTGCGCAGCAGCAAGCTGCCCCTGTAATAGCTGCCCCTGTAATAACTGTACCTGGCCCCTGAGCTGATCTCTCTCTGCCGTCACCGCTGCCAAGTCTGGCTGTGCGGGCTATGCTACCCTCGCCGCTCTGTGACCAGCCCACCAAACCCTGTATGCTCCCGTGCACCCAGCATCATCTACGCCATCATCTGCTGGCCTCTCTATAACCCAATCTAGATCCAAGGGTTGTGGTGCAGGCAGTGGGGCCTCTACATCATCCCTCCTGTACTGAGGGAAGGGAGGTGGCTCGTCCTGTCACAGCCCCATCTGCCTGCGTACCCTCTCTAGGGGTATCCTCTCGTACTCTCCCGGCCTCCGTCCCGCTATCCAGAAAGTGTACTGGATCCAGCGTAACTGTACTCGGCCTCCTCTGTACGGGTGATGACCTCTGTAAGGTCTCCATATGATGTCTACCGCTGTCAGGCCCTTAATAAATGTCTATAATACGCCACATCTCGCCCTGTAAGAACTGCTCGTGGCTGCCCCATGACCCCCAACCACCTCTGAAAGCCATATCTGTATATGACCTATGGCCCTAGCTGCTGGGGTAACCCTACTGGCCTGATGCGTATGATGTGCTCATATGCCCAACAATGCAGCAAAAATGTTGAACAGATACCGAATCACCTCATCCGGCGATAACCCCAGAGCTCTCTGTATAGCTGCACCAGATACACTGGTGCCCACGCATAGCAAGTATGCTCCTCAATCATCTCAAGCAACACCCCCATCAACGCCCATGGAAAGCAGCCTCCCTCTAAGTCCGGGAGGGTGAAGCAGGTGATCCCAATCATCATCAGCACAGCCAGCCGTGTCTCGTGTCGATGCGCACGGTACATGTCACCATACCCAATGCTCACGCTGTGATAGGTAAGTAGCGCGGCTGCATCTCCAAAAACCTGTAATATGCTGTCCATGGCAGTCTCTGAATCTACCTGGAAGACTTCCTCTCCCTCGATAGGTAGTCGAAGGATGCGATACACATCCTCCAATGTGATAGTCATCTCCCCAGTCGGGAGATGGAACACATTGGTCGCCGGATCCCATCTCTCGATGAGGGCGACCATCAGGCTGTGATCTCTCTCTATCGCTCTGTACCTCTGGACTCCACCGAGTCCCACCTCGCGCATGATCACCCAGTGAGCTGCGGACACATGTGGTCTCATCCGCACCAACAGCGGGGGCATCCTATCCCGTATCGTCAACTGCTGACGTGTCTGCAAAACCAACCCACATCCTTAGACATACTCTTTATCACAACATCTACTTTACCCTCTAAGCCCCCTTTTATCCCCCCGACCACACCCCAACTCTCTACCACCCCCCCTCTAGCAACCTACCTTCAACCACCCAACCCAAAACCCACCCTAACACCCAACCCATACAAATCCCATACCTACCCACAACTCAACCCACCCAAACCACTACCCGACCCAAAGCCCAAAATCTACCAAATCCAAACCACCCAAAGCCCAAAATCTACCCAAACCCCAACCCAACCCACCCCAACCAAACTCCACCCCAACCAAACCCCACCCCCACCCAACACCCCACCCCACCCAACACCCAAACCCACCCAACCCAACCCATACCCATACAAACCCAACCAACGCCGGCCGACATACGACCGATGCCGGTCCAGCCCAACACACCCTGTCCACACAATTTCCGACCGATGCCGGTCACTTAGCAACCGACATTGGTCGCTGTAATTACCGGGAGCCGAACCCCCACGCAACCCCCCCTCCCATATTTTTCTATTTTTATACTTATCTACCCACCCAAACACCATAAAAACCTACCCACCCAGCCGACTTGCCCTGTTTTACCCCTCTATCCTCTTCGTTTTTCAAATTACGTCAATTTACTCATTATTTCCTAAAAAATGTAAATTCCTACCCAAACCCCCAATTTCGCTTAATACCATTCAAATGCACAAAATAAAAAGTTCTGAGCCTACCCATACGACGACATGTCGTCGTGGTGGGATGGGTGGTGGTGGTCCAGCTGGTCCAGCCCCTCCTGCTCCTCCTGCCTGTGCCATGGCTCCAATTCTACTCTGTTGGGTCCCCGGCCAATCAACTGCTGCCTCCTCCTCACTCGAGCCCGCAAACAACTCACTCCTCCAGCAAAATAGCTCCACCTCACTCAATAAACCTCCAATCTCAACTCTCCATGTCAGACAAGTCAATTTGGTTTTCAAAATAACAAAGTGACAATGACAAGCCGTATTTTTCTTTTTATAGGTTTTTCGCCCTTAACCGATATCGGTTTCATTTTGCCCTAATGAACCGGTATCGGTCCCTTAACCGATATCGGTCATGTAGAATCGACATCAGTTTTTCTGCCAAGTTTCCCCCAATTTTTTGCCCTTATTTACCATTTGCCCCTTTTTTAACCACATATCACCTATATCCACCTTTGCTGAACACCATTTGTTTACCTATTCGGCCCGACCCAAGGCCTCAACCTACCTATTTGGCCTGACCCAAGGCCTCAACCTACCTATTCGGCCCGACCCAAGGCCTCAACCTACCTATTTGGCCCAACCCAAGGCCTTGCCCTACCTATTTGGCCCGACCCAAGGCCTCGCCCTACCTATTCGGCCCGACCCAAGGCCTCAACCTACCTATTCGGCCCGACCCAAGGCCTCACCCTACCCATCCGGCCCGACCCACGACTGTATCACTTCAATACCATACCCACAATCAACGTTTTATTTTATCCATCCATCTTGTACCTTTTGTTCCATCGAGCTCACATGTTCGTGTTTTAGCATGATTAGGGTCCTTGACTTGATCTGTCGACCAACTTTGCCTAGACCTAGACCGTGACGTTTATCTCAACCAAACCAACCATTTGGTACTGCCGAACACGCCTAAACGTTCCTGTACCTTACCTGTTATATACCCTGGAGCTACTTCCTATGCCTTGGATACCAGGATTATATCACCCTTGTTTGGATAAACTATCAACCTTTGCCTATGCACTGCTGGTTTGCTCGTCAAATCATGTACCCTAGTCGTACTATTGCATTTTACCATGCGTCTGCTTCCTTGGACCTACCCCACCATCTTACCATCCCCTCTACCCCATTTACCCTTTATCAACCCTATCCCTGATTTCCCGTTCACTCAATCTGTGATAGATTTGAGGGGGATTACCTATACCCTTAACAGGGGAAACCACTTCATATTATTGTCCATGCAGCTTTACAAAACAAGCTACACGACAATAAGGGGCTAATGTAGACACCAAATTTGTGTCTTACGACCCCTTGTGACCCGCATCTCATCTCGCAACTTAACCTCGTCAGCTAAACCTTACACAATTATTTATTAATTACCTTGTAATTGATAAATCCACATCACCTTACCTACCACCTCATTTTGCCACCTCATCATGACCTAGCCCTAACCCTAAACTAACCTAATTAAGACCTATGGCTTGGTCTAGACTCACATCCATAACTAATGCCTCCTTACTCACACCCAAAACCGACCTTCTAGCCACTTGACCAAGCCCGCAACTGATCTCTCGGGAGAAAAGCAGGGAAGGTGGGTTATTTTACTAAAAATAGCCTACTTTTTCCTTACCGATGTCGGTTCCTACTCGACCGCCATCGGTTACGCAGCCGCCATCGGTTCCCTGTAAATGGGCTCCCCAAACTAAAAACAAAGGATCAGAATTTCATTTTTGGGATCAGGTCGAGTGATTTTTGAATCAACAGAGATCATTGGGAGCGAAAAACAGAGTCCAGATCTTCACTTGACCGAGCAGAGACGAGTGGAAATACCAGAAGTGTTTACAGCAAAGGAGATCAGCTTGCATCTTCATCAAAACCAGTAAGTCACATCTTGCATGTCCTCTGTTATAACATTTCTTATGCCTTTTGAATTACAGTCCTCATAAATCCATCCCTGAATCCACTACCCAGCATGCATATTACCTCTAACTATCATTCATCTACCTCTCATCACCTTATCTCCTAATACCACCTATATACAGCCTTACAAACAACACAACTACCCCACAAAGCAACTAACCTACAGATCCTAGAACCCACCAGTATCAGTTATCAGTAACCGGCATCGGTTATCAGTAACCGGCATCGGTTCCTCCGATCAAAACTAGAAAACCAGCGTTTCCCCTACCCAGTTCAACGAAGCAACTTAATTGATATTTTACAGTCTTTTGTGTTAATTCATATTAGCAGGGAAACTGACCACCTTCGAAAGGAATTTTTATATTTCCTGGGCCCAAGGCAATTTCCTCATTTATTGTCTAATCAAAATCTTGTGGTCTTGTGTTCTTATTTGCAGGTAGTCCTTCCAAGACAAAAAGGAGTTCTTCGCAATCAGCCTGATCTTTCTCTACGGTACGCGCACACCATCTCGACAATCTACAGGTATTCCTCCTAGCCCCTAACCTTATCTGTTTCTAAAAGGAACGAATCATTCCGAGTGAAACAAGTATAGTTTGGGTAGAAATATTGTTGAGAAGACTTCAGGATACTAAGAAGTATTTTTATAATGGTGAAAATGCTTGGGATGGTTGAATTATGGGTTGGTAGGAGGAAGGTGATGTACGGGCAACAGAGGAAAATAAAATACTGAAATAAACCAGAGATCTATAATAGGAATAAGTAAAATTATTAGAATCACAATACCTACTTGATGTCCTATAGATCTTGAGAGGTGGACGAGGACAGTGGTTGATTCATGAAGAAATGTTTTTCTCAATGTCACGGTAATACTCCTAGAGTGTTCCTGTGAATATTCCAATGCTCTAGAAGGGAAAAACGAGTTCTTGTCTTGAACTTTGGTTGTGTGTGTTCATCGTCTGGATGCAGGAGGGCTTGAAGATTTGTTCTTGAATACAATCAAGCTCTAATAACTAAATTTTGAACCCATGTAAAGAGTTGTGAAAGTGTATATAAGGTAACCAATCGTGCAGTTAGGTGACCAGCGTCGGTCAAGGGATAATCGACATCGGTTAAGGTAGAGAAAGTCTAGGTTTACCAAAAATAGGCAGATCTTTACTATTTTTGGCATGATTTTGATTGATTCTGCTTATGGAAGTGGATTTGTCATGTGAGAAAAGGTAGGAAGGTCATAAAATAAGTCCAATTAGGTTTTAGGAAGAAGTCTCAGTTAGTTAGGTCAAGTGGTGACTCATCACTAGGAAGTGATGACTCGGTGCTGAGTGTGATGAATTAGTCATTATGAGTTAAATGCCCTTGGAATGGGTCTAGGGTGAGGTGTAATTATGAGGTGGAGGTGTGAGGATGAAATTAACTTAATTAAAATAATTAAATTAATTAATAATGTGATTATGAAATATTAATATGGGATGAAGTGGTCAGTGATGTGTTTAAATATATTAAGTTAATTGATTAAAGGGGGCTAAGGGGAGTATGACCCAAATTTGGTGTCTACATTTGCCCCTTTTATCATGTATCTTGTATTGGTAAGTGATGCTGACAAAAACATGAAGTTGATGTCCTAGGTATAAATAGTAGATTAAATTTCCCCAAGTAGGGCTAAAGGTGATCCCCCTCAAACAACGAACTAGATGAGGTTAGGAAAAGTAGTCAAGGAGTGGGTTGATAAATAGGCTGATTAAGGAAAGTGAGGGACTAGTAGGTAAGGGTATGGGCATTCTTGGTAACAGGTAAAGGTCGGGTCAGTTAATGGGTAATGGAAATCAAATTGCACACACACGTATAGATTGTAATACGGTACCAAGTGCAAAAGATCTTGCAAACTCTACATTGTTAAAAGGGACAATAGTTTTATCCAAATGAAATTGAAGTGGTTCAAGGTACCCAAGGTATAGGATATGGTCATGAAGTCAAAACAAGGTCAGGTGTAGGAATGGGTAATAGGTGTTGTTCCATTGTACCAAAGGTATATTCAAGATAAACATCACGTTATTAGGTAAGGTAAGGTCATTAGGTTAAACAACATTGGCAAAAACTTTGCAAGGTATAATGAGTACACAAATTCCAATGTCACAAAAGGTGATTTTAGGTCAGGGTATGTAGGTCAGGGCACAAGTAAGACCGAGGTATAGGTAAATAATATGTCCCTAAATGTAATTAAGGAAATGTATAGGTAATGTAGGCTTGCGGGGTAAGGTGTAATAGGTGTTGGTATGGTTAAAACGTTATTGGATCAATAATGTATTTAGGGAAAATGGGAATGGGGTGGGTCAAATGGTTATGTCAGGTGATCGATGTTGGTTATAGTGTAACTGAGGTCATTTTTCTAGGGCACGACACGACCGATGTCTAGTCATGTCGAGTTGGGGCTAAAAAAGGAAAAATCCACATTTTACGGATTCATTTTAACCTTTCCACTTTTATAAAATGACAGAGAAGAAGTGTGAAGAGTGGAAAATGATAGGGCAAGGTGTTGAACTGAGTTGGGGAGCCACGTAGAAGGTGATTAGACATTTGATTGGTGGGTCCATTAGATTGAGTTGATTGATTTGATTGGTTGTGAGTTGAGGATTTGATTTTGGCATTGCGAGGAGGCAAGAGAGGGAGCGAGTGGACCACCGGCATAGTGGCCAGATGTTCGACCGTGGAGACGGTGCCGAGTATGAGGTAGGAGATCAATTTGAATCCATCATTTGGTTGAAAGATAGGTTGTGGAAATCGGTTTTGTTTAAAATTTGGGTGTAATTTTAATTTTTGAGATCATGGTTGAAACATGAATGAAATGAAAGAGGGGAAAGGTCAAATGTAGCTTATAATATTGATTTGTAATGAAGCTAGGATAGGTCTGGGTGGGTGGGAGTACGTATTTAGGTTATTTTTTGTTAATTTTTATCATTATGGGGATGGGGGTTTCAATTTTTGTCTGAAACACTGACTAATGACGGTTAAAGGTTGACTGATGACAGTTAAAGTTTGACCAATGTCAATTAGCTTTGGCCATTGTTGGTCAAGGTTTGGGTGACCGATGTCGGTCAAAGAGGACCAATGATGGTCAAGGTGATCGATTACAATCACGATTAAATGTAAATAAGTGAAATAAGGGCTAGGTAGGAAAGTAAAATAGGTGACGAAGGGGTAGCTGAAGATTTATGTAGAGGGAAAAGGGTAAAATGTTAGTTTAGAGATGTGGGATAGGTAAGTAAGTGAGATGAACTAAGTTTATGGGTAATTATGATAAGGGAAATTAGGTTTGTAGGTAAATTAGGTAAAAGGGGTACTCATGAGTGATGTGGTTGGGTATTGTGTGGTGGGTAATAGGTTGTTTGAGGTGGTCAAGTCTTCACAAGGTCATGTTAGATGATGGAGGCAAGAGGTCAGTTGAGGATAAGGACCAGAGTACCACCCCTATTGGTACAGATGCATCCTAGCATGACTGCAGAGGAGTGGGAGCACATGACTAATGTTGGTATTAGTACTATCCAATGTTATAGGCATATAGTCTAGGATCATATCTTGATGGTCTCTCTCATCGATAGATGGGACTCCATGACCAATACCTTTCACTTATCGATGGGCGAGATGACCTTCACCTTGGAGGATGTTTATAGGATCATGTGTCTTCCTATTGTTAGGGAGCCAGTGTATTCTATTTTTTTGGAGGCATGGGTAGATTCGATAGTGGTGGTATTTGGTGAGGTGATGGGTGAGCTTAGGTATCTTAGTGTGAGTCTCATTTATGGAGATATGTATACATCCTATCTACAAAAGAATAAGCTATCGGTGTTGATGATTGTGGTGGTGAGATTTTTTTTCTTCCAATTTCTAAGGGTGGGAGATTTCCACGAGAACTAATGGGTGTGCTACATGACATGATTAAGGGGAAGATACATTTTGTTTGGGCACCAGCTTTCCTAGTTCATCTATATAGGGAGCTATGGGCCTATGGGATATTGAGGAGATTTGGTATGTTTTGTAATTTTTTATTACACTGTTGGGCATACGAATACATCGTATGTGTGCCTAGTTGGTTTACCACGACTGGATTGTTTCAGGGTGGATTTTTAAGATTTTTTTTTTTAGATAATGGATACCATTTGATGGAGAGCCAAGGGTGGTAAGGGACGCATATGTTGTGTCATACTAAAAGAAGAAATTGGAGGGCCTTTCGGAAGTTGATGTTGTGTGGAGGCCATATGTTGACTATACATCATACAGAGTTATAGCTGAGGAGTTAGAGGATCTTTAGCTACTGAGATGGATGCATGGGCGGTGAGCTAGGGAGCATGAGATGATACCTGTGGATAGGGTCAAACAGTAGTTTGGATTATGGCAGGATGTTCCCCCGCCTTTCTCACAGTACCATAGAGATGACATGGAGAGACTCAAGTATCCACCACGTCAAGTGTGCCTATAGGGAATGAGGATTAGGTCTGAGATAGATGGATTGATGATGTGGGTGTTGTTGATGGATACAAGAAGTAGTAGCTGGAATAGCTATGGGCGCCACCACTGAGGCCAGGGAAGCTTGATTTAGCTACTATCATAGTGCAGATGGATACATACAGGAACAGATTACAGGTTTTGTAGGGACACCTAACATGGTCAGAGGCACAGGTGACTACCTTGCAAGCACAGGTGGCAGCCCTAAAAACCCAGGTAGCACAGGCATAGGTTACCAAATAGGGAGGAGATGGAGATGGAGGGAAAGTAGCTACCATATAGGCACATGTGACAGGTTTATAGGGCCATTTAGCCACAACATAAGCACAAGTTATGGTGTTGCAGGCCCAAGTAGCTACATAGGTACCAGCACAAGCACAGGGACAAGGTCCCATAGTACAGGCACCTACACTAGGATAGGGGACACTTTTGGTCAGGAAGAGTTCATAGGGAGTAGTCAAGCCGATGGCACCACCCAAGACTGTGTCGATGGTGAGATTCAGGGATGCCTTGAATGAGGCTCGTTACTATCAGGATAATCTAGCCACCACATGGATTGATGTTCCCTCATATGCCAAGTACCAAGCCTAACAAGAAACCAATGAGTGGATGAGATCTAGGATTCATAGTTCTAGTAACACAGGGGTCATCGACCCTAGGTATAGGGTCATGGTGAGGTTACGAATGCTCAAAGACTAGGTCTAATATAGGGGAAGGAGGAGGAGACAAATGAGATTACAAATGAGGGTATCAAGTGGGGTGATGATTGATATCCATTTGTGATATTTTACCATTATTTTGATTTTTTGATATATATACTAGCTTGCATGTCGAATACGTGAGATTGTACATGAGATTTTTTGAGATAATGATATTTATTTTATATATGTGTATATATGTATTGATACACAAAATCTCTCATTTATATAGTTGATGATTTTGACTAGATGGATGATGTACTCATTTTTAATTTCCATTGTTATTGTGTAAAATGGAAACTAGTTGAATTATGTTTGATTAAGTCGAGGTCATGTAGGCATGATGGAGTGTTAGGTCATTTAGGCATGGTGGAGTCAAGTTCATTTTAAGAATGATGGAATTTAAGGTCATTTAGGCATGATGGAGTTAGGTATAGGCATGGTGGATTCAGGTATAGAAAGTTGAGGTCATGTAGGCATGATGGAGTCAGGTAAATGAAGTTGAGGTCATGTAGGCATGGTGGAGTCTAGGTGATTCAGGCATTATTTGTTATAAAATTGTAGGTATGTATGTTTTTATGATTTTTTAATTTCTAGGTTTTGTGTAAAATGGAAACCAACTAAGTTAAAATGTGAATATAAAAGGGGAAAATGGTTATGGGAAAGAGTGGCTGAGCTAACCTCCAAGGCTCCCTGCCCTCGGAGTGCTGCCTACATATTCTTGGTAAAAAGGGGCCTTAGGATGATGTAGTTCTCCCATAAGCTAGGGAATAATATGATGAGGTAGAGGAATGGGTCGGTAGGTTTTAGGCATTATTGATTCTAAGTCATTTAGGCATGGTTGAGTCTAGGTCATTTCAGTCATGGTTGAGTTTAGGTTGAATATGTATGGTTAAGTTTTAGGTGATTTAGGAATTCCTAAAATGTAGGTTTCAAAGGTCTTGTCCTGTGAAGGAGGATCAATAAAAATGAAAAGCGGTGAACGGTAAGAGGAGACAAATAAGCCATGTAATTGGTAAGAACCATTATGATTCTATAATACCAAAGATGGCGTATGAATAGAAAACCTTAAAGGTGTTGCATGATTGACTGCTCTAAGGGTGAAGAAGGTCACATGATCATGAAATGTCACATTTGCAACATGTCCCTTGAGTAGGTGGAAGGTTAGAAAGGCAAGGTGATGAGGTGAAAAAAGTTGGTTGAGCATAACCTGGTGTGAGACACCATGCCTCTTTGGCAAGAAACCAAAGATCAAAATAGATAAGTCCATGACGAAAAAATTATATTTTAATTTTTTTGTTTGTTTTTATAGACTGATCGATGCGGGAAGTCTATGTGGGATGAGTAGAGTATACCCTTGAGGTCTTCATGAATCTGATCAATGTAGGAAGATTCAGAATATTTTTATTTTATTTTTGCAAGAATAGTCTTCTTTTTGTGATATATTATGTACATTATGGCTAGCTTTGTATAGCTTTCCTTTGAGGGAGTAGTCTATTTATAGCAACAAGATAGAAAGATTAGATGTCATTTTTGAGGGAGTCATATTTTTGTGAGAAGTTTGACTCAAGGATTTTTGAAATTAAAAATCCCATATATTGCTTTTGAATTGTTTTTTTTGGACATTAAGGTCATGGACAAGACTATAGAGAAGTATAGGCCTTTTTAAGAAGACAAAACCATAGCACACAAGGGTTAGCTATGAAAGAAAGGCTTTAAGTAATGAACAACCATGGGATTCCATCTTGTAAAGGATGAAAAGTATCCATGAGAATCATGCCATGAGTAGAGTCGTGGTACTCATATTAAAGATAAGGCTGAAAAGTGATGGGTAATCACATGAGTCTTGTTTAGTCATTGATCCTTAAAATAGGTAAGTGGAAGGTGAATGGTGCTCAAGGGATAAGTGCTCAATAGACATAAGGTGATCTAGGACTTGATTCAAAAATAGAATGGTCAAAGATGTAAGGCATTGAGGGGCTCAAGTTCAAGTTTACCTTCGATTGAAGACAAATGATAAGCACCTGATCCATAGGTATGAGTAACGATATAGGGTCCAAGCTAATTAGGAGAAAATTTACCCCGTTTACTTTTCTTATATTTTGTGACATGTTGATTTTCTTTCAAGACAAAGTCAATGACCTGTAAGGTTCGTTCTTAGACACATTTATCATAGGCACATTTGATATGTTTTGGGTATATTTGGAGGTGATAGAGAGCATTGAGATGACATTTGTCTAATAACTCGAGCTGTATCAAACGGTCCTGCTGAAAATCATCATCGTTGAGAATATCTTTGAGTGAGATATGAAGAGATGGAATTTTTACTTCGATAGGTAGGACATCCTCTGTACCGTAGACCAAACAGAAAGGTGTGGCAGTATATGAGGTATGAATACTAGTACGATAAGCCCATAAGGAAAAAGTAATGTGTGTGTGCCAATCCTTTTCAGTATCAGAGATATTGTTAGTACAATCAAAATCTAGTTTGAAAAATAATGGCATAGGATCACTGTCAAGAGGAATGAGGATAAATTTGGCACAACCCCCATGTTAACATTTGGATCCATCCAAGAATAAGTTCATATAGTAAATGGTATCATCCAAACAGAGAGTAACGATGGATTCATCATGGAAATTAAAGTTAGAGGATTGATTTCTGGAGAGAGGTGCATCTACGAGTTGGTCAAAAATTATTTGTCCTTTGACATACATTTAATGAATGAATTTGAAATATAGGTCTGCAAGAAGCATGAACCAACATGAAGCATGTTGATGTTGGTAGGGCTTAGCGTACATGTAATGTAAGGGGTCAGTATTGATGACAACAAAGGTTTTTTATTTGAGGAGGTAATGGTGAAGTTTAGTGGTGACAAAAAATAAGGCTAAGTATATTTTTTTGGCATAAGTATATCTATTTTCATAGGCTAAAAGTGTACAGCATATATAATAAACCTATTGTTCCCTATGTTTCTCATCACGATGAGTGAGCATGGCACCCAAGGAATTATCAGTAGTAGAAATGTAAAGGTAAAATGGTTGGTCATCCTTAGGGGGAATGAGAATAGGTGGTTGAAGGAGGTATTATTCTAAGGTGTCAAAGGCATTGTGGAATTCATCATCCCATTTGAAGGATACATCCTTTTTGAGGAGATGATGAAATGGATGACAGTGGTTGGAATGCTACAAAATAAAGAGATGATTAGATTATAACTTTCCTTACAAACTACGAAGCTGAAAAAGGTTAGTACCTGGAGGCATTTTGATAATAGCCTTGATTTTAGAGGGATCAATTTCAATGCCATGCAAAGAAATAATAAAACCAAGGAGCTTTCTGAAGAGAACAGTGAAGACATACTTCTTAGGTTGAAGACGAACATGGTACTAGATGAGATAGTCAAAGATGACCTTAAGGACTATAAGGTGTTCGGCTTGATGTTTGGAATTGGCAAGAAGATCATCAACGTAATCTTCCAATATGTGATGCATAATGTCATGAAAGATATAAGTCATATCCCACTGATATGTAGCACCAATGTTTTAAGGCCAAAGGGCATGACACGATAGCATAAGGTCCCCCAAAGAGTGATGAAGGTGGATTTTTGTTGATCTTCCAAGGTAAGTAATATTTGTTTATAACGTGATAAATCATCCCTGAGTGATAGCATTTCATGTCCGACAGTGAGATCAACTAGTTGGTCAATACTAGGTAAAGGAAATTCATCTTTGGGGAAAGATAAGTTAAGGTCATGAAAAATCCATGCAAATTCAGAGTCCCCCTATCACTTTGTGACAAGAACAATGTTAGAGATCCATTGGGGATAATCAATGGGTAGGATGAAGGAAACCCAAAGAAGGCATTGGATTTCTTCTTTGATAAGAAGGGAAATGTGAGGATGTATTTTCCATAGCTTCTGTTTCATGGGTTTGGCCTCAAGAATAGTTAGGATATTGTGGACCACAATGTTTGGGTCAATACCAGGAATATCAGCATAGGACCAAGCAAAAGTGTTGTTATGATCCCAAAGGAAAGAAATAAAATATTCTTGTTCAGCGGCATCTAAAGATTGGCCTATTTTTAGAATGTACAGGTAATCCTGAGTGTGAATATTGATTTCAATGGTCGATTCACTCAACATGGTTTGTGTCTCAAAAGGTAATGACCGATGAATATAAGAGTCTTCCGCACCAAGGTAGGTGAGAATAAACTCATTGTCCTGACATTAAATGAAATTAATAGAAGGTGTATCATCATTGATCATGGCATGATATAAGAAGGGAAGAGAAGAGGGAGCCTCATCATCTTATTGATAAGTTAGAGGTCCCAGGGAAATGGTTTTCATGAAAAAAAAGTTAGGAGGAATGGATTCGGGATCCATAGACTTTGTAGGTGAAGGTGGTGAAGTTGGTGAATGGGGTGGGGAATTTTTATCATCCTCAAACATTTAGATGAAGGAAAGTGTGGGCAAAGCGGTGGTTGGGTGAGAGATTGAAGGTCCAATGAAAATGGTGAATTTGGAAAGGTGGCTTGGGTGAGTAGGTAGAGGCATCAAGTTCCCCATACGTTAGGTTGGTGTGAAGGTGGGGAGGCCCATAAGGGAAAACCTCACCTATGCAGTGATCATAGCAGAGATGTTGGTGAATTTTACCATACTCTTGATCAGTAAGGAATGTGTCAATATTATAAAGGCGGTACTCCCCTAGAATGAGGCATTGAAAAACACCTTCTAAGGGATCAGTAGTTAATATGTGGGTAGCAGGAATGGATGAATTACTGGATGGTTGGGAAGAATAAGCATTAGTTAGTTGAGAAGTAGATGGATTGGTTTATGAGTCAGTTGTAGAAAAAATGACAACAGTGGGAATAGAGGAGTTAGGTATTGAAGAGGTAGCAATCACATTGGTGGATGGTGCCATGGGTAAAGGGGAAGTGGTAGAAGTGGTAGATGCTTTGATTGGTATAAGGACATCATTGGGTCAATATAACAAGCTATATGTCTTGAATGGTGAAGGGTCAACTAGAATGGCATAGTTTTTTCCTTAATGTTCAAATTTTGAATAGCAGTGTAAGATTGAAGGAACACAACCCATGATGTGGATCCAAGGTCGGCCAAGCATCATGTTATACTAGAATTCCCCCTCTAAGACAGAATAATCCTAGAATGGTACGGTGGGGCACATGAATGTGGATAATGATGGTGCCAAAGGTGGAAGTCATGGCATCATTGAATGAACGTAGCATAATTGGGTTATTATGCATGCAATTGGTAGGGATCCGCATTTGGTTGTATGCATGGAAAGAAAATATGTTGATACTAGCACCACCATCAATCATAACATGTTACATGTGTATATTATCAATGTAGACATAAATAAATGGGGTGGGATCAAGATTGTCTGATTGGAGAGGTACAATCTTATCATCAAATAAATTGAGAGTGGTTACTCGATTAGTGGCAATGGGTGTAGAGGAAGGGGATGAAGTGGTGAGAGAGGCCACATGGTGAGGAGTGATAATGGATGCCACATAAGTAGGGTCATTAGGTAAAACCTCAATAGATTGCAGAACCCCAATGAGGGCCTGTCAATGAGAATCAGAGGTTTGGACTAGGTCATACAAAGACATTTTGAGAGGAGACTAGTGTGATTGTTTAATCATTTTACAATGGGAAACATCATTAGAAATATGGTATGTGGATCTATGGATGGTATTTTTGCTACAGGTGTAGGTGCAGATGGGATATTGGGTAAAAGAGTGGCTAATGGGCTAGTTGTTTTCTCCTTTCCTTTTTCCTTCTGGGATCAAGTGGTAATGTTTAACCATGTTAATGAGTGGTAAAGGATCAAGCGAGTCATCATAGGTGTAGTGACAGGATTGTAAAAAATATGGTGAGGGCATATACTGGTTTTATGAAAATAAAGTAGCGCATTGGCATTTTGGCATAGGTTTGGATAGCTCTCTTATGCAGACTATATTGATCTCAAATGTTAGAGGATGATAAGAGGGTTTTAGAGGGGGAGATGAAGGTCATTGAATAGGTAAGGGACAAGGATGTGTGGTGATAGGAGGAGGTGGAATAGGGTCCTCATCTAAAATATCATCATCATCAGGGTTTTCTTCGAGTTGACATGGTTTGAGAAGAACAGTCTTAAGAGCCTTACATTTTTCAACATCAGGCCTTGGCACACGATGGTAAGCAAAAAATTTTGTATCATCAAACCCCTCCAGTTTAGGTTTGAGTGGATCATAAGGTATAAGTGGTGGAAATGTAATGATAGAGGTTTCCAAAAGGTTAGCTAAGATGTTGGCATAAGACCCTTCCAATGGATCACAATGTGAAGTAAGTGTGAGTCTAGATGGAAGTGTAGGTGATTTTGGTGGGAGAGGCACCATAGGAGGTGGAATCAGAGGTTGAGTCAATTTTACCACCTATTTGGTAGGTAGTATGGTTTTAGGTTTGGATTTCACCTTCTTGGGTAAAGATGTAGCAGATGAGCTAGCGGTTGAAGGTGGTGTAGGTTTAACTACCTCTTTGGAGGGTAGTAGGTTTTTGAAATTTGGTTGCACCTTCTTGGGTAAAGGTGAAGATGGAGTACGTGATGTAGAAGGGAATGGGTTATCCAAGGTGATAATGGAGGTGCGGTGAAGGCTATGAGAAGAGGCAAGGTGGAAGGTACCGGTTGAAGAGAAGGAAATATCATAGGTAATGATGAGGATATTGGAAGTGGCATAGGTATAGGCAGTAGAAAGGATGCATGTGACTTCAAAGACATAAGTTGTGTAGGTAATTTGGGTGTAATAGAGGATCACGATGAGCAAGTGGGCTGATATGATTTTATTTTACCTTAGGTAGGAGGCTACTTGGCCAAGGTTTATTGGTGAGGCCCTAGGATAGATGGAAGTGGTGAAGGTGACGGAGGGGTAATAGGAAAAGCCAGTGTATTTGGCCTAAGAGGCTGGGTCTTCCTTTTAGTTGGTGGAATAGTCTTTTTGCTAGCTTTTGAGGACATGGCTAAATCTAGTTTGACAAGGGGATGGACTAGGCTTGATGTCGGCATGACTCCCAATGTGGCAATGGGTTTTGATGTGGAGGAAGATATAGATGTAGGTAAGGCTTTAGGAATTGGAAAAATTTCAGTCGATGTAAAGGTTTAGGTGTGTGCGAGGGTGATGAAGAAGAGATTATTACAACTAGAATGGGCATGGTTAGTTTGGTTGTCTGAAACACCTTTTGATAAATCGTGGAAGTATCAGCAGACAACATTTGTAAATGAGTTGAGAAGGGCAGCCGAAGGCATCCCCAAAGCATGGAATTATCGACATAATCCAAGCGGTCAACCAAACGTGAAAATGGAACCATTGAAGGAGGGGATAATGTAGATTTGGTAGTAATCCTTATAAAGAATGTCTATGAGATAGGGAAATGGTTTTCTTCTGACTTTTTGGGTAAAAACACCAAGAGAAAATCAACAGGATCCTTGAAAGAAAATGGAGAATTATCACCAATAGGAAGGGGCACTACTAATGGATCCCTATGGGTATGGAATATGACAAGTAGGATGAGGTAGGTTCATATTTTGGTGAAAAGTAAGGTAAGATTGACTATCTCGTGGGTAAGAGAGCAAATACTGTAGGTTATTCGTCAGTTTGAGGGGTGTATGTGGAAACTATCTTGGCAGATATGGCAGAATCCTCTGTGGGTGAAGGGGGAGATAAGAGAGACTCCTCTGTGGGTAAAGGGGTAGATGAAATAATTCCCTTCATGTATGAAGGAGCTCGTACAAGAATATCCTTGATAGCTAGAGTAGGAGGAAATTGAGGAAGAGTTGGTATGGTGTTGAAAACACCATGAACCTCACGAACATTACTATCATTGGTCGAAGGTTCACTAGTTTATTTAGATGATGGGGTGTAATTTGGAAATAGCTTCTTAAAGATGTGAAGATTCTGATTAGCTGGTGCATTAGGGTTATATAAGATGATATCTCCACTATCTAACATTTCTTGGATGATATTTTTGAAAGTTATGCAATTATTGTCGCTATGACCTTTAACGTGATGATAGTTGCAGTAATATTTTTCTTTATACCATGCAGGCATAGGATGAGAGGGTTCAAAACTTGTATGTGGTTTTATGGGTGGAAGAGTGATTACTCTAGCTTTTAGAAGTTTTTTTAAAACTAAAGAGTAGGGTTCTCTTATGGGAATGTATTTTCGTTGCTCCCACTTGAACTGGAAAGTCTGAATAACAGAAAGGTTGGAAGAAGGCTTTGATTGGTTGGATGTATGAGATGGGTTGGATTTCAAAAGTACCACGTGGGCAGATTCTTTTTCTTTGGAACAATTATTTTGTGGTTTGGAATAAGAAGAAGTAAATTTTGATTTAAATGCATCGTTCTTGTTACATACTTATATCTTCTTCTCTTCAATGATATGAATTTCAAGTTTTTGGGCCATGGTGAATGTCTTATTGAATGTGCAAAAGGTATGAACTTGGAGAGTTGGAGAGATGTTCCTACCACAAGCCCTGGTGAAAAACTATATTAACTTGGTTTGAGGTAGTTGAAACATGATATGGTTGATTAGGCTCCGCCAACGAGCGACAAAATCTGTGATAGATTTGTCTTTGTATTGTCGTGTCGAGTACAAGTCGGTCATGGTGACTTTATTGACAATGTTGATTAGAAAGTGGTCTAGGAAATATTGAGCTACTTGGTTAAATGAGTAAATGGAGTGCCTATGTAGAGAACTATACCAATCCAACTTAGGTCTTATCAAGGACATTGGGAATGTTCGCAAGAGCAAATTATCATCATCAACGATCAGATAACACCCATGTTGAAAAGACTGCAAGTTTTGTTGTGGGTATTCTTTGTTGATAAAATAGTTGAATTTAGGAATTTCCCAATGCATAGGGTATGGATGAATCGGAATGGATGGGTGAATGGGCTCATTGCAAATTTTTTCATATGTCAGAAAATTGTGTGAGATGGAAACTGATGTTTCTAATGTATACTTCTTAGCCATCATCATTTTTATAAGATCGTTAGTAGGTTATGATGACTAGGCACCTCCTGTAGTATAAGGGGGTAGATGATGAAGGTATGACATGGGAGGCATCCCAGTATATGGTGGTGCCAAGTATGAAAATTTTGAAGGAGGAATAGATGAATGTGGCAAGTATCCTGAATAAGTGATAGATAAAATACATGGTTGTTGGTGATAAGTGTAGGTAGGTGGAGTGGATGTAACAACTCTCATAGTAATTGGAGGAAGCAACTATGGGATAGAGAGGAAAATGTTTTGGAAGGGATTATGGGATGCTAACACCATGAGTGGTTGAGATGTAATAGGTATATGAGAGGTGGTAGGTGCAAATAGACCTACACTCAAGGTAGTTTATAAGGGAATGGTTGACATCATAGGAGAAACTAACGTCAAAGGCATGATATATGTCATAGGTACAGAAGATGTCAATGATGTAGGGTCAAGTTTGGACACCACAGGTGGTAAGGTGGAAGAAGGTAAGGCCAAGCTAGTAGTAGCTGATGCAGAAGTGGGTACAAGGGTAGGAGGAATGGACAAAGGCATTTCATATACAAGGTAAACTGTTGAATCCCAAGTGGATGAATGGACTAAATAATATTGTAAAGCAACGGGGTTTTGATCAAGGAGTCTCTTGAACTCCTCATCACTGGTATTGATGATGATAGGCTGACTTGGATCCATAGGTGATATAATGGAAGGTGGCAATGGGCTAGGCAGAAGCGGCTAAAGGCTAGCATCGAGTAAGAGGGCGTTGGCTTGGCTATGAGTCAAAACCATGTGAATTATAGTAGACCTAGTAATCTGATCTCTGTAGATGACACAGAATCACAAAAAGAATGGATAAAATGGTTCCAGAAGGTGACAACTGAGCATTGTTTTAATTGAAAATTTAAAACACAAAGATAGACAACAATTACATAACTGATGTCGATGACATAGGGTAACCGATGATGGTCAGAGGACCGATACCGGTTATTGTGGAAAATCAAAATATTTGTAAATGTGGCAATAAATGATGAAAATGAAGCAAATTTGGAATTCGACAGTGCTTTCAAAGACAAAGAGATATGGTGAGGTAAATGAGGAAACCCCAAAAAGAACAAAATTGTGATGAATGTTACTTTGGTTAAAATGACCAAAACAGAAGGAAACTGACAACAGTCAGTAGATCGATGACGATCACTGGACTGACGATGGTCACTATGAAATTCATGAAAATATGGAAAAATTTGAATTTGGTAACTTAGATCAAATAAAAGACCAACCCAAAAACTTGAGTATGGAAATGATTGACCCTTAACACACTTAGAAAGATTCGGAATAAACCAACTATGATTATGGAGTGTGAAGGGAAAAAAAAATGGAGAATACAACCTCACACCTCAAAACACAAATCAAGAAAAAACTAACAAACAAAAAATCATAAGTGGTGGATTTAATGCTCTGGCTTATGCCATTTATGACTGACTTGTGAATAAAGTAGATTTTTTTTGTTTGATAAAAAGTTCCCTACAAAAAGCCAACAACTAAGGATAGTTTCAAGTAAGTTTTGGTGAGGGAGGTCCTTTCATAGAGATAATGACTAAATAGAGAAACCAGTTTGGAGCCCACTGTCAATCCTATAATCGTGTGATCGTTGACACCTTTTTTATGGCTAGGATTTTGTGTAAGAAAATGAGTACTTAATTTTAGTGGTTTTGTGTAGAGAAGAAAGTGTGCTCTACGGTTCAATTTTTCAACCATCAGTTGGGCATGACTTCTAGCATATAGGTTGCCCATAATGTAAATGACATAAATATGCAACACTCATAAATGATATGCAAATATTTTAGACCCAAATCCAAAATGACATTCGATGAGAGAAATGATGAATAGGAAAGAGTATGTCTTTCACTAATGCAATACAAAAATAAAAAGAATGGTTCTTTTTAGTCCAAAGTATGAGTGTCAATGAGACAAGTATAAGAGAAATAAGGTTCTAAAGGAGAAAATTAAATGTGAATGCTTTCAAAAGGAAATAGAAACACAATATTTCACCTAGGAATGAACAATGTAAAAGAACCCCTAATGGGTCCCACAGGCATGCCAAAATGTTTCATCAAATAAGTTGTGTGACAAAAAAAATAAGGTAACGGTCAAGGAGGAATACCTATGATTATGTTAGTCGAAGGTTAGATGTGCGCGTTACTTACTTTATCCAATCTATTCATGGAGAACTCTTTTTTGTCTGGAAAGGAATACCTGTAGATACAAAGCAAGACCACTAAATGATATTAAGTAGCAAATGACAGTGGATTGCCTAGCAATTTCTAGTTTCGAGAAGTGTGATACTTCCTAGATGGCTGTCAATCCATTGTTTTTATCAAATTAATTAAAGTAAATATGAGAAATAAAGGTCCTATTGCTAACGTTTTGATTTAGGTATCTCAAAATGTTATCAACAAACTAGACTAAGCAAAGTATTAAAATCTAAACTAATCTAGCATTGGGAAAGGTGTGTTTTTGGTTGGGACAGGTCACATGGGTATTAGGTAAGGTCACAGAGGTATATGGTAAGGTTTCAGTGGAGTTTAGGTGATGTTAGGGGAAATTTTGAGAAGGTTAGAAAAAAAACACAGCGACTGATATCAGTCTGATGACTGATGTATGTAGAGAGGGGAGACTGACGAAAATTTAGGTGACCAACGTCAATAGGGGTAATTTGATGGTAAATTTTTAAACAGAGGTTTTTTGGTTCTCTGTGATTGCACAGAGAGTGATGGTAGTATGGTTTGGGTTGTAATATAGCTGAGAAGACTCAGGGATACCAGGAAGGAGGTTTAGAATGGTGAAAAGGCTTGGGATGGTTTAATAGTGGGTTGGTAAGAGGAATGTGATGTATAGGCAACATAGGAAAATAAACTTCTGAAAAAAACCAGAGATCTAGAAAAGGAATAAGTAAAATTATTAGGATCACAATACCTACTTGATGTCACACATATCTTGAGAGGTGGAGGAGGATAGTGGTTGATCTGTGAAGAAATTTTGTTCTCAGTGTCATGGTAATACTCCCAGAGTGAATATTCCAATGCTCTGGAAGGGAAAAACGATTATTTTTCTTGCATTTTGGTTGTGTGTGTTCGTCATCTAGATGTATGAAGGCTTGAAGATTCACTCTTGAATGCAATCAAGATCCAATAATTGAATGAAAAACCCTTGTAAAGAGTTGTGAAAGTGTATATAAGGTAAGGTGACTGGATTCGGTTGAGGGATAGCCAGCGTTGGTTAAGGTGGGAAAGTCTAGGTTGACCAAAAGTAGGTAGATATTTACTATTTTGGTATGATTTTAATTGAGTCCACTTAGGGAGGTGGAGTTCACGTGAGGGAAGGAAAGAAGGTCATAGAAGAAGTCAAATTAGGTTTTAGGAAGAAGTCTTATTTAGTTAGGTTAAGTGGTGACTCAGCACTGGGAGTGATAACTCAGTGCTAAGAGTGATGACTCAGTCATTTTGAGTTAAATGCCCCTGGAATGGGTCCAAGGTAAGGTGTGAGGGTAAAATTAACTTAATTAAATTAATTAATAATTTAAGGATGAATATTAATATGGGATGAAGGGGCCATGATGTGTTTAAATATATTATGTTAATTGATTGAAGGGGACCAAGGGGAGTGTGACCCAAGTTTGGTGTCTACATAGGATTTAGCACTAATTCTATTTTTGTTAAATCAACTATCAGTGGAGTGATGTCGAATGTGCAAAAAAACCAAAAATAATTTGATCAACTACTACAATTAGGTGTTCCACGATTCAAGGACAGTAACCAAGGAAACAATGCAAGGACATAATACCCAAAGAAAGAGGAGTGCCACAATCCAAGAAAATCCAAAAGTAACAAGGCAATGAAACAAAACCTAATGAAACTAGATATGCCACGATCTAAGAAAAATAACCAAGGAAACAAGGAAAGGACACAAGATCTACAGAAATAAGAGTTCCATGATCCAGAAACAACCAAGGCAACAAGGGAAGGACACAAGATCCAAAGAAATAGGAGTGTCACAATCTAAGAACAAGCAAGGAAATAAGGCAAGGACACTAGACCCAAAAAATTATGATCAACACCACACTCTCACATACTATTGAATGGGTAGAGTGGCACTACAAATTTGTATAAGTTATTAAAACAACTACTCAAATACTGATAAACTAACATTAGGCTTCACCATAATAGATCCCCCACAAGAGATATTGTCAATATGCCTTAAAGTGTTGAAAATACAGATATAAAATTTCTCAACAAACAATAGAGATATACTACACCTACTAAATAAAAATTATCAAACAATGATAATTATAATATAGATGGTATAAAAAGTGGAGCAAGAAGCCAAATGGTGGAAGAGCCACACTGGTAGATTCCTCTCAATGAATACCTATGTCATTGCCACAAGTGATTAGAAATCCACCCCAAATAAATATAGATGGATGAAGAAGATTCCTACATATGATTTGTTATGACATACACAACGGGGTGATACAAAGGTGTTAGAATTGATAAAGACTAAGAGGGGGTTAATTAGTACTGTAGTAAAAAAAATTCTTTTCTACTTAAAACAATGATCATATTATCTATGAATCACTTATACTAGTTTTTTATCACAATAGTTTATCATGGCATGCATACATGACAAGAACATAGAGTAGACTTAGAGATTTTATTTATTGATATTCATAACAAAGAAGAATAACTTGATCCTTATCAAAATTTTACAAGATACAAACAAGAGCTAAATGGAATTCAGCTACAAAACATTAATACTATTCTCCTTCATCAATTTTTCATTTCAGAGACTTCATTTTCTAGAATCCACAGCAAACAGCTACAAACCTAGAAGAAACTTATAGGGATTTTGGGCTATGCCTTAGGGGGTTTTCTTTGTAGAAAATTTTTATTCAATAGAAGATAAAAGGGGTTTTCATCTACCTCCAAAAATTTTAGAATCATACACCTATATACTTTCCTTCACATGCTCAAGCTCATTTGGCAAGAATGCAGCCTCTTCGACTTCCCTATTGAATTTTTTTTTCATCTCCTCCTTTTTGGCTTATTCATTGTTCCATGTTTTTCTCTTCAAATTCAAGATTCATTGCACTGACTCCTGACTTTTCATATATCTTCTATCATCAACTTTATATGACAAATAGAACACAATCTTACTTTAGGAAGTTAGTCTCACAAAAATTAATAACTTTCTTTTTCCTTTTTTACAGTCATCAGTTTCAAACTCTAAAACTCTAAATTCCATTCCTCTCCCCTTGAATTTTCAAATTAAGTTCACCTTACAACTTTTCAACTAGGCCTTTGTTATCGAATTTGACTTGACCTTGTTGGAAAAAGATAATAAAAATTAGTCTCTTCAGATTCTAGACTGTCTTTAGAGTTTGCACACTTGATTTACAAGAAATGGTTCTTCATCTTCTCGACAAGATTTTTCACTTTCCTTTTTTATAGACATAAATTCCTTATCTCATAATTTATAACCACAACCAATAGTAAAAGCCATGGTTGATTGGTTTTGAGTTTCTAATAATTGCTACTACTACACATTCAAAACATCTTCAAGACAGTCTGCAGTCAAGATGGATCGTGCTTAGAAATTTATAAGCCATGTACAATCTCATAGAACCTTCAACATAGACATCAAATTTCATTTTTCTTTCTGCTCAGTTGAGAGTTGGCATTCATTCACTATGAAAAAGAGATAGAGCAATTTGTTATCAACTAGAATCATTTCGACCTTGTCAAATTGTTCTCATAGATTTTTTGTCCCTTAACAACTTTGAAACGCCAAAGAAGTGAGCTCAAATTCATTAAACACCTTTGTAATAAACAAAAACAATGTTATCACTATCAAGAATATGATTGTACACGAGTTAGGAAAAATCTACTACAAAAATATCCGTCAATAATGGACCAAATACCAAAATTCCTTTTATAAATTCTTGTTATAGCCTCCACAAATATTATCTCCAAGTTTCCCAACTTTTGGATGGTTTATTTGCAAGATTCTAAGATATCTTTCCCGTAAACCCTAGTTTCAGGGTTTCTTCCATAGTTGTGGCCCAAGACTATTCAAAAATCAATTATTCCCTTGAAAAAGCATGAAACTAAAAAATTTAAAGTGCAAAGGATGTGCAATACCTTTCTCCAACTATTGCAATGGTTTTTGCATTTCGAAATACGTTCGACTAATAACAGAAAATGTCATTGCAGGGAATAGTACTAAAAGAGGTTTATCATGGTGAGCAATGTGGACAATGTCTTGGAGCCTTATATGATGTCTATGAAACATTCTGAAGGATTTCTTGATCACCATGAGACCACTTCAACTACTACTTTGCATGAAACCTTCTAATACTTACCAAATTTTCAATAAATTCATACAAACAATGATGCATTTTATGACAGTATTGTGTGTAGTAGGCACATGATTTCATTGAGAATCATTTGGTACATTGAATGACCTAAATAAATCATGGAGAGTGTTTGGATTCTAGCACAATACTCAAATTTTTTTCTAAATACTATACTTGCACCTTTTTCCTTCTTTAATCCTTACCTTGGAGAACAACACAGTTGTTTGCCTCTGAGAGAGAAAAACATGACTCCAACAACCTTTTCAATCAAGTAAATGGACTAAAAAAATTTCATATGAATATAAACCTTAAAAATTACTTGTGAAGGATGTCTAGACTCTTGTTACAACCATTCCACCACTATGGGGTCTTGTATAAGATAAAAATTGAGAAAGCAAACTTGCCAATCCATGACTATTGAAGAAATGACCTAAGAAACTCACCTTGATATCTTGTGCTAATCATCATCTGATCTTGAAGGGATTATGAGAGGTTAAAAATCACTTTAATCACTCACAAGATTGATTAGAAGAATAAAACAACTCATCTTGACCTTAAAGACTCAAGACACATGCCAAGAAGGAGAATAATCTTGTCTGTAAAATTATCATAACTTTCTTAAAACATATCCAATTTTCCTAAAACGTTTTTCGCTATCTCAATCCTAGAATCCTCTTCAAAATTTCCTTCTATGATTTATCTTAAGGAGACACTATATTTTTCATGAATGCTAAGAATCCAGGAAGCTCAAAATGAGCTTTTCAATAGAGCAGTTTTGCAAAAACTTACACAACTTACTCAAACAACCTCTTGACGACCTGAAATTTTGCATGGAGAAAAATAACACCATATTTCATTATCTCCCATGATTTTTCCATCAAAATAACTCTAAATTTATCCATCTCATCTCATTTACATACAGGAACAACTGGGTCTCTGACTTTTTTCTCCAAAACCTGTTTCTTGATAATATGAGTTATGGGATGACTTCATATGCCTTGGATACATCTACTAGAATAACTTAACTACTTCACTTTGCACCACAGATACTCACATGACTCTCATGCACTTGAAGACATCAATTTGGCTTAACATGAAGTAACAAAGCACCAGAACACTGTGACTCCCAGAACACACTATTTCCATAACAAAGAGACACAAGCCTCACATATGCACATTTGGAGACACCTAGATAACCTAGCCAACATGCCTAGATCACCTAGATCCCTGTGACTTGAATTAACTTGACATCAATGACAAAAAAACTAACACACTTTTCAAACAAAAGGAACATCATAATATGTGTCATTTTGATCATGTATGACAAATAAAATCTCACGTTTCTCAAGCTTGATTAAAAGTGTAGAGCTCATGTGTAGCTCATGATCCTTGGAAAGAGTCGAGCGAACAAAAATAGGAGCTATGTCAATGTGTGATCCCAATGAAGTGCATGCTTGAAAACCAATCCCATGGCGAGAATTCCATTGAACAGGATAAATATGGGAAAAAATACCCTGTGAATGTCTACCAATACATCCTCTAGTGAACCCCATAGAATGGAGCATGCGAGAACTGAATAAAGTGGTGTGTTGCTCAAAATATTCATATATGTGATCAGAAGGCACTAAAGTGGGATGCAAAGAATATTTTACTGTAATAAGCATATGTGTGGAAGAAGAACATGTAGTAACAAAAACAATAGGCTTAGGAATATCAAATGTAGGAGCAGGCTCATAAACTGACAAAAAAAATTTAGTAGATACAAGAGCAATATCTGCAAGTAGACTAGGAGCATGAGTAGGGGTTTGAAAGTCCACAATGTGAGGATGATGTTATAAGTAAGCAAGTGTTTTTTGTAGGGAGTGTATTAATTTATCATTGTCATAAATGAGATTATAAAGAAGAGATTTTTAATTTTTAAGTGATCTATTTTGTTCCAAAAATTTAACCATATCCTCCAAAAGTCCACACACTTTAGAGAAAAGTGTCTCCTTCTCAAAATCCATGATAGATACAAGAATTCAACCCCCAAAATTCTTAGGACGGAAGGCTCAGTAAAAACTACATCCACATATGTGTATGATACCCCCTCAAATTTTGGCTCTTTATAATTGAGTGCATGTTACAATAATAACATTTCATAATTTTAATGTGTTTATTAAAATAAATAGTTCCAATGGAACAAGCAAAAAAAATAAGCACTTTTAAAAAATGACACTCACTTTCCAGTTACCTATTAAAAGTTACAAGGTTTTTACTTTGTACTCTAATATTAATTATTTTTTTAAACATAAAATGCCTTTTTCCTACACTATTCCTCAATTTACCTCTTTTGGAAAAACTTTCCAATTCTAGATCTGTAAAAACAGAAGAAGAAAAAAAACCCAGTAATGAACGTAAAAAAACTAGAAACTATTTTTTTGGACTTTTTACCTCACCATCATGGATTTCCAATATCCTCATAGGTAGCATATATCTACAAGATCCCCAGATCCTCTCCACACAGAAACTATGTTAAAATAAAGTAAAAACTCAAAACGAAATGCACAAAACCCAAAAAACCTAGAAATGATTTTTCTTGCCCTTCTGCATTATCGACGTGGGTTTCTAAGACCTCAGCACTAATTTTTAAGATCTTAAGATCCTCTCCAGATAGGAACTCTCAAAATCCAAAGAGAAAAACCCAGTACCGAATAGGAAAACCCCAAAAACTATTTTTCTGGAATTTTTGCTTCCCCGACACATTTTTCTTCCCCAGCATGGATTTCTAAGACTTTCATATCTTTACAAAATAGGAACTCTACAAAGAAGAATAAAAAACCCAGTACCAAACATGAAAAACCCAGAAACCATTTTTCTAGACTTTTTCCTCACCAACACAGATTTCTTTCCTTGGCACACATTTCTAAGCTAATATGTACATAAATGTGTCTGCCTCTACAAAACTAGAACAAACTGTCACCTTCAATAGCCAAGTTTACAGTCATTTCTAGGTTTTTTCCACCTTTCGAATAAATTAGAGCCATTTGTTTTGCATAAAAGTGGACGCTACAACAAAGTGCTAACAAATTCCAAAATATATGAAAATAAGTAAGCCCTTGCTTGCAAAAAAAATTACAGATGAATGTCTACATCATCTACTACTTTGATACCATGAAAGGAACAATAAGAATATTTTTCAAAGTCGTGAATATCTCATATGATAATAGCACACCAAATTTAATAAGATGAAAGGAATTCACTAAAACAACCTTACAAAAAAAATTGCAAGCAAAGAGCTAAAATATCATATACAAAAATCCATCATAATGCATTTTCTCATTACATTATATTAATTATCTCAATAAGCAAGATATACATATAGGAGGAGGGAAGTGCAACTACTACCTATATCAATGGTGAAGGACTCCCACTAATTGATACTAGAAGTTAGATTAACTCCATAAGACTAGCAAGCTAACTCCACATAATTGAGTAAGCTAACTCAATACAACTAGGAAGGTAACCCCACATAACTAGTACACCTAAGTAATCTAACCCAACAAGTGTAGGGATAACCCAAGTGCATGAATTATCCTAATAAACAAATAAAAGGATAAATAATAACATACACTAATAATTTATTACAAGGTTCTACAAGTTCAAATGCTTCCACAAGCTTATCTGAGGTTTGCAAGGAAAACATGAAGGAAATTTTGCTCAATTAATTTCTTGTCTTTATGTTTATGCATATTTTTTCATGCTCACATTTGTGAGGAGGTAATGATTGATCTATAAATGGGCATCCAAGGAACCTTATATGAAGTAGAGATTAAATATTTAATGTTTCTCCTTTTAGGTAGTGGATTAATTTGTTTGATGATAGATTTGCAATTTACAATTGAAATGGTTGTACTAGGATATTCCTAGGTATGTGCACCTCGTAGATTGTACGTATGGGGTTGCCTTGACATGTAGTAATCATCAGTGAACATGTGTCTGTAATATTGATCATGTGAGGTGTTATGAACATGGGATGTTGCATTGTCGCAAGTGTCTAAAGTTATTGTTGTCATGTCTCTACAATAAGACTAGAGATGTCAGGCATAGGAGTTAACATTTAAAGAATAGAATCAAGCTCAATACATGTTTTATGATGGACCCTATTCTTTAGAGTCTTCATTTAGATCAAGGGTTAGAAAGGAATCTTGAAATAATTTCAAGCTCTCATTTGAGTTTTGAAGGTTGTTGTCCAAAAACATTTCAATGTCTGATTGAAATAAATGAAAAACATCTGAAGGAGAGAATGATTGGGTTTGATTTAGAGATAATTGACCTTTTTCATCATGATGTCATTGAGTTTTTTCATGTACACAATTTTGGACAACATTTAAATCTTTACGGAAATCCTACAATTGGAGAACACATGAAAATATTTTACCAATTCAAGACAATCTTTATAAAATCAAAATTTTAATGACTAACCTAGTGATCATTCTAATCTTACAACTATCATGCTACATTCTTCCCTTTTCATGTTCATAACTCTACTTAGGGAAAGAAAAATAAATTGTTTGTCCTTCTTGATATAACTTATCTTGGGGAAATTTTGGATCTCATTTTATCTTTCCTATAATTCGTAAGTTTATTACTTTGGGTTGATGATCTTTTTCAACTTTCATGATCGATCTTCAATATGGATAGAACAAGAGTTTCATTAGGATTATCTAAGCATCACTCCACTCTTCATTCTGATCCTATCCCACAACATTTCATAAGTTTAGTTTTTGGAGGAATTTTAATCATCATTGTGGCACATATTAGGGGCATAGTAAATTCTTTTCTTTTCGAATTTGTGATACCTTGTTGATATTTTTTTGTTTGGATCAATTACACGTATTTTATTATCATCTTGGATTCTTACATAGCCTTGGTGCATACTTTTATGGTGTATATTGTTTTTGTTTTCCTTTTTTTCTTTTCGTTGTTGTGTGGGTTTTTTTAAACGCGTCTAGGTTACTCATCACGATTTTTTCATAATAATTGTGACAACTCTATTGTGCAATACCAAAATAAGGTTTCTCTGAATTTCACTCTCTAAATGACGCTCATGTTATGAGCATAATCCCTCCCATATTTATTTAAAATCCTTGTCTTCTTTCTATTAAGAAGTCGTCCACCACTTTCTTGTGTCACCCATCTATTTGATAGGGCATTCCCTTGCCTTCCTACTCGTTGGGGCATCTAAATTTTTCACCAAGGAAAATCTAATCATATACCATATTTTCTTGTCATCCGCTCATCAATCTACATATGTCTATTATCTTTAAAATTTTATTACTTAATAATAACACTTTAAAGAGGGGAAAATGTCGACACCCCAAAACTACATACATGTTTCCAATCTATCCTCAATTATTCATATCTCTTATGATTGATTAATCAAATTAATTAATTCATACACATCTTGTTTTGCATCGCCTTTTAGATTTCATTAGTTAAATTAATTTATTCACACCTTTTGGGATTAATTAAAGTAATTTCTAACACACCTTATCTAACTTAATTATCATTTATTAAATAAATGGTTAATTAATTGTCTCACATGTTATAGCTAATTAAATTAGTTATTTAATTGGAAAAATAAACCTATTTTTCTAGTCAACTTCCACTTGGACTCCATTTGGACTCCACTTCCCTATTCTAGTCAAATCCACTTCCAAAATCCTATAAAGGTGGGGGCAATAAACTTGCATGTAAAACCACCTTTATGGATGTAACTTATGCAAACTAAATTAATTTACATCCCCTAAAATGGAAATTAATTTATTTGAGCTATTTTATCCTTCCTCTAGTGTTATTTTTAGCATGAGCACTTAACTATCTCCAACCACTTTCAACCACTACTTATCCTCTATAAAAAGTAGGCCTTTTCCTTTACAAATCCTCTTGGATTTCTCTTCTAGATTGTTTTTTATTTTATAACAAAACTCTACTGTTTTATTTTCCAATATCTACAAATTAAAAAATTTCTCAATGTCATATTTTTGTTCATAGCATTATCACTCTCACATTTGAAGATAAAATCAAGAGCACCGACAGTCTGCATTCTTATAAGTTTCTACGAGTTTAAATACTTCCACATTTGAGGTTTACAAGGAAAACATTGATCCATAGGGATCCAAGAAAACACCACTTCATCAAAGAAACCATAATCAGAAGGGAAATTAAGCAGAAATAGAAGCAAACTGTTAAGCTACAGAACCTCCACTTTTTTTAGAGCGGTGGTTGTGTAACCACCCCTCTGTAGACATTGGTTGTTGTGTAACCATTGGTCTACGTATACCATCAGTCCTTTCACTATATATAATAATATATAATATATATATATATATATCCACAAATAGTTGTGGATTTGGATTGTCTGGGTTGTGTCTTTTCCTTGTATGACCCTTCCTATTATCTAAGTCACATGAGGACTTAAGAAGTAAGCTATAAAAGCAAGAAGAGCATGTGGAATTAGGAATTCATTCATAGGAGAAGTGAGAAAGAAACCATTGGTGTTGGAATTGATTTGTACAAGAAAGGTGTATGAGAAGATAAAGAAAGTACAGAGGGTTGAAGTAACATTGTTGTCTTCTTTTAGCTTTTTATAATTTGTATTCTTTTGAATTGGCCAATATAATACAAGGAACAAAGAGCAATTCCCTTCCTCACTAGTTTTCCCTCAATCTAGGGGTTTCCAGGATAAAAATATTGTGTTTTGTTTTGACTTGTTCATCCTTCATTACTACAAAGTAGTTCTAAGCACTATATTTCATTCACTAACATTAGAGAAATGTTCATTTTCAAGTAAATTGGAAGTAGGAACAAAATTTGTGTGATTTTGTAAGTTTCCAAAGTAGAGGTTTACATATTGATTTGGTATCATATCTGAAAATAATATCCAATGGACTTTGGTATTCATTCATTTGTAATTTATATGACAGTGACAAGGTATAAAGGTGAAGAAGTAATAATACCTTGTGATTCAGAGATCACTATGAAAAGGTGGAAACAAATGGAAGAAGATAACTTGGTCTGTAGAATTGAGATGCTGGAAAGCACTATGGATAGGGTGTTTCAACACCAAATGGAACTCTCATAGCAAGATTCCATAGACTTAGTGGTTTGATATTTGGCCAATAATTTTGGCATAGGAAAGATCCACAATGAGGAAGATGTGGAAGAGTGAGAAGAGGAAACTCTAGTTGAAAAGGGAAAGTTAAAATATGATCATGATCTTGTTAAAGTTGAAACTAAATTTGAGATTGAAACCTTTGAAGTACAAGTAGATGCGAAATTATTATATAAATGGTAAAGAAATTAAAGGTTTATTTTAGTGTGCCTAATATCATTAGGGCACAAAGGATGACCTTTGCACGTCTTGAGATGGAAGGACATGCTCTAGTTTGGTGGGAAACCCATCTAGCCACTTGTGAAAAAAAGAAACATCCTATTGTAAGTTCTTAGGAGGTTTTTAAATACTTTCTAAAGGTAATTTTTTACTCTATTAGCCATAAGACTGACCATCCGATTGAATGGTAGTATTTTAGACAAACTAGTGGTCAAAATGTGTAGGATTACACTACGTAGTTTTGTAGGAAAGCCATGTTTCTCAATATGGACTTAGAAATCCATGTTACACTACGTAGTTTTGTAGGAAAGCCATGTTTCTTACCAAGTATTTGGGAAGACTTCACACTCACCTACATAGAAAGGTCATATCCACAAAACCTAGGGATATCAATGAAGCATGTGTGCAAACATACTACATAGATGATGAGAAAAGAAAGGAGAAGTGGAATCAAGAAAAAACAAGTCAAAAAAAGAGTCAAAGAAAGATATGGGACAAACAAGTAACAAGGGTAAATGTAAAGGTAAAAAGACCGCTACCACTTTGAATACTTGTAAATATCCTAAGAATTTATGTAATAATTTTTATATAAATGGTCATATTGATGCTACATGTTGGAAGTTGCATCCAAAATTTCATCCGAAGAACCAAACCAAGGACTTCAAGAAGTCCATGACATCTGTGAAAATACAAAAGGGGAGGTAGAAATCGAAGATGATTATCTGATGTAGACAATCGGCTTGGATGCGTGACCACCAACATGGACAGCCATGAACAAGAGGAAGAAATGAGTAGAGTTATTCCAAATCAAAATCCAGATCAAGAGAACTAAGGTAAATGCTTTGGTTGATACTAGTTCTCAATCTAACTTTATTTCTGATGCAGTTGTAAAGAAGCTTGGTCTTTAGATATTACGAGCATCCACACCCTTATCCTTTGGGTTGGGTGAAGAAGGGTGTTGAAATTCAGGTAACACAGAAGATGTAAGGTCAAGTTTGGGATAAATTTTTAATATATAGATGTTTTTGAAGCTGACGTTATTCCGCTTGATGCTTTTGATGTTGTATTCAGGAGTCCTTACTTGTATGTTAGGGATGCTATATTTATGATAAGGGAGAACCGGTACATATGGGTCAAGGATGGGAGTCAGTTACAACATCTGGGCACACCAGCATAAGACAAATGGGTTACTATGGTATGTGTTAACCAAGACAAAGATGACTAATTCAAGAAAATCATAATAAGTTTTGTTTACTTTTATTAAAAGATAAGACAAGATGGGGTAGAAGTTTCATAATATTTCTAACCAATGGATGAAGAATTTGGATAGTATTATTCAGTCTTTTTAGGAAGTATTCCAAAATCCTAGTAGGTTACCACCAAAATAAGAAGTAGAGCATGAGATACAGCTATTTCCAGGGTCCCCTCTACCGAACATCAGGTTGTATAGGCAATCCTTGTTGGAGAGTACTGAAGTAAAGAAAATCCAGGAACTATTAGACTAAGGGGTAATATGCCTGAGCACCTCGCCATGTGGTTCACCTATTGTGATGGTGCCAAAGAAGGATGGTTATTACAGAATGTGCATCGACTGTCGTTCTTTGAAAAATATTACCATAAAGAACAGATATCCACTACCGCATATAGATGATTTCTTGGACCAAATTTAGCATGCAAAATTATTTAGAAAGTTGGATCTCAAATCTTATTATCACCAAGTCAGGATGAAGAAGGAGGATATATGAAATATTGCCTTGAAAACAAAATAGGGTTTTTATGATTGGTTAGTACTTTCATTTGGTTTATGTAACACACCCACTACATTTATGAGGTTGATGAATGATGTATTGCGGGATTTCATAAATTCATGTTTCATTGCATATTTAGATGATATTATAACTTTTAGTTCCATGTGGGATGAACATCTAACACATTTGCAGAAAGTATTACAAGTTCTCAAAGAGAAATAGATGTTATGCAACATGAAGAAGTGTGAATTTTCCAAACATTCACTTCTCTATCTTATGCACATGGTTGGAGGAGGAGAGATACGAGTGGATCCAAAGAAGGTGGAAGCCATCACCACTTGGCTGACACCAACGGGAGCCATGGAGAATAGGAGTTTTTTGGGAGCAGTGTTGCTATAAGGAGGTAATCCAGTATGTTATCATTCCAAAAATTTCACTTCAAAAATTAAGGGATATTCATTATATGTTAAATATATGTATGTACTATTTCAGACAATAAAAGAACAGAAACACTATTTATTTTGTAAAGAAACTATTGTCCACACTAACCAAAAACCTCTCTAGTATTTGCAAGCACAATCTAAATTGCAACAGACAAGGCACTACAAGTGGGTGGGGTTCATTTAGTAGTTCCATATGTTGATCAAATACAATAAAGGCAGTACAAATTTGGTGGCAAACATGTTGTCTAGGCCACCCACATAGGAGAAAAATCTATTTTGGAAACTATCTCTCATTTTGAGCCCTTCATGAAGGAAGATCATGAAGAGGCTTATGCTCAAAAAAAAAATTTGGGGTGACATATCAGCAATTGTAGTCCAAAGGGGATGAAAAGATAGGTATTTATTATTGTTATCTCAAATATGGGTTGCTCTATTGATGGGGGAAGCTTTGTGTGACAAAAGAAGAAAGGAATCTATTGATGAGGGAGTTACATACCTCAAAATTAGCATGACATTTTGGAGTTGGCAAGACTGTGGCCCACTTACAAAGGTACATATATTTTCCAAATATACAAGATGAATTATCTAAATTAATAAGAGGGTGTAACTTTGTTATACAAGCAAGTCTATAATCAGGAAGGAAGGTTTGTATATGCCTTTACCGGTCCCTACTCAACCTTGGGAGGATATCTCTATGGATTTTATAGGAGGACTAACTATGTCTAAACATGGCCATGATTATCTATATGTTATTGTAGATAGATTTAGCAAAATGTGTGTTCTTATGGAATGTAAAAATACAATAAAAGGATGTCAGGCATATTAACTTTTCTTTGTTAATTTATGTGTGCATTTTGGTTTGCCAAAGTCTATTGTTTCTGACATATATTATAGGTTCTTGGGGAAGTTTTTGACTACTTTGTGGGACAAGATGGACATTATGTTACAAATAAGCACAACCTTCCATCCCCAAATGGATGGGAAAATAGAGGTGGTGAACATGACTTTGGCACAACTGATTAGATGGTATAATAGAAAATATCCATGGACATGGGGTGAGTCCTTAGCCTACATTCAACATTCCTACAATAGGGAAGTACACACATCCACTATGTAGTCACCTTTTAAGACATGCTTGGGATAGCTACCTACCAATGCACTAGACATTGCGGTTAGACAACAGGAAAAAGGGGAGGTACATGATTCTGAAGTGATTAAAGAAGTGAAGTTCATTGAGAGGATCCATCAAATCCATATTAAGTTAAAATAAAAATTGGAGAAGTCTCAAGCCAAGTGCAAGGTTAGGCATGATCAACATTGGAGAGAGCAAAAAAATTCATGTTGGAGAAAAGGTTTGGCTGTACTTGAGAAAGTAAAGACTACAAGGTCAAGCAAGGAAACTCAAGCCTCTACGGTACGGCCCCTTCACCATACAAGTTTAGGTTGGAGAAAATTCTTTTAGAATTAATTTTCCACACTTCATGTGGATGTACTTAGTAGTAAATTGTGAGAAATTGCACCTATATGAACCATCTATGTTTGATGAGGAAGAAGAATGTCAGTTACTACCTTCCATAGAGGATCGCGTCTTGGATTCACAAGATGAGTTGAAGGAGGATGTATTTCTATATAAGAAGGTTAGGGAAACAAGAAGAGCTCCACATGAATATTGGCAAGTTGGACTCAAGGGGAAGACACCCTGGCAAGCCCGGTGGTAATCGAAGGATAAAGTGAGGGAATTGTTTCCTCATTTACTCCCCCACTAAACTTTTATGGAGCCAAAATCCTCCTGAGCAAAGGAGGTGTGATCCAAAGGGATCCAATAAAACACCACTTCATCAAAGGAACCATAATCAAAAGGGAAAATAAGTAGAAATAAAAGTAAAATGTTAAGTTATAGAACAAACACTTTCTATAGAGCACCGGTTGCGTAACCTCCCCTCTGCAAACACTATCATTTGTGTTTGTGGAGGCAGTTGCATAACCATTGGTCTATGTATACTAGTAGTCCTATCATTTTATAAAACAAAAAAATATATCCAAAAATAGTCACAGATTTTGAATGTCTAGGTTGTGTATCTTCCTTATATGACCCTTCATTTTCTCCATTGCATGGGAGGACTTAGGAAGCAAGCTATAAAAGAAAGAAGAGCATGTGGAATTTGACATTCATTCATGGGAGAAGTGAGCAAGAAACCATTGGTGTGGAAATTGACTTGTAGAAGTAAGGTGTATGAGCAGAGAAAACAAGTAGAGAGGGTGGAAGTAACATTGTTATCTTCCTTTAACTTCTTGAAATCTATATTCTTTTGAATTGGAAAATATATACTGGGAAAAAAGAGAAAT
Source organism: Taxus chinensis (assembly GCA_019776745.2). Taxonomy (NCBI): domain Eukaryota; kingdom Viridiplantae; phylum Streptophyta; class Pinopsida; order Cupressales; family Taxaceae; genus Taxus; species Taxus chinensis. The sequence goes on from CM034150.1 coordinate 864,118,778, forward strand.
TTCCCTTCCCAACTAGTTTTCCCTATAATTGGGGGTTTATAGGATAAAAATATTGTGTTTTGTATTGAATTTTTTATCCTTCATTGATGCAAAGTAGTTATAAGAAATAGATTTCATTCACTAACATTAAAGAACTATCATTTTCAAGTAAATTGGAAGTAAGAATAGTAGTTTTGTGAATTTTTAAGTTTCCAAAGTAGAGGTTTAAGATCAAACATACAGGAAAGGTTTACTTAATTAATTTCTTATCTTTCTATTTATGCATAGTTTTACATGCTCATACTCACCCTAGAAGAGGATGATAACAATATTAACAAAACCATGCTCTCTATAAATATTTAGGATCCAATCTTTAGTGGTCCAAAACTTTGGGTTACAAATAGATTTTATGGCCCATGTAGGAATGGTTAAAGAAGTTTATTTGGAGATGGGTCTCCAACAAAGCAATTTAGGTTTATAGGGGTTCCCTTTGATTTTTTAATTATTTCCTTCCAGATTTATAGACCGCTTGTTAGCCAACAAATTTCAAGTCTGCAAGAAAATTCTTGTAGGTACATAGGTTTACTACTTTTCTTGTTTGTTCCCTTCAAGGGTTTTTTATGACAAGATGTCTAAGTTTCTTATAGATTCTTTATACACATGATAAGAAAGCCAAAGGCTTCCACAACATTATTTCCGATATTTATTTCCTTCATTGGGAAAAAGGTGGTATGGGCATTGTTGGAGCTCAAAATTTCACCCTACCCCAAGTCATAGACAACCCAGGATTTTGAGGCAACATGGGATTGTCTCTCAATTGTCAAACCTAAGAACTCAGATAGACCTCCAGAGAAGGTCGGCTTCCTCTACCTATCCTAATGCTAACACTACTCCTAATACTGAAAACAAATACTAACCTAAACATTCCAAGAGACCAAAGATAGAAGGAGATGTAGAAAAGGGGAAATCCTAAGCTAAGAGGGAAATAACACCAGGGAAAAGGTCAATCACTCTCCAAAAGGGTGACATAAAGATGGAAAATATGGGAGAGAGGTCAAAATAGATGCGCAACAAATGAGAACCATGTAGACCATGCATTCCCCACGCGAACAACACATGGAATGGATCCCTACAAGTGAAGGAAACACATAACATACTAGAAATACGAACAAAGAGGTAAGGAAAAATAAAACATGAGACCAGGGTAGAGAAATAACCACAAAACCTGATTTTATTGATAAAAATATGCACAGTCATTTAAATTGATGGAAGAAGGTGAAATACATTATAGAGACCAAACTCAAGGTCTAAAACTTGTAGGAAGTCAGCCACCATTTTGACATGGTGTCATTACAACAAAAGAGGTATTCGTTTCAATGTGCAGAGCTCTTACATTTATAGAAGGAGAAGGATAGAAGAAGAGGAGAAAGAGAGGGAAACAAGAACTCAAATTTCCAACCACCAATAGTAGACAGTAAAGTTTCTATGAAAACTAGGTGCATCTAATTATCCACTACAACATGTCTTCTACCTTGTTGGGCGCCCATACTGCATTAAATGCTAGTAGTTTAGTTGCCTATAATTCTTATGGATGTTTTGGCCTTGATTATCTTGTGACATTCTGAGTGATGTCCCATGTATGCAACCCACTTTTCACAGTACCTCTTGTCTTCATAATTTCTTACTACATTATATTATATTGCATGCTAGCTCTTTTACACTAACACTCGTTTACTAGTCTATCTTGTTTGCATGTGCCTTAGTTTCTACCATGCATATCCCCTACCCCCTTTGAGTATCCAATACATGATATGCATATCAGTTTCAGGTCCTCTCATTTGGGTTGCCTCCTCCTACATTCGTTACATGCACCCTGTAACAACCACTTTTAAGACTTCAATACAAGGTATTATATATATATATATATATATATATATATATATATATATATATATATATATATATATATATCAGATCACAATGTTTCCTTGTTCTAAATTAACTTAATTTAGAACCAACATCATCTTATTCAATCCATCCTATAATAGTAATAAACCATGTGCAACTACATGAGTTTGATGTAGTAACATCACTCCATGTATATGAATAAGTCATAAAGACATCAAATTTTGGTTTGCTAAGTATGTTAGTTAAGTCCTAGGGGCCATTGGGTGTACTAGTTGGTGTCTAAACCTTTCAATATCCAAATGAAGATTTTTCCCTCCAAGAGAAAAATTTGAATTTTAGACCCCTTTTTGGCTTGTTGCAATGTTTTAAAATAATCTTGGAGCTAATAATCCTTTTTATGGATGAAATGAGGTAATTAGGGGTGGTCTTAAATCCTCTCTTTAGCTTGGAAGCATGTCAAACTAGTTTACATGCTTATAAACTTAAGCTATTTTTCCTAAAGACCTCCAATTATGACATTTTGCATATGACCAAGGATTTGGGAGCTTAAATTCGGTTAGAAGGTGAGTGAATGACTATATATTTATAAAAATTAACTGAAATCTTCATTCTTATCCAGATATTGAATCAATACATGAGTTTCAAGAGATATAAGGAGGAAAAACTCAATTTTTGTGAACTTTTGTGTGAAATTGGTGTGTCTCAGTTTTATAATATATATCTTTTGCATGATATTGTGTGTTGTTGTTATGCATGTGTGCTGATTTTTATCTCAGATTGGACTCTTTATCTCATAATGGTGACAAGATGGTTTATGCCTAGTAAGTGGCATATATCGGGGTTGTTGACATTATTTACACAATAACTGACTTGTGATAGTATGAAATTTCAAACATGATTTAGGTGCATGATTGGAAAATGTGAATGGTCATTGAAAGGTTGTATATGTAAGGGTAAGGTGGAGACAAGCATAACATAGTGAATGGAAAGAGCCTCTTAATGAATTGATTGACTCCTCTATTATATGTGCTAAGTCTATGTGAGAAGAACTCTAAATACTGGTGACAATGATGTAAATATTATCAAGAAAGATAATGTGTGTGTGAATGAAATAATTTCCTAGTTGAATATGATTATAAACCAGCCTTACTTGTGTATGTCATTCAATGAGTAACCTTCATAATTCCTTACATAATCAATACTTAGTATAGGGACTGTAAGATGCTAAGAAACTTGTTCATAAAGGATTGGATCCATTTGCAGGAGAATATAGAGAGTATGGATATATTAAAAATTTATGAGAGTATTTTCATGCGACAAGATGAGTGGACTCGTGAAGAAGAAAAACCTAACTATTAGATGTGATGGTTTCATACCCCGTTTCAATGAGAAGGACAGTGATTTTCACTTCATTTGATGAGGTAAGAAGATCCTTCAATATCTACTAGTAAGACAATATCTTTTCCCTTGTTATTATAAGAACTTATGTAAAATTTGAGGATTTGAATCAAATAATGCAAGTTTTAACTAAATGAAGCTTCTCGGGCTATAAATAGACACATTTAGGGTTACAAAGCAAGGGATGGCTTAAAATCTCCAAACTTGGAATCTACCTCTAAAATTTTGTAGAGACCATCTTCAAAGACTCCTCAAATAATTAGAAGAAAAAATTTGAAGATTTATAGGTGAAATCCCTATATTTTCTTGACAGTTCCCCAACATATCCTGAAACACAATCCCAAGGCTATGATGAGGGGGTGGTTTGTGAAGGAAGTGCCATTTTTCTCTTGAATTGATGTTTAAAATTTTCCATGATGGCCAAATGCAATAAAGAGTGTCTAAAAACCATAGGTATAGGATTTTAAACTCTCTAAAGAAGAATATGTGCTTGACAGTTAGTGCTACAAGACCTAGTGAGGGTTTGGCAAAAAATTGCAAAAATGAGAGCCACAAAGAGTTGAACAAAGAATTGGACTATAAGATTTTGCAAGCACCTCAGAGGGATTGCAATACAATAATTAAAGGCAATACACCTTGGTGGATAAACCTATAACTTTGAATGCCTAGTTGGTGTAAACAACCTTGTCTTAAGGGGCTTATACGAGTAGTTTACAAAAAGGAAGGATAGTTTAAAATATTGAGGTTTTAAATGCATTTATCCATTGATTTTAACCATGTTGTGAGTGGAATAATAGTGGAACTTGATGGGCAAGCATTAGTGGATAAGTTAACTATAATCTCTTAAGGTTGCTAGGGACCAATGAAAGCAGAGCAAAGAGCTAATAAGGTAAGAGAGGAACCTATCCGTAAGAAGAATGTAATTTTCATGGCTAGAGGGATGATGTGAGGAGTACTAGTGAAAATGTGAAGTGAGACTAAAACCATGCAAGGGACTATTATGAAAGTAAAGTAAATAATTAAGTAAAGTAGTTTTAGCCATTATAGCCTTACGATGACCCTCAAAATGTAGAGTCAAGTAAAGGTAAATTATTTCCATCCTTGATTAGTTAAGTACATGTGTGAATATTAGCATTGATTTTCATCAGATTCAGTTAGTAATTGCCCCCTCATAGATTACTCTTTACGAGTGTGTATACAAAATATACTAGTGGTTTCTTTATCTATCAAAGATAGGCTAATGTTGCATTCTAAGTGTCTACATGGGTATCTTCCATTGAATCCCATCTGACATCCTACAACTTAGATCTTGGTGAAATCATGATAGCGTAATCAACATATTACACTACTCTAGCCAGAGTTTCAGATACATGTATGTCATACTCGGTTATGTGACGAAACACTCGTCGTTAGGAACTTATCTTTCACCATATTACTTGATTTTTTTTATCTAGATTAGGACTAGATAGTGGAGTTATAACCATTTACAAGTTGCTTTCAAGGTACCATTTCAGATCATATTGTATGGGTAAGTGTCACTATGTTGTCTTAGGATGACTAAGGGAGAGTAAGCATCTTCACAATGATTTACATAATTGCGAGTTCACTTTCTTTCCCTATTTTTGTCCTCAAAATTCCCCTCTTTTTGAAGTCAAGTTTTGAAAATTTTGAGTCAGTACCGTGGAGTATTGGATCATGTCAAGCCTAGTATTGTTTGTCATTTTCTATTCCAAGGAGAACAATTAGAAATTCAGACGTACAGGTGGAGTTTTTATCTTTTGTTTATTTCTTTCCATAGTCGGGAATGATGGGCATATCTTCCCCATTAATTTTTGCCCCAGTATCCACGAGTAGTATGTGGATATCTCTGATTGGATGCGGGAAGGCCATGTTTCAAGCAATAGTAGAAGCCTCCACATGTACAAACGACGTAACTCCAAGGGAAGGGCCTAAGGGATAGTCCACAAATAAGCGCAGGCTTTCCACATGTCCAGGGTCCAAAATGAAGACAAAACAAGCCCAAATCGGCTAAGTATAGAAGGTTCAGTGGACGGTGCCATGTGCTTCATTGACACAATTTCAAGGGTTGAAGCTAGGGGCAGTTCTCAAACTTGCACCAATCCTCCACATGTCCCAAGTCTAAAAATGGGACAGAGCCGATTGCTTGAATTGACTAAGTATGAGCGAGTCAGCGGAAGCCTCCACGTGCCGCAACAGCGTAATTTCAATAATGAAACCAAAGGGCCAATATTCAAATGAGCATCCGCTTGCCACATGGTCAGAGTCAATGGAGAGACAGAGTTGTCCATTGAAAAGTCCAAGACCGGCGGAAGGAGCCATGCATCAGCTCTGCGCATTTTCAGGAGGTGTATCCAAAGCGGAAACTCAAATGAGTGTTATTTCTCCATGTGTCTAGAGGTCAACATAAGTCAAGTGGGAAGTAAGCCCAAATCGGCTATGTATAAAAGAACTGGCGGAGCTCTCCATGTGGCAGTATGGCGTAACTTCAAAGGAAAAATCCAAAGGCAAGTTCCAAATGAGCACTAGCTCTCCACGTGTCTAGGGTCAGATATACAGCCCCACCAAACAAAAGGGAGAAATTAAAATATTAAGCCCAAATAGAAAGTAAAGGTGGGGAAGCGTGCCATCGGGGAGATTTGAGAATTTGAGCCTTGTTTTCATTAGAAGGGCTTAAAGTTAAAAGGTGATCCATAGCCCCGCCCACACCAAGGAAAAAGTCAAATGTTGAGCCCACGTTGAAAGTTAAAGCGGGGAAGCGGGTCGGCGGAGAACTTTGAGGTTTTGAGCCTTTTTGTAAAAAGGGATAAAAGTCATAAAGTGGCCCACAGTCCCGATCATGCTATGAGGAAAAAGTCAAATGTTGAGCCCGCATTGAAAGTCAAAGTGGGGAAGCGGGTTGGCGAAGAACTTTGAGGTTTTGAGCCTTTTTGTAAAAAGGGATAAAATTCATAAAGCGAGTTGCGATTCCTTCACCAATCAAGTGAAGCCACGTGTCAAGCTTATATCAAAAGTGGAAGGGCAGAACAAAAATATAAAAAATGCCAAATCTCTATAAAGTCACAAAATGTAAAAGGCATCCTCCACGCCTGCTCCAATAAATTTATCCCACGTGGATGACTCTGGTTTAAAGTTTCAAAGGCAAGATGAACAGTTCAAATTCAAAGTTACAAAATGAGTGTAACAGCTGAATTATGAAAATTTTGGTTTTTCTCGCCATTGGCGTTTCTTCGTGAATCAAGAATCTGAATGAATGTGAATGATTAAAAATATTGTAAACCATTTCTTGCTAACAAAGAAGAAGTTGTAACCTTTTCTTGCAAGATATTTAATGGCTTCTTCACACCATTATAAGGGGTTGGTGATTGATATTATAAACTCAAGAGTACATTGTACTTTGAGAGAACAAAGGAGATAGCCATTTTCTTCCATTTCCCCCCTTCTCAATTTCCTCCATTTCTCCACTATGTACAACTTCTGTTTAAGCATCAATACAATAAGAAGGAGTTTCTAGCTTTCTTTGACTAAGGGATTTCATGATACTTTGTGTTCATCAAATTCTATTTGGTCTTGTTGTTATTTGCAGAGTTTTTTCTTCTCATGAATGCATGTGTTGAAGTTTCTAACTAGTGCATGTAGGAATATGATTTTCTACCTGTAACAGTAGTTCTCCTACCTCCTTTCTCACCCCCTTTCCCACCTTCATAGCAAATTCCCCCCTTGCAGATAACTGCAAGCATTTTCCGCAGGGTCAGTGGAGTGCCCCTATTGGATCCTCAGTTGAAAGGCCACCATAGAAATCCACATTTTCACGCGCATGCATATACGGCAGCTACACCTATTAAGTAGAGGGACTTAGATTCCCAGAGTGTTAGCAAGGAATCCATAAGTTTTTCCAACCAAACAAATTTCCTCGCCAACATTCCCGTAGTCATCATAAGATGACATCAGGTACCTAACCATGCAGTACAATCTACATTCGTACCTATAACATTACTTAAATATTAAAGCGTTATGATTATCCCAATTAGAGGATCTTTATAGGATAACTCAACATAGCATCTTCTCTGCAGTATCCAAATAATGACCTTAGTCATTAAATGGATACTACATAGCAATGGCTATAGTGAGTTGGCTTTCCGAGCTACACTAATTGAAACATCGTATATTATAGAGTTAAGATAATTTAATTAAGTTACAACATGACAATTTCAAGGTTTCAACAATACTCTCATCACGATTGTATTCAAACCTAGGGATCTAAATGAGGAATTCACGTAATCAATTGCATGTTAGAATCATTTGAACATGATCATTATAATTACTAGTTGTACGTTTAATTCAACTTACTGCATTAACTTTGCAGATCATATTTAATATGTTACACCAATAATGTATTAAGTCTATAATAGTACTTAATATGATTAATTATAATTATTAACAACAATCCTTAATCATATAAGTCAACATAAGTGATTTCAGTTACCAGTACCATTTAATATATGTAATGTATTCAATTACGAAACACAACAGTATATTCTTAACCATTTGGAACCATTATTAATGTAAATATACATGTACCACTCTTTAAATGCATCATAATTATTTATTTAATAATATCTAATATTATTCCATTTAAGATCCCCATCATACAATCTATTAAGATAAAGAAACCTTCCCGTTTAATTTTCTGATGCAATCAAGACTCAATTAAGAAATGAATACATATTTCTTTATTTCCTTATTGAAATAGATATAAACAGAATAGGCTAAATTAGCCTCTTAATCAATTAACAATACATCAATATTTCGCTCAATTAAAAATTCAGTATGCAATACAATGTAACTTTAATCAATCAAATTGAACAACTAATTTCTGTCAACATCATTTTCCATGCAAACTTAAAGTATTCCATATGTAAAATGTTAGCAATGGTCAGTTTGAAATAATTGGCATGATAAGACCTATCTCCCCCTTAATAATAGTTTATGCAATTTAGTATCTACATAAATGAAATGTTGCATTAATTTAAATCACATAAATGACCTACTTGGACACAAAGTCATAGTTGTAACATATACAGATAAACACTTTTCCTACGCATTAATGTTCACTTCCTTCAAATCTATTTACCCAAGAATAATATTTGCAGAGTCAGGATACATAACATACCAACATCCATCTATTTATGGCTTATAATAGTAAGGACAATAGTTATATCGATACTATATACTTCCCATTATTGACTTCCAGTCATAGGAAGAGTATTTATTTTGATACTTTATAATCCCAAATATCTTATACAAGTATCAATTAGTGTTTAATCTTCTAATTAAATACATGTACCAAATAGTATTAAATCACTGAAATAAATACAAGTGTCAATTATTATTAAATTACTCAATAAAATACAAGCATCAAGTACTATTTCATCACTCCATGAAATGCAAGTATCACATATTATTTCATCACTCAATGAAATGCAAGTCTCAAATATTATTTCATCACTTAATGAAATACAAGTATCCAATAGTATTTAATCATAGAATTAAATACAACTATTTATGATAACAGTGAACACACCCATTAACAGAGTAAACATATACTATAGATATCCTTAAGATTAACTTCATGTCACATCTTCATATATATCATAACAATATAAAAACATTTAGAAAAATATTACAGTCAACACGTCTACTTCCTAATTTCACTTTCTCATAAATGACCAACTCCGAATAGTTGACCAACATGAAATCGTTGGCGAATAATAATAAAATGTCAATAAATTTCATAGCAGAGGGTAATTGTTCGACTAAACAAGGTAGATGTCATTTACCTTAAAATTTAAGAACGTGTCCAAGACCACAAAGTTTCCAACTCCGCGAATCCAAAACATACCTTCCAAAAGAAACCAACAAAACCCATCTACTTATAGCTGCTAAGGGAAGGATTTTTCATAGTTAAGCATTAAAGCTTGCGAGTCCATTCAAGAGTAATAGATATAGTGACTTACAGGTGTGACATCATGTCACTTATAAAACCATTCAACAAACACCCTCATACTATCGCAGTGAACTATTTATATTAACATTGAATCAGCGTCGAACAAGAAGAGCTCAAAGATTCAACCACAAATCCATATTGGAAACAGGTAATAGTTGGTTCGAAAACTAAACCTCAGAGAGATAAGATCGACTGTTACGATCTACAGAATGATCAATACAACTGAGAGATGACCTAAACTAGTCAAGTGATAAATCCAAATGATTTTTCATAAATTAAACCACATAATGCTCAAGCTCGAATATGAGGCTTCGATGCAGTCTTATTAATGTATCTCAAATGACACCCATATTTTCTGGGTTATTCCATTATCAAAAACCAACCATGGATATATCTAAAGGTGCTTGTAGACCCAACATGCATACACCTATAGAAAATAGTACAAGCAACGGTAATAAATATCATTGTAACCTTTACATAAATTTCATTCAATCCCAGAAGCCAATAATGAAATCAACCCGATAATACCCATAAAACAATATTTCCTGTAAAACCCATTCTACAAAATCGACTACAAACACTGCAAAGAATTCATGTACTCAAATAGTAAACAATGTAAGCCATTAAGAGAGGGATAGATCTCATCATGCCTGTTATTGAAAGCCTTATTTATTTCCTTTTGTATCCAAGCTTCCCTTGCAAACACAACTCAAAAGATCGATTCCATGACAAAGCAAAACCTCCAACATTCTTCATGGTATTTATAGATTCAGATATTAATGCAACCCTATAATCTCTCACTCACAGTTAAATGATGAATTTAACATTTCCAGTGATCAAACAAGAAACACAAAAACAAGAACCCTCGAGCATGTAGAAATCGAACCAAAACCTCAAACATGCAAAACAACAAAAACAACCACTCTACTAATTTTTCCCAAAACCACCTCATGGTCTCCTTGAGGAGGGGGAGTCGTTTTCGAGACATTCAATGCATGGAAGGACAGTGACAGTTCCCTCCTAAACTCACGCCACCATCTTGCCAAATTTTAAATTTAGCAGTGATTCTAACTTCACTAAACAATGACATGTAAATAGTTAGCCATCCACTTAGACAAGACCTTCAAATTTGGTTAGTTCTCTTATTCAATTCGTTGGCGGTGGTCATTAAATGCACCCCATCAATGTCACAGTCTGAACAAGCTACGATGGGAGTGGGTGCCAACTCACCTTTTATCAAATAGGCCTTAATAAATTCGAAACATAAACTATAGTTTAGTATTAGTTTTAGGCCCATCAATAGTTAGGCCCCAAGCTTTATGAAGCTTAGTTCAAGGGTGAACACATTAGGCCTCTTAAATTATCATGACCAAGCTTTGTAAAGCTATAAGCAATGGTGATCAAATTAGGTTTGTATTGAATAATATTCTTATCCTAAGTTCATGCAAATTTATAATGGCATGCTCATCAAACTAACACCTTCAATATTTAGCGCCTGTGATAGACAAGATCATATTGCCAATGCACATGAAGTCCCATTTTTTCCATTAAAATGTGATCATCCAAACTCAAGGTAAAAAATAGTATAAACATATTCCTGGTCCACATACTTCGGTATACGAAGCTTTATATCTTACTTATCCACAGTCTTCCAACAAATTTGGTAAAGCAACATATTGCGACACTCATATAGGTAGGAGTTAGAGTAAATGTACTTGTTAGACTTAGACCAGTAGTGTAGCAATAAATTATAAAAACAAAATCCTAGTATCAATGATACATAACATGTTCAACCACTAGTTCACTAATCACATTATTTCAAGCATGTTAGTGCAAATATATTATGATAAAAAACAATAAGCAAACAATAATATAGACCATTTGCAAATGTATGTTGTAATTCCAACATTCATATTACAGCAAAATAATAAAATAGTGGGGGTGTTACACACCCCAAAAGAGGAAGCAACAATTGGGTGAGCAAATCACCCTTTCAACATCAGAGAACTCCAGAATGGAATAACAAAGTATAAAATTGGAAAAGGCACATAGTTACAGAGTGGTCCAAAATCAAACTTGGATCATAAACAAAGAATCGACACTAGTACTCAATATCAAATAGGAATAGTGGGTGCTTGTGTCCCACCTAGGCGTTTGTGTGTTAGGGGAAAAATTAAAAAGTTTCTCAGTTCAACATAGTTTCCAGCAGTTTACAATATAGATCTATAGTATCAAACACTTGGCTTTTGTTACAGAATTCAGTCATTTAGTTACAATTTAATTACAATTCGGGTACAATTCAATTATAATTTAGTAACAATTCGGCTACAAATTTAGTTATAATTCGGTTACAAATCAAGGCGTGTCAATCTACAGTGGCACTTATCATTTGAGAAGAGTCATGAAAGGAGATAAAAATAGGAATCTCTCCCCAACACTCTTCTATTGGCATGAGATCATCCAAAAAACTCATCCTTGGCATGAAATCACCTAAAAAAATCATTCTTGGCATGAGTTAGCCAAAAAAACTCACCCTTAGCGGCATGACGCTCAAATATGCAACATCTCCAAGGAAAACATGATAAATTTCTACCTTATGCTCTCTCATACATCAGGTGCACACTTTCCTTAGCTACTACTTTTACACACTTTTTACTTACTTATACATACGTTACTTTGATTTTTCATATACAAGACTTTGACTACTATTTTGCTCTTCTTTTGCAGGTCCATCCTTACAAGGAACAAGAAGTGATTCACATTAACAAGCACAAGCTCACACAGTATGTTACTACGCATACATTTCACCAATAAAGTCTACCTCCTTTTCCTAGTTACCACACTTCACCTTACAATCACTTCATGCTTCACATGGCTACTTGTCCACTTGACACACTATCAACTACACTCCTCTCTAGTTTACAAGGTACACATCTTCTATCTACTTTATGTTATTGAGTATTCACTCAACAACATAAAAGTGGGGGAAAATGTAGACACAAAATCTATGCACTTGGGTATATTTCTAGGTCTTAAAGCATACCAATGTATACATAATTCCTAAGAAAGAAAACTAGTGTTTGACAACTCCTTTTTACTTTTATCTCTTGCACTTTATTGTTTATAATCTTGATTGAACATCCTTTTTGATTTACACATCATACAGTTCTGTCGGCACTTGACTGATTTATCCTTTAATGGCTTCAGACACTAGCGCCTAGGTGCTCCTATCCCTCTTGGGTGCTCTTTTCACTTTCTTCTTCTTCTTACTCCTTTGGGTCCTTTTCACTTCTTGGGAACTTTTTAACACTTTGGGTCGGCCTTTCAGTTGTCAATTACAAAATTCAAACAAGTGAATCATATATATACTTAATTACTTCTCTCAAATAAGGGGCCAAACACTATAAGCATTATCTATTGCCACCTAAGCTTGCATAAAGCCACAAGAGTACTATAAGGCATACATCTAGCACATTCATACAAGGGGCAAAGGATGCATTGATCTGCATACATTACATAGGAGGGGAGTTCATTTATTCCATCACACACATTTTGCATACTTGGGAAAAATCTAGATCTATCCCGCTATCACCATGCAATTTGCACAAGGGAAACCTAGGGCACGAGACACATACACACACACACACACAAAGAACTACATGGAGTCTGAGATGCAGTGCAATGCTCGGTCATAAGTTCACTCTTTGGGTGACTACCGGGGTTAGCCTGACTCCACATTCTACATATTTTTTATTAGATTTGATGTGTTTTGTGGAGATGTGCAAGTAATCATCTGTTTTGTAGGTCGTCGGTATGATCGACGATCTAATAGAAAAATCGGAGCAACAAATAGTGATTGACAGAAAAGATATCCTGATCTAGAAAAGACTAGATTCTAAGAATCTGAGTAGACATAGGCTCCTAGATCTGTCACTACAACCTGGGGCACTCCTGTCCTCATGCAGACACTCTTGTCCCGTACATCCCTAGGTTTTTGAACCTTCACCAAACCCTTACGACACTATCTCTAGCCTGCTCCAGCAGATACAAAGTTTCGATCATTCTCAGGTTGCACGAAATTGGCTAAGTCATCTTCCTCTCTCATTTGCTTAGGGTTTGACATTGATGAATGCTTAGTGCTTATACATCATTATATTTAATTATTCAAATATCATTTGTTACAATAGTTACTTTGAAATGAGGTTTAATTCCATTTAGAGTAAATCATTTTCCAACCTCAAGTGTCTTGTTTGTGCCCATCCTGATTCTTTTGAACATTTGTTTTGGTCTTGCCAGCGTGCCCAGTTTGTTTGGTGTTGGATTCATTCATTATTCTAACCCTTCCATCGTTAGACCTTTTCTTGGAAAATGGCTTTTTTTGGTGATCATTCCACATGGCCTACTTCTACGGTTTCGATTTGGATTTTTTAGAACTATAATTTTTTTTAGCTATGTAAAGCTAGGAATTCTGCTATTTTTAGCAATGATTATATCTCACAACAATTCTCTACTAATGAAAAGGTTTTTGTGATATATTCTATCTTTTTTCATATGCAAGCTTATACTCAAAAGGTAGCTCTTGAATTTCAGTATGTACAATAGTTGTTCAACCACAAGGGGAGAGCCCCATTCACTATGAGCTTGGTGTCACCTCATCCTTTGACACTGAGCCCGTTCACATACAATGGTGAGGCGTAGACAATTGCTCTCACAACTATTATTTGTGTCCAATTTGTGGTCGCTCCTCCGTTCTGCCACCTCAGTGGGGCAGCTGGAGCCTACCTCCTTGATGGGGCGGATGGAGTCTTTCATCTCTTTGAGGGAAGATTATCACCGGTTCATCTCATTGCCCATCTTCGGCTCCATGTGGTGTTGTTATGGTCAGCTCTCCACCTCTAGGCTGGAGGATAATGGTGTCTCTGACTGTTCAGGGTAATTCTTGGAATCGTAATTAGTGGTCTACACATGATTTTCTGGTGGAGGAGCCCACCAGCCCAAGGGCCCTCCCTTCCAAGATGATCTGTCACTACCTCTAAATGTTGTTGTTGCTTGTGCTAGCTCTGATGTAATCTAATTTCCTTTCTGGCCTTTTTTTTTAATGCCCTGTCCTCTTCAACCTCTTTTTGTCTCTTTAGTTACCGTGTATGATTTCCAACATGATTTCTATGACCACTTGTTAATTATAACCATGTTAAAATTATTAATAATATATTGACGCGTTCCAATTTTTTTTAAAAAGGTACTTTTTCCAAATGAAAATAAAAGACAATGTGTATAAAAGGATGGGGGACAAGTAATACTCCGTCCATAGATTTATATTTGTTTGACGTCATATAACTCTAACATTTGTTTTGGGGAGGGATGTACCCATATTTACACATATGTGAAATAATGAAATCTTATCTAGAGTGCTACTAATACTAATAAGCGTTTGGAAATGCAGTGAAAAGAGAAAGGAGTACTTGCTAAGTATCTTACGAAATAAGGGAATATAAAGTTACTTGGATTATCCATGTTGCATCCTATCATCATATGTCGCTATCCAAATCCTACATATTTCTCAATGTTTTGTTGGGATGCAATTTTTGTGATATATTTGCAAATGTAAAACTACTAATTGACTTAAAAACACTTTGCTGGAATTAGAGGTAACATTGGATGTTGGCCGTGACGGAGACATTGTTGGTACTTCTAGATCTTTATTCTTTTTTTGTTGATAAGTTTTTGTTTTTTATCTATATAAGATTAATTATTTTTTTACCTAGGTATTTACGTGTTTACTATTTAAATTAGGTGTGTTTTTTTTGTTATGTTCTATAATTTTTAATTTGAACTTTTTTTAATGTTTTAAGCAATTTTAGAAATTTTCTATTTTGTGTTATTCCTTGCAATTCGTTGCTTAATTTATTTATTCTTAATTGATACCAAAATATAACACCTCTTTGTTACGTTTCTTAATTAGGGAAATTTTTTTCAACTCATTAGTTAAAGTTAAGGCCTTCAATGAACTTAACATGCAACAATTAAATCTCTTAAGTTGTCATACTTGTTTGTGTGACATGTGTTTGTTTCTATTTCTCTTATTTTGTTTCTGTGTTCTAGATATTTTGTATCATATTTGTACAATTCCTGGACTATTTTGACTTATGTTTTGGGGGTTCTCGATGATTTGGCATGTATTTTGTTATTGTTTCTTGTTTGTAGTGTGTTGGCATGTGTAGCAATAAGATCTATTTTGAATTTAAAAGTCTATAAATACACAAGTGTGTTAATATATTTTAGAAAACAAATTCCACACACGAGTGATATTGAAGTTTTAAAAGCACCAAATTTACTTGTTTCAAGAGCATCTTTGTGCTAGAAATAGAATTCAAACATTTAGAGAGCATATATCATATACTATTTGCTACATACATTCACATAATAAGGGTTTGGACATTTGTCTTCATCGGACTAAATTTTGATTTCTTTAAGTATTGATTTGAGTACTTCTTCCTCAAATGGGGTTTGATTGAGACATGCCTCCAAATGCACGAGACATGCCTCCAAATGCACGAGACATGCCTCCAAATGCACACCCTATGTTTTACCATTATATAAAGAGTTCATGTAGGAGTATGGTTTGAAGGAAGGATGACAATATCATAATATCTCACAATGAATTTTGTAAAAGCAAGTGAGGTTTTCAAGACCAAGAGATTAAGATTAAGATTAAGATCCCATTAGATTTTGAAGTTGCACGAGGGTGTTAGGACCACACTTCTACAGTTCTTGTTGAGCCACTTTTGTACTTGTACAATCTAGTTGAGGTTGTAGGATATTGTTGATATTTTTCGGTTTGTTTTATCTTGCTTTGTGGGCATATTTCCCACATTACGCTTTTAAAGAACTGATATTAGTATTAAAGTGAATGTAAAATAGATTGTGGTTAGTGGAAACCACTTTCCACATCTACATACTTATAAAATTAGGAGGAAAGCAATAATGTGTTAAAAATATAAGATGTTATACTAAATGAGGATGAAGATGAATAAGTTTTTTTTGTTTTTTTTTTGTTATAGAATTAATTTCAAGATGTACTAAAAAAACATACATTGGCCTTGTACACAAACTATTTTAGGATTATGAAAACCGATTAACTATTATATTAAGATGAGAATCACTTCCATTATTATATCACTCACACTCACATAAAAAATCATAATATATTTGAAGTTATATATTGTCACAAACTAAACCTAATAATCAATATGATTTTTTTTTTCCAATAAATAAGATTTTTCATTTTCTAAAGAGCCTTCATAAAACAATTCGGATTAGAAAGAGAAAAAGAAAAACACAAATGTAATAAACCCTTCAAAGAACCAACCATTACATCGTACAAATATTATACAAGTAATCAGAAAAAAATTTACATGGAGATGTGAGCACCCTGAACACTAAGAAAGTCATGATACATGTTTTAAATATGAATAAAAATCATGATAAAGATGAGATGGTAAATGTTGGTGGACCAGGAAGAGTAAATCCAGGGCACAAGTGGGCATGAGACTTAAAGTTGCCAAATCAAAAGATGTGCTAGTACAGACAAAATCTGTACCTATCCAGCAAACAGTGTTACACTGCCCCCACACAAAAGATTGTAAGTAAAAACAATTCAAACATGAAAGTTGAAACGCCCAATTGATATGAAATTGGTAAGTAGACTAATAAATTGATTCCCAAGATTCCCATAGAAGAAAGAAGAACAAGAAGGCAGCGCTCTTAATTTAATGTTGGGTTGGTGCATTGACAAAGCATTCCCATTCAAAACCTTACCAGTTAATTTGTCTCTACTTAATGATAGATGGTTTAAATTGGCCTCCAAGCAAGGAACATGGAGAATTAATTTCACATGATCATCCAAAACTCAGGGCTAACATATTGATTTTCTGAACTATGGACATTTATTTTCTACTAGTAAAACAAATAAAAAATTCAGGTTTGGGGACCCCAAAAAAAATGATTTCAAGAGAGCCACCCTCATTATAGATCCAACTTAAATTCCCACATCACATTAAGTCTGAAAGCATTTGATTTTCACCATTGAGATGCTTTGAAATTAAGCCAGATTTTGTTGGAAAAATCATAGATTGCACAGACATATTGTAGTGGGATGGAGGCAGCCACTGTGAAGCAGAAGATAATTGGGTTGCTGAAGTGACTGTCAAATTTTGCACCCATTAGAAGTCACTCTCAACCTCTGCATCTATTTTTTAATAGGACCAGAGCTCGTTTTTTAGGAGTGAATGCCATTGTAAAAGCAGTGTGTTGTTGCCCAAGAAAAATGATTAGTGGAGCAGATCTCTACAATGTACTGACTGCAGTGGTGCCACTCTATGTGGCAATGATTTTGGCCTACGGGTCTGTAAAATGGTGGAAGATTTTCACACCAGATCAGTGCTCTGGCATCAACCGTTTTGTGGCACTATTTGCAGTTCCTCTGCTCTCCTTTCACTTCATCTCCACCAATGACCCATATGCCATGAACCTGAGATTCATTGCTGCAGATTCCTTGCAGAAAATTATGACTTTAGTAATGCTAGGCATATGGACCAAGGTGGCAAAAAATGGGAATCTAGAGTGGATGATCACTCTGTTTTCACTGTCAACACTACCTAACACCTTAGTCATGGGAATTCCTCTGCTCAAGGCAATGTATGGGGGGTTTTCAGGGGATCTAATGGTGCAGGTGGTTGTTTTACAGTGCATAATCTGGTATACTCTCATGCTTTTCTTATTTGAATACAGGGGAGCAAAACTGCTTATCATGGAACAGTTCCCAGATACAGCTGGTTCAATTATATCATTCAGGGTAGAGTCAGATGTAATATCTCTAGATGGCAGAGAGCCTCTGCAAACAGATGCAGAGTTAGGAGAAGATGGAAAACTTCATGTTACTGTGAGAAAATCTACTTCTTGTCGTTCTGTGTACTCTTCACACAGATCTCAGGGACTAAGCCTCACTCCCAGGCCTTCGAATTTGAGCAATGCAGAGATCTATTCTGTTCATTCTTCAAAGAACCCAACACCCAGAGGCTCAAGTTTTAATCACACCGATTTTTTTTCCATGTTTGCAAGAAGTCCTCGCCAGTCCAATTTTCGCCCACTCAGACATCTATTCATTGCACTCTTCAAGAGGTCCTACTCCTAGAACCTCTAATTTTGACGAGGAGAATTTCAGGGACATGAGCAATAAGGTTGTTTCACAGAGTACCAACAATGGCAATTCTCCTAGATTTGGAGTTGGACCACCCATGTACAGTGGTACAGCCCCTGGTTCTACATACGCCTACGGGCCAAGGAGCCAAGGGAGCATAGGGAAATGGATTTGAGCAAAACCCATCTGTTATTCATGGAAATGTAAACTCTAATGCTGGCGGGTATACGGCTCCAAATCACGGTATGATGTCTCCCAATGTCTCCAAATCAGCGAAGAAGAGTCCAAGCGATCCAAGGGCTTCGAAGCAGAAGATGATGGAGGATAACAAGGAGCTTCACATGTTTGTGTGGAGTTCTAGTGCTTCCCCTGTGTCGGAGGCAAATCACCATGTATTTGGTCGTGGCCCAGACTTTGGTCTTTCTGATAACACCCATAATTCCCATGCCAAAGAGGCGCGGATGTTATCTGCTTCCCCCATCAATGCACAAACACCCAATGGAAAGAGAGGTCAGTGACTATTTCTTTGATTATGATATTTTATTCTTAGATGATAAGGCTCAGGGTCGAAACACTAACCCATCCTTACGAGGACGCCAAAGTTCAAAGCTCGGCTCGGAAGAAATTCTGTTTCTGTTCTTTCTTCTTTCTGCAACTAACATTTTGTATTGTCTTGACTCTTGCCAAAACAAGCCCAAATCAAACATATTTAAGGATGAGCAAGGTCCCCTCCCAATGTTGGCATCGTGGCATTTTGGCTGCCTGTGCTTAATGTTAATCACTAGCTCCTCGGATTCTGTCATAAAATTATTGCTAGCTCATTCAGTGCTGTCATATGATGTATTCCCATTCTTATAACTTCATTCCTGAGACATTGATAGCAGTTGTTTTTTCATTAACAAAATAGGCCAGAGACTCACACGTGATCCTGAATTCTGAAACTAAGCAAAGAAGTTTAAGTAGTCTATAGGCTTATGAACAAATACTCAGTCGAGTCTACAGTGTTTTGTTGGAAAGAATATTTGAAAAGATTTAATTATACATATTCAGCTGTGCCAAGAAACATGATTAAGGGGTGATTTGGTGTTGCAGGTTTGCATGAGGCACGAACATACGAAGAATATATGCCTGAAGAGTTTAGTTTTGGGCACAGAGGAATGCCCCAAGAAGAAATGAATCATAAGGAAGCTCCTCCTCCTCATCCGACTCTCTCTAAGTTCGGCTCCAGTTCGACTGCAGAGCTCAATCCCAAAGGCCCCAAATTCACAAATATGCCTCCTGCTAGTGTCATGACCAGACTTATTCTTATAATGGTGTGGAGAAAGCTCATCCGAAATCCTAACACTTATTCCAGTCTTATTGGCCTCGCTTGGTCACTCATAACCTTCAGGTTTGTTCCCTGCTGCTAATGGTAGAGTGCTGGATTTGTTTGTCTTTAACTTTTGGGTGACTACAAGTGAACCAGGATAAATTCGAGTTACTTGTTAGCCATTCTTGATTAACAGTTATTCTAGCCTTCACCCATTGCCCCTACATTGCTTGCAACCATTTCTCGCTGCTGTTAAGGTTATAGTTCTTTGAATGAATCTTTCATCTATCTATATTGCAATACTGGCTTTTGTACACAATTGTTTAAATAGACGTGGGCAGTGTTTTTCTTGTGGATTCTAAACAAAGCATTGAATTATTTGAGTCTCAGCAGATGTATAATTATAGGCTGCCGAGAATGGAGCTCATAAGTTTGTACTTTCCATATGGGGTCCTTAACCAAAAGAGATTGTTTACTAAGACTAGGGTCCATGTTTGAGTAGCTATAGAGTTTAAAACTTCTATGTAGTACAGATGTAAGAACAGACGGACATGTTTTTGTATCAATATCCAACATCTCTGATAAGTTTTCTTGCTTTTATAATAATTTTTGCAGGTGGAAAATCGAAATGCCAGTAATCATAGTACAATCAATAAGAATATTGTCTGATGCTGGTCTTGGTATGGCCATGTTCAGTTTGGGTAAATACTTTGTCAACCCTTATGTGTTTCTCGTTGAGGTGTTCTGCACATTCTTAGAATATGGCACAGACCACTCAGTCATTAAAACATCTCATACTGGACAAGACTTTTAAGCTATAACATGGTCTCATTATTACTGTGCTTCTGCTTTCCTGGTTGGATTACAGGACTTTTTCATGGCACTGCAGCCGAAAATCATAGCCTGTGGGAATTCAATTGCAGCATTTGCAATGGCTGTCAGGTTTCTTACCGGGCCGGCTGTAATGGCTGCAGCATCTATTGCTGTTGGCCTCAGGGGAGTGTTACTACATGTTGCCATTGTCCAGGTATGTAGGAAATATTGTGATTAGTACATTTTAGATTAAATGGGGAACCTACCCGTTCCAGCAAAACCATTGCCGTTTCTTGCTCAATATTCATCTACAACTAAATGCTATATTTTTCTGGCCTAGTATACAAGGAGTGATAACAGAGATTTTTCTACTTTATACCATCATCTCTCATTTGCAGACCTATACGGCTCTCAAATTTGTACCTAAATATATGTAGTTCATTTTTCTTCTTTGATGTTTGTGAAGATCTCCTTAACTCTAAAATTGAAAACATTGTATTGCAATCGGTTTAGTCTTCTTGTTTTATCGAAAAATTATTCTTTTTTTTTTATTATTTGGGTATGGATAAATCCTCTTTTTATTTTACACGAAGACCAATTTTCAGCCTAGCCTATATATCACACACATTTGTAAATACTATACAAAACTTGGACACTGGACTTGTGGCTTAGAAGTCTCCCATTTTCAAACACCTTGGAGGTCAATCTCATTTCCTTCTAAAACGCTTTGAGGTTTTAATACCCCCGGGGTAGAGCCATCTATCTCGACTAGTCAGTGCAGTTCAATCAACTTCTTCTTCTTAATTTAGTTTGAACTTTGATTGAAGGTTCTGTTATCCTCCACAAGCTCTTTACCTGCATCTTTCTATTTTCATGATTTTTTTCAGATAAGCTTGAATTCGTAGGCCTTCTGACATGTTTTATTGGCGTGGAACAGGCAGCACTTCCTCAAGGCATTGTTCCCTTTGTGTTTGCTAAAGAGTACAATGTACATCCAGATATACTAAGCACAGCGTAAGTTATACTTCTCTGGATCTTGTCCCTCTTGATTAGTTCTGAACATATAAATTGTCAACAACAATCTATAAATAAACTAGTGTGATAGTACTTACAGATGTAAATCCACACCAAAACACCAAATTCATTTAACTTTGCAGTCTATATCAGTCACTGTATATTATGAGTCCTTAGTCCCATAATTTCTGAGTCTGGCTACCCCTGAAACATGGAACTGATAATTGTGTGGATTGTTTGCAGTGTTATATTTGGCATGCTAATTGCACTGCCAATTACTCTGGTGTATTACGTTCTTCTTGGAGTTTGAAGCAAATAGGCCTGAAGAAGTCCAAGGAGCCTCTTCATGCAACACTGAAAGGCAAAGCCATCATCATCTCATATACAACAAACAATACAATACCAAACATGACCTGCAAACTTGAGGGTCTAGAGAATTCACTGGCCAGAGCAGGGCATTGTTGTTTTCCCCCCAAAAATCATCTTTATTACATTTTACATTTTGTCATCGTCTGCATTATCTATTTCAAAGAGGGCTTGTCACTCGAGTCCTCAATGAGAAGATTAACTCCCAATTTTCAGGCAGCGTATATTGTCCGTCCCAATCCCTTCAAAAGAAAGCTGGCGTCTGAGTTCTACTAAGCTTCATTAAGTGGAATTTGCAACTTTTTTCAACTCCTGCCTCCCTTTGTATGGGAAATGCATAATATTAGGTGACTTGTAATGCCTGCAGATCACTTTCTACGAATATCTAACATGGCATTAGTTTTTTTCAAATTGGGTAGTAGAACAGTCTACTATTTTGCCTTAAAGAACTTCTGATTCTCAAATTATGTTCATGTTCTGACTTTTAACATTTGCACAACTGCTATCATTCTTGTTCATAGAGCAATGAGATGCAACTCCAAAACGAAATTTATAGTGTTCGTAAGGTCAATGACTTGCCGTGCAGATACAGACTTTCTTTCAGTTCCGTTTCGATCTGTCTGATTTTATCTATTTAATTAGACTACTAGTAATTGCATATGAATTACAAGTTATGCTGGAAGGGATGCAAATGTAAAGTTACTTTGGAAATGTTTGTCGATTGTCATTACAGTCCATAGACCACATTTTGTAGTGATCCCTTGGTGGGTAACAGGAAAAATACACCAATATTTTTTTTGCAACCAGAATTTCAGAACCACCCAAACGCAAGTGATGTCTCTCAATTTTTTAGTCCCACTCCTAATCATCCAGAAGCAAAATGCAAGTAATGCAAACAATCAAAGGTTATCTAACTCAATATCTAACATAATAAATTAAGATGTGTTCTACATTTCAATTTGTATAATTTGCTTCAATATTAACATAACCAATTAATTGTGCATAAATCATAAAATACAACTACTTACATGATTTTGCATATTAATCATAAAGTACAACTACTTACCTAATCTTGCATAGTAATTGTTCATCCAATTAATTAAGGCATTGTAGTTAATTCCTTGAACATGTACATTTATTACATTCTCACAAGTGCATTAAGCAAGTATTATTTCAATGATCAATTCAATTATTATTATTTATAATACAACCCAATGTTTACATGCCTAACATAAGTTAAGTAAGCATAATTCATTTATTCCATTAAGTATGATAATTACATTCTACTCTGGTTCATTCCCTCAAATCGTAAATCATCCATCCAATGATCATGTTCACTAATGAATGATAAATATGCAAGTGCAAGTTCCCATAAAGACGTGATGATCAATCATTACATTTAGGAAAAGGCTCATATAACAAGTATTAATCACAATGTATTTTTCATAAAATAATATTTTTATATTTGATCTCAATATCCATTTGAATTACAATGGTTACATTTCTTTTGTGGTAATGTATATGTGCCTTTTTTTTAATGAACTAGATCGTATATTAAAACAAGTCATATGATGCAAGCCAATCCACAAAAAAGGCGGGATGGGACCCTGCCCCAAAGCTAAGATCTTATATTAAAACAAGTATTATGATACAAGTCTATCCACAAAAAAGGAGGGATGGGATATGTCCCAAAGCTACAAGTTAGACTAGGCCAAAAAGGACTTCGAAACAAAACAATGAGGCAACACCTAGCAAGCACACTCTATTACATAAAAAACAGATAAAAGCACAAAAAACTAGGTAGTCGCCGCAAATTGCTGCCCTATGGGCATGTTTCACCTGATTCTAAGTGTTTCTTTGAATATTGACGAAACAAATAAGGGTAAAGGGCTAGGAGGAATACCTGTTAAAATGCTGGTTGAAGTTTGTTGTGCGCGTATGACTTCTTGATCCATAGTTGATCGTGAGAGCTTCCTTTTGGCTAGGAGGAACTACCTGAAATAGAAAACAAGACCACAAAGTAGAAGTTAAACAATATATGCAGTGGATTGCCTAGCATATGCTAGATCCGGCAAGTGTGATATTCCCTAGATGACTACCAAGAATGGGAGTAGAAACTGATAATAGATATAACAAAACCTACTAAAACGAAAATGGATGAATGCTGGTTAACGAAACACTTATTGTTGTACGAGTTTGATATTTGGTTGGTAATGACAGGTGATCAAATGGAAGGAATTTGGTGTGGTGTTGGCGCTTTCCCGGATGCTTCCGTGAATGGAAATGGCTCTATGATTGCTTCTGGTGCTGGCTATGGATGCTTTGATGTGTGTACGAATGTTGGTTCTGCT
Organism: Taxus chinensis; assembly: GCA_019776745.2. Classification (NCBI taxonomy): domain Eukaryota; kingdom Viridiplantae; phylum Streptophyta; class Pinopsida; order Cupressales; family Taxaceae; genus Taxus; species Taxus chinensis. The sequence continues at coordinate 864,143,140 of CM034150.1, forward strand.
TGCATGCAACTCTGGTTTCATCCCTTGCTCTCATAAATGTGTTAACCTCGAAATTAGGTTGTTTTGGGGATTAAATGGTAACCGACGGCGGTTCTGGGTTGATCGGCGGCGGTTTAGGGTAATCGGCGTCGGTTAGGGTGGGATTTCCAAGGTTTTCTAAAATGGGCAGATCCCCTTGATTTTCTTGGGTCTCGTTCATTTTTTCTTCCGCGGATTAGAATGGAAGCTTCCTTTCTCACGGGCCGGAATGTGGTTAAAGGGAATGTAGGCTTTGATTTTTAGGGTTTAGGTAGGTCTTAGTTAGTTATTGCAACATACTAAGAATAGGTCTTAGGGTGAGGTGACTAGATGAGGTGTATAGGTGAGGTGGATGTGTGAGCATTATCTCAATTAGGATATTTACATAATATGTATTATGAGATCATGAATTAATTTAATTTAATTAATTAAATTAATATTAGAGTGGGGTGAAAGGGCCATGGTTAGGTGAGTGTGTTCGAGTTGGTTATTTGTCGAGGGACCAAGGGGAGTGTGACCCAATTTTGGTGTCTACATTTTACCCATTTTTGTTGCGTAAGCTTGTATTGGTAAGCAACACTAACAAAAATAAGATGTGGTTGCTCTATGTGTGGGTGAAGGTGATCCCCCTCAAACCAGGAACTAATGAGGCAGAAGGCATAATCGGTGAGTGGTTTGATAAAAGGTGAATGTGATGAAGAGGCAGGTGAGCAACGGGTGTAAAAAGGGAAAAAGGTCTACTTGGGTAATCCAGGTAATGGGTCAGGGTCAAAGGTAGTAATAGTCAAACACACACACACGTATAAATTTCAGCATGGTACGAGGTTGAAGAGTAGGAAAACTCTACATTGTCTAAGGTCGATAGGTTTATTCAAACAAGGTTGAGGTGATTACGGTATATAAGGTATATGATATGGTCAGGAAACACAATGCAAGTTAGGTGTAGGAACATTTAGGTATGTTCTGGTACACCAAAGGTTGGGTCAGGATAAACGATCATGGCAAGAGGTAAGGTAAGGTCAGTATGTCAATCAACATGGGTAATCATGCCACAAGGTATAGCGAGCATATGAGGTCACAGGTCACTAGCGATGTTCCAGGTCCAAGTATTTAGGTCACGACATGGGTAGGGCCAAGGTATGGGCAAAATAACGAGTTCCCAAATGAGGACAAGGTGAGGTAGTAAATGATGAGGTCAGGAGGATAAAGTGAAGTGTCCAAGTCAGGTGTGGGTGAGGTATAAAGGATGCAGGCCAACAAAGTAGGGGTAGGGGGTAGGAAAAGGACCAAGCAGGATAACCGATGACGGTTTGAACGAATCAATGCCAATCGCGATGGACCAACCACGGTAAGCTAGGGCACAAGAACGACATCGGTCAAGGTAAAACCGTCGCCGGTCAAGTTGGGTAGGTTATAAAAAGAAAAAATGCCTTGTTTTTCATTTCATTTGTCATTTACCGAATTGGAGAAAACGACAGGTGAAAAAGAGAAAGGTTGAAAGCGTCTGTGCAGAACAGAAAGCTGAGTTGGCGAGCGCTGTAGCGAGTGATTGGTAGTCGATAGGCGGGTCCATAAGATCGGATTGATCGATTCGATTGGTTGGAGGTGAGGAGATTGATTGGGTGATGGCAGAGGTAGGAGAGGGGTCGAGTGGACCACCAGTGCAACGGCCCGACGTACCACCACGAAGATGGTAGCGAGATGAGGTAAGAGTCAATCCTGTTCTTTGTTTTGTATGTTAGATGGATTTAGATGTCGGGTGGGGAAAAAAACAGGTTTGGGGGGGAAATGAATTGTGAATTTTGGGAGGGAAAATAGGGTTAAATTGGAATGGGGAGAGAGGTGATTGGGTGAAGGAGGGGTGGGGAAGGGTGGAGGGGGGGTATGGGTAGGATTGGGTGGGTAGAAGGGAGCAAAAGGAAGTTTTTAGGAAGAAGGGGGGTTTGGGCGTTGTGGTTCTTGTGGTGAAAGTGACCGACATCGGTCGAAGGTTAGCCGACGTCGGTGGTGCCGAATTGGTACCAGTCGTGAAAGAGGTGACCGATGTTGGTTTTTGGGGGACCGGGGTCGGTTAGAGATAACCGGTACTGGTCATGATTTGGGGAAAAAGGGGCCAAAAGTGCCCTAGGTTGGGTGGGTGAGGTCGGGGGTAAGAGAAGATGTTTTGGGGAAAATAAAAAACATAGGTAAAGGATGAAAATAAGTAAGGGTGAATGATAGTGGGTTAGGGTTGGGGTGGGTAGATAGAAGATGTGATACGAAGGTAAGGAGGTCTAGGGAAAGAGAGGTCAGGTGGTAGGTATAAGTGAGGTGCCGAGTGGGATTGTGATTATGATTAAGGTGAAATTAATGTGATGTTTTGTTGGATCCAGGTGAGAGATCAGTTGAGGATGCGAGACAGGGTTCCACCCCTGCTCTTGAGAGTTCGTGGTGTTGCGACGGTCGAGGAGTGGAGACATGTCGCATATGTGGGCCTAATTGGGGTCCGACGCTACCCGGCATGTAGTCCGGCAACTGAGTTTGATGGTTGCTCTGATCAATAGATGTGATTTAACGACCAACACGTTCCACCTACCGACGGGGTGTTGGTACCCAAATTTTTTCTCCTTTTCAGTCTGAGCAGCATCAAAGATATGGCATGAAACTTGAAGATAGATAGATCATGATGTGTGTCGTTTTGTAGTCGGGGATGTGATCTAACTGACACTCAGATTTGTGGAGATATGGATAGCACTCAAATAGGACTTGATCTTGTCCTAACTATTTTAGGTTGTGCCTTTCAACCAAGGTAAAAGAACCTATTTTGTAACCCTCAAATGGTAAAGGATATGAAGATATCCCTCAATTTGTGCAAATAGTATGAGAAGGCCTTGAGAAAATATGATCAACACTCTGGGCACTCCTAGTGAGTGCTATAAGAACAAAAGTAGACCAAGTGCCAAAAAATAATCCATTAGACAAACAGAGTCATGAGCCAAAGCCATCAAAAACCAACTAAGAAACTGACAAAAATGGCTGCCACACACCAAGGCAAACCACAAACCGACAAAACACCAAAAACAAAGCAAAAGCCAAACACTATACACTGTACAAGTGGTGCATACCTCAAATTTGGGGATTAATCCAAGAAATGCTTCAAATGCCTGCCATTAACAGGTAGTTCAAGCAATTCCCCATCTAAGTCCTTGAGAAAAAAAGTATTTTCACCAATTCTGATATCAATGGAGTAAGGGCCCATCCACAATGCATCAAATTTACCATGTTTGCCCTTATCTTCATTTTTGCTATCCCACAACAAAACCATATCTCCAATATTGAAGGCCCTAGGAGTGACCTTCTTGTCAAACAACCTCTTCAACTTCTCTCTAAATCTGACATGCCTTTCGTGGGATGTTCTTCTTTCTTCATCTAGCTCAACAATTTGATTAATCCTTGCTTCATATGGACTGATCTCATGATCCTCAAGTTGTTGAACAAATTGAAATGAAGATAATTGCAGATGTAAGGGCAGCAGAGCTTGAGTTCCATACACCAACTCAAATGGGCTCTTACTAGTAGCTCTTTTGGCAGTGATTCTATCAACCCATACTGCAAATTTCAATTGTTCACCCTATTTTCTCTTGTTCAAATCCAAAGTTCTACTAATTATCTTCAATAAGTTCTTATTGTTGGACTCAGCTTGTCCATTTCCTTTGGGGTTATAGTTTGAAGCATAAGTCAGATTGGCTCCATACTCCTTGCACATTGCCATCAATGGTTTAGCTCTGAAACACATGGCATTATTAGCAATGATTTTTACTGGCACACCAAATCTGCATATGATGTGATTCAACAAGAAGTCTATAACAACTTGGTGTGTTTCTTTCTTGGTGGGGATTGCTTCTACCCACTTGGTGAAGTAATCTATGGCTACAAGAATCCACGTATGTCCAGCACTAGAAGGGTCTGAGATCTCACTAATGAAGTCCATTTCCCATTGGTTGAAAGCAGCTTCAATGGATACAGGTTGTAAAGGAAGGGAGCCTAAAGCTTTCATTCTTCCAGAGAAACGTTGGCAACTTTCACATTTTATAACCAACAAGGTTGCATCTTTGAAAAGAGTAGGCCACCAATAACAAACTCTCAAAATTTTGTGTGTTGTAACCCTTCCAACAAAGTGTCCTCCACAAACTCCCCCATGGAAATCAACAACTATCTTGGGAGCTTCTGTTAGGTTGTGGAGCCTGTTTTCATCTGTGAAAGTGTTGAATAGTGTACACTGAGAGTACTGTACACTTTTCATGTATCCTCGAATTTTTTTTTTAGGTGTAAATTTTTGGCCTCGAAAAATTGCACCCGAAATATCGGGAAACGTACTTTTCTCATATGGGTGAGTTTTTTGAGCCATAGGTTTATGGGACGGGTTTTTCCCATGGTTTTGATACCCACAGTTTTGTAAAACTGCTTAAGCAGTTGTCTATTTATATGGTATTATGCATATGATAGATATACAAGCAAATGTATTGCAGATGTGTTTTGAATTCAGGTGTGAATTCTGTAGAGTTTGTTGAGCATAGCTCCAAATGGATCTGGGTATTGTATTGAGAGAGCGGTGGCTTGTAATAAAATTTGAGCAAGTGATTCTTGGTGGACGTAGCCCAAATTGGGTGAACCACGTTAAATACTATCTCTTTGTATTGTGTTATTTTATTCTGTAATTTTATTTGAGATCTGTAATAATTTCTGCATATTAGTTTCCACTGTTGCGATTCTGTGAGGGATTATTCCGCATATTTTATCCCTTATTTCCTAACAGCTTCATCTTCAGTTATACATTTCAAGAGGACACCTTCAAGGTTCTTCCAAGTCAGCCCAAAGTCAGTGATGATGTATTTTTGAGAAGCCATACTGAGGGCTCTTTTCTGATTTTTATTCAAATGATCAAGGAAACATAGGTGTCTGAGGTAAAAGATTACATCCTTATACCACTCAAAACTTATCAACTTCTCAAGAACATCTGCCATTTCTTCCTCTACTTCATTCACTTCCACAGTCTGCAAGTTGCTCTCAGCTATGAGCTTAGCAAGACCCAAATCTCTTACCAACTTTGTGGTTTGGATGTCCATGTCATACTCCTATAGTTTTTTCACCCATCTACATATTTTGCTTGAGATCTCCATCTCTAATAAGATGTCTTTTACAATGGTGTGGGGAACATAAGCAACAACTTTTGAACTTAAGATATAAGGCTTGAAAACCTTTGTTGCTTTCACCAAGGCAAATTTTTGTTTTTCCATGATCGTGTACTTTAACTCAGCAGCTTGTAAAGCTTTGCTAAAGAAGACAATAAGCCTCTCATCCCCATCTTCATCCTTTTGGAGAAAAACAGATGTAATGGTATTTTTAGAAGCAAAGGAGAAGATTTGGAAAGGATTCTTGTAATTCGGAGTTGCTAAGACAGGTGCATGATTAAGTGCTTCTTTGATTCCTTCAAAATCATGAATAACATCCTCCTCCCACTTGATAACTTGGTCTTTCTTTAACATGTGTGTAATAGGAAAATTCAACTTAACAAAATTGGACACAAACCTTCTAATGAAATTGATCTTCCCAAAGAAGGATTGGATGCCCTTATTTGTTCTTGGAATTGGGACCTTGCTTATTGCTTCGACCCTCTCAGGGTCAATCATGACACCAACCTTTGAAACAATATGACCAAGCAACTTGGCCTTTTGCACCCCAAAATGACACTTCTTTGGGTTGAGAGAAATGCCATATTCTCTACATTTGATCAACATTCTTTCCAAGTGCTGTAAGTGATCTTTTCTGCTCCTTGAAAACACAGTTACATCATCCTGATAAACTACAATGAAGTCATTTATGTAATAAAAAAAAGTAACATCCATTGCTCTTTGGAAAGAAGCCCCAACATTCATGAGACCAAAAGGCATTTTTACATAAACATATGTTCCCCAAGGAGTGGTAAAGACAGTTTTAAATCTTTTTGACTCCTTGACAACAACTTGATTGTAGCCAGAGAAACCATATAAGGTGGACAACAATTCAGATCCACTCACTAACTGCGGCATGTTTTCCATGTTTGCCAAAGGATAATTGTCCTTCAATGAAGCTCTATTCAGATTTATGAAATCTACACAAAGTTCGATATCTCCATTTTTCTTTCTGACTGGCACAAGGTTTGCAACCCAAGATGAATACCTTGTGGGTTGAATGATCCCTTCCTCCTTCATTTTATTCAATTCATCTTGCATTTTCATTAAGAGGAGTTGATTAATTGGCTTCTTATTTTGTCTGAAGGGCTTGGCCTTTTCCTCAAGAGGAATCTCATGCTAAAACACGTCCTCTCTATATGCTTTCAGCTATGAATAAGACCATGCAAGACAATCCTGATATTTCTTCAATAGTTGAGCATAGGACTGTTTTTTCCTCTTTGTTTAGATTGCTGCCCAACCAATTTTTTTTTGGTTTATCATTAGTTCCCAAGTTATGCTCTTCCACATCCCTTGAGGCATACATGTTTCTATTGATGATGCAATCAACATTGCTAAAATTTGACTCAAGAGCGACAAGACCTCTAGGAATGGTGTTAGTTTTCAATTGGATAATATCCTTCCGAAATAAAGTCTCTCTTCCTTCAGTCACACACACCATTGGTTTCCAATCAATATTTTGATCTACAAACTCACCTTGATTTTGTAAGAACCTTTACACTTGAGCATCATCATTAAACACTTGCCAATGCTTGATGTTGTCAGGGACAGCTGGCCTAGTTAACACTTCAACATTGTACTCACAATAATGTGAAACGGTGTAATTTCCAATCTTGAACCCAACACTACTAACTTGTCAGCAGTAACATTGAAACTTCTATCATGATGCACAATGTTGAAAGAATCAAACATCTCAATTAGATCCCAAACTACATGTTTGTACTGTTTCATCCACTGATTTTTTGTAGCATACATTTTTCTTATTTGTTTGACAACTAGCTCTGAATTTGCTTTTGTAATGATGTCCCTGACACCATACTTCCATGCAATTCTCAGACCCAACAACAAGGCTTCATACTTAACAATGTTGTTAGTACATTCAAAATTAAGCTTGAAAGAAAAAACAAATTCTTCTAAGCTAGGAGAAATCAGAATTATACCAGCACCATTTCCAAATTTGGAGCAAGCTCCATCAAATAGCAAGGTCCAAGGAGAACTTACTTGTTTAAGGCACTTTGAACTGATCCATCTTGTGCTCCTTACCATTAGCAAACCCAATAAAATTATCAGCATTAACATCAACAAGTAATACTTCATAAGAAGCATTGTTTGGATCCTCAATTAGATGCAACATCTTCTTCTCTCCATAGAGCTTGACAAGGCTTCCTTCAATGGGAATGGTGGCAAAAGACATGTCCATTCGGACACTCCCTCCAACACTCGTAGCCCACTTTCTTGACAAAAGCATATCCCATTTGGGAGGGCAATCAACAATCACAACATCCAATTTTAAATTCCTCCCAAGATAAGATGCAAGCTGCACCACCAGACCCTTCACACAACCAACTACCGACACTTCTCTTGAGTCCATGGTAGTACACTTTCCATAGGCCACTATCACTTTGATATCCAACTCATTCATGACTTCTAGAGGCATGACATTACATGATGCATCAGAATCAAACATACAATTGTGAAGTAGTCTATCCTTTATGATCAAATTGTAAAGAATGGATCAAAATTCAATTGGGAATCAACCAAGGATGTCCCCAAGTATACCTTAGGTGTTTCTCCAAGATCCTCTAATGCTGGTGGTGTTTTAAGGTCTATAATGATCTGAGGAGGAGTTTCAACAATGTTTACATTTTTTCTTGGGGTACTCTTCTCCTCTTTCAAACCTAGGTACTCAAATACTCTCTTCTTGTGCTCAGGAATCCTAAGAAACTCAATGATTGGAACACTCACTTTGATTTGGATCAATACCTAGGCTATGTCATATGGAACACTCTTAGGCAAGGCAAAATTGGAAGGGAGACAAGAAGCTTCATCAGATGGCATGGGATTCTTGGTAGCTTGGGCATGAGGACTTGTTGGTTTGAAAATATGTCATGAGAGCAGATCTATGGATAGACGAGCCAACAATGTGTAGGGCATAGCCCCTCTTTGACTCAGCAAAGTGAAACTGGTTTATTGCTATTCTACCAGCAGGAATCTTGTGCAAGTCTCACAATATTCTGCCTTCAGGGGTTGGGATCTCATCCTAGTAGAGTAGTTCCAACGAAGAACAGAAAGGAATGAAGGAAGGAAAGGAAGGAAGACGGAACTGAAGGGAGAAAAGAAATGAATTCCAAAGTAGAAAGGTCAGAGGGTCTATGTTTTGGGATGGTAGTAAACAGAGTCAAACCTACTTGCATAGACAAACAAAGCAATACTGATGAATAAATGACAATAAAGTAGAAGTAGATTCATCAGGAAAAACATAAAGATCTAACATAAGAAATCTCTGATGTATAACACAGGTATTCAGCACAAAGTCTAAATATTGTATTAATATTTCCTTCTATTACAAAAAGCTCAAAGTCTTTTCTTCTTACTTCTATTTTTCATTTGAAAAGTATCCACACCTGAATACAACAAGTATTCAAGTATATATAGAAGGAGAGAAGAAAAGAAGGCAAAAACAAACTAACCACCTAATTACAAAAATATCTTACAAGAGATTCCAAAGTCATTTGTTGACTTTTGACAACTTTGTGGATGACATCATCCCATGGTGCAACATGGATGATGTCATCGTTTGTGTCAACATACTTTAGATAATTACAAGGAGAAAGTCGGGAAGAAGGAAACTATTCATCGTCGTCCCGTGGCTGAAAGGGGGTATCCTGCTTTTACTGCTGCTCAGGCGACGAGATGTGGAACTGGGCACGGTATTCCATGAACTTGCTGATCATGGGTTGAAGTTGATCCTGGGAAGGATCCTTGTGTCGATCACTAATTGCCTCGTAAGTCTCCCACTCGTCTGTGAGCTTTTCGGGGAGTTTGGAATAATCATTTTCTGCCTTTATCAGGTACCCAATGAAGTCACAACAGGCCAATAGGTTGTTGATGGATTCGGCGTCGAAAGTGACCTCTGGTCCCAGCCCCTATGAAATGATCTCCTTGAATATCCGAATAGTTTCATCCACCTTTCTTAAGGCGAAAGAAGGAGTGAGAAAACCTGGAGACATTCTCAAGACAATTTGCTCCATCTGATGCATTGAATCCAGGGCTTCCTCCTTGATTTTTTCAATCTTCTCCAGGACGAACTCTAGCTGATCAACCCGGTAATCCAGAGTAGAAAGGATTTTTTTGAGGGCTCTGGGATGTCCAAAGACACTGAAATTGACCAGATCTTCAACTGAATAGTCGAGCATTTTCTGAAAGGTCTCATGCTACATCCTGGTATGGTCTAGATCTTCGAAGATGGGTCCTGCTATCGCCTGGAGCTCTTTGTTCATTTGATTGATATTCTGATATAATCCGGTGAACTTGGCGATCACTCCCTCACTTTCTTTGAGGATTTGGTTCCTCCAGGTGGAAACTGCCATACCCTGCTCACCGATTTTGGCATATTCATTGATCTTATCCTGGCTCAAAGGCTCAGGAGTTTCGGTGGCAGTTGTAGGAGGTGCACTGCCCATTTTCTGCAAGGCATAGAGAAGATGTTTATTTTGCTCCTTTAACAGTCTTTTCTCTTCCTTTGCTTCCTAGAGCTTCTTGCAAAGGGCGTTAACTGCAGATAGGGCCTCTTCTTGAAGGCTTTCTAAAGATGTCCCCATCGTGACTTGGGTCACTATATAATTTGTTGAAGATAGATCCTTTTTATCCTTTAAAGGATTGGGGTAAGCTATCTCCATTACTCCCTCTCCTGACGCACTCTGGGGTAAGTTATAGGCTTTTGCTTCTTGGTCCCCTTTGATGGGATAACAGAAAAGTCCATTAGTGCGATGGGAACTTTCCTCTTTTGTTGGCTTAGGTACCGAGAGATCCATGCTGGACTTATGGGAGAGGGGTCGGAAATAGAAAAGGGAGTAGCTGCAGTAGTAGAAGGAAAATGCGTGGAGACACTTGGAGGCGGCATCGAGAGGGAGGCCGAGGAAGTGCTCACGGGGGGAAGAGATATTGTAAGGGAGGTAGACATGGGAATGGAAGGGAGTTGAGAGATGAGGGAAGAAATGGTGGGGGACAGCTCTGCGAGAGAAGAGAAGATGGATGATGAGGAAGGTGGAACAACAAAAGACGGGGGAGAGGACATGAGCAAAGGAATGGTCACTTGGGTCACTTGAGGAGGGGAAGGAGGAGAGGGAGAAGAGATAGAAGGGACCTCAATAGTTGCAGTAGTGGAAACATCCTGAGTGGATGTGCCCATTGGAACGTCCTCGGCCGCTTCTTTCTCTGGAGAAGCCAGAGTTATAACTTGTTCTTGTGCGGCGGAAGGGGGACTCTCAGGAGTCTTTTCTTGGGCAGAGCTTGACTCACCCTCCTTATCTTTACCTTTGCTCTTTGGTAGATGTTTCAGTCTGGAAGGTGTGTTGCCCAATGGAGAAGTGGTGAAATCAACCCCGAGGTAGATGAGACCATTCATCCTGCACCAGTGCTCTGTTCTCCGCAGAGTTTTTTTGATCCTTTCTTCTATCGTCTGAGGCACTTTGGTTCTGTCAATGACATCGAACGGCCAGTCATCCCCACCCGTGTCAAGATATACCTGATCAAACTTCTTAATCAGTAGTTTGATAACCTTTTGGGATGATGGCTACACTGTACTGGATGATTTCAGCCAAGGCTAAGTGGGAATGGTCTTTCCTCCTGAGCTCGACCTCATGATATAGGTTGATATAAATATCCTCGATCTGTGGGATGTGGATTGGATTGAGTTTGGCCCTGGGTAGACAATTCCTTGGGTCGAAAGTGGGCCTTGCTAGGAAGTTGTGCTTTAGATTTAGCAGCTCCAGCTCTGCAAACATCTCTCGGGCCTTGTGGTGAGAAAGACAAGTGTACCTGCCCACTGTGAGGGGGAAAGGAGTTCCACCCTTCTTTCTTTTCAAGCACTTCTCGTGGTAGGTTACGAGCTGTCTTGATAGCTCCAACAGGATCAGCTTGGGGCCGACGTATCTGGGAAATTTGGTTGGTTCTCCCAAGAAGTTGGCTGCCCTTATATAGGTGAAGGTGGGAAATTGAGTGAACAAGGCCCCCCATTTCTCTGTTGCTGCAACAATGCTCTTGGTCGTACGACCATGAGTCATGTTTGGCCTCAAAAGGTAGACGATGCCATAGAAGAAGGCATAGTTAATCTTTGTAAACTGAGAGATACTGTTTTACAGCTTCAGCTCTGGATAGTATTCATATATCTTGACTTGGGGCCAAACCCCTCACCGCATTAACGCTAGATAATCTCTTTCTGAGGACACAACATAAACTATGTAGGAGTTCATATAAAACCTCCCTGTTTTGGTAAGTTGTTGGAGCTGCTCGGATATAGTGCTGCTTATGATCTCCGCCCACTCGAAGCGTTGATCTGGCACATTCTTGTTCATTGTCTCCAAGTATCTCAGCATCCATTTATGAAAGTAGTGGGTGTCAGGAAGCCCAAATACTCTGCTTAGGAACGTGATTGTATCACTTAGTTCCTCTGAGAAATCACTGTGATGAATGACTTGTGGCCATCTGGTCACCACCTTCTTGTTTTTCAGGTATACCTCATTCATTAATTGCATACATTGATCTTCATTATCCTCCCAAGCCTTGGTGCAATCTTCTTGGCTTACGGCCACAAAGTGCCGGTGGTGAGGAATGCCAAGCATTATTTCGAAGTGCCGGGCAGTGAGGTTGATCACGACCTCACCTTTCTCATTCTGGACACACCTTGTGTCTTTGTTGTAGCAGCGGGCTACTACCATCATGAACTCGTTGTTCACAACACTAACCGGGATCCCTCCAGCAAAATGCAGTCCACTGCCTACCAGTTTGTCCATCCAGGGACTTCCTGTGACCCTTCGGGTTCTGGCCCAGAAATCCTCCATATCAATGTGACCAAGTTTTGAGTCTCTTATATCCAGGTCACACTCTGCCTGGGATTCGGGCATCCTGACCCTCTGATATTTGTACTTCATTTCTTCCTCTGTGAGCTTGGCTTTGCCCTTAGACTTGGTTGGTCTCTTACTTGATGTTGACATATGTAGTTCTGAACTCAGTTGCTGATTTGCAAGAAGAAGAAGTGAAACCCAACGCAGGAAAGTCATATTAGCTGTTTGATCTTCCATTAAAGCGTCAACAGAAGGAAGAGTTAGCAATTTTAAGGCCTCAGGGCGCAGGGCACATGAACACTGCAGGTTACAAGGTTAAATAGTATGGCGCACAGAAAAGGGGTACTACAAGGGAAAAATCAACGCCAAAGGGCGCAGGACGCATGGACACTGCAGATGACATTTTTTGTTGTTGCAAGCGGAAGTGCGCCTGCACCATATATATGCATTTTATAACGGGCACTGATATTTTTCATGTTACACGGGTACATGATGTGCCAAAGGGCGCAGGTTTAATGCATGTAACATCATTTTTTCATGCGCCATAGGGGAACCTGGTGCGGCGCATGGAAGGTCTGCATGACATGATGTTGCTATAATAAGGGATGCACCTGCGCCGTTAATAGTTGTACTTGGCACAAGTAAGGTTGGTGTTGCATGGATGCAAGGTGCGCCAATGGCGCAAGTTTTTGCAATGTTACACATGAGTTTGGTGCACCAAGAGGGCGCATGGTTAGCGGGTGTTGCAAGCAAGGAAAGTGCGCTTTGAGGGCGCAACTGTTTTTTATGCAACAGACATGGTGGATGCGCCATTGGCGTGACTGTACTTCATGTTGCAAGGGTGGTGACTACGCCAAAGAGGAAAAAGAGCAGTCTATCAATTTTTAAGTCTTTATTCTTCCTCTGGAGGGGTTACATGTGTTTAAGCCTCTTCTGCAGGGTTCCTTGGATGATGAACAGGCTAAAACAAAAAGATCCAAGCGATTTTTTCAGAGGCAGAGTCCTCTTTACCAGCAGATCTGGAAAGAGGGAGAAGTGCATGGGGGAGGACAGAAAAAACAGCAAAGGGAGGTTTCATGGTTTCACAGATCATTCTATCCAACCCCATAAACAAACAGCTAATAACCAAAACATAAAACATGAGAGCAATAAGGACCACTTACCAGGAATATATATAATGTGAGAGGTGAAATTGGGTCCATGACGCGATACGAGAACGACAGGTGTGCTGACAGGTGTAGAGGAAAAAGAACAATCACGTGTTTTCTGACTGGTGATAATGACAGGGCGGATGCGCCTATATATAGGCAAAGGCGTAATAAATGCGCCAACCACTTTTGAAGTGGCGCATCAAAATGCCTATCGACACTAGAAAGCTTGCGCCCTTTGGTGCATCAAAACACATGTTAACACAAAGTTATGTGCACCCTTGGCACACCAAAAGTGCTGTCAACATGGAAATACGTGCGCCAATGGCGCACCAAAACGTGGCGTAACAAAAATATTGTTGACATGAAGGCGCATGCAAGAAAGGCGCAACATGGTGAGGCGCACCAAAATGTGTGTCGACACTTCAAACCGTGCGCCAAAGGAATTAAAGGGGGCGCAGACTTACCCTATGTTGCATAGACATTAGGTGCGCCCGACCAAAAAAGACCAAAAATGGTTAAGTTCGGAAAACCAGATTTCCCGGGAAAGGGTTTTGCAACATTCCGAACGTAGAGGGGTCCCTGACGAGGGACCAGAACAAAATTTTGGTAGGGTTATCTGTAAAATTGCCCTTGTGAATTTTACAGGATAACAGGACTGTAATTTTTTCTTGGGACACCATAGATTTTGGCAGGTGTTTCTCTTCTAGGAGCTTCTTTGGGAATACTTGTAAGCAAGGGTGTTTTAGGTTTGGCTTGAGGCCCAAATCCCTTAAAATTTTTTCTCCTAGTGTTATACTCTTTCTCTTGAGCCACAACAACATTCACTAACAATTTTCTATCTTGCTCCAAAGGGATACCACCATCATACTTTTTAATCATCAAAGCTCTTAAGTATTCAAAGTCATTGTTAGGAATGTCAAAATCTTGCACTACATCAACTTCAAGAGTATGAGGGGAAGAAAGAGTTGTACCCGTTTGATGCAATCCCAAAAGGTTGCAGTCGTCCTTGCACTTATCACCTCAATTGATGTTTCTCCTTCTTGTTACCTTGAAGAATAGCCCACCATGTAGATATCATCATCAGTACCATCATCATTATTAGCTTCACCATCTTGTTGGTCCACTTTACATGGAGAATGGGGTAGAAAAAACCTATCACACTAATCAATATCAACAAATTCCTCAACAATAGTAACCCTAGCAGTAACCCTAGTAGTTAGGGGATCAGGTAACACTCTTCCTTCACGCGCTTAAGGATGTCTATTTGTAGACCCTATGGGTCCTTTACCTCTATCATCAAATATCTGATCACCCCTAAGATGATTGGAAAATCTGTCATGGTTTTGTGATTTTTGTTGACCTTGTGAAGTCTACCCAATTCCCTTCTCAGCTCCTACCAACTTGTATGAGATTTCTTTGACAACCCCTGCCAAAGTTTTCACCACTTCCTCCAAGTCTACACTCTTGCTTGCTTGAGGTTTTTCAAGGTTTATCAGCTTTACACCATATCTCTTGAGAGGTTTCCCAACGGCCTTAATGTTATTTTCAATCTACAGTGCCATGGTAAAGGCTCGCCTCAAATTAGTTGGGTCCTTGTCTCTTAGGTAATAGGCTGCCTTCTTATCAAATGAATCTACATATTTGATCAAGCATGACTGATCACATGGCCTTAAATTAACTGACATCCTTCTCAAAGTTTTGTTAAACCTTGTGTTAAATTCATGAATTGATTCATTGGGGTTCTTCTTGATATTCTCAAATTCAGACAAGAGAAATCTAGGATCATTCTTGTCACCATATTGCAACCTAAATGCATTCTTCATTTCAGTCCAAGAATCAATAGAATTATCAGGCAAAGACTTGTACCAATCCCTTGCATCCTCTTCTAGTGTATGAATGAACAATTTAACATACACATCTTTATGCTCAATCTTAAAGTCCTCCATCATGTTAATAAAAAGTTTTAGGTGTTGATCACTTGTTATTGCATTGTTACCTTGGAACTTTGGCAATCTATTTTTGACATCTTGAGGGATAACATTAGGATAACCAACCATTCCTTTAAAGTCTATAAGACGAAAAGTGTTAACAAAAAATGGAGGTCTAGGCTGAGCCATATTATTTTGAGGTGGTGATCTTGGAGGAGAAAAAAAATGATGAGGAGTGAGAGGTCTCTAGGGAATAGAAATGTAATCTTCAAAATGGATATCCTCTATAGGATCAACTTCTTGATAAACTCTAGCAGATTTGGAAAAAACAAGGGCAGAATGAGGAGCAATATTTTCAAAGACAAATGAAGGTCCCTCTCTAGATGGAGAATGAAAATTTTCAAAAGGATTATCTGATTTGGATCTATCTAAAGAAGAACTGCAATCCTCAATGATAGGCTAATTAATCTCAAGTTCAACAAAGGGAACCTCCTTCTTTGAGCTCTGCTCTGCAACCACCTTCCAAACTCTTCTCCCTTCTAACTCTGAGTTCCTTGAATCTGAAAACAACTTCTTAGTAGAGTCTCTAATGAAGAGAGATCTTCTTCCTTCCAGGTTTGCAGATATTAGAAACACCAAAAAACAAATGACAGAAAGCTAAGACACTAGTATTTATCAAGATCAAAACAACATGGAGTCGCCACTAAGGATTTTCACCCTAGTTGTGTAAATGCACTAAAATACTCTATCAAATACCTATTAGCAGTCAAAATCTTTCCAAAATTTATAGATCAAACCTTCCTTTTTCTTGAATTTATCAATCACAAATGCAAATGAAGTGTAACTACTGCTGGAAGCTGATAAAATTGCAGGAAAAACTTATATCTTCACTTAATCCTTACAAATTTGATTATAAAATGATGCTTCAACAATGTACTTACATGCAAAATTTGTAAGAAACATTACTAGGGTTTGAGATCTTACTCCAGATACCTTAAATGGCTTTGCAACTATGAGTCGATAACTAGGGTTTGATAATGACAAGTGTTGTTGACAGGCTATCCATAGAGCACGGATTCATGTAGTTGGTTCAGCAAATCAATGTCTCAAGTGCAAACTCTAGATATAGACAAATTGGTCTGGATATTGCATTCTGTACAGTCCTACGGCCATGGTCACTTTTCAACTACAGTTTTAGAGACGAAGCACTTACAAGCTCAAATATCCTAGTTCCTTCAGTCTGAGCACACCTCAGAAGATATCCCATGAAGCCCTCTGATAGATCAGCTAAGTATCACTCATTCTCTTGTTTTTTTGTAGCTCAGGGATCATGATCTATACTGGCACTCAGATTTGTGGAGAGATGGATAGCACTCAAATAGGCCTTGATATGATACTAACATAGTTATAAGTCAATGATAAGTATTTCAGACCAAGGTAAGATAATTCCTATTTTATAACCCAAATTCAAATGTGTTGTAAGGAGATACATAGGTATCACATCTCATAGATCATGTTGTAATTGACTACAGTATGAATAAGTTATTCAGATTTACATATTTTTAATACTCCAAATCTGACTTTCACAAGTTGATGTCACTTATACACTTATGGAGACAATTTTAATGCAAGTCTCAGGGTATACTGAATATAAAGTATGATCATGAATACAATAAATCACAACTAAGTTGCAAACACAATTGTATTCCTTCGTCATGAAATCACATACTGTAATGTAGAATTACTATATGAGAGAAAGATTAGTCATTGTTCGAATGCACTTTATCTCCAACCACGAGCCTTACGAATCACACTACACCTCCCACAAAATGCCAGAATTCTTTGACCCCACCCTTCGTGCAGAAGGAAGACTTGCAAGACCTAATCAATAAGGTAATAGATCAATACCAGGTGTAAGGTTAGTCACTTCAAAAAGTGATATGTGCTATTAACATAGTAGGAATATGACACTCCTCCAAATAATAGTAATAACAAATACGTTTTTTGCCACAAGAGCTTGAAGCAGATGAAACAACTAGGTATCTAGACATCTCTATTTTATCATGACCTAATCTGCACCCAATGTGTTTAGGGCGTGGAGTAATCATATCACTGACTAATCATGATGGAAGGTACCTTGATTTTAAATCTGCAATTAACCCCTGATCCCCTGAAAGCACTTTTCATATGTGAGATTGCAACTGCCATTAGGTAATCTAACAACATCCATATGAGATCACTCCCTATGATCCACATACACTTCTCTCCAAACATCAAGATTTCAACATGAGCAAGAAATTCACAAATTGAAGACATCTCTATCTCCAAACATCAAGTCACTCGATGTAAACTAGAACTAGGACACAAACACAAAATAACCTTCTTGAAATGTTCCATACCACCCATTCAGCAGGGGATTATTATAAGTACCCTAATCACAAAGTTTGTTGATGGCCCCACAAGCTGAATACAAGATCAACCCATGAATAGAACTCTGAGACAATTAGGAACTCTCTAAATGGATGTCTCAGGTGGTTTATCAAAAAATGGGCTTCTTACCAAATTTTGTCATGAAATCTCTATGCTTGGTCTTCGACCATTTGCAGGAAAAGATCTATAGCATGTCGGTAGTAAGGTTCTAATATACAATTTATCCTTTTCCTCTCACATATTCTCTCCAAAAGTGGAATATTATGGAATACCTTTGCTTTCAAATGATTAATCGTTGTACAAAGACATCTAATTTCCTCGCATTAAGTTACCAGTTGTCACGGTTTACACAAGTTTAATCATTACATACAATTTCATCATTATACATTGTCGAGGCATGTTTTTGTCATTCCCCACTTATTTGGAACCTTTTGATCCCATCTTTTAATCCTTATCCCTCCTAAATTGTTATTTCTTCAACTTTACGGATTTGATCTTTCACATTGTTGCTCAAGATACAGAGTCAATGTC
Source organism: Taxus chinensis (assembly GCA_019776745.2). NCBI lineage: Eukaryota > Viridiplantae > Streptophyta > Pinopsida > Cupressales > Taxaceae > Taxus > Taxus chinensis. The sequence continues at coordinate 864,161,253 of CM034150.1, forward strand.
TTTATGTTCTCAAAGATAGTCTAAGTTCTTATTGTCTACAAAGTTGTATGATATGATTATCAAATTAATCTTCCATTGATCCTTGACATGAATCCATATTTTATGACATTAAGATGCTCATTATATTAGATAAAAACCTCGATGGAATAATCACATATCCAAGCTTCTTGGAGCTTATATGGTGGCCGTAAAACTTCTATGCACATAAATGCATATGTTACCGTTGATCTACCTTTATCCCTTCAGTTTTAGCCCTCCACACGTCACAATGTGATTAGAAATGGATCTGGGATCATGACTTAAACCCCTAAGATCCCATGGAAAAATGTGAACTAATTGACATTTTTATCCGCTCCTCTGCCCTTGAGATTTGGTGTTAACACGTTTCCTATGAATGGGCCCCACTAAAAAGGCTTGTTTGATTCTTCAGTTTATCAAAATAAATATAGTGGAAAGAGGGATTCAACCTTGATACCCTTTTCCCCTATGAACTTTTCGCCTTAGCCGATTCAGTCCTTGAGACGTGTCTCCCTTTGGCATCGTTAAGCGAGCCAAGGTTCAAATTATCAGTTTAGACTCGATTTTGCTAAAGAGTGGCAACATTTGAAAAATGATTCCTCCAGTAGCTCACCGACATGCTCTGTGCTTTGATGCTGTCATGTGGTTTAACCCAAGACCTTTGGCTGTGAGTTTGCGGTCCAATTTTGTACTTTAACCCTTTTACACCATCACAGGCCAAAAAGTCATGCAAAATCCTGAGACCTATTCCATATCCCCACCTAACACGGGTCCATTTGAAAGAGAACTTGGTTTTTGGTGCTACAATTTCCTTCTCTGCCCAAAATCCTTCCACGTGTCCTCTCCTTATTCTACTTTTTCTCAACCCATAGACCCCTCTTCATTACTAAGCATTATCTACAGTCCCTTCTTCTCTATGCATCAAAACGATGTCTCTCGTCTCAATCTCTCATCTGTCTTTTCCTGCGAAAGTTTCATATATCTCAAGTTCTTGTGTACTCTTTAGAGCTTCAGGTTATATACTTTGATTCACCTGCCAAAAACACAAAAATTTTAATGTTCCTCTATATTTGGCTTTCTCAAATCGGTGTAGCTTCTAACCAAAGAGGACAAATATGAAGTTAGGAGATACTGAGCTAATAAGGTGTTAGATGGGTATAAGGATGCCCGTATGCATCGAAAAAATAACATAGATGCACAAGGTCACTTAGGGATGCCGACTAAACCAGATTTTTTCTTCCCATAACAAAACACCCTTTTTGATTGAAAAGTCAGATAAAAACATGTTTTTAGGAAACTTATTACCATGTCAAGGGATATTTGAGGGATAACATGTATAAAATGAACAAATATTGTAAGCTCCATATGATGATGTAATCATGGACAAAAAGTGTGTCACTAGGCCCGTGGCTTTGGACAATGAGCCGCATATAACAGGACATGTAAATGCGAAATTCCACTCAAATTAGGACTGTAACAAGAGAATCTAATGAACTTTATCAAGTCATTCACATTAAGACTAAAAAGTTACCTAGGCTACCAGTCTACATGAGAAAAAAAGTTCCAGATGCATGCAAACTAAACCAACATTTTAAGGTAAAACTAATAGATTGATCACTTATGGTTTAACACCATTTTCACGGTGCATATTATAATCACACATGGCAGGATATGTACAGGATTATACGGTTACCCATATTGCTGACATAGGTATATCTGCCTCTCCCTGATGATACCCTTTCTTGATATGGAGAACATGCTGATAGTACATGGTGAGGGACTGGCAAGAGTAATTAGTGCATTCTCTATTTCAATATCAACGTCAATTAAAATGAGAAATATAAACAACATGTATAAATAATAGATCCAAACTGAAACTAGTAGTGTCTACAATGGAGGCAGTCTACTATTAATGCAATGCAACTGATGCAGAGGGTGGGATGTTTCCACGATCACAAAAGCATGTGCAATACATGATTAAAAAATCAGATTAAAACAATATAAAGTACTTGTATCAATGTGGCAGCCAACCATTCCTAGTCATCTAAAAGTCTCCAAAACAATAAATGTATGGACATAAGATGTGACAATATAAGCAAGCTCAAACACACTCATTTAGCTCTATGCTGTACATTTTCAATACTCCTTAAGTTGGTCCTGTTGGTCTGAAAATCTGTCTGGTGAGGGCAGATCTATGGATAGAAAGAGCCAACAGTGTGCAGGGCATAGCCCCTCTTTGAGTCAGCAAAGTGAAACTGGTTTATTGTTATTCTACCAGCAGGAATCTACGTGCAAGTCTCTACAATATTCTACCTTCAGGGGTTTAGGATTTTGTCCCAGTAGGGGTATTTCTGACTGTGACCAAAAAGGAGATGAAGGGAGGAGAGGAAATAGAATAGATTCTGAAGGAAGAAAAGAAATGAATTCCAAAGTATGAAAGGTCAGATGGTTTATGTTTTTGGGCTAGTAGCTAAACAGAGCCAAACCTACTTGCATAAACAAACAAAGCAATACTAATGAGCAAATGAAAAAAAAGTAGAGATAGATCTAACAGAATAAACACACAAATCTGACATAAGAAAGATTTGATGTACATATAAACATGTATTCACCATAAAGTCTTAATATTTGTATTAATGTTTTCTTCTGTTACAAAAAGTACAAAGCCTTTTCTTCTCACTTCTATTTTTCATCTAAAAAATGTCCACCACCTGAATACAACAAGTATTCAAGTATATATAGAAGGAGAAGGAGAAGAGAAGGCAAAAAGGAACCAACAACTATTTACAAAATATCTAAAAGTCAACTGTTGACTTTGGGGCAACTTGGTGGATGACAACATCCCATGGTGCAACATGGATGATGTCATCATTTGTGCCAACATACTTTTAAATACTTTACAAAAAGATTTAAAGAAAGCCAAGAGGAGGAAGGCTATTTGTCATCATCCCGCGGCTGGAAAGGAGTGTCCTGCTTCTGCTCAGGAGAGGAAATGTGAAATTGGGCCCGGTACTCCATGAATTTGCTAATCATCGGTTAAAGTTGATCCTGAGGCAAGACCCTTGGTGTGATCGCTCGATGACCTCCGCAAGTCTCCCGTTCATCTCTGAGTCTTCTCTGGGAGCTTGAAGTATTCATTACTTGCCTCCATTAGGTATCCAACATGAAATCACGGAAAGCCAAAAGGTTGTTGACAGATTCCAGCATCAAAAGTGGCTTCTGGCCCTAAACCTTGCGAGACGATCTCCTTAAAGAGCCCGAATCCTATCTTCTTCCTTCCTAAAGTGTGTAATGATGCATTGAGTAAGCCTTGAATACATCCTCAAGACGATTTGCTCCATTTGATGCATGTGCCTCCAGGGCCTCCTCCTTGACTTTGTATCAATCTTCTCCAAGACAAATTCCATCTGGTCAACCCGTTAGTCCAAAGCAGAAAGGACTTTGTTAGGTACTCACGGGTGATCAAAGACTCTGAATTTTACTAAGTCATCGACCTGGGTAGTCGAGCATCTTCTGGAATGTCTCATGTTGTAACCTGGCATGGTCCAACTCTTGGGAGATAGGTCCTGCAATCACTTGGAGTTCCTTATTAGCCTGATCTAATATTCCGATACAGCTCTGTGAACTTTACAATTACTTCCTCACTATCCTTGAGGATCTAGTCTCTCCAGGCAGATACTACCATACCTTGTTCACCAATCTTGGCGTACTCATTTATCTTTTCCTGACTAAAGGCCTCAGGAGTTTCGGTGGTAGTTATAGGAGGTGCACTGCCCATTTTCTATGCAGGGCTTAGAGAAGATGTTTGTTCTGTCTCTTTCAGTATCCTCTTCTCTTCCTTTGCTTCCAGAAGTTTTTTGTAAAGGGCATCCACCACAGATAGGGCCTCTCCCTACAGTCTTTCTGAGGATGTTCCCATTATGACCTGTGTCACTGTATAATCTGTAGGGGACAGATCCTTTCTTATCCTTTGTGGGATCAGGGTATGCATGATCTCCATAACTCTTTCACCCAAAGCGCTCTCAGAGAAGCGAGTTATTGGTTTTTGCTTCTTAGCTCCTTTTGTTGGGATGACGGAGAATTCCATAGGTGCAATGGGGACTTTCCTCTTGTGCTGGCTCAGGTGTTTGGAGATCCATTCTAGACTTAAGGGAGTGGGACCAGAGGGAGAAGAGGGAACTAGACGGTGGAAGAAGGAGCAGTTGCAGTGGACTGTGGGGAAATGCGTCAGAGACACTTGGTGGCGGCATTGAGAGAGAGGCTAAAACTATAGTGCTCACAGGGAGAAGGAGACACCATAGGAGAGGAAACCACGGGGGTGGAAGGGATCTGGGAGATAAGAGAAGAAATGTTGGGGGACAGCTCCAGTGAGAGAAGAGAATATGGAGGAAGAGGGAAGGGGAACAATAGAAGATGGGGGAGAAGACACATCCAAAGGAATGGTTGGTTGAGCGACATGAGGATGGGAAGGAGGAGCGAGCAGATGGGACGGTGGGAGACTTTAGTGGTTATAGTAGTGGCAACATCTTGAGTGGATGTTCCCATTGTTAGATCACGTACCGCTTCTTCTTCTCTCAGGGGAAATCAGGGCGTAACGTACCTGTTCCTAGCACGGCGGAGGGAGGGCTCCCAGAGAGCTTGCTTCTTGAGTAACAGTGCTCGATTCTCCTTTCTTTGTCTTTCCCTTTACCCTTTGGCAAGTGTTTTGGCTTGGCAGGTGCATTTCCCAAGGGAGACGTGGTGAATTCTACCCCAAGGTAGATGAGGCCGTTCTTTCTACACCAATGTTCTGTGCATTGCAGAGTGCCTTTAACCCTTTCCTCAATAGTCTGAGGTGCCCTCATTGCTATGTCAATCTCGGCAAATGGCCAGTTGTCCCCATCTATATCTAGATAGACCTGATCAACTTCTTGATCGAGTCACTTGGAAACCTTTCGGGACAATGGCCACACCATACTATGGATGATCTCTGCGAGGGTCAGGCGGGAGTGATCCTTTCTTCTAAGCTCGACCTCGTGATACAGATCGATGTAAATATCTTCAATATGTGGGATGTGGATTGGATTGAGCTTTTCCCGTGGAAGGTAATTGCGAGGATCAAAGGTCGGCCTTGCACTGGGAAATTGTGTTTCAAGTTGAGCAATTCCAGCTCTGCAAACATTTCCTGGGCTTTGGTGTGAGAAGTGCAGGTGTACCTGCCCACTGTGAGGGGGAAAGGACTTCCACCCTTCTTTCTTTTCAGGCACTTCTCATGGTATGTGATAAGATGCCTAGATCGCTCCAATAGGATCAAATTGGGTCCTTGCATACCTCGGTAACTTGGTGGGCTTCCCCTAAGAATTTGACGGCTCTGAGATAAGTGAAAGTGGGGAATTGCATAAATAACACCCCCCACTTTTTTTGTAGCAGTAACCACACTCTTGGTGGTCCGACCATGAGTCATATTGGGCCTCAAGAGGCAGATTATGCCGTAGAAGAAGGCATCATTGATTTTGCTGAATTATGCGATGTTGTTTCTCCAGTCTCAACTCTGGATAATATTCATATATTTTTACCTGGGGCCATACCCCGCATCGACTTAGTGCCGGATAGTCTCTTTTCGAGGAAGCAACGTAGACCACGTAGGAGTTCATTTAGAATCTCCATGTTGTCGAGAGTTGATGGAGTTGCTCAGAGATGGTGCTGCTGATGATTTTTTCCCATTCAAAATGTTGATCTGGGACATTTTTGCTCATTGTCTCCAGGTATCTGAGCATCCATTTCTGGAAGTAATTGATCCAAAAATAATATGATTATTACTACCTGATCTCGGACCCTTGTAGGCTTTAATTATTTGCTGATAATTTACTCCTTTTAAGTAATCAATTTGAAATAATGCAAGGCAATAATGACAATTGCACAAAGATTGATTACAGAGTTCGGCAATTGCCTACGTCTCCGGGTTCATGGTCGAACCGTTCCACTAGTCAAAACTTGTAAGTTACAATAGTACTTTCATAAGAAAACCTAATGGAATTTTACTTGCCTATCAGTACACTAGTGCTTCAGATGACAAGGGTGAAAAATAGCACCCGACTTCCACCTTCCTGGCGTACAATCTCCTTCGGCTGTGATCGGCCTTCCCGATGCAAACAATGCAAAGCTAGCACTCCGGTCGACAATCTAGGATTTGCAAGTAATTGGTGTGGCTCAATGGGCCTATTGGGTAGTTTTTAATTTACTCCCAATCACAAATATTTCATCTAATATTGCCTAAAATAATAGGCCAATAGACATACCTGTTGACACATCCCACAAATAAGCTTAAATAATAAGCTCGGGTTGTGTGTGTCCCCACAACAAGCTTAACAAATAATAAGCTTGAGTTGTGTGTGTGTTTTTTACAATGAACGGGTTCCCTATTTATACAAAATTAGGGCCCAACAATTACGCATTGCATATTATCCTTAGGCTATTTTAGCCTCACCCATAGCATAGTTGATGGGATTAAATACCAAATTAGGCGGATGCATTTTAAAAAGGGATTAATTCCCATTTTTAGCTGATTTACATTTGATAAGGGATAATATCTCAAATGAGTGGCATTTGTTTGAAATGGGATTAAATCCCAAAAGAGGTGCATATTTTTAAGGTCCCACATGTTGGGCGGTGGGGGAAAATGTCTAAGGCTTTAAAGCCTTTCCAGGCATATAAAGTGGTAGACTTAACCGCCCCCATCTCAACCGCTTCATCCTCCTTCTCCACGTGGAAGTTTCCACGCATGGGTCTAATGCCCCCTAACAACCACTTCACCACCTTCCACGTGGTCAAAGCATATACATTTGATTTGGCGATTTATACTAATGTTTTAAACATTAATATATATATATATATATATATATATATATATATATATATATATATATATATATATATATATATATATATGGCATTTGGAAAGTGGACTTACCAAGATAATATAATTTGGACCAATATAATGTGGTATAGAAATAATTAACTTGGCCCATAGCATATATTCCACTTGTTGATTCGGTCCAATATTGACTAGTTGACCATAGTTTGACTTTCCCGATGTCTGAAATTTGACCGAACATATCTAGAGCTCCCAATGTCCGTTTGTCGTGTTCTTACAGTCGTTGGAAAGATCTCGAGATGATATTCTACACAGAAACCATTTAGGGATGTTTAGGGAACTTTAAAAAATGATCCCCTGATCAGTAATGGGCATCAGGAAGCCTAAACACCCTGCTCAGGAAGGTAATGGTGTCGCTCAGCTCCTCCGAAAAGTCGCTGCGATGAATAACCTGGGGCCACCTAGTTATTACCTTCTTGTTTTTTAGATATAATTTGTTTATGAGCTGCATACATTTTTCCTCATTCTCATCCCACACTTTTATGCAGTCTTCTTGGCTTATAGCCACAAAATGCTGGTGGTGGGGGATACCCAGCATGATTTCAAAGTGCCGGGAAGTGAGGTTGATTATAACCTTTCCCTTCTCATTCTCGACACACCTTGTGTCTTTATTATAGTAGCGGGCCACCACCATCATGAATTCATTATTTACTGCGCTTATGGGAATTCCCCTAGCGAAGTGTAGACCACTGCCGACCAATTTGTCCATCAATGGACTGCCTATTACCCTTTTGGCTCTGGCCCAAAAATCTTCCATATCGATGTGGTCAAGTTCAACATCCTTGATGTCTAAGTCACATTTTGCATGGGACTCGGGCATCCTGACCCTTTGATACTTGTACTTCATTTCTTCCTCTGTGAGTTTGGCCTTACCCTTAGACTTGGTCGGCCTCTTACTTGATGAAGACATATGCGATTCCGAGTTCAGCTACTGATCTGTAAGAAGGAGGGAAGTCCACCGTAGAAGAGCCATGTTAGCTGTTAAATCATCCATCAGAGCTTTACAAAATGAAAATTAGCAATTTAGAAGCTTATGGGTGTAAGGCGCAACTATATTGTAGGCTACAGGGTTAGAAAAGCAAGGCGCATTGCTAAAGAGTGTTGCATGGAATAAAACATCGCAAAGGGTGCATGGTGCAAATTTATTACACACAGCATTCAGTGTTGGTGTTGAAGGATGTGCACCTGCACTAAGATAAAGGCTTTTGAAAAGGGTGTAGATAATTCTAGTGTTGCAAGGCTGTAGGATGCACCATTGGTACAGGTATGGAACATGTTGCAATAAGTAATGGTGTGCCAAATGGGCGTAGGTTTGAATGGTGTATCACTGAGTTAAGATGCGCTAGTTCTTAGCGTTGGCGCGATGCAGATAGAGTCTGCATGAAATTTATGCTGGTGTAGCTAGATTTGCGCTTGCGCCTGTGTTAGGGTTTTAAAATTTTTATAAAGCATAGGGAGGGTGTGTGTTGCAAGCAGGGATAGTGCGCCCCTTGGTGCGACTGTGTTTTGTGCAACGGAGATGGAATTTGTGCCAAAGGAAAACTATGACTTTTGAATTGTAACAACTTTAGATTTTTGGTCTTTTGGATAGGTTTATGGCCTTTTACCTCTTTCAATATAGTTTTTGACAATGAGAGGAAAAGGGCAAAGAGGGTTTTGGATTCATTTTTTGAGACAAAGGGCCCTCCAAGCCAGCAGACCTGGAAGGAGGGTAAAACCGATTTGGGGGAAAGAGTTGATTGCGAAAGGGGCTGGAAGTCATGTTTTATTTTATGTTTAATTCCTTTGTTTTTAACAACCTCTAAAAATCCTACAAAAATCTCACAAACAATCAACACAAGAAGAGCAAGGGAAATTTACCAGGAATATATAAGCTGGAAAAAATGATGCGGGGTCCACGAATGCGACGTAAAGTGACATGGGGATGACAGGAGCGCTGACAGGTGTAGAGGAATAAATTTTTTACGTGTTTTCAATTGTGAAAATTATACGTCGGATGTGCCTATTTATAGCGAAAGGCATAATAAATGTGCCACCAACTTTTTCAAAGGGCGCACCAAAATAGACGCCAACATGAAATTATTTACACCTTTGGCGCAGTTTTGGGACTGTCAACATGACTTTCTCAGTGCCTTGGTGCACCATTTAGGGGCACAAAACTTTTAGTGTCAATAAGGTGGTGCATGCACCTAGGCGCAGGTTTGAAAGGTGCATCATAGGAAGGCACAACATTTACAATGTCGACACTCCAAAGGATGCACCAAAGGAATAGAAGGGAGTGCAAATTCATTTGATGTTGCATGAATAAAATTTATGCCCAACCAAAAAGGGACCGAAATGACTAAGTTCGAAAAACTAGATTCTCCAGAAAGGGATTTTATGCCATTCTGAATGCTAAGGGACCTCGGCGGGGAACCAATTTTTTTTTTTTGGTATGGTTACCCTCAAAATTTCCCTCATCAATTTCACAGGATAACATGTCCTACGAGCACATTGTGTGTTTTCGTCTCATTGGTAGGCCCTAGGAGGATGCATTTGAGCCTAGTTTTGTTTGGGAGGGGTACAGGTGATGGGTATATGTGATGAGAGAGCATCGAGCAGACATGGTTACACATGATGTGGCCTATTACAGGTGGTTACTAGAGGGATTGTTTGGCGTGGACATTATTTGGAGACCGTATGTGGGATATCCCTCATATAGATAGATGGCTGATGAGTTAGACGACTTGTAACTACTCAGATGGATTGAGGGGCACCGTGCAGGGGAGCACGAGATGATCCCAGTAGACAGGGTCAAATGATAGTTTGGGTTACCACAAGGAATACCTCCACCCTTCCCACAGTACCAGAGAGATGATGTGGAGAGACCACTACCACTACCATAGCTGACATTACCTACAGGGTAGGTGATAGACCGACAGATTGATGATGCCGGAGTGACTGATAGGTATAGATAGTGGTGGGAAGCTCATTTACGGGTAGTACCAACTAGGCCTGGGTAGCTAGATTTAGCCACCATCAATGTGCAGAGAGACTCCATATAGGGACAGGTGGTGACCCTGATTACACAGTTGGGGATGGTACAGGGAAAGTTGGTAGGTTTAGAGGCAGAGGTGTCCACGTTGCATGCACAGGTGGCCAATATACATGCCCATATGGATTAGGGTGGAGATGGAGATGGTGATGATGATCAGGTAACCACCCTACAGGTACATGGTATAGGTTTACAAGGTCAATTGGCCACTGCATAGGCACAGATTGAGGCATTACAAGCCCAGATACAGGCACAGGGTGTGAGGCTGATGGCATCACCACAGGCACCGGGACAGGGTCCCAGTTCACAGGTAGGGGTAGAACAGGGTCCCACAGGAAAGGTACAGGTTCAGAGGCCGATGGGGCCACCACAGATGGTACCTGTAGCAAGATTATGGGATGCCTTAGGTGAGGCCAAGTATTACCAGGATCAGTTGATGGCTGCGGGGATAGATTTTCTATCCTACGGAGAGTATAGGGCACAACATCGTCGAGTGAGAGGACTAGATCACACACCCACAATGTGGAGAGCACAAGGGGCCATCAATCCCTGAGATAGGATCAGGGTGAGGCCACTAGTTCACGGAGGCTAGCCCCAAGTGATGTACTAGCAGGGACCTAGCCATGCCCCATGAGAGGCGGTGAGATGTTAGCAGGCCACCCTACAGGATCCGATGAGGAGGAGACGATAGGAGAGACCGATATGGAGGATATTCGATAGGATGATGCATGATGTATTTCCCTCCATTTAGATGTAGTTATTTAGTTTTGATATATACCAGCCTGGTTGCTGAAGAGAGTGAGGATGTATATGAGAGTTTGTGTATTTTTGATCATATACACCGGCCTGGGTGCCGAAGATATTTGAGAGTCATGTATATGAATACACATGTTTAGATGATTTATTTATAGAGATGATGGTGATTATGACATGATGTATGTATGGTTGTGTGTAACTTGCTATTTTTATTTGTATATGTGATGGAAACCAAGTAGTGTAGGCATGATAGAGTCAGGTCATAGGCATGGATCGAGTCACGTTTTTGGTTTAGGCATGGATGGAGTCAGGTTTTTGGTTTAGGCATGGATAGAGTCAGGTCATAGGCATGGATTGAGTCTGGTTTTTGGTTTAGGGAAGGATGGAGTTAGGTCATAGGCATGGATTGAGTCACATTTTTAGTTTAGGTATGGATGGAGTCAGGTTTGGTGTAGATTGCAAGTAATTAGTGATACAGATAACAAATGGTAATGTAGATATACATGATGATGTAGATTTCCAAATTTTTGTTGTGTGTGGAAATATGAAATGATGAATGGGTGAATGTTATGATGATGTTTGAAACATGGATGGTAGATATTTGTATTAGTTATTGTGTGTTGATATTGTACTTCTAGTTTTTGATATACAAAAGGAAAAATCAGGTATACTGGGAATAGGAAAGTAGGGGAAAATTGGTAAGGGTAGAGAGTGGCCGAGCTAACCTCCAAGGGCCTCATGCCCTCGGAGTGCTACCTACATAGTCCCGATGAAAGGGGACCTCAGGCCGATGTAGTTCTCCCATAAGCTAGGTAAAAATGTGAGGAGGTATGAGAATGGGTTGGTAGGTTATAGGCATGATTGAGTCAAGGTCTTTTAGGTATGGTTAAATTGTGGGAAAATATGTATGGGTGGTTTTAAGTTGATTATGGTGAAAGAGGAAAATTTCCCAAAGATAAGTGTCGAGGGTCTAGTTCTGTATAGGATGATCAATACATAATGAAGAAGTTAAAAGATAAAAGGATGTAAGAGAGCCACCTGATTGGTGAGGATCATAATGGGTTGACCATACCTTAGGTAGGATGGTGAACGTAATACCGTAAAGACATTGGATGATTGATTATTCTAAAGGTGAAGAATAGTCACATGATCACCCAATGTCACAGTTTTAGCAGGTCCCTTGAGGCGATAGGAAATGAAGGTGCAAAGGGTGAGAAGGTGAAAAATGGTTAGGTTATATGATATGAGGTAGCATGCCTGTTGGCAAGAGATGCAAGATCACAATGAGCAAGTCCATGATGAAAAAGTTTTCTATTTGACTTGTATTTGAGATAGACTGATCGATGCAGGAAATCTATATGGGATGATAAAATTAACTCCTTGAGGTCTTCACGAAGCTGATCGATGCGGGAAGCTTCATATTCTCTTTTTTTTTTGAAGCAAGATTTACATAGCTGTCCTTCAAGGGAGTAGTCTATTTATAGTAGAGATGTAGAGGGAAAGATGTCCTTTTTGAGGGAGTCATCTTTTTATTGGAAGTTTGACTCAAGGAGTTGGATCACATGTGAGGAATTTTAAGTCATGGACAAGAATAAGGTGAAGAATTGGATTCTTGTTCAGAAAGTAGGGTGAAATGACTATGGGATCTCATCTAAAAGTAGACGAAAAGTATCCATGAGAATCATGCCATGTGTAGTGCTGCAGTACACATATTTAAGAGAAGATAAAAGAGTGATGGGTACGCACATGATTCTTGTTTAATCGTTGGGGGCGGCATATTGAAAGGAGGGAAGTGAAAAGTGCTCAAGGGATGAGCATGAAAAGAGGCAGAAGGTGAGGTAGGAATGAAAGTCAATAGTATAATGGTCGAAGATGCAAGGCATTAAGGGGCTTAGGCTCAGGTTTACTGTCTAGTGAATATAAATGATAAGAACCTGATCCATAAGTATGAGTCACAATGCATGGTCCAAGCCAATTAGGAGAAATTTTTCCCTGTTTACTCTTTTTTGCTTTGGTTACATGTTGATTTCCTTTCAGGACAAGGTCATCAACTTAGAAGGTTTTTTCATGGACATGTTTGTCATAGGCACATTTGATACGTTTTTGGTAAACTTGAAGATGGTCAAGAGTGTTAAGATGACCTTCATCTAATAACTCAAGTTGTGCTAAATGGTCCTGGAGAAAGTCATCATCATTGAGCATGTCATGGAGAGAAATGCTAAGTGAGGGAATCTAGATTTCGAGAGGTAGCACAACCTTTGTACTGTAGACTAGGTAAAAAGGTGTGGCAGCAGTGAAAGTGCATATACTAGTGTGGTACACCCACATGGCAAAAGGAATGTGCGTATGCCAGTCCTTCCTAGTATCGTTAACCACCTTCATGAGAATTTTATTCAGGGTTTTATTAGTGGATTCGTCTTGGCTGTTGGTTTATGGGTAATAAGGTGACGAGAAATTAGGCTGAATGTCGAAGGCATCACAAAGTTTTTGTAAGGTTTTATTTTTGAATTACTTTCTATTATAAGCGATGAGGTGATGTGGAACACCAAAGTGTCACAAGAAAATCATAATGAATCCCATGATGCCACATACAAAAAATTTATTGGCTATAGTGTAGATCACAGGTATTGGATTCAACCCTGAAATATCGACTAAGTATTCGGAAGGCGCGTGGGTGATCCATTGATGACCCCAGTTATAGAAAGGGATTGATCTCTCAGACAGGATCCAAACCCCAGTGTGAGAAGAGCCAAAGGATTAAGGAAGACCTATAAGGCATGACTGTGTGCACGATGAAAGGAGCTTGGCATGTTGACTTAGCCAATTTAATAAACAAAGGCAAAACATAGTCACAACAAGCGTGGATAAGAGTTGCACGCAGATAAGATGTCAGCCTAGACAACAGAATACGCCCAGGAAAGAGCGATGACCACCAAAGTGAATCTTCTAGATATGTACCATCATGAGACTTCCTTAGTGGTAGAGCTCAAGCTTGAGGAAACATGCTCACTGAAGGCACCACATTAGAACACTTGGCAAAGTCACGCTTCTAGAGGAGGCCATGACAAGATGACGTTGGAACGTGTGGCCCTTTTGATAAATACAAGTGCTTGTGGACCAGGAAAAGAGAGATGTTAGGAGGTATAGACATGGAGAGGAGAAAGATAGTTTGAGTATTGTTTATACACAGAAAGAAAGATCGGATCAGGAGTGAAGCTGGTTCAAGATTACTGTGAGTGGAGCTCTGATGCAGGTAAAGGAATGTACTAAGCGTAGCATTGTAATTTCTTTTTCCTTTTGGCATAACTATTTAAAAGCTTAGTGATGTGCATGACTAGCGATCTACCCTCTATGGATCTTTGTAGTGAAACAATGGAATCCACAAATTGATTGGTAGACCTATGGGGTGCAATTAGATAGGGTGAATATCAGTTGAAGGTTTATGCAATAATTCATGTCCATAGGATGCTTCTACTTATGAAGTATCTCATTACTATGACATGAATGAGTGTATACCATTTCCTTCTGTTTACAACCATATGTTATGGAGTATATTACCAAACACTCGTTGATCTAAAGAAACTATCTAAGGCATCTGGCAGGCCGTTCTGAAGCCCAATATGAGTTCTTCTTATGTCAGTAATACTTCTTTCCTACAATCAAAATTTAGTACTGAATCATAGATGAATGGGTTCACCACTAAAACTGGACATAAAAGAGAGACACCAGCCCCACCCACACGCTGACACTCGGAACCATCGAAGAAAAGTGATCAGCTTCTGCTAAGCGGTGATCAGACCGATGCGCATGGGATAGCCTTCGATTTTATAGTGGGAGTAAAATTGACTACACACATACAGGGTACATAAACAATGTGAAATGCATGAAGGCGTTGAATCCAAAAACATGGGACGGTGATAAGCTTGGCCCTATGATGGACATAAGAAAGGTGAAAAGATAGACACAAAGAGTCATGCCATATAAGAAATCAACTAAAGTAAATGGCAATAGAAAATAATATCCTAAGGTTTGGCACATATGAAAAAGATAAGGGGTCGGAATTGGTCATAATACACATTTTTTAGTCGTGTTGATTCAGGTAATAATAACATTTACATGGAAATGATAATTAAGGCTAATAAAATTTTTTGAGGAAGTGAAGGTAAATCGGGTTATTGTAAAACAAAACACTATGACTTAGTTTCATAAACTGCCTGCTCCTTAAGATCATGATCATCGCTATGAAAGATCTATGGCCAACACTTTCTGATTGTGTAGATCAGATTTGTATATGTTATGCATCAAGCTCAATCATACCTCAGGTGAACATGAGTATGGGTGGTTGGATATGGTATTATATCAAGGCCTCAAATATCTTTGTGGTAGTCAAATCATCCCCTTGAAAAAAAAAAACATCCTGTAGATTTACAAGATAGCAAATGAAAGTCATATGACACCGGTCTTAAATTTTTATTTTTGTAAATGATATGAATGCTTTTATGTTGACTGTGACTTACCTTTTATGTTTTTATGTAGTTGTCTTAGATTAGTTGTGTATAGGCATCTCAAGAATGGCCTTAACTTCATGATCGGGGTCTACCTCAATACCATGATAAGGAGTAAATGATGTAACTCCTATGAGGCATGGGTTCCTGAGATATCACATGACAAAGAAATAGAATCTTGAGGCTGAAAACATATACGCCATAGCTTAGATAAGGCATTTGTTAATGATGAGTTAGTTTTAGGATAATGAGTGTGATCAATAAATGGATCATTTAGATTTGGACATAATATCATCGTGACATAATATTCCAATATACGTTGTAATGATTTGTAATAGTACATTTGTAAGTCATAGAATAATGAGATTTAGTACCATTGATTATATAATGAATATCATAATGCATGATACTTGTAATAGGTAGTAGAGTCCCCCAAAACATGATAACATACATGATTTTTTGTTGATCAAACTAATTTAGAGGGAAATACATAGAAATAAATTCTAATAATATTGCAGAGACCATGTTATCATTGATAATAATCTAGGGACCAACACGTAAGGTCAAGGTACAGGAACATGGTCATACAAAAGGGTAGAAATAGGTTCAGGTCATGGAATATTCATTTTGCAAAAACTAAAGTCCTCCTGTCACCTTAGTTACCCCCAAAAATGTTATATATCCATAGCGAGTAGAAGTCAGTGGGTAAGATGAATCATAAAAGAAGATAGCTCCAAAATTAGAAGTACTATATGTGACCAGAAGGATGCAATGTGATCGGTGCATTTTCCTCAGATTGTAATGTTATATGTTTGGCATCAAGAATGGTTACGATATTATGGACCGCTATGATGGGGTCAATACTGAACATGTCTACATAAGACCTAAGCGAAAGCATGGTTATGGGTTTTGAGAAAGGAAGTGATGGCTTCCTATTTAGCAGTATCTAAAGATTGACTGATCTTTAGAATGTGTGGGTCGTCCTGAGTATGGATGTTGATTTCAATAGTTAATTCATTCAACATGGTTTGCATCTCAGATGGTAACGACCAATGAATATAAGAGTCTTCTGCACCAAGACAGGTCATTATAGATTCATCATCCTGATATTGAACGATGTTAATCGAAGGTGTATCATCATCGATCATTTTAGGATACATGAAGGGAAGAGAAGATGGAGCCTCACCCTCACGTTGATAAGTCAGAGGCCCCAAGGAATTGGTGTTTATGAAAAAAAGTTAGGAGGGATGGATTTTGGATCCATCGACTCTATCGGTGAAGGTGGTGAAGAAGGTGAAGCGGGTGAAGAAGGTGGAGAAGGGATGATATCCTCAATGAGTTCAATGCGGGCCTTCTTGGTATGTGGTTCAGCAAAGCTGATACCACTATGGTCGTTATGTTTGTGGGTAGTACATGGAATAACAATACAGTGGCCTTACTTGTAAAAGACAAAACCAAAACCCTTCCATACACATCAGTGCAGGAAGATGTGGGTGAAACGGTGATTGGTGAGTGACTGGAAGTCAACAGAAAAGGGGTGAGTTTGTGAGGGTGGTTCCGGTATATGAGTGGAAGTGTCAAGTCCCCATATGTGAGATTGGTATGAAGGTGGGGAGGACCATAAAGGAGGCACTCTGCTATGTGGTGGTCATAGCGAGGGTGTTGGTGAAGGCTTCCATACTATTGTGGAGTAAGGAATGTGTTGACACTATATAGGTGATACTTCCCTAGAGTGAGGCATTAAAAAATGCCTTCTAAGGGATCGGTGGTCGATATGTGGGTAGCTGGGATAGACGATGTGTCAGAGGTTGTTGGACCCCTGTAATATTAACCAAGTATGAAGGTACATAGGCGCACAAGGAAAAAGTGTGTGAGAGAAAGGTTTAAGGAAGCACATAGCACGTGCGACGCGTGAAGGAGGCTCGAGACTTAGTCAATTTGAGCACCCAGGGAAGAACACGTGAAAATAATGATTGGTTGCACGTGGATAAGGTGCCAACCTAGTGATAGGCTGGCCCAAGAAAGAGCATGCCTTGGATGGAATCTTCTAGAAGAACATCATGAGATAAAGTGGAAAGCTCAGGCCTGGAAGAAGCATGCTCGCATAGACCACATTTGACACTTGGCACCATATCTGAGGGCATTGGAAGGTGAGTTGGTAGTGTAGGATAATTATAAATACAAGTGCCTACCGAGTAAAATATATAGAGGAGTTTGATATACATGGCGAGTTTGAGATATAGTATGGGCGGAGCTCTGCAGAACTACTACGAAGAACTTTGTTAGTAGATAATTGATTCAGGAGAGAATGTCTTGGGCATGGAGTTGTAATTTTTCTATTTTTTTTGATAGCTTAGTTATGCAAGTCTAGTGATATGCATGACTACGGTCTGCTCTCTGTGACTCTCTGTAATGAATCAATGAATGTAATGAGGTTACCGATATAATATATACGTGAAATCAATGGTTCTAATGCATATTTTCTCTCTTATAAGTTCTCTTTCCTTTCATGCTATGTATGAATGCTTGTATAATTCTTTCTGTCATGGTATGCATGTTCTAGATCTTGTTAAAACACTCATGTCTGAGGTGACTGCAAGAATCTAGAGGATGTTCTGAGCCCTATGGTTCTTGTATGTTTCAACCTCCCTCATGAAAACTCTTACACTAATCCTAGATGATGCTTCCCAACTAAAATCACATAAAAGAGAGACTTGGTACCCGCGTGTGCCTCGGGTGAGTGCTTAGATCTTCACTGGGTGATAGGCCGATGTGCATGGGATTCCTTTCATTTTGTGATGGGAGTAAAAATGACTACATCTTGGTTCCGTTTCCGGGACCTCTTTTCGAAGTTGTAGTGGGATTTAGCATACATCATGATCTGTGTAGTGAGTAATGACAATAGTGATTAACATTGGGAAATGTTGAATCATGGTTCAAGAGCACAGAGGATGAATTTGCTCAGAGATTCAACACTGGACCCGAGTTTAATGCATGTAGATGGGTAGAAGAGAACCTCTACCATGATCTGTATGAGATCTTCTTCTGTTGCTTCCCAGTAGAACTATATGAATGGATTTCAGCCTATGTGTCTAGATCAAGTTGGCATTATGGATCACATGTGTGGACCAAAGAAGACTACTAAAGGTGTACAGGATGCAGATCTGATATGGACCCATGCTGTAGATCATTGGTGGAGAGGAGTACTGACTAGTTACACTCTGGAGTACGCCATTTCTATGTATTCTTGTCCATAGGTTGTTGAGTTTGAATTTGTGTGAGAACCTAGAAGGAACATTTCTCCATGTGCTATTCCTCTAGCTATGAAGATACTTGATGGTTACCATGAGTTTAGAGGCATTTTCCAATGGCTGGCTAAACCATTCTGAGTGGTAGGTAAAGGAGCTTGGGTGGAGGAAGATGGTAGATATCATGATAGAGAAGAAGAGGGAAGAGAGACAACTCAAGTATAGTGAAGCACATGGGAAAGGGAGATTGCTAGATGACGAGGTTGCTAGTGTGATGGATCTATGGAGACAGACGTTGTGGGAAGGAGTTGAGGTTCACACGAAAGATGTGGAACCTGAGCAGTCTATGCTACCCCATCTTGGCAAGCAGCGTGAGGGAGACCCCTTCGGAGCTTCTAGTGAGAGTTCATCACATGGAGAAAGGAGAGTCGTTGGCACATATCTGAACCCACCCAGTGACCGAGCCCTGGTGCTTGGTTTTCCTGAACTAGGAAGAAGTGTTATTGACCCAGTTGATATCAGTGGAAGAGACAGATCTGCACCTAGGAGATACAATTTTACAGAGTCCCTTCTTCTATGGCTGCACATATTCCACTATTTGGAGGAGTCTTTGGACAAGGAGAAAGTGTACAAGCTTTTGGTCTCGCATCAGGGAGTGGCACAGGACATAGTAGTGGTAGCGGAGCACCATCACAGACCATTAACGCACAGTTCAGTGGACCAGTGGGGGCACTTGGCACAACTCCTATAGGCCCTATTGGACCTAGTGGTTCTAGTGGATTTGGTGGCTCTGGAGGCACAAGACCTAGTGGGTGGATCAGGCAGTGGAGGAAACATCGGAGGGAACCAAGGCTCAGGCTTGGGAGGGCAGGGACCCCAGCCACCACCTCAGGTATTCTTTGAAATGTCTCTGCATTTCCCAGATTATAGGGGCATTGAGGATGCTACAGAACATGTTCACAAGTGTGAACTGCTATGGCGCATGCGAAGGGTATCACAACCCCAGAGTGGAAGGCTAGTCAGTTTGCAACCACATTGCAAGGGTGCGCACATAGCTGGTATAGGAAGTATGACCCTCATCAAACGGTGGTGGACTATACTGCTTTAAAGAATGCATTCTTGGTAGAGTTCCACATTCCTGAGTTTGAGTAGAAGAGCATCAACGCTTTGAAGGAGATTCAACAAGGAATGGCAGAGAGTGTGCAGGAGTATGATGCGCGTTTTAAAACTCTCTTGTCTAAATTATCATATGATATTCATCCTTCTCAGCATGCACAGTGGTTTGTTGGAGGATTGATCACCCCTTTTAGAAGGGCCTTATCTCATAAAACTTTTACAGACCTGTGTGAAGCATTGGAAGCTTGCCCTACGTGCCAAAGCTATTGGTAGTATTGATACTGGCATTAGCCCATTCTTGGAGGCTCAGATTGCTGCTATGGCAAAGCAGTTGGAAAAATTATCTGTGAACTCAGCCCATGAGACTCACAGTGGTTTGTGGTACACAGATTGTGAAATAGAGGGGCATGTTAAGGATAATTTCCCCCAGAGGATGGTACACGCTATGATAGTAGATTGTGAAATTTTTCATGGGGACCATGATGCAAGTAGATGTCCCTTGCTGCAACACGTAATCAGGAAGAATGTGTCTTGTTACTGTAAAATTTTCACCTCTACAACCCATGATACTAAGGACTATAGGCTCATTGATCAGATCCATGAGGCCATTGATCATGGGGTGTGCCAAACCAGCATTGCTAGTAGTTCCAATGATAATAATCACCATTATGAGGAGCGTGCAGAATGGAGGCATGCGTGGAAGAGGTTTTCGAGGAGGATTCCATGTGGTCAAGGTAACCGTGGAGGAGGAAGGAGTGAGTTCCCGCATGGAACCTGTTTCAATTGTGGATCTACAGAACATTACAAACGATGAGTGCCCAGACTTGTTGTAGTGCTCATGGTGCAGAAAGAAGCATAAGTATGAGGAGTGCCCAAAATTATTTGAGCATATGAATCAACAGCACCAGAAGGACAAGGGTGCTGCAATGGTCAGTATTAAGAAGGTAGACATACAGTGGATGCCCTGGGTAACATGGGATGAAGGTTTGGAGCCTGTCTTGGTAACAACAAGGGTAGAAGCCACGCGCGCAAGAGAGGTACCAAGATAGAAAACCCTGGTTTCAAGGGAGGAAGTCGTTCATGGAAAGTATCCAGACCTTGTGCATTCAAAAGGAGATATATCAAGACACCATGGATGTTATTCGGAGCTTACAAGGGGAGATCCAGTGTCTAAAGGAGCAATCTAGGAGGGAGGAACAAGGAAGGAGGGTCAAGGTGCAAAAGGATGACCTGGATGAGGTCAAGGAGGTGTGTAAAATGTTAAGGTAGGAGAATATCATTCCCTTGCTAGGATCCTGGTTGAGAGAGAAGGTACCACGCACCAGAGAAGAGCATGAGAGACAGGTCTTACATGCGAACCTTCCCCTTCATAGCCTCGACTATGACAAGGAGATTACATTGAATGCAGTTGTAGATGGATGGCTCCTCAGCAATATCCTCATTGACATAGGCGCGGAGGTTAATGTTCTGACTTTGGATGCATGGCATCAGATGGGAAGACCTGCATTACAGCCATCTTTGAATGTGTTGTATATGGAAAACAAGACTAAGGAAATGCCCATTGGTGTCTTAAAGGATGCAGCTATTACTATCCAGGGAGCCAAGTTTACTGGGGACTTCAAAGTCTTGGCACTCGTTGAGGCGGACAATTTCCCAGCACTACTTGGGTGCCCTTGGTGTTACAAGAATAATGCAGACCTTCGGTTCAACAAAGGGTACATCAGCTTTGAGAACAAGGAGGAACAGAGTTCATTATACCCTTGGCTGATGGGAAATTGATGTCCACCCATAAATTCAACCACTTGTCAAAAGAAGAAATTTCTGGATTAGGATTTATGTGTGCTTAATCAAGTCGACCCTGGAGATGATGGACATCCTACTAACGAAGTTATCTAGTTTGAAGATGCTTAGTTAGTGAGTGACACCACCAGTCTAGCATGTGAAGTAATTGGGTGCATGGAACTTATGACAAGAAAATTGTGACAATTGAGAGGGTCTGGTGACCAAGGCCCGAATAAAGGCTCCGAATGGTTAGTCCAACACTTTCGGGAGGAAAGGAGTTGTCCCAAGTATTAAGGAGGAGCCTTCCCTGAGATCTTTCTGCAAGATCGATGGAACCGCCCGAATGGAAGGACTTTCTTGAGAAGGAATGGAGAGGAGATGCTAAGCTATGTTCCTACTTGAGCACAACAGCATCGGCCGAGTGGGATACACATCAGGACAACCTTTTTGAATGAAATTTCGTGAAGTAACTTAAAGTTCTCTCTATGTTATTTTCTAGCCGATTCGCAACGATGTCATCCCACCACCATCAAGTGATTCTGTTACCATGGGAAGGAGCCCACCTCTTTCCATATCTAGGAGTGTGAATGGGTTTAGAGAGAATGTGTGCAAGCTTTTTCACCATCCCTCGAGGTGCATAAGCTTGTATTCTACACTACAAGGTTAAATGCATGCGTATGGTACATCTCCCCGTTTCGCCCGACATGCGGCCAGATCCGCGGAATTGATAAGCGCTTCGCGGCTCACCTTATTCAAACCTTTGAATATCGGAGTACCAAGCCATTAGTTAATAAGGCCTTCCCGAGGGTATCAAGTTCCTTACCATGGGGGATAGTGACATGGACATAAAGATCCTTCTGATTCCTCAACGGCTATTAACTAGGGCAAAACTTCCTTTGCAATTGGAAGCATTGCTTTCGAAGAATAGGTTGAAGAAACAGAAGAGTTACCGCTTGAGCACACGTGTTTCGAAAATGAGAAAGGAAAGTTGGTATTATGTGATTGATGGGGAGGAAGATCCTGGAAAGCTTGGATGTTAGCAATTCTATAGGGACAGCGTGAGGTAGTGGACAGTGTACGATACTTTCACAGACGCGTGCCTACCATGAGTCCTTTAAAGATATTCAAATAAGGTTAACATAAAAGTTCAGGAGAAGAACCTAAGGAAGTTATTATTGGCTGATTACTGGATAGAGAAGGAAGTCTCTAAGATCATTGATCTGTTTCATGAATTTGAGGATTTATTCCCACATGGGTACTATGAGCTCAAAGGAATTCTCACCATTCCTTTGTGGGAGATGAAGATAAAGCTAAGAAGGACGTGTGTGCATTCCGATTAGAAAGAGACCCTACCGAATGAGTCCCAACGGTTACGCGTAAAGGTAAGGAAGAGATTGAAAAAATGATAGCCTTCTGCGGATCATTGAGGTCAGTAGAACTTGGAATCGGAGTGGATATAGCCCAATGGTAATCAACATCAAGAAGGATGGGCTTTATTAGTCTATCTGCATCTCTGTCTGATTATAGGGATTTGAATGTAATTTGTGAAGATCATTGATCCAATTTCGTTACCCCCTTCATTGAAGAAATTTTGGAAGGAGTGATCTGGGCATTGGAATCTATTCCTTTACTTGATGGATTTTTAGGGTACCACCGATTCCAGATGATTACAAAGGAAGACTAAGAGAAGATCTAACTTTCACTATACGAGTGGGGAAGTTTTGCATATTGCATGGTCATGCCCTTTGGGTTGAAGAATGCACCTGACTATCTTTTCATGCATAGTGGTGCAAGCTGTTTCCAGGACTTCATCCATAAGTTCCTTTAGGTATATCTTGATGATTAGATAGTGCATGGTCTGGTAAAAGACCATTGTGACAACAAATTGAGGTTAATGTTTGAATAGGTGTAGGTAATTGAGGATATCCCTCAACATTAAGAAGTGTGTATTTACTACACCCTTTAGGACTGTTATTGGGGCATATCATATGTAAGGAGGGCTTACTAGTAGATCCCACCAATATTCACAGTTATTGTAGGGTTACAGGGAGCCTACTATCCAGAGACCCCCAATGATGTGGATTCCTTGGGCATATGGGCTAATTATCCAGTTTGAAATTCATCAAAGGGTATGCCAAGATCGCATGTGCCTTTTGAGGAGCTTCTCAGACATAAGAATCCCTTCCATTAGGGAGAGGCATAGTAGAGGGCATTTGACCACATTAAAGGATAGGCTTGCGCACCGCGCCTAGGATTACATTTTCCCTCTTGGGACAAGCCCTTCCATGTCTTTCTGTAGATGCCTCAGGAACTACCATTGGAGAAGTGCTTGCATAGCTCAGGAACAGAAGGAATTGTTAATCATCCTCTGTGTCGGCACAAGTAAAGAAGTGGTGACACCACACATTAGTGAAATTACACCATAACTGAGCACTAAGCATTAAGAATGATCTCTCTGTCACTTTTCAAGTTCAAGACCCACTATCATCTAAGGAAACACCCTTTGTATTTTACACCGACCACAAGGCATTAAAGTATTTGGTGAACAAGCCTATTTCAAAGTAAGGTGCAGCATATGTACCATCCCTCTGGGTGCACAAGTTGTTTCAAGAGTTTGAATTCATTCATTTGTAGTACAATCCTGCCAGAAGGAATTGGCAAAGCTCGTGGGCCTGATCATCTATTCAAGAATTGAATTCAGGGGAGGATGTGTAGAGTATTGAGGGAATCAATGCCAGACACTATAACTATTTAGGATAGTGCCAGGACGGACAGATAGTCCCTCAGATTTGTAGGAGATTACAATATTTTTAAAGGAAGGTGTGGCACCAGATAGAATGAAGACATTGGAAGCAGAAGAAGTTACAGCCTTGAGCACGCCGTGCCCTGGAAAAAGTTAGATCAGTGGAGAATTATACAAGTATATGTGAAATGATGGAGAGGAATACACAGATGTGTCTTAGAGCATGAGTTCCTAGCCATTATGTAGGAACGCACATGAAGGTAGTGGATGGGTGCAGCATGTATCGCACGCGTGCCTACTATGAGCCTGTTAAAGATGTAAGATCAAGTTAACATCAGTTCAGGATGAAGAACCTAAGGAAGATATCTAGTTGGGGATTACTGGACATAGAAGGAAGTGATTGACAGATCATTGAATTTTTTGTGTGAAGTTTGAGGACTTGCATTCCTGCGCGAAAAAAATCTCATGAGCTCAAAGGCTAGTTCACTCTACTCCTCTGGGGGAGATTGATAGATGAAAATTGAAGGACGGTGCGTGCCCGGTTAGAAAGAGGCCCTACTCAGATGAATTCTGCCAACTTGCGCATGACAAGGATATAAGAGAGAAAAGATGGATAAAACTGATAGCTAACAAGGTGATACACCAAAGGTAGTGGTGAAGAATCTGGACTTCTGATAAATTGTCACGATGGTAATCAACATGCAAGACAGGATGGGTGGATTAGAATTTGCGTGGATTATAGGGAATTATAATGCAGTTTGTGTCATTGATCCATTTCTGACCCCCTTCATTGACAGAAGAAAGGATTGGAAGGAGTCGCTGGGCACGAAATCTATTCCTTGTACAGATGGATTTTCAGGGTACCATCACAGTCCAAATTGCAATAGGAAGACCAGGTAGAAGACAAATGTTGCAGCCACCGAGGCGGGGATGATTTTTTGCATATACAGTCACACCCTTACCAGGGTTGAAGAATGCGTCTGCTGTCTTTTTGCTCATAAAAAATGGTGCAACCCATTACAAGGACTTCATCCATAAGTTTCTTTAGGTCTATTTAACAATGATTAGACAGTATGATGGTCTGGTTAAGGAGAAACACATTGTGACAATTTGAAAGGTTAATGATTCAACCACTGACCAGGTCCATAAAGGTAGCATGAGGATATCCCTTAAAAGTTCATTAAGAAATGATGTGTTTGCTACACCCTTATGGAGACTTTATTGGAAGGCATATCATGCATGTAAGGATGGTGCTTGGCTGGTCAGATCCCGCTAAGGTTACAGTTATTGCCAAAGGTTTTAAGGATTTTTCTACTCAGCCAGATTCGCAATGCATAGATTCAAAATTGGGCATATTCGAGCTATGTACAAAAAATTCATTAAGGGATATGCCAATGATCACCGCGCCTTTAGAAGGAGCTAGCTCTAGATCATAAAGATATGCCTTCCATCTAGAAGATTTAGGCGCAATAGAGGGTGTTTGATACATTAATCGGATAGGCGGGCCATGACCGCGTCTATTTTACGTCTTTTTTGAATTTGGGACAAATTTACCCAAAAAGTTCCATGTCCCTGTACCACTGCCATTTCCATGTGGCACTTCGCCTATTGGAGCAGTGGCTTGCACAACCAGGTGAAGGATTATTGATCACTTTTCTGAATGTTTTGCAAGCATTTTCAAACTCGACACCACGCTCTGAGAATAATTATATGCACAACCGAGTACGAGGCATCCTGTCAATGATCTATGCACTCTTCAAGTTTAGACAGTATCTGTTGGCAACACCCTTTGTGTTTTACACCGACTATATTGCATTTAAATATTTAGTGAACAATCCTGTTCTATAAGGGCACATGTGTCGATGGGTGTTGTTGTTTCAAGAGTTTGAATTCACTGTTGTAATGAAGCCCCGGAAAAAGTAACTGTGGGCCTGATCATCTGTCAAGAATTGATTCAGGGGAGGATGCACAGAGTATTGAGGAAGCAATGCCAGACGCGCAACTATTTAGGTTGTGGCGCACGCCCTCGGATTTGGAAGAGATTGCAATATTTTTAAAGAGATTGCAATATTTTTAAAGGAAGGTGTGGCGCCGGAAGGAATGAAGACATTGGAAAAGAAGCAGTTGGCCATACGTGCCGCGCCCTACATGTTAATCAGTGGAGACTTATACAAGCTGGGATGTGATGAAGTTTTATGCAGATGAGTCTTAGAGCATGAGCGCCTGAACATCATCGAGGAAGGACACAAAGGAAGTGCGGGTGGGCATTATGCAGGTGATGCCACCGCGCACAAGATATTAATGGCAGGTTTGTGGTGGAAAAATTTGTACAAATATTGTAGAGACTATTGAAAAGCATGTGACCATTGTAAGCGCATTGGAAAACTAGGAAGGAGAGATGAAATGCCTTTGTACCCTATTCCCAACGGGGAGCCTTTTAAAAAGTGGGTGATAGACCTTGTGGGACCTATTGCACCAGTAGCGCATAGGACTGGGTCACATTATGTCATCACTTACATGGATTATCTCACAAGGTGGGCAGAGGTAGCCCCGACTAAAGACTGCATGGCAGCAATAACGGTAAGGTTCTTGTGGGAAAACATTATCATGAGGTATGGATGCCGGTTGAGTTTGACCAGTGATAGGGGTACACATTTCCTGAATGAGACCATGAGGATCCTATTATTAGAGTTCATGGTGGCTCATTAAAAGACTATGCCCTATCACCCACAAGAAAATAGAACCGCGGAAGCATTCAACAAGATACTAAGTCATACCTTGACCAAAATTTGTGATGTTGGAAGACAAGATTGGGATGACATCGGCAATATTATGGGCTTACAAGACAATATATAAAAGGCTGAATAAAGCCATGCCTTTTCAATTCATGTTTGGCGTGGAAGCTATTTTTTCAGTTGAATTTATGTTACCTTCTCTGCGAATAACACGCACAGGAGGGTTAGCCAATGAATAAGCGCTGGAAGCAAGAATTGATGAGTTAATAAAACTGGATGAAAGATGATCACTCGTCTGATGGAGCCAAACAACGGAAAAGGAAAAGCAAAAGGCTTGGCATGATCGCCACATTAGAAACAAGAAGTTTGAGGTTGGGCAGATGGTGTTACTATATGATTCCAAGTTTCTACGCCATCCAAGGAAGTTAAAAGTCCGATGGTTGGGTCCTTACACAATCTCGTACATCCTTAATTTAGGCGCATGCCAGTTACAAGTGCTGGATGGGACTAAGTTGCCTGGATACTTCAATGGGAGTAGGATGAAGCCCTAATATAAATAAGTCTTCTTGGTGTTTGTAAATAAGGTAGTTTTTCCAGTTAGTTTAGAAGTTTCCTTTATGCATTTTTCCCTTTCGCGTTGTTGTTTTGTTTTCCACCTTGGGCGCCGGTAACCTTATTGCTATTTTTGGAGAATTTATGAGTGCACAGAGGACCGCACATTATTTTAAGTGTGGGGTAGAGAAATGTAAAGGAGCATGTGATTAAAGTACCAAGGAAGTTGTGTTGAAAAGCCTTGTTGAATGGCCTGGTTGAAAGAGGTATACAAAGAAAGATGGAAGAATAGTTGGTGTCAGGGTAAAACTACTTGTAGATTCCATGTAGTAATGAGGAAACAACACATTTAAAGCAACACGAGGTAGGCAAGAGCAAGAATGAGGACATAATAAGTGCCTTCGGTACGGTTTACGCGTGTGCAAGAGTCTCCTATCAGGTTGGATTGGTTGTGCTCCAGAAGGTTGGAGGAGTTTTCGCGCAGGTTGGGTGCTTGAGTAAAGGCGCTGAAGACGGGATTTGTTTGAAAAATTTGCATTAAACAAACAAAGTATGGTGGTAGGTGAGGTAGCATTTAATGTTCAAAAAAGAGAAAGACTATAAGTAAAGGGTCGGGGCACTCTCATTTTTACTTTGCGAAATAGAGGAGTTGGAGATATAAGCGAGTTCTATAAACTAGGGTTTTCAGCTTCAATCGAGTGAAGGAAGATCTATGAGATTGAAGCATGAGCAGCCAGCTTGAGTTTGCAAACCAGAAGGAAGGGTTTACATGGGTGTGGAAAGAGTATAAGAGGCACTCTCTTGTGAAGATTTTATCCCAGTTAGGGTTTGACAAACTAGGGCACGGGTTCAGAAGAGTTATATCACGGATTTGAGATCGAAGGATTGGAAGAAGTAAGACAGAGTAATAAGGAGAGAGTAAAGTAAGAAGAAGACCTCAACCATGGCACCCAAGAAAGGAAAGGGCAAGGCCAAGGCCAAAAAACAATAACCCGAGGTAAACACAAATGAAGAATGGTATGCAGAGATGTAATACCCGGATGGGGTGATGATGGGGAAGGAATGGAAATACCACATAAGAAGTGTACCTGTTAGTGACTATAATCACCACACAAACACAATAAAAAAGGAAATGGAACTGGAATTAGTGCACCCCACTAGCAAACGAACACCAGAGGGTTTGCCAATATACAATGATGACATTAAGATCAAAATGGAGAAGGCAGGGCTTCTGCAACTCTATGAGTTACCTTATTTTGGAAAGCTAGAGTGCATGTACCAGTGGTTGATGTCACATGTACACGAATATTATTTCCACTTTGTAGGGTGTAAGATGCACATTACCCCCTAACTTATCTCATAATTTACAGGCCTCATATATGAGGGAGATAGCTTGGAAGATGACCTTGGTGACAAGGAGGATATTTAAGAGACATTCACCGAGTATGCCTGCAAGAAGGGGTCATGATATTACAACATTGCAGACATCAAGGACCCTATTATGAGAATGGCCGCGCATCTGGTAACTAAGCTGAATGGACAGGAGAGGTGGACCTAGGTCAATAAGCCTTGGTTGCATGTTTGCAGAAAAATTTCAGAAGGCACTATATACAACTTATCTGCCTACATCGCAGAGGAAATTTTTAGTTGCACAAAGGATGGGGACAGGATTCTCTTCAGCAACATCTTACTCACCATTATATTCACAGATATTGGGGTGCCTAACGCACTAAACAAATTTGTATAGGAGTACCCCATCGAGGATCCTTCTCCCACGAAGAGGTTCGATAAGTATGCCTACGATGCAATGACAACACCCATAAGGCGTGGCTAGAGAAATGGTACACATGCCTGAGGAATGCGTTCAAGGTAGAGTGGAGAATCCCTGAACAAATCCCAGCAGCCAGTGAGGGGGAATCTAAGTTTGTAGTTTATCAACACTATTACCTGGGCAGGTTTAAGCTGATAAATGAGTCATGGAGCCCTTGGTTCAAGCTCCCCTTTGCTTTCACTGCTCAATACTTCTAAGCGGGAGTGAACAGATTTAAGGAGTCAAAAAACCTAAGGCTGGAGCTGGGTAGTCTGGATGAGGAACATAGGGAGATGAGAAAGAAGCTGAATTACCTTGGTGGTAAGTGCACGTACATGGAAAAGTACGGGTTGAACGAGATCCAGATGACTAGGATGATAACACTACCCATCGCTGGAGGTGCCACGACACGCGTGTACCTCTGTATAAGGCCAAAGTTTGAGAAGGGCATGTATCTTGAGAATGAAGTCTCCATACCCGAGGATCCCATGGAGAGAAAGAAGCCCGCACCCAAGAAGAGGGGAAGAGAGGAAAAAGTACCAAGTGTGTCGATTGCTCAGACAATGAGCATGCCATCCATGAGCACTAAGCAAAGCACTTACATATGGAGAAATAAGTCTTCGATGAAGGAAAATATGCCAGAGATAGGGGCGCGTAGGAAACCCATCACCAAGGAAGAATCACCCGAGGAAGAATATAAGGCTGAATCCCCTGATCAGGAGCCACCTCTTAGGAAAAAGTAGAGGGTGGATAAGGAAGCTGACTCGAAGGTGACCGACAACTTGGAAAAATACTTGGGAGAAAGAGATGATGAGAGTGAGGAATATGACGACAAGGAAGAAGAGGAAGAGAAAGACCAGGAGCCACATGTGTTTAGCATCCACGACTCAGAAGAGGAGAGTGGAGATGAGAAGTAGGAGTTCATATTCATGCGGCGTAAGGGCACACAGGATGAGGAGGACACCGAAGACATGAAGGAGGATGAGGAGGTTGCCAGGGAAAGTAGGGAGCCATAAGTTTTACAAAGGATCAGATCACCGAGGTGGCGGAAAGAGAAGCATAGAGAATTCTCGAGGTCCTGGTATACAAAGAGTTAGGGCGCAGCGCGAACATAGTACTGAAGGAAGGGAAGGAGGAGAACATCAAAAAATATCATAATAGCCTGGGAGGTCCTTCTCTGACAGTAAGCTTCCCCAAAGGCGGGCTCAGGCAGAAGAACTCTTGATGTGGAACAGAGACAAGTAATGGGCTATGTTGATTGACAAAAAGAAGGTGTTACGCGTGTGATTCAAAAGCACTGTACCCATAGAAAGGCTCCTAGCCATGGGGTCTTTTGAAAAGGATGGTGTGTACCCTAGAACGAAGAAGATTCTCTCTTTGGCATTTGAGTCCCACATTGATGAGCCAGACTTCGAAGTCTACCAAGGAGCGCTCATCACATTGCCAGAATCTAAGGTGGTTAATCACTTAGTGAATTCTTAGGAGCTCTCAGACAAGCAATTTTGTAATGGACTTAACAAGGTCACAGTCAAGACCGAGGCTAGATTATTCATGCACAATGATAGGATCAGAGTGCTAGAGGGAAAGTTAGGGAAGAAGGAAAAAGAACTGGTGGAAAAGGATGAGAACTTGAAACAAGAAGAACTGATCAACGCATAGTTAAGGTGCAAATTGAAGGAAGAGAAGATAAAGGTACATGAAGTGTATAATAAAATGGAGTCTATCAAAGGTGCCATTCTTTTGAAGCACCCAGACTTAGTGCCACCCACACAGAAGTAGTTGTCCCTCATGGAGTGTATAGAATATCTAACATGCGTCCTCACTATGGAGAGATGACTTTTGGCCCTAGAATCTGCAGAATAAGTGGCCGCATGATTGAAAGAGGATAGATTGAAAGTGGTAGTGCTCATTTCCGAGTACAGCTAAGTACTCCATGGAGGATAAGGTCGCTGCCCAATGTACGGAAGCCGCATATGATACATGCACAGAAAGGGATAAGGTGGCAAAATCCTTGGTCACCACACTTGAAGTAGAGTTAAAAGAGTTCCAAGAAAAGAACAATGGGAATAGAGCAGAGAGGGACAAGGTTCTGGCCGAAGTAGAGAAGAAATCAAAGGTAATTGAGGCTTTAAGGAGCTCAATTAAGGCCCAACTAAAGGATCTATACCCACAGATTACTAGGAGGATGGAAAAACGCAAAGATCTTGGAAAATAGATGGAATAGATCGTGGACACTATGAGCACCCAAGGAATTGGCCTGAGTTTTGATGAAGTGAGCAGCCTGGGGGGTGACCTCTACCAGAAGGCACAGGGTGAGGTCGAAGAGTGGAATAAGCTAGAGGCCGATTTGTGAAAAGATTTCCCTAGCTTGCTGAGTTGATGCCCCTCCCCATTCTTCATTCTTTCCCTAATTCTTTCATTCCTTATTCTTTATAAAGTGTAAGACTATTCATTGATTCCCTTGACAACATGCATCTAGGTTAAGTAAAGTGTTTCTGAGCACGGAGAATAGGCATAGTGTGGGGTGATGTTGGACCCCTGTAATATTAACCAAGTATGAAGGCGCATAGGTGCGCAGGGTCCCAGTTATGAAAAGGCGAGAAAGAGAAAAGCATGCGAGAGAAAGGTTTAAGGAAGCACATAGCATGCGCGATGCGTGAAAGGAGGCTCGGGACTTAGTCAATTTGAGCACCCTGGGAAGAACACGTGAAAATCATGATTGGTTGCGTGTGGATAAGGTGCCAACCTGGCGATAGGCTGGCCCAAGATAGAATATGCCTTGGATGGAATCTTCTAGAAGAACATCATGAGATAAAGTGGAAAGATCAGGCCTAGAGAAGCATGCTGGCATGCACCACATTCGACACTTGGTACCAGATCTGAGGGTGCTGGAAGGTGAGTTGGCAGTGTAGGAGAATTATAAATACAAGTGCTTTCCGAGTAAAAGATAGAGAGAAGGAGTTTGATATACATGGCGAGTTTGAGATATAGTATGGGCAGAGCTCTGCAGAATTGCTGCGAAGACTCTGTTAGAGGATAATTGATTCAAGAGAGAATGTCTTGGGCATGGAGTTGTAATTTTTATTTTGATAGCTTAGTTACACAAGTCTAGTGATATGCATGACTGCGGTTTTCTCTCTGTGACACTCTGTAATGAATCAATGAATGTAATGAGGTTACCGATATAATATATACGTGAAATCAATGGTTCTAATGCATATTTTCTCTCTTTTGAGTTATATTTCCTTTCATGCTATGAATGAATGCTTGTATAATTCTTTCTGTCATAATGCATGTTCTGGATCCT
Source organism: Taxus chinensis (assembly GCA_019776745.2). NCBI lineage: Eukaryota > Viridiplantae > Streptophyta > Pinopsida > Cupressales > Taxaceae > Taxus > Taxus chinensis. The sequence goes on from CM034150.1 coordinate 864,193,772, forward strand.
GTTAAAACACTCAGTCTGAAGTGACTGCAAGCATCTAGAGGCCATTCTGAGCCCTATGGTTCTTGTATGTTTCAACCTCCCTCATGAAAACTGTTACACTAATCATAGATGATGTTTCCCATTAAACTCACATAAAAGAGAGACTCGATACTCACGTGTACCTCGGGTGAGCACTTAGCTTTCATTGGGTGATAGGCTGGCGCACATGGGATTCCTTCCTTTTGTGATGGGAGTAAAACTGACTACAAAGGTCAGATTGGAGGTGGAGCTAGCTGATTGGGAGGCTAATGGTTCGGCCATGGAGGTTGTGGCAGTGGTAGGAATGGAGGATGTAGGTGTGGTTCAAGTAGTTGTAGACACTAGTGAGTTGAGGTATAGGTGAAGCAGGAAGTGGTCACTAGAGGTAGATGATTTAATGGGTATAAGCATGTCATTGGGTTGATAAAGCATGTTACAAGTTTTGAAGGGTGATGGGTCAGCCAGAATAATATAGGTGTGTCCTTCATGCTCAAACTTTACACAACGATGCAAAGTGGAAGGAACACAACCCATGACATGAATCTAGGGTCTACCGAGCAACAGGTTATATTGAAATTCCCCCTCCAAGATGTAAAATAGCTCTGGAATAGTACAGGGGCCCACGCAAACATGGAGGATGATGGTGCCAAGTGTAGAGGTGATAACATCATTAAATGAACACAACATGATGGGATGTTTATGCATGTCAATTGTCAGGTATGTGCAAATTTGGGTGAATGCATGGGAGGAGATAATATTAATGCTAGTGACCCTCATCTATCATAACATGTCGTACACGTAAATCATTGATGTGGAGAGAGACGAAGATGAGCTGGATCTAGGTCATCGGTTTTGTGTGGTGTGATCTCTTCATCTAAGAGGTTGAGTGTGGTTACTTGGTGAGTAGGTAGTAGGTGTAGGAAGAAGATGGTAATTTTGTAAGGGAAGCTAAATGTTCAGGTGTAATAATGGAGGCCATGGGTGTAGGGTCATTGGGTAAGACCTCAATAGATTGAAGGACCTCTATGAGAGCTTGATAGATGGGATTACGAGATTTGGTTTAGGTCATACAGGGACATTTTGAAGGGGGAATTAGTGTAATTGTTTGAGCATCATGTGATGTGTAACCCCATCAGAAATGGGATATGTGGGGGCCGCGGATAGTGATTTTAGGTGTGGGTGTAGATGGAATGTTGGGTATAGGGTTGCTCGGTGGGTCGGCTGGCTTTTCCATTGCCTTTATCCTTTTGAGTGTGGGTAGCAATGTGGATCATGTAAAATCACAGCACCCCTGGATGGAGGTCAGGTTTCTAAGTAGGTGAGCTTCATGCATCTAGTGTGATAATGCATATGACATTGAATCCTTTCTCCAAGTTTGGCGACTTGCAAGAAACCTTGTGAGATGAGTCTGGGCCAAATGATATTTGGGTGGAGGTTCCTAGTGAGCTGTTCTAGATGCACACAACCATGTTGAGGGTTCACTCGAAGTCTTAGGGATCTAATCTGCCAAGAGTTGTGGGGGTAAGGAGGTGCATAAAAAATAAACCTACGCTAACAGTAGGTGATGCATCGAGGAATGAAGAACATGTGGAAATGGGTGCTAGTGAAACACAGGTCATTCAAATGTGATGCAAGGTCACATCAAAGATCAAAGTTTTCATAGTAAAAGATCAGAAGGATGCACAACTGGATACAGAGATGGTTTTCAGAAGCCTCCACAGTCCTGCATTACATCATGCTCTAGCACATTGATATGGTAGGCTACAAACTTCCAAGTGTTGTCAGAACCCCTTTTCAGTTTGGTTTGAGAGGTTCGAACTCCACAAATTCGTCTGATAGAGACGGTAGACAGGGATGAGCATAAGTTTTACAGGAAAGGTTCGACCCTTTTAAAGAAGCTCCTCCTTGCAATATGATCCCACTAGTGGATCACAGATGGGAAGTGAAAGTGAAAGTTTCAGGTGTAGGTCCAGCTAATTATAGAGTCACAGGGTCTTAGTGCATGAGGGGGAGTATGGTCAAGCTATGGTTTTGGGTACTGTCTGTGGTCTTAAAGCTGGTTGTTGGTCGTCATTTGCTTAGTCTAGGGGTATGGTAGATGAACTGGAAAGAGAGTGTTTGTCAAATTTATCTCTTCAAACTGAACCAAAATACAATATTGACCCTGGAATCATGTAGTGAATCTCACCAGATTTCTGTCTGATATAAAGAACGTGCAAATACGACCTTCTTGGGTCAAAGGGGACAAGGAGCATTTGACATGATTTAGAGGCACGAAACAGGTGAAGATGTGTTTTAAAAATCTAGGGCGCAGTCTACCACATGGACGACAACATGAGGTGCATGTGATTGGTAGATGGCATGGGTCGTGTAGGCAGAAGTGAGCTTTTAGAGATTCAGCCAAGTGTCATGGGTAATGAATCTCTAACTCCTTACCAATGGCTCCGAGCTTGGAGGTCCTAAGTGGTAAAAATGTCCTACATGTGTATTGGCTCGAAGTTAGTGTCGTGAAACCTCGCCCTTGGGTATGTAAGACTTTTCTGCGAGGGAGGAATGTGCTGCATGATTTTTTTGGTTTACCAATGGGTCTGGAGGCTCTTTCACGTCTAACGCATCTTTCTGAAGGGTGAGGTCCTAAGACAGATGTAAGAGGACAAAAAGGTCCGATCCACCCAAAATGGGCTTCCTTGTCCCTCATTCGGCCGAGGATGGGGTATGAGATCTGATTGGGATTCGGCTTCTTCTGCTATGGGCATTGAATTAGGTCCCTTTGTCCCAAGTGTCTTGGAGGATGTGGGTAAGTTCCCTAATTTGATGGGTGGATCCGAGTAAGGCTTACAGTCCTCCGCGGACTTTTGACCCCTAACTGTCCCGTGACTAGGTTTAGGACAAGGATAGATCCCATCCGCCCGAGGTGTAGGTTTGAATTTATATGCCATGTTGGCCGTTATCCGGGTCTCCTGTGTGACTTTTGAGCCATGAGTGGTCCCAAATTGTGCAAAGCAAGATTTTTGCATATTTGTGGTTCATTTTTGGTTAGCCGATTGGCTGGAATATTTTTTGCCCCGCATAGTCTGGAAGTGTCCCAACGAGTGACATATGCATTTGTGTTGACCGACAGGAAGCTTTTCGGAAGATTCGCACCCCGAAATTCCAAGGCTCTATCCACATAGGACCTCCAAGAGGTCAGGTAAGTAGCAAGAATGACACTTCATTGGGTGAGGTTGATGAGGATTCAAGCTGGTGATTCTGCAATTTATTCCATGTGTCTTAGAAATGTTGGGAATTTGCTAGCTTTATCTTTTGTGGGTAAGAGAGCTGAGAAGTAAGTCTGACAAGATCTCAGGTAACATGATTTTGGGCCTTGAATCAACCAAGTTAGGCAAACACATTTCTACTGGGAGGGAAATGTTTGACAATAGGTACCAACAGGGATGATGGGTGACTCCTCTGTGGTGTAGAGGTAGATAAACAAGCATCTTATGCGGGCATGGAGAGGTACATCAGGTGATAGATTTCTAGGTGGAGAAGCCGAGTGGCTGAGATGGTCCCGGTGTTAGATGAGTTGAGGCTCACTTCGAAATTTGGGTGAAGGAGGAGACAAAGTGAGTTCTCCTTTATGGGTGGAGGAGTAGGTGAAGTGGGTTCAAGTCTTAGAGGTGGCTCTAGGACTTGTGGGGCTAGGATTTCCTATGGAAGTTGAATATGAGGTAATGAGGGAAGCAACTGTGGAAATGGGTGTCACTGAAAATAGAATGGACCTCGTCGGGCATGGCTCATCATGAGTTAAGGTCTCTCCATTTTTATCAGGAAAGAAGGGGCATGATTAGGAAATGGTTTCTTGAAGATCCTGTATAGTTCTCTGACATGGTAGGTGTAGCACATGATGGTAGGCACAAATTTTGGTGTCATCAAACTCGCCTTTGGTTCGAGTATTCCCTGGGACATATGTTATTGAGAGTGATGCAATGTGCCGTCACTATGACCTTTTACCCAATGATAGTTGGTAGAAGTCATTCTCTTTGTACCATGTAAGTATGGGGCACTAGTAGGATCACAATGGGAAGTGAAGGTGGTTTTACAAGAGTGAAGGGTGATGGCTCCAGATTATATATGATATTTTCTAAGACAAGAGGAATAGGGGCTCCCCAAGCTATGGGATGTAGGTTCTGTTGTTCTCGTTAGGAATTGAAAGTCCGTATGTACTGTGAGTAAAGATTAGATGAGCAGGTTGAGCTTGCATTTGAGGGGTGAGCTAGGCTGGCCTTGAGTACCACTGTGTTAGCAGTTCACCTTGGATTTTTAATAGTTTTTATGTTGCACCTTCTTGGGTAAAGAAGATACGAGGTATCATTTTACTCTAGAATTCCAAGTTCTTATGGTTGTAGAGGGCGATTTTATTTTCATGGGGATGACCTGAGGTGTTGTGAAGGTAGATGGCATGGGTCATGTAGCAGGTGTGAGTGAAAGAGCCTAACATGTCATGGGTTTTGAAGAAGTTAGTTATGGTACCTACAAGGTATGCGTGGTAGATATGTTGCAGGATATGGGTGGAAGCCCTCATGAAGAGCTCTATGTATGTTCGAGGTTTGTAGTAGGTTGGAATGTGAGTTGATGTGTTTTCAGGCTACTGCCAGGTGGAAGTGTCAAAATTTGTGATAGAATTCATCAGGTCATAAGATGACATGTACGGAGTAGAAGGTCAGTCATTGGTGAGGTTGGGTTATAACCAAATCTACAGCACCCTTATGTTCTATACTATTTGGTGTATAGACTTGAACTCATGGTGTTAGATTTGATAACATGGGTAGCTAAATCTCCAAGTTGATGGGTGGACTGAGTAAGGCTAGACATTGAGATAGACCTCCTAAGGTAGAAAGCTAGGTTCTTGCTCCTAAGGACTACCTGCCATGTATGCATAGGTCTGGATGTAGAAGCATGTTAAGCTAACTGTTCTAGAGGTCTAAATTGAGCCATGAGTGGCACCAGGGAGAGAGAATGCATAAAATGAAAGCCTACACTAAAGTTTGGTTTGATACGGCCAGAATATTTTTTTAGATAGATAGTAGAAGTGTCAGAGAGTGACATCTCCAAATGTGTTGAAATACAAAGGCAGAAGATGCACACTAGAAGTAAGGCTCTATCCACAGTTCTCCAGGTAATCGACTAAGCGTGAAAATGACACTTCACAGTGGGTGAGGTTCCATGAGCATCTACACAATGATTAATGTAAATTCCTGTCTTAGAACATGGGAATAATAGACTACAATCATTCTTGTATGAAAGATAAAAGGGGCAAGAAGTAAGTCCGCAAGAAAACTTGGGTAGCTAATGGGGAATGATACATCCTAGAGCAAACTTGTATTTTATTGCTTCCTGGTACTGCACAGTTCAGTCTATTACAATATAAGGGCCTGGATCACCATGCAAGGAGTGCTCACTACAAGTGGCTTGCAACACACTGGATTCACAACAGAAATCTTCCGTGGGTCGGAGAGGTACTATTGCTGACCCAAAAACTCTCTCTTGGTACAATGAAGCCAAAGGTGACATGGTCTCAATGTTAATAGAAAAATGATTCACAGGTGAAAGAGAAGGAAAAATGGAAATCCTGAAATCTATCCTTCAACCACCTAGGTGAAGAGGCATTAAATTGTAGGTGGAGGAATTCGGGTTATAAATTACTCTATGGAAGTAATATCTCCCCATTGGGACTGTCCCATGTGGTGTGTCAGCAGAGAATAGAATGGACCTTGACGGGTATGGCTATCATTAATTAAGCACTCTCCAGTTTGACCAAATAGAAGGGGCACTGGTTTCTTGAACCCGTCCACGTTTTGATTGGCAAATATCAATCAGGGTTATCTAAGGTCAAATATGGAATTCTCTTGCATTTCCTGGATACATTGGGCTTGGAACCAGTGATTCCAATTGCGGTACCAATTTTGTGCGATTTACCCGTTAAAAAATGCAAAAGTTATGGCTCTTCTGAGTACCGGGTAGCTATTTTGGGTGATTAGGATCAAAGGCGTTTTCTGGTCATTTAACGGGAATGAAGCATTGACTGACTGGAGCTTTAATGATGATTTTCTAAGTTATTTAGAATATAGGCTACCCTCAATTGGGGTCAAAAGTTATGTTGTTCTCGTTTGAAGTTCCACGGGTCATAGATAGTTGAACTTTTCTCCTCTGCCTTTGGCTTGCTTCGATTTTTCGCGTCCCACGCGTCCCTTTGTCCCAAATGTCCCAAATGCTGCGCAAACCTCTTGGCGGTCTTTTGACCGGTTTGCTTGGCCTTTTGAATCCCAACTGTCTCGACTGGTTGCGAAGAAGACTAGGTATCATTAGCCATTTAAATGCCATGATTATTATTGCGTGGCCCGAACCTATTCTTTTCTGCAATGGCCTGAATCTCTACCTTTCCTGCCATGGTGAACTTGCATCATCAAAGGTTCAGAAACTCTGGACCTAGGGGAGTTGGTAAAAATATGTCTGGGACAAGCCTACGTGAAGAGCTCTATGAGTTTGGTTTGTCCGGTAGTTGGAATGTGAGTTAATTGATCAGGCTATGCCAACGACTGAAATAATCTGCAATAGACGTGTTATCAAAATTACCTTGAGCGGGTAGAATTTTGGATCAGTCATGGTAACCTTATTAACTACACTGATGGAGAAGTGATCCAAGAAGGATTGGGCTACCTAATTAAATGAGAAGATAGAATGTCTAGGTAACCCACTATACTAGTCTAATGTAAACCTAGTTAGAGACATGGGAAAGGTCCTCAAAAGCAAAGCATCATCATGGGCAATCATATAACAACCGTGTTTGAAAGACCTCAAGGGATGTTGTTGCAGGTCTTCTTTTCTTTTAAAATAGTTAAATTTAGGCATTTCCCAATGCATGGGATATGGATGGATAGGAATGGATGGGTCTACGGGCTCATTGCAAATCTCATCGTAGGTGAGAGAGTGATGCTAGAGTCAGCAAACCGATGCCTTCAATGTCTACATCTTGTCCATCATTAACTTGATTAGGTCGTTGATAGGTTTTGATGGCTGGGTAGCTCCTGTAGCGTAAGGAGGGTTGGTGTTGAACATATGATGGGGGTGGCATTCCAGTGTATAGCGCTGTTGTATAGGTAGATTGAGAAGGAGGGAGTGAAATAAGGGGGTATGTACCCAGATTGAATTATAGATGAAACGGGAGGCTACTGATAGCATGCATATGGAGGTTGAAGGGTCATGTTGACCCTAGTAGCAATGGGGGCTAAGGACTATGGAATAGAAAGGAAAATGTTTTGAAAAGGGGTAGGGGTCACCGACATCAGGGGTGGTTATGTAGCTATGGGTATATGTGAGACAATAGGCACGTATGAGGTTAGGTTTTGGGTGGTTGGTTAAGGTATAGTGGATGTGGCGGGTGTCATACGAATGTGGTAGATGTGGTAGTCATAACATGTATAGGGCCTAGCTACGAAACAATCTGGAGGAAAGGCAGGTGAGGGTAGCGCAGAAGCTAGAAGGGGATGACGTAGAATTAGGACCAAGTTTCAGGGGGATAGATATGGGCATGTCGTATGTCAACTGACCCGAGGCATCTCAAGTGGACGAGTGGGAGAGATAAAACTATAAGGTGGTAGTGTTTTAGTCAAGGAGTCGTGTGCAACTCCTCATCACCTGTGGCGATAAAGATAGGTTGGATAGGCTCCATGGGTGATAGAATGGAAGGGGGTAAAGGACTAATTTGGAGTGGTTGACGACTAGTGTGAAATGTTAGGGCATTCGATTGGCGATGCGTCAGCACCATGTCAACATGTACAAGATCAAATTGGACTATTTTCTATAAATGAGACAGAAATATAATGAAGATAGGAGAAAACAAGCAGTGGTAGGTAGAGTTGGGGTACAAAGTGTCCAGCTAGAAATTTGAATAGGATAACCGATGCCGGTTGGGGTAAGCCAATGATGCCGATCATAGGTAACCATGGTAGGCCACTGTAGGAAATGGGACAATTTTTCAAAACAAGGTAAAAGCCTAGAGACAATCCGCCAAGTAGATAAGATGCATGATGGAATTTATCAGGAAAGTGAATATGATGAGAGTGACAGAGACTCTGAACAATAAAGAATGTGAAACAAGTGTCCTTTTGGGTAGGTTCAACCAAAAGAACAGTAAACTGACATGTCAGTTGGGTAAAACTGATGACGGTCAAGAGGGTAACTGATGATGGTCACTGGGACCGACACCGGTTACTATGAAATTGAAATAGAGATGAATAAAAGGTGGTTGTGAGTTAAAATAAAATATGGAATCAAATCCATAATTCTGAGAATGATGAAAATATGGTCTAGGAAGACTCAGATGAAGCTAGAAATACACCAACTATGATGAGGATTGGGCAAGGGGAAATAAGGTAGATGAAGAACATGTGTCCTCTCACCTCAAAACTCAAGCCAAGTAGAAACACTAAGAAAAATACGATCATAAGAGTACTTTTTCTATTATGTTTGTTCAACTTAGTGCTATTTAAGGACTGACTCATGAACGTTAGAATAGAAATTTTGGTGAGGATGGCTTCCTACGAAGAAGGAGATCTACAAGGAGAGTGTTTCATGTATGTTATGGTGGGGGTGGGCCATCCTCTTAGAGAATGACTCGGCATAAGTAACGAGCTGGAGAGTACCTATCGATCCTGTGATCAGTGCAATCGTGTGGTCACCTACAGCTGTCTTTTGGGACAAGATGTCATGTTTAAGAATGTGTATATTTTTCAATTTTTTGGTGTTTTGGAAAGACTCAGCGAGAGAGAGAAAGAGAAAGAAAGTGATTTCTATGATTCGTTTGTCAACCATTAGGTTGGAAATGACTTCTAGTGTATAGGTTTCCCTTAATTAATGTGAGCTAATGCAGCAAATCGAAGAATGAAATGACAGTTGCTTTTAAACCCAAATTGAAATATGGAATTTGATGACACAAATAAGATGACTAGAAGAAGGGATGCTCTTTCACTACATGCAATACTAATGAAAGGAAGGAAATGTTCATTTTATAGCATGAAAATATGATTAATTTTAGATAATAGGAAGAAAAGAATATTCTAGGGGAGAAATTTTACTATGAGAACCTTTTAGAAAGGAAACAAACATGCAAACTTTTCACCTAGAAATGAAGAAATGCAAAGAACCCCAAATGGGTCCCACTAGGCGTGCCAAAATGTTTCACATGATTATAGAGTGTTTCTTTGAATATTTGATGAAACAGATAAGGGTAAAGGGATAGGAGGAATACCTATTAAAATGTTAGATTGTAGGTTCTTGAATGTGCATATGACTTCTTGATCCACATCTAATCATGACAACTTCCTTTTGGCTAGGAGGAACTACCTGAAATAGAAAACAAGACCACCAAATAAAAGTTAAACAATTATATGTAGTGGATTACCTAGCATATGCTAGATCCGGGAAGTGTGATACTCCCTGGACGACTGTCAATCCACTGTTCAAAAAAAATTAATGTTAGCATATAAAGGAAATCCTTCTGTAGTTAAAATGATTTAGGTATCTCATTTGACTACAATAAGCAAATTCATTCACAACACGCTAAGCTATGATTGAATATGAAGGTAAAGGTCTCTATTAGAGTATTGGTACTGGTCAGGGTTTGGTTCTGGGCTGATTTGGGTATTTGGTGCATAGATTTTAAGCTTTGTTCTTGGTATGAGGATAAAGACACAGAGACCAACGTCAGATCTAGTATGACTGATGTCGGTTTAGGTAAACCGGTGATGGTTGTGGGTAACTGGTGTCGGTATGGTCGAGGTATAGGAAAGTTATCAAAAGCATGGTGTAGTGACAAATCTGAGGCTAATTGGGAATGAAAATGGAAATGGACTAAGGTCCTTGAATAGGTCTTAGGTATACTCAGGGGTGATCTCTAAAATCTGAGTATGGAAAGTTCAATGGTGTGGGTGAAGGAATGGTCAAGTTTTCATGGAGGTAAATGGTGGGAGAATGGGAATGGGAATAGAAACTAATAACAGAAAGTAATAAGAGTCTACTAAAATGACAATGGATGAAGTGTTGGTTAACAAAAAAATTACTGTTTGTATGAGCTTGATGTCTGGTTGGCAATGGTGGGTGATCAAATGGAAGGAACTTGCTGTGATGCTAGCGCTTCCCTAGATGCTTCCTGTGAATGCAGGTGGATGTGTTAATGCTTCTGGTGCTGGCTGTGGGTGCTCTGATGTGTGTACGAATCGCTGATTCTACTTGCATGCAGCTCTAGTTTCGTGTCTTTCTCTCATAAGATGTGCCAACCTTCAAATAAGGTTGTTTTGGGGATTAAATGGTAACTGACAATGGTTCCGGGTTGACCGGTAGCAGTTTTAGGGTAACCAACGTTCGGTTAGGGTGGGATTTCCTAGTTTTTCTAAAATGGGTAGATCCTCTTTATTTTCTTGGATCCCATTCATTTTTTCTTCCATAGATTAGAATGGAAGATTCCTTTCTAACATGGGTGGGAATTTGGTTAGAGGGAATATGGGATTTGTTTTTCAGGGTTTAGGTAGGTCTTAGTTAGTTATGGAAACATGCTAAGAATATGTCTTAGGGTGAGGTGGCTAGATGAGGTGTATAGGTGAGGTGGATGGTGTTGGAATTATCTCAATTAGGATATTTAAATAATAGGTATTATGAGATCATGAATTAATTTAATTTAATTAATTAAATTAATATTAGAGTGGGGTGAAAGGGGTCATTGTTAGGTGAGTGTGTTTGAGTTGGTTATTTTTCGAGGGACCAAGGGGAGTGTGACCTAATTTTGGTGTCTACAAGGTAATGAATCTTGATCATGCCAGCCTGAACTTGGCAAGTATTTTTCTGAATTAGGAGGATCCAAGTCAGATCCTCTTAGGAGCTCTTCTTCTTCAGTCACTTTAGTTTGTGCATGTGATAGAGAGATAACAAGTGCAAGAGGTAATAATGATAGAATCCATCTATCATGGATGGTAGTAGGAGGTTTAGGTGGATGTGAAGAGCCCCATTCTTGTATGCGTGGAGATGGTGACAAAGTTACATCCCATTTGGCGGGTGAATGACACGGAGAGTGATGAGCATGACTCTAGGACTAACGCTGGGAGTGGCTCCTTCATTCACCACCTCTTTACTAACTATTATTGCAGCCACAGAGCGGGGAGTAGTGATTTAGGGATGGAGGAACAAGAGCAATGTTGATCTGAAAACAAGGCTAAATTTTTCTGTCCACAGACCCCTATAGGAATTTGTAAATTACTCCACAATATTATCAATTTAATAGAAATTGAAATGTAAATAAATCACACACACACTACAAAGAAAATTGATAACAGAATTTGGCAATACCTACATTTCTGAGTTCATATGAATCGATTCATTACACTTATGATTTGTAAACAAGTACAAACATATAAGGAAGTGATGAACCTAAAGAGGATACCGGTGAGCGTATCTAATCTGATACCTAAATGATAGTGTTATAGGGATTCCACCTAATGATAGTTGTCTAGGGATTTCACCCAATGATAGTTGTTTAGGGATTCTGCCCAATGATAGTTGTGTACGGATTCCACCTAATGATCACATACCTAGTCGATTACCCATGAATCTGAACTAGATAAAGAAATGTGATCATAGATCCACTTGGTTCAGTATGAATCTAAACTAGAATACTAAAGACAATATCTCCTCCAAGTCCACAGAGTAGTAGCAAATCAACGTATAGTGACCATTGCAAAAGTATGAGTCTCCAAATAGTCTTCCTTTGATTTGAGGGAGGTTTAACGAATGCTCCAAATGAACTCCAAAGGATGATGTGAATTCCATAAGGTAGAATGGTACCAAAATACCTCCAAAATAGAAAAATAGTACCACCATTGGGAGCGTATGGAAATTTTGAACAAATCTCCTTTTTACACTATAAGCCAATTTTGACTCTAAGCCCTCCAAAAATGGTGATTTCTATAAATTGTCTTTTAAGCCTATGGCTCTGCACAAAACAATTGTGTGTACAAATAGGGTCGAGCCCTCTTTATAGCTCACTGAGATATTATGGTAGAGTGGTGAGGCATAAATATTTTAAATGGGTGGTTGTGGGTTTGATTCTCCCTAACTGATTATTCCACTGCTTCATATACCAAATTCCACCTAATCCTGGATATTATAAAGCATTTTAAGGACTTATTCTATTTTTATCAGCTTCCATTTTCACCACCACTTCCACGTGGATTTTTCACTTGCGTGTCCCATTCTTATGGGATTTTTGACTGGTCCACTATATTAAGTATACCGCCTCACTTTCCACATGGGTTTTCATTTGGGATCTTTGAATGGTTGGAAGGATTTGTCCCACATACGTGGGCATACCATTTACCTAAGCCTTTAAAAATGCTTGACCACCATAGTTTAAATGTGGCATGACCACATAATAATCCTTTTTCCACCCCATGAATGCTTAAGTGATGGTCTTTATTTACATGTGGTGGTATGTGGAGGGTGCCACATGGTGAATAAGTGGCGTTGTGGCATGTTAAGGTGCCTATGTGGCACGCTGGTCACACTTTGAGAGTCCTACATGGGCCTAGCCATATAAAGATTTCTGAGATGGTTAATAATCCGGCCGAGGTGGGTTGGTCTCATACATAATGCAAAGTGCCCATACATCCACTCCAATTGAGGTGGGTTGGTCTCATACATAATACAAAGTGCACATACATCCACATGTGAACTCACCCAATATAACACATAGCTCGCCTTCCATTATACAAAGCCCACTAATCAACGAGCTCACCTAATTCCAATGAGCTTGGTCTAATGTACCATATGAACTCACCGAGTTGGTAAGTGAATTGATTGAGCTGGCTTGGTTCAATAAAAATAGTGATGGTAGGCCACGTGGTGGCCTGAGGACCCACCTTGTGGTGATATGTTAATACGACATCCGAATATGAGTGTCAAAGACTAACTTCACAAAACCAAAAATTTCTTTTGCTCTTCCAAAGGAACTCTATTTCCACCATGTGTCATTGCCACTTTGTCTAGTTAAATTTTCTGAGTCCGAACTTCGACCAACCATAAGTGGAGCATACAAAGTACATTTTCCACGTTCTAAGTACCAACTGAAAACTCGCTGAATGCTCTACCACTCTGTCATGGTCTAGGTATATTTAGGGAACTCTCAACATCCCAAAATTTCCTTCGGATCACACCTCCCCAGTGAGAAGGATTTTTGTCCACAAAACTTGTGAACCCCAAACTTGGTGTTGCTGAGAAGAGATCTAAGAGGTACACTGCTGCTCCACAATAAGACAATCAATGGTTAAATCCTAGGACATGTGGCAGTTATGCCATACTACTGACATTTCCTGGTAATCTTCATCCTGTTGTGTGGAGTATGCCTCTATAGAGAATGAAATTCCAAGATGATGTCAAAAGCTCAATAATGATCACGATCCTCACCCAATGTATTAAGGATCAAAGCTCCTGAAAAGGTGTCTGCATAATTTATTAGAAGATAAATTTTCATACTCACAACATTATGTGTTAGTACATAAGTTTCCCACTGATGGGGTCTTACATTTACAAGCATCATAATTTTAGAAATTTCCCAAAAATGGGTGTAGTCATTTTTACCCTCATTACAAAAGAAAGGAACCCCATGCATGCTAGCCTTTCATCTAGCAGTGCTGGGCACTCACCCGAGGCACACGTGGGAGCTGAGTCTCTATTTTATGTGAGTTTAGTGGGATACATCATCTATGATCCATGTTCAATGGTTTTTGAAAGGAGTAAAACATACAAGCATCATAGAGCTCAGAACGAATTCTAGATCCTTGTAGTCATTCCAGATAGAAAATACTAAACAGATTGAATAACTTATACCAAAACCAAAAGAAGTTGTACAAGAACTCTTACTTAATTATAAACATAAATGCAAAAGAATTCTGAGAAAGATGTATGCATCAAAATCATCAATGTTCATATTCATTGTAAAATGGTAACCTCATTGCACTCATGGAGCCATTAAAAAATGTTACAGAGAAGTAGACCACAGTCATGCATTATATCTGGACTCATATGACTAGGCTCGCAAAATAAATTTACATCCCCAAACCTTTGATACATCCTTCCCTAAACACCACTACCCAACTAGCAGAGTTCTTGCAGTATTTCTGCAGAGCTTTGCCCACTATCTAGTTTTCTCCTTCTCTTTTTACTTCTATAGGTGCTTGTATATATAGGATTTCTGGACTACCAACTCATCCTCTAGCGGCCTCAAATTCAATTCCAAGAGTCTAAATGTGGTCCTCCATATGAACATGGTCCTCCAGGCTCGATATTTTCACTTTTTTACCATGATGAGCTTCTAGAAGCTTATACCATAGGCATGCTCCTTTCTGGGCCACCCTGTCGCTAGGATGACACCTTATTCACCTCTGCATGCGCAGTCGGGTCATGCTTTTCACGCGTTTTGAAAAAATTCCCAAAATGGCTAAGTCTCGAACCCTTGGTTCTATCCACACGCACACCACAGGCTTCCTTAAAGCCTTCTCTAAACTCTGCTATGCGCACTTTATCCTTGCGTGTGTTCCTTCAATTAGGCCTTGCAACACCTATGCGACCTTCTGTACTTAGCCATTTCTAAGGGGCCCAATGTTACCGCACACTATGCCTATTCTCCATCTGTAGGAACACTCTCTAGTGAAAAATAGGAATACAATAGACTTACACCATGGGAAAAATAATAAGGGGATGAAAGAATATGGAAAGAAGAAAGAATGAGAAGTGATGGAATCACTACAAAAGGCTAGGAAAATTGTTTTGTAAGTCAGCCTCCAACTTGTTCTAGGTGTCGAATTCGTTCTACACTTTCTCACAGAGGTCACCAACCAGGGTGCTCACCTCATCAAAATGTAGCCCATTTCCTTGGGTGCTTATGGTGTTGGCAATTTTCTCTAACTCTCTACCCACATCATCCAGCACATCCATTCTTCGCGTAATCTGTGGGTATAGTTCCTTTAACCAGTTTTTAATTGAGCTCCTTAAGGCTTCTATAGCTTCATATTTTCTTTTGACCTCAGCAAGGATTCTGTCCCTTTCTACCCTTATTCCCTTTATTCTTTTCTTGGAACTCCTTGAGTTCTTCTTCATGAGTGGCAACTAAGATGCCTACAACTTTTTCCCTCTCCACACAATTTTCATATACAACCTTAGTAGTTTGGGAAGCAAATTTTATATCAGTAAGAACCTTTCTATACTCTACTACGAATGCTACGACCTTCAATCTATCTTCCTTCTCTAAGAATGTGACCACTTATTCTACAGACTCCAAGGCTAACGGTTTCCTTTCCATGGTGAGGACTCTTGTTAAATCCTCTAGGCATCATAAAGAAGATCCATACTTCTGTGCAAAGGGTGCTAGGTCTGGATGCTTCAATACTATAGCATTATTTATAGCCTCTATCTTCTTGTATACTATGCCCATCTTAGCTTTCTCATATTTTAGCTCACACTGCAACTAGGCTCTGATTAGTTTCTCTTGACCAAGTTCCTTGGCCCTTGCAGCTAGTTCTTCCTCTTTCTTCTTCAGGTCCTCCTCCAGATCTTTGATTCTGTCATTCCGCTCGAAGAGTCTATCCTCAATTTCAATGGAGACCTTGTTCAATGTGTTGCATAGTTTTTCATCTAAGAGATGCTCAACGTTCACCATGGGGTTGTATTCTTTTGGCCCTGACAATGTTATTATTTCCTCATGGCTTATCTCAAATTTTGGTTCATCAAGATGGGACTCTATTTCCCATGAGAGCATCTTCCTCATCTATGGGTATGCAACCTCCTTGTCAAAATATGACATGACTATGAGCTCTTCTTCCAGAATCATGCTTTGGAACCATGCATGAAACACTTTGCTGAGGTCATCGACATAACCCATCCCTAGCTTCTCCTCCCCTGTGCGCCTACCTCCTATGCACGTGCCCTTAGGAATACTTATAGTTAGAATGGGGCCTCCAGTGCTGCCACGGTCCTTCCTCACGCTCTCCTCCTTCTCTTCATTTAACACTGGCTCAGCGCTGTGTTCCAAATTCTCCTCCTCCAAGGTCTCGATGGCCTTTACTTCTTCTTTCTCTGCTCCTTGGTTATTTTCTCCACCACAAAGCTTGGATCCTTGTACATCTGCGCACCATCTTCTCCACTTCCCATGACCTGGGTGCCCTCTCCTATCTATCTATCCTTGTGCTGCACAAAGAGAAACTCCTGCCCTTCTTCTCCGCCTTCTTCATCCGAATCATGTACATTGAAAATAGGTGACCCTTGTTCTTTCTTAGGTTCATCTTCCCCACTATCACATTCCTCATTATCCTCTTCTTTGCCTATGTATTTGTCTAAACTCCCAGTTTCTTCCTAGGTGGTTTCCTCCTCTAGCCTCTACTTCTTCCTAACCGGGGATTCCAGTGTAGGTGAATCTGTTTCTTCTTCTCCCGAGTACTCCTTATCTAATGGATTTTCTGGTTCTGGAGTCTTTTCCTTGACTAAGGGCCTCTTCTTGCATGAATACATGCTTGTCCTAGTGCTTGTCCCAGGAGAGACTATTACCTGTGTTTCCACAACACTTGGTGTTTTCTTCTCTAGCTTCTTTTCCACCTACTTAGTCCCGGGTCCTCTTCCTTCCCATTGGATCCTCAGGAATATGTACTTTGTTCTCCAGATATGTGCCCTTCTTTGATTTGGGCCTGATGTAGAGGTATACGCGTGCTGTGGATCCTTTTGCAATGGGTAGAATTATGTGCCTTGTCATCCACACCTCATGTGACACGTACCTCTCCACGTACGTGCACTTTCTAGGGTAGACCAACCCTTTGTAAATTTCTCTATGTTCCCGGTCCAGATTACCAAGGTCCAGTTTTAGCTTCTTGGACTCTTTAAACCTGTTTACTCCCACTTGGAAGTATTGAGCTATGAAGGTAAAGGAGAGCTTACACCATGGGCTCCATGTCTCATCCATCAGTTTGAACCTTCATAGGCAGAAATTCTGGTACACAACAAATTAAGCTTATCCTTTAGTGGCCACTGGCTGTTGTTTGGGAATCCTCCATTTTTCCCCGAATGTGTTCCTTAGGTGCATATATCATTTCTCTAGGCGTGCCTTGTGCACAATTGTCATGGTGTCCACATGCGTATTTTTAAAACCTTTTTTTGGGCTGAGGGGGTCCTTAACCGGGTAATCCCATATGAATTTGTCTGATGCATCAGGTACTCCAATCTCTGAAATCAAAATTATTAGTAGGACATTGCCGAACAGGATCCTATCACCTTCCTTTGCGCAACTTACAATATCATCCATGATGAATGTAGACAAGTTGTAGATGGTGCCTTTTGCAATTTTATTGCAAACATGTAACCATGGACTCATTGACCTGGGTCCATCTCTCCTGGCCATTTAACTTGGTCACCAGATGTGAGGCCATTTTCATTACTAGGTCCTTGATGTCTGTGATATCATAATATCTTGACCCCTTTTTGTATACGTAGGCAGTGATAGTCTCCTTAATTGCCTCTTTATTGCCTAGGTCATCTTCCAATCCATCTCCCTTCACAGATGAGACCTGTGAAATGTGAGATGAGTTGAGGGGTAATGCGCATCTTTCACCCCGCGAAATGGAAGTATTCCTCATGCACGCGTGACATCAGCCATTGATAGAGGCGCTCAGGCTTCTTGAAGTAAGGCAACTCAAAGAGTTTCAATAACACTGACTTTTCCAACTTGACCTTCATGCCATCATTATAGGATGGGCAAGCCCTCTAGTGTCTTTCTATTTGTTGGGCGCACTAGCACCAGTGCCATATCCTTCTTGATCGTGTTTTGTATGATGATTATAGTCATTTATAGACATGTCTCTTAAATGGAACTCCCACTCCTTCCCTAGCAATACTCCCATCTGGGTACTACATTTCTACATACCACTCTTTGTTTATATGTGCGGTGGTTTCTTGTTGTTTTCCCTTTCCCTTGAACTTTCCCTTCTTGGGTGTGCTAACAGGTTTCTTGGGTGCCGTTAACTAGGTTCTCTTCTTACTTCAACCACTTCATGTAACTATGTTCTTCCAATTTTTCCCACCTTAGATCTTGAATTTGGGAAGAAAATTCCTTAAACCTGTGCCCTAGTTCTTCAAACCCTAACTGGTATACTCCCTTCAAAAGATGACACCTTCTCACAACTCTTATGTCCGTGAAATCCATTCCTGATGGTTCACAGATCCAAACTAGTCACCTATGCTCAATCTGTTAATTTTTTTTCTTGACACCGATTAGTTTTTGGAAGCCCTAGTTTGTGAAAATGCAAAAAACACTTCTTTCTCGTTGTATGCAAAGTGCATAATGAAGTTCCTCGACCCTCTATTTATAGTTTTTTGATTTTTAGGAATTAAATGCTACTTCACCTACTGCCATACTTTTTACATTTAATGTGGCTTTTTCAAACAAAGTCTGACTTTAATGCTTTAACTCACACACCTGATCATGCACGGATAATCTTCCAACATTTTGGCATGCAACCAATCCATCTTGATACGAGACTCTTGCACATGCATCACCAACATCGAAGGCACTTCTTAGATCTTGATTTTTTCTCTCTCCTTCCTCATGTTCCTTATGCGCTTTTTCCTCCTTTATACGTGGGCTCTGAAAGTAGCATTATCTTGACACCAATCATCATTTTCCATCTTTTCTTTCCATGCACCTCTTTCAACAGGGCCATTCAACCGGGCTTTTCAACATAAAATTCCTTGGCACTTTACTCAAGCTCTCCTTCACATCACTACACCCAACACTAAAACTGTAGTGCCCACTTCCCTTTGAAACCTTTTATTATTGATCATGATACTGTAGACTATATGATGGACATTATTAAGGTTTTGATTTAGTATGATGTTAGATGTTGGACTATGGATTATTGTTGATCTTGATTTAGTTATGATGCATGACGATTATTAGAGACAATTCATATGTGGATGATGATATACTATTTGAGATGGATATATTATGAATGTTGTTTGGACATGTGATATTTGATATTTTGAGAAAACTTAGAAAATGGAAATTATTTAATGATGATATAGTTGTTGATTAAATTACAAGTGATATAGTTGTTACTTTGATGATGTTGTGATCCATTTATATAGATGATTTTGGAATTATATTCATATTCATTTTGGATGTTTTGATATGGCCATGAGGCCGAAGGAGGTATTTGTGTTTTACAGGTTAAAACATCACAACAAACATTGGGGGATTGGAGACCAACCACATTGGAATTCTAGATGAATTCAACAAGGTCACGATGGCAACATGTTTTGTTTGTGTGTGTGTTTGTTGGTGTTAGGGATTCCCATGGGGGGGATCACCTTTAAAAGTGACAAAGGGGCTTTGTGTATTTTATTATGTGGTTCCTTTTTATTATTTTTTGCATGTATTTATTTTTGTGATGCATTTACACTTTCATTATTCTTTTAACTATGGAGAATTAATGTGAGTAATCATATTGTTAAAATAAATAAATAAATCAATTTGGGATATAAGAAAGCAATTATAGAAGTTGTTGGCTTTTGTATTAAATATGTAAGTGATGTGTAAGTATGTGTAAGAGTTGTGTAAGTCATATTTTGGAGTATGAAACACTCCACCTTATTTGAAAATCGAATTTGTCCTTAGAGTTTGTTTTTGGAGGCTTGTGGGACAAGTAAACAAGTAAAAATTGTCCCATACCTCTTAATTTTATTTACCAACCATACCTATGGTTGGAGGGTTGATTTTAGACCTTTTTAATGCATTTTTATAAATCATATTGCAAGTTTTAATTGCACTCTTCTTACATTTTATTAAATTCAGTCCTTTGGGGTGTGGACTTTTTGGAGTGTGTAAGTTTATTGTCATATTATTCACCCACCTATTTATTGTGCATTGGAGAATGAATTTGAATTTTGTGTTGGAGTTAAGGATGTGTGATGTGGCATCCTACATGGATCCACCTCATCCTCTTCTCTTCCCTCTTCTATAAAATTAGAACTCCTTGCTTTGTTTTGGGTTCATGAACTTTTGGGAATGCTTCCTTGGGGAAAATTTTATTGTTGATTAGAGCTTTTGCTTTGAAGGAACTTTTGGGAAGATTATTACATGTTTGTGTTTGGCTGTTAGATCGATTGAATTGGGATGGAACTTGTTGATTTTGGGACTGTATTTTGGCATTGAAAGTTGTTGTTTTAGAACAAACTCCATCATGGAGAGGTAAGAGATTGGATCTTGGAAATATTCTTCTTTTCCCTTTTATGAATATGTAAATGTTGGTATGTTGTTATTGTTGTGCGCTATGGGTAGACTGCCTAGGAGTGGTGTAGGAGAAGGCTATGGGGAATTCATGTGGGGGGGCATAAGAATTCTTATGGAGGGAGTTTGAGATTGGGATCCACCATGGAAAAGAAATAGCTTGCATTTCTTACTTGTGGGGGGCATAAGGAGGTATTGTGGGGGGCATAAGGATATGTGTGATGTTTTATATTTGCAGTTTGTTATAGGTGGATGCCTAATTCCCATTGGGAGGCATAAAAAACTTCCTCCATAGCTATTGCTCCTTTGGCTTGCAATGAAGAAGCCTGATTTTTGTTTGATGTCTTTCATGTGGTTACAAAACTGTTGTTTTGGTTTGGACTATGTTTTAATTCGAATGTGCATGTTGAAATATTGCTGTGTGTATGTTTTGTGGAAGCCTGTTGTTGCCATGAGTTGGATCACATTTATTATTGCATTGTGGTTGGGGCTCGTGGGCCAATGATGAAGGATAGATTCTCCTTTCATTGGATGTCTTGGTTGGGTGGAGAGTGTTTCCCTTCCCCCACTTTTGTTGTGATCAAATTGGAAGAAAAGGGAACTTTGCATGTTGTGGTTCTGGAGCAGAGGAGAAAGAAAGTTTGACAGTCCCTTGTGAAATAAATTCTTTTGTAACATTTCCCACTTCGAAGTGGATGAAATTGTAAATGTTTTGGAATGGAAAAATTTTGTATGGATTATGAAATTTGTAAGTGAAATGAAAAGAAACAGACCATGTTTTTGCTTTGAAGGAATGTGAAGAAAATGAAATCTATATGATGAAATTTGAAAGGAATAAAAGAAAGAAGTTGTAAAATTTCCTTCGGAAATCAATGAATGAATGAAATGATTTTTCCAAATTGTATTGTAAATTGAAACTGATTATATCAATGTTTTAGAATCTCTGTTTGAAAGGAAGGAATGTGTGTGAGAAAAATACAGTATTTTGTCTCCTTTGGAAATGTGTAAAAGTGGAATCAAAATTACATTTTGGGTTTAGAATAGTTTGATTTGAATCCAATAAATGTATTAGACTAGAAGAGAAATGAATTTTCATATTTGGAAGATGAAAACAATGATAACCAGATCCATTAGAAAATTGATCTCTGTTTTAAATTGTAAAACTGGCAATTAATTTCTCTAAAATGCACAATTCGAACCTGAAAACAATAATCAACATTGAAACATTAAAATTTAGCATGCTATGATATCAATGAACTCAATTTGACAAAAAAACACTCAAGGAAATAATTAAAAACATTGTAAAATCAGGCCTAAACCTTTCACAGTTGTTTTGCAGTCTTTTTCTATCAATTGTTGGAAAATTCAAAATGGAAAATCAATCAAGTAAAATTACCTTTGTAGAACATCCTATATCCTTCTTAGAACAATACTCCATGTTTTTTTGGCATGTGGAGTGAAGGAGAAGATCAAATTAAACAAAATGTATAATTTAAAATTTACCAGTTTACTTTTAAAAATCGTGCAGGCCGTTTTCTTAAAATTGACCCATTAAAATTTTTCAAAATCTAAAATTAATGATTCCTGTGCAAAGAGGGCATTGAGAGATTTCCAGAAAGTCCTTGTTTTCCCAAAAATAAAATTTCTATCAAAATTTATGGCCCTCTGAAGTTTTCCTTCCCTAGGTGGAAAATTTTGGGAAAATTTTCTCTGGCGGGCCTGCGGCCCGAAATTTTCCCTTAAAAAAACTTAAGAAATTTTTTCAGAAATTTTTTTTTGGGGAATTTTTAAAAATTTTCTCCTACTGGCACACAACCAATAATAGGCTGCCACATGGCATAGTGGAGGGGCAGAACCCTCGCAACCTTATCCTTTTTGGAATTTTGTTTTTTGGAATTTTTTTGTGAAAACCTCTGCGGCCCTGCACTCCCGCCCTTGCTTTGGTAAGGGTTCTATAAGTGGTGAAGCTAGGGGTGAGATGGGCTCAATGTTAGTGGAAGACCCCTCCATTGGTGATGAAGGAAATGAAATGTGTTCCTCTATGGGTGAAGGAACATGGGAGGTTGGTTCTGATGCAGAAGGAGGATTTTGGGCTAGGATTTCCTCTATGGAAGGGATGTGAGGCAATTGGGAGGTGACAAGTACGTCACTAAAGATAGCGTGGACCTCGCGGGTATGGGTATCATGAGTTGATGTCTCACTGGTTTGCTTGGATGAAGGGGTATGGTGGGGAAATGGTTTTTGAAGATTTGTAGATTTTGGTTGGGGGTGGCGTTGGGATTATCCACAGTTAACTCGCCTTTCTCAAGAATTTCTCAGATAATATTTTTGAAAGTGATGTAGTTGCCATCACTATGACCCTTTACTTGATGATAGTTATAGAAATCATGTTCTTTATACCATGCAGGCATGGGGTGAGTAGGGTCAAAACTAGTGTGTGGTTTTATAGGTGGAAGGGTGATGGCTCTGGATTTGATAAGCTTTTCTAAGACAAAAGAGTAAGGTTCCCCAATTGGGGTATATTTTCATTGCTCTCGTTTGAATTAAAAAGTCTGGATAGGTGAGAGATTAGATGAGGGTGTAGCCTAATTTTTCGAATGAGTTGGGACAACCTTGAGTACCACTGCGTTAGCAGTTTCCTTAGCTTTTGAATAATTGGTTTGTGGTTTGGAAGAAGAAGAGGTATCATTCAACTTGAATGTCAAATTCTCATTGTGTAATTGGATTTTCTTCTCTTTGAGGGCTCGAATCTCTAACTTTCATGCCATAGTGAATGCCTCATCGAATGTTTGAAAGGTTTGGACCTGCAAGGTTGGGGAGATATGTCTAGCACAAGCCCGTGTGAAGAGCTTGATGAGTTTAGTTTGTGAAAGTTGGAAGGTAAGTTGATTGATTAGGCTGCGCCAGCGAGCGACAAAATCTATGATAGATTCATCCTCATACTGACGTGTGGAATATAGATTGGTCATGGTAACCTTCTTTATGATATTGATAGAGAAATGATCCAAGAAGGTTTGGGCTACTTGATTGAATGAGAATATAGAGTGTTTAGGTAACCCACTATACCAATCTAATGCATGTCCAGTGAGGGACATGGGAAAGGTTCTCAAAAGGAAAGCATCATCATGAGCGATCAGATAACACCCATGTTTGAACAACCACAAATGCTGTTGTGGGTCTTCTTTGCTATTGAAATGATTGAATTTAGGAATTTTCCAATGCACAGGGTATGAACGGATAGGAATGGATGGGTGAATAGGCTCGTTGCAAATCTTGTCATAGGTGAGAGTGTTATGGGAGATTGAAACCGATGCCTCCAATGTCCGCATCTTGTCCAAAATCAATTTAATTAGGTCATTGGTGGCTTGTGATGATTGGATGCCTCCCGTAGTGTGAGAAGGTTGGTTTTGGGCATATAACAGGGGTGGCACTCTAGTGTATGGGGCTTCCATGTAGGGTGGTGGAGAAGAAGGTAGTGAAATAGGGGGTACGTACCCGAAATGAATAATGGATGAAACATGAGGTTGTTGGTAGTATGTATATGGGGGTGAAAGGGTCGTGGTAACCCTAGTGGTAATAGGGGCTAATGATTGTGGAATGGAAAGAACCACGTTATGAAATGGGGTAGGGGTCACCGAAACTAGAGGTGGTAATGTAGCTATAGGTATGTGTGAGACAT
This sequence comes from Taxus chinensis, assembly GCA_019776745.2. Classification (NCBI taxonomy): domain Eukaryota; kingdom Viridiplantae; phylum Streptophyta; class Pinopsida; order Cupressales; family Taxaceae; genus Taxus; species Taxus chinensis. The sequence goes on from CM034150.1 coordinate 864,217,822, forward strand.
TAGGGGTGGATGAGGTTGTGTTTGGGGTAGTCATCAAGGGTGTGGTGGATGTAATGGGTACTACAGAGGTAGCAGATGTGGCAGTCATAGCAGGTATAGGACCTAACTGTGAAATGACTGGGGGTAAGGTGGATGTAGGCAACACAGAGCCAGATGGAGCTGATACGGGAGTGGGTGTGAGAGTTAGAGGGATAGATATGAGCATGCCATATATCAACTGACTCGAGGCATCTTGAGTGAATGAGTGGGAAACGTAAAACTACAAGGTGATAAGGTTCTGGTCAAGGAGTCATTCGAACTCCTTATCTCCGGTAGTGATAGTAATAGGCTGGATAGGATCCATCGCTGGTGATAAAATAGAAGGTGGTGAAGGACTAGGTGGGAGTGGTTGACGACTGACGTGAAATACAAGGGCACTTGCTTGTCTTCAGGATAACACCATGTGAACCAGTACTGATCAGGTAGGGCTTCTTCTCTGTAAATGACATAGAGAACAACAGGAACATGTGAATATGGTGACAAAAAGTAGATTAAGTACCAAATGGTGGCTAGAATGTGAAACAGGATAACCGCTGCTGGTTAGGGAAAACCGACACTGGTGAGGGGTAACCACTTCCAATTACTGTAGAAAATGACAGTGATTAAACAACGAGGCAAAATGTTAAATCTGACAGGTATGCCAAATCTCAGGATGTTTAAAACGTCAATGGGAATAATGACAGTGACAGAGACTGTGAAAAGTGGAAGAAAGTGAAGTATAATGTCCTTTTGAGTAGGTTAGCAAAAGGACCTGGAACCGATGTTGGTTGGGTATAACCAATGGTGATAAGAGATAACTGACGACAATTACTGTGAAATTGAAACAGTGATGAAAGAAAGTGGTTGTGAATTAAAATATGATGTAGAATCAAACCCATAATTCTGAGAATGATGATGATATGGCCCATGCACACTTACTTGAAGCCAGAATACACTCGCTGTGATGAGGAGCATGCAAGGATGAACAAAAAAAAGTGACGAACGTGATCTCTCACCTCAAAATGCAATCCAAGCAAAAACACTAAGAAAATGCAATCATAGGAGTGCCTTTTCTATTATGTTTATTTAGCTTATGCTATTTAGGGACTGACGCATGAATTGTGAAATAGATTTTTTGGTGAGGATGACTTCCTACATAGAAGGAGATCTAAAAGGTGAGGTTTCAAGTATGTTATGGTGGGGGTGGGCTTCACTCTGAAGTATGACTCGATAGAGTAGTGAGATGGGTGCCCACTGTGCCGTGATCATGTGATCACCTATAGCTTCTTCCAGGTAGGATGTTGTTTAAGACTATATGTATTTTGAATTTTTGTGTGGTTTGGTAAGACTTAGAGAAAGAGAAAAGGATAGAAGTTCTTTTCTATGATTTGTTTGTCAACCATCACCTGGGCATGACTTCCAATGTATAGGTTGCCCTCAATTAATGTGAGCTAATGTAATAAATCAGAATGAAATACACTTATTTTTAAACCTAAATCGAAAATGTGAAATTGGATGACATAATAAGATGAAGAGGAAGAGGGATGCTCTTTCACTACAACACAGAAAACATAAAGAAATGGTTCTTTTTAATCACACCAAAAGAAAAAGTTTCCTTTAGAGTAAATAGAAAGAAGAGGTGGATTACCAAAGAAGAAAATTAGTGTGTACGCTTTTCAGAAGGGAAACAAAAACACATTTTTTTCCTAGGAATGAATTAAATGCAAAGAACCCTGGATAGGTCCCACTAGGCGTGCCAAAATGTTTCACCTAATTCTTAGATTGTTTCTTTGAAGTGTTGATGAAATAGATAGGGTAACGAGCGTAGGAGGAATACCTGATCAAATGTTGGTTGATGGGTTGTTACATGCGTATAACTTTCTGATCCATAGCTGATCGTGAGAGCTTCCTTTTGGCTAGGAGGAACTACCTGTAATGAAAATAAGACCACCATAAGGAATTAAACAATATGGGCAGTGAACTACCTAACATATGCTAGATCCGGGAAGTATGATACTTCCTAGATAGCTGTCAGTCCACTATTTTAAACAATTTAATTCTGTAAACAAAGTAAATCCTATTGTTATTTAAAATGATTTAGGTATATCACTTAAAAACACAATAAGAAATAGATCTAATCCAACAAGCTAAGCTAGAATAGAATCCAAAGGTCAAATGATTGGTTCTGGGTCTCTACAGGTTTGATAGAGGTCTCAAGTAGATCATAGGTGAATGGGGGTGAGATGAAATTTGGTGGGTAGGTATCTGTTCTAGGATGTGTGAGCAAATACAGAGACTGGTGTTGGACAGGGGTGATTGATGGCGGTTAGGTGTAACCGGTGCCAGTTACTATGAGATCTGAAAATGTCACAGAATAAGCTATGTTCTCCTTTGTGATTGCACAAAGGAATTTGGTGAGTCGGGTTAAATATTGGGTTACTAGAGTAGGATTTTTTGAGGTTTTAATGGGTATATGAAGGTGAAAATTTCAGAGAAGTTCAATAGGAGGAAAGATAAGCAATGGATGATAAAATGATAATGAAATGAAATAAACCAAGAAAGTATGATGTTATACTTACTTGGATTCTAGTATTGAATGCCTATGTGTGAGGGATGAAGGTGCTGATGAGAGGTTTGAAGGCTGCAAGTGATCACCTACTAAAGAAAAAATTCTGCATGGGCTGTATGTACACTCCTCTTTTCTTGGATAGATTAGATCATGTCTGGGATGGTTGTGTAGAAGAAGATGCTCAATCTCCTTCCTTGTATGCGAGTTTTCGTTGGAATTTTCTCTCTGAAGATGGGTTATCTCTCTGAGATGTGTTCTTGCTCATCAAATTTCTACCAATGTTTGCCAACCTTGAGAATAAGGTAGTTTAGGGGTTAAAAGGGGTAATCGACAACGGTTTGGCTTAACTGGTGATGGTTAGGGGTAACCGACGTCGGTCAAGGTGGGATTTCCTAGGTTTACTAAACTAGGGAGATCCTCCTGATTTCCTTGGATCTCATGCCGTTATCCTGTGGATTAGACTGAGAGCCTCTTGTGAACATGTGGGAATGTGGTCAGAGGGAATGTAGGCATTGATTTTTAGGGTTTGGGTAAGTCTTAGTTAGTTATGACAACTTACTAAGAATAGGTCTTAGGTTGAGTTGGTTTGATGAGGTGTCTAAGTGAAGTGTATGTGTGGATATTATTTAAAATAAGATATTTAAATAATAAATATAGTGAGGATAATGCATTAATTTAATTAAATTAATATTAGTGGGGTGAAGGGGGGGTCATGGCTAGGTGAATGTGATGAAGGGTGCCTATTTGTCGAGGGACCAAAGGGGAGTGTGACCTAATTTTAGTGTCTACAGTTACACTTAGTATTAGAGCAGTGGTTCAAAAACTTGGACCCTTGGGCACACTAGAAAACTTGAGACATGACCTTTAAACCTAACACACTTTTAAAACTAGAAAACAACCTTGTTTGAAAATTGAAAAAGAAACAAGTATGAGGAAATATTACATTACTCCGTTCATTTGAACTGCCAGAAATAAAATCATAATAAAATAACAAGTTGTTTGGGTTTTTGTGCTTGCTTAGTGGCATTTTTTTCTAAACCTGGGGTAACTAAGAATGTTAGATTAAATTGATTTTTGTGAACTTCTAGTAAAATGGAAACTTGGTTCCCCTTTGAAAATGTGTTGTTTTACAAGTCCTAAAACTTGATTTAATTGTATGATGCGTTAAGCCCTTTGTTGAGACCCTTCTTTATTGATGTTGTTGTAATGATAAGTTATATGGTGTGATTTTTGTGGTTGGACAATAGTGGTTGTGTTCTGGGTCTGGAAGAGTTAATTAGAAGCTGTTTAGAGCTTCCTTCCTTCAGTGGTTAGAGAAGAGGGTTTGTTTGTTAGTTTTCCATTTTGTTACCCATGTGAGAGAGTGGACACTAATTCTGGGTGTCGTTTAGGACCCAATCTTGTATATGTGTTCTTGGAACTAGCCTCGAGGCAGAGTACCCCTATTGGCGGCCATGAAGGGCTGCAGAGTGAATGTGGTGTTAAATTTTGTGTTTTACATTCATAATCTTGTGATTATTTTATCAAGGACCAACATCTTATTTTATGATTGGATTGAGAAGATCTAAGAATCTTTTATTTAGTTATAATTTTTACATGAATTTTCAAACTTTGTAATGTAGCTACTTAGCCACTTTTCTTGATTACCGATATTTCTTGGAATTTATTTTGATTAGTGACTCAGAGCTCATTATGTTGTTGGCTACTTAGCCAAATGTTACGTGATTCTCACTTACATGTTGTTGAGCTGGTTCTATGTTGTTTGTCTCATAATATTTTGTCATATGGGGGTACACCCTAGGTGCCTAGAATGTCTTCTTAGGTGCGTTAAGTTATGCCTTGGCTATGGATGCACAAAACCTTGAGTGTGTCTAAGATCTTAGAATGAACCTTTCGTTGCTTGACCTTGCTATAAAGGATTTTTTTGTGTAGTGCGATCTAGATGGCAGTCTGACAGTGGTAGTGGTGTTTCTCTTACAATCTGGTAAGAGCTTGACCCTCATAGGAGTAGAAGTGTTTAATTATGGGATTTTAGATTTTTTTAGGATTGGATTGCCTTTTTGGTTGACTGTAAATGTTACTAGAAAAGTGTTTGTTTTGATAGTGACTTTTCATCGATGGCATGTTAAATTGTATCATGGGTTCCTAGTTGTATCATAGAATGTTTTGACTCATGGCATGTATGCATCTTTGTAATTATGGATAGATTTAAGCCCTTTCAGAAAGTGTGTTTATTTAAGTGTACTTGTTTTACTCTGTTGACTTATAAATAAGTCTACCCTTACCTTAAATTTACTTTACTATGAATAACATTCTATGACCTACTAATCTTTGGGTTACTTGGAAACACTTATGGATGCTTTGGGTCTTTTAGACCTTTCTCTTAGAGATGTTAGTTTGGTAGATCTTAATAGTTAATATCGATGGTGATTATATTGTACTTACTCTTTTAAAAACCATAAATCTTGGCGATAAAGTCCATGATTTGGTAAATTATTTGGTTGCCCCGTGGCATTTGATGCTTTCTAGTGTGGAAGTGGTGTCCTTGGAGTAAAGTTTCATTGTCATCTGGTTGCTTAGCTGGTGGTATCTTGTGAGGACATGAGAATTGATTGGAAAACCTTCTTTGGTTATCAGGGGTGTAAAATGCTACCACCCTAAACAACAAAAATTGTTAAACCTTAATAGATTCGTAAAAGTAAGATTATACTTGTTTAATGAGCCTTCCCTGAAAATTTCGTATGAGACTTATGGAGATCCACTAAGAATGTTTAATGATGCTCTAAATTATTCAGTGAATCTTTGAAATCTTGGTGTGATTCATGTTGGTTCATTGTTTCCTAGTTCTTACAAAAATTAATGATGTGATTTCTATGACAAATGTCTCTTGTTCCTTCAAAATAAAAAATGTGGTGTGTTGATTTATATCTCTTTCCCATAAAAAACATTATGTGATATGTTCAAACCTTCCTTCTCATTAAAATTTGATTGATAAGATGACTCAACCAAAACATCATAAAACTAAAATTGAGGAGATTTGGCCTTAAATCTTAAACAAATAATCTGGAACATAGAAAGAGAAAGTGGTCCTTGCTTTAACCTTAGTAGATTAATAGAAGGAATAAAAACCATGTAGAAGAACAAAAAGGAAAAAAAAAAAAAAAACTTTGTCCATCTACCTCCCCTAGGAGTAAAATAAATACTTTTTCTCTTTTTCGCCTTTACAGAATGGTAAGACATCATGCCCACCTTAGTGGTGTTCTTTATAACAGAAACTAGTGATGTCATAATAGAAGGAAGTTTTTAACTAAGGAAACATGAAAGGAATCTTCTTAACAAGAAAAGCTATAACTTTTGACTTAATGAGTTGATTTATAAAATGGGTAAAATTTATGTGTATTGAGTATAATGTATAGTTGAACTTGTAGTTCTGTCGCCTACTTGAAATTGTGAAACCCCAGTGGATAGTTATGTGTTCTAGTTGCTTATTACTTCTTGTTCGTAGATGTATATTCATTTCTTGTGGGAGTTTTGGGTCATCATACCCTTATCATCCCATAGTTTGATGAATGTGAGTTGTGGTCCTTTTGGATTGAGACTTATCTGTTGTTTGAGAAGTAACCCCCTTGCGTGTTGTCTTGTCCTTGGAGACCTAAGTTATTGTAATATTAAGGAAACATATGTTAAGGATATAAAATAACTTCGGGAAGTCTTATTTTCTTCATATTTTCTTGGGTCACCTTGTTGCTGCTGTCCCTTTTCCACTAGGATGGAAAGTGCAAGATGATGTTATTTTCTTTTGATACGATGCACCCTTGGATTGTAATTGGACCCCATGTTACTTGTTCTTCTCCCTAGCGACCTGGAGTGGTCCTTGGTGTTCTTTGTGCTCTCTTTATGGTTATTACAAGCTTGAGTAGGAAATAAGATAAATAAATCCCATTGTGCTATAATGTATGGTACTTGTATTGATATGTTAGTTACTAGGAGAGATATAAATATATACATTTTGCTTTTGCTAAACGGTTGACTTCCTTAGATTTGGTTAGTGTGGTGTGTTCGATTCTTAAAACAAAAGTGTAAAAATAAGACTATTGGAAAACTTATGGTCTTGAATTCACTTTTATTACCATGAAAAGTTAATTGTACCCTCTCGAGATTATAGAAGTGCCTTCTTAGAATAGTTACTTGATTTTAAATGTTTTCTAATTTAGATGTCCTTATTGATCCACCTCCTCCTGTGTGATTCTCAAATAGTGGAACCTTGAGTAGACTTGTTCCTCATGCAAATTTGGTCATAGTTGATTTTTCTAGGCTTGTCTAAACAACAAACTTTGAAATCATAGCTTAAACGTGTAGAAACCTTAACTTTTGTTATTGCAGTATGTTGTATCATGAGGAAACTATGTGTTCATCTCAAGTTTATGGAAATTATCCATGTAATTCCCTTACTTGGTGGTTATTCTTGGGGCTCCTTAGACCTTTTCATGTTTTGATGCTATTTGTTGTAACTTGTTTGGCCATGTAGAGTTACTCCCTAGAATTGAATGTCCATAACCTTAATTGGAGAAAGTGTAGAATTCATCCCTTGCAATCTTCCTTCTTCTTGTTAAATTACATTGGACCAAACTTGAGTTCTGTAGACCCACACTTGTTTAAAGAAAAATAATTCCGAAAGGGTATGATCCTTTCTCTATTGCATTGTTTTCCACATCTGTTCTTGTGACTTATAGGAGAAATTCGAGTCTAAGGAGAGGGGGATGTAGTGCCCACTTCCCTTTGACACCTTTTATTACTGATCATGATACTATAGACTATATGATGGACATTATTATGGTTTTGATTTAGTATTATGTTAGATGTTGGACCATAGATTATCGTTGATCTTGATTTAGTTATGATTCATGATGATTATTAGAGACACTTCATATGTGGATGATGATATAATATTTGACATGGATATATTATGAATGTTGTTCAGACATCTGATATTTG